>OZ012735.1:593829906-594429906 GCA_963859935.3 Lathyrus sativus
TGCTTCGTTGAGTGTTTAGGCTCCGGTTGGTTTGCTTCTTTTAGTGTTTAGGCTCTGGTTGGTTTGCTTCGTTGAGTGTTTAGGCTTCGGTTGGTTTGCTTCGTTGAGTGTTTAGGTTTCGGTTGGTTTGCTTCGTTGAGTGTTTAGGCTCCGGTTGGTTTGATTCGTTGACTGTTTAGGCTCCGGTTGGTTTGCTTCGTTGAATGTTTAGGATCTGGTTGGTTTGCTTCGTTGAGTGTTTAGGATCCGGTTGGTTTGCTTCGTTAAGTGTTTAGGTTCCGGTTGGTTTGCTTCGTTGCGTGTTTAGGCTCCGGTTGGTTTGCTTGGTTTGCTTCGTTGAATGTTTAGGCTCCGGTTGGTTTGCTTCGTTGAGTGTTTAGGCTCCGATGGGTTTGCTTCGTTGAGTGTTTAGGCACCTGTTGGTTTGCTTTATTGAGTGTTTAGGCACCGGTTGGTTAGCTTTGTTGAGTATTTAGGCTCCGGTTGGTTTGATTCGTTGACTGTTTAGGCTCCGGTTGGTTTGCTTCGTTGAATGTTTAGGCTCCGGGTGGTTTGTTTCGTTGAGTGTTTAGGATCCGGTTGGTTTGCTTCGTTGAGTGTTTAGGCTCCGGTTGGTTTGTTTCGTTGTGTGTTTAGGCTCCTGATGGTGGGCTTCGTTGAGTGTTGAGGTTTCAATTGGTTTGTTTCGTTGAGTGTTTAGGATCCAATTTTTTTGCTTCGTTGAGTGTTTAGGCTCCGGTTGGTTTGCTTCGTTGAGTGTTTAGGCTCCTGTTGGTTTGCTTCGTTGAGTGTTTAGGCTCCTGTTAGTTTGGTTCGTTGAGTGTTTAGGCTGCGGTTGGTTTGCTTCGCTGAGTGTTTAGGCTCCAGGTTGTTTGCTTCGTTGAGTGTTTAGGCTCCGGTTGGTTTGCTTCGTTGAGTGTTTAGGCTCCGCTTGGTTTGCTTCTTTGAGTGTTTAGGCTCTGGTTGGTTGGCTTCGTTGAGTGTTTTGGCTCCGGTTGGTTTGCTTCGTTGAGTGTTTAGGCTCCGGTTGGTTTACTTTGTTGTGTGTTTAGGCTCCTGTTGGTTTGCTTCGTTGAGTGTTTAGGCTCCGGTTGGTTTGCTTCGTTGAGTGTTTAGGCTCCTTTTGGTTTGTTTCGTTGAGTGTTTAGGCTTCGGTTGATTTGCGTCGTTGAGTGTTTAGGCTCCTGTTGGTTTGTTTCGTTGAGTGCTTAGGCTCTTGTTGGTTTGCTTCGTTAAGTGATTAGGCTCAGGTTGGTTTGCTTCGTTGAGTGTTTAGCCTCCGGTTGGTGTGCTTCGTTGAGTGTTTAGGTTTCAGTTGGTTTGTTTCGTTGAGTGTTTAGGATGCGGTTTTTTTGCTTCGTTGAGTGTTTAGGCTCCGGTTGGTTTGCTTCGTTGGGTGTTTAGGCTCCTGTTGGTTTGCTTCGTTGAGTGTTTAGGCTCCTGTTGGTTTGCTTCGTTGAGTGTTTAGGCTGCGGTTGGTTTGCTTCGCCGAGTGTTTAGGCTCCGGGTTGTTTGCTTCGTTGTGTGTTTAGGCTCCTGTTGGTTTGCTTCGTTGAGTGTTTAGGCTCCGGTTAGTTTTCTTCGTTGAATGTTTAGGCTCTGGTTGGTTTTCTTCGTTGAGTGTTTAGGCTCCGGTTGGTTTGCTTCGTTGAGTGTTTAGGTTCCGGTTGGTTTGCTTCGTTGAGTGTTTAGGCTCCGGTTGGTTTGATTCGTTGACTGTTTAGGCTCCGACTGGTTTGCTTCGTTGAATGTTTAGGATCTGGTTGATTTGCTTCGTTGAGTGTTTAGGCTCCGGTTGGTTTGCTTCGTTGTGTGTTTAGGCTCCTGTTGGTTTGCTTCGTTGAGTGTTTAGGCTCCGGTTGGTTTGCTTCATTGAGTGTTTAGGCTCCTTTTGGTTTGTTTCGTTGAGTGTTTAGGCTTCAGTTGATTTGCGTCGTTGAGTGTTTAGGCTCCTATTGGTTTGCTTCGTTGAGTGCTTAGGCTCTTGTTGGTTTGCTTCGTTAAGTGTTTAGGCTCAGGTTGGTTTGCTTCGTTGAGTGTTTAGCCTCCGGTTGGTGTGCTTCGTTGAGTGTTTAGGTTTCAGTTGGTTTGTTTCGTTGAGTGTTTAGGATGCGGTTTTTTTTGCTTCGTTGAGTGTTTAGGCTCCGGTTGGTTTGCTTCGTTGAGTGTTTAGGCTCCTGTTGGATTGCTTCGTTGAGTGTTTAGGCTCCTGTTGGTTTGCTTCATTGAGTGTTTAGGCTGCGGTTGGTTTGCTTCGCTGAGTGTTTAGGCTCCGGGTTGTTTGCTTCGTTGAGTGTTTAGGCTCCTGTTGGTTTGCTTCGTTGAGTGTTTAGGCTCCGGTTGGTTTGCTTCTTTTAGTGTTTAGGCTCTGGTTGGTTTGCTTCGTTGAGTGTTTAGGCTTCGGTTGGTTTGCTTCGTTGAGTGTTTAGGTTTCGGTTGGTTTGCTTCGTTGAGTGTTTAGGCTCCGGTTGGTTTGATTCGTTGACTGTTTAGGCTCCGGTTGGTTTGCTTCGTTGAATGTTTAGGATCTAGTTGGTTTGCTTCGTTGAGTGTTCAGGGTCCGATTTGTTTGCTTCGTTGAGTGTTTAGGATCCGGTGGGTTTGCTTTGTTGAGTGTTTAGGCTCCAGTTGGTTTGCTTCGTTGAGTGTTTAGGCTCCGGTTAGTTTTCTTCGTTGAATGTTTAGGCTCCGGTTGGTTTGCTTCGTTGAGTGTTTAGGCTCCGGTTGGTTTGCTTCGTTGAGTGTTTAGGCTCCTGTTCGTTTTCTTCGTTGAGTGTTTAGGCTCTGGTTGGTTTGCTTCGTTGAGTGTTTAGGCTCCGGTTGGTTTGCTTCGTTGAGTGTTTAGGTTCCGGTTGGTTTGCTTCGTTGAGTGTTTAGGCTCCGGTTGGTTTGATTCGTTGACTGTTTAGGCTCCGGTTGGTTTGCTTCGTTGAATGTTTAGGATCTGGTTGGTTTGCTTCGTTGAGTGTTTAGGGTCCGGTTTGTTTGCTTCGTTGAGTGTTTAGGATCCGGTGGGTTTGCTTCGTTGAGTGTTTAGGCTCCGGTTGGTTTGTTTCGTTGAGTGCTTAGGCTCCGGTTAGTTTTCTTCGTTGAATGGTTAGGCTCCGGTTGGTTTGCTTCGTTGAGTGTTTAGGTTCCGGTTGGTTTGTTTCGTTGAGTGTTTAGGCTCCGGTTGGTTTGTTTCGTTGAGTGTTTAGGCTCCGGTTGGTTTTCTTGGTTTGTTTCGTTGAATGTTTAGGATCCGGATGGTTTGCTTCGTTGAGTGTTTAGACTCCGGTTAGTTTGCTTCGTTGAATGTTTAGGCTCCGGGGGGTTTGTTTCGTTGAGTGTTTAGGCTCCGGTTGGTTTGCTTCGTTGAGTGTTTAGGCTCCGGTTGGTTTGCTTCGTTGAGTGTTTAGACTCCGGTTGGTTTGCTTCGTTGAGTGTTTAGGCTCCGGTTGGTTTGCTTCGTTGAGTGTTTAGGCTCCGGTTGGTTTGCTTCTTTGAGTGTTTAGGCTCTGGTTGGTTGGCTTCGTTGAGTGTTTAGGCTCCGGTTGGTTTGCTTCGTTGAGTGTTTAGGCTCCGGTTGGTTTGCTTCGTTGTGTGTTTAGGCTCCTGTTGGTTTGCTTCGTTGAGTGTTTAGGCTCCGGTTGGTTTGCTTCGTTGAGTGTTTAGGCTCCTTTTGGTTTGTTTCGTTGAGTGTTTAGGCTTCGGTTGATTTGCGTCGTTGAGTGTTTAGGCTCCTGTTGGTTTGCTTCGTTGAGTGCTTAGGCTCTTGTTGGTTTGCTTCGTTAAGTGTTTAGGCTCAGGTTGGTTTGCTTCGTTGAGTGTTTAGCCTCCGGTTGGTGTGCTTCGTTGAGTGTTTAGGTTTCAGTTGGTTTGTTTCGTTGAGTTTTTAGGATCCGGTTTTTTTGCTTCGTTGAGTGTTTAGGCTCCGGTTGGTTTGCTTCGTTGAGTGTTTAGGCTCCTGTTGGTTTGCTTCGTTGAGTGTTTAGGCTCCTGTTGGTTTGCTTCGTTGAGTGTTTAGGCTGCGGTTGGTTTGCTTCGCTGAGTGTTTAGGCCCCCGGTTGTTTGCTTCGTTGAGTGTTTAGGCTCCGGTTGGTTTGCTTCGTTGAGTGTTTAGGCTCCGGTTGGTTTGCTTCTTTTAGTGTTTAGGCTCTGGTTGGTTTGCTTCGTTGAGTGTTTAGGCTCCGGTTGGTTTGCTTCGTTGAGTGTTTAGGTTCCGGTTGGTTTGCTTCGTTGAGTGTTTAGGCTCCGGTTGGTTTGATTCGTTGACTGTTTAGGCTCCGGTTGGTTTGCTTCGTTGAATGTTTAGGATCTGGTTGGTTTGCTTCGTTGAGTGTTTAGGCTCCGGTTTGTTTGCTTCGTTGAGTGTTTAGGATCCGGTGGGTTTGCTTCGTTGAGTGTTTAGGCTCCGGTTGGTTTGCTTCGTTGAGTGTTTAGGCTCCGGTTAGTTTTCTTCGTTGAATGTTTAGGCTCCGGTTGGTTTGCTTCGTTGAGTATTTAGGTTCCGGTTGGTTTGTTTCGTTGAGTGTTTAGGATCCGGTTGTTTTGCTTCGTTGAGTGTTTAGGCTCTGGTTGGTTTGCTTCGTTGAGTTTTTGGCTCCTGTTGGTTTTCCTCGTTGAGTGTTTAGGCTCTGGTTGGTTTGCTTCGTTGAGTGTTTAGGCTCCAGTTGGTTTGCTTCGTTGAGTGTTTAGGCTCCGGTTGGTTTTCTTGGTTTGCTTCGTTGAATGTTTAGGATCCAGATGGTTTGCTTCGTTGAGTGTTTAGACTCCGGTTAGTTTGCTTCGTTGAATGTTTAGGCTCCGGGGGGTTTGTTTCATTGAGTGTTTAGGCTCCGGTTGGTTTGCTTCGTTGAGTGTTTAGGCTCCGGTTGGTTTGCTTCGTTGAGTGTTTAGACTCCGGTTGGTTTGCTTCGTTGAGTGTTTAGGCTCCGGTTGGTTTGCTTCTTTGAGTGTTTAGGCTCTGTTTGGTTGGCTTCGTTGAGTGTTTAGGCTCCGGTTGGTTTGCTTCGTTGAGTGTTTAGGCTCCGGTTGGTTTGCTTCGTTGTGTGTTTAGGCTCCTGTTGGTTTGCTTCGTTGAGTGTTTAGGCTCCGGTTGGTTTGCTTCGTTGAGTGTTTAGGCTCCGGTTGGTTTGCTTCGTTGAATGTTTAGGATCTGGTTGGTTTGCTTCGTTGAGTGTTTAGGGTCCGGTTTATTTGCTTCGTTGAGTGTTTAGGATCCGGTGGGTTTGCTTCGTTGAGTGTTTAGGCTCCGGTTGGTTTGCTTCGTTGAGTGTTTAGGCTCCGGTTAGTTTTCTTCGTTGAGTGTTTAGGCTCCGGTTGGTTTGCTTCGTTGAGTGTTTATGTTCCGGTTGGTTTGTTTCGTTGAGTGTTTAGGATCTGGTTGTTTTGCTTCGTTGAGTGTTTAGGTTCCGGTTGGTTTGCTTCGTTGAGTGTTTAGGCTCCGGTTGGTTTGATTCGTTGACTGTTTAGGCTCCGGTTGGTTTGCTTCGTTGAATGTTTAGGATCTGGTTGGTTTGCTTCGTTGAGTGTTTAGGGTCCGGTTTGTTTGCTTCGTTGAGTGTTTAGGATCCGGTGGGTTTGCTTCGTTGAGTGTTTAGGTTCCGGTTGGTTTGCTTCGTTGAGTGTTTAGGCTCCGGTTAGTTTTCTTCGTTGAATGTTTAGGCTCCGGTTGGTTTGCTTCGTTGAGTGTTTAGGTTCCGGTTGGTTTGTTTCGTTGAGTGTTTAGGATCCGGTTGTTTTGCTTCGTTGAGTGTTTAGGCTCCGGTTGGTTTGCTTCGTTGAGTGTTTAGGCTCCTGTTGGTTTTCTTCGTTGAGTGTTTAGGCTCTGGTTGGTTTGCTTCGTTGAGTGTTTAGGCTCCAGTTGGTTTGCTTCGTTGAGTGTTTAGGCTCCGGTTGGTTTTCTTGGTTTGCTTCGTTGAATGTTTAGGATCCAGATGGTTTGCTTCGTTGAGTGTTTAGACTCCGGTTAGTTTGCTTCGTTGAATGTTTAGGCTCCGGGGGGTTTGTTTCGTTGAGTGTTTAGGCTCCGGTTGGTTTGCTTCTTTAAGTGTTTAGGC
Source organism: Lathyrus sativus (assembly GCA_963859935.3). Lineage (NCBI taxonomy): Eukaryota > Viridiplantae > Streptophyta > Magnoliopsida > Fabales > Fabaceae > Lathyrus > Lathyrus sativus. The sequence continues at coordinate 593,835,948 of OZ012735.1, forward strand.
TCCGGTTGGTTTGCTTCGTTGAGTGTTTAGATTCCGGTTGGTTTGCTTCATTGAGTGTTTAGGCTCCGGTTGGTTTGCTTCGTTGAGTGTTTAGGCTCCGGTTGGTTTGCTTCTTTGAGTGTTTAGGCTCTTTTTGGTTGGCTTCGTTGAGTGTTTAGGCTCCGGTTGGTTTGCTTCGTTGAGTGTTTAGGCTCCGGTTGGTTTGCTTCGTTGTGTGTTTAGGCTCCTGTTGGTTTGCTTCGTTGAGTGTTTAGGCTCCGGTTGGTTTGCTTCGTTGAGTGTTTAGGCTCCTTTTGGTTTGTTTCGTTGAGTGTTTAGGCTTCGGTTGATTTGCGTTGTTGAATGTTTAGGCTCCTGTTGGTTTGCTTCGTTGAGTGCTTAGGCTCTTGTTGGTTTGCTTCGTTAAGTGTTTAGGCTCATGTTGGTTTTCTTCGTTGAGTGTTTAGCCTCCGGTTGGTGTGCTTCGTTGAGTGTTTAGGTTTCAGTTGGTTTGTTTCGTTGAGTGTTTAGGATCCGGTTTTTTTGCTTCGTTGAGTGTTTAGGCTCCGGTTGGTTTGCTTCGTTGAGTGTTTAGGCTCCGGTTGGTTTGCTTCGTTGAGTGTTTAGACTCCGGTTGGTTTGCTTCGTTGAGTGTTTAGGCTCCGGTTGGTTTGCTTCGTTGAGTGTTTAGGCTCCGGTTGGTTTGCTTCTTTGAGTGTTTAGGCTCTGTTTGGTTGGCTTCGTTGAGTGTTTAGGCTCCGGTTGGTTTGCTTCGTTGAGTGTTTAGGCTCCGGTTGGTTTGCTTCGTTGTGTGTTTAGGCTCCTGTTGGTTTGCTTCGTTGAGTGTTTAGGCTCCGGTTGGTTTGCTTCATTGAACGTTTAGGCTCCTTTTGGTTTGTTTCGTTGAGTGTTTAGGCTTCGGTTGATTTGCGTCGTTGAGTGTTTAGGCTCCTGTTGGTTTGCTTCGTTGAGTGCTTAGGCTCTTGTTGGTTTGCTTCGTTAAGTGTTTAGGCTCAGGTTGGTTTGCTTCGTTGAGTGTTTAGCCTCCGGTTGGTGTGCTTCGTTGAGTGTTTAGGTTTCAGTTGGTTTGTTTCGTTGAGTGTTTAGGATCCGGTTTTTTTGCTTCGTTGAGTGTTTAGGCTCCGGTTGGTTTGCTTCGTTGAGTGTTTAGGCTCCTGTTGGTTTGCTTCGTTGAGTGTTTAGGCTCCTGTTGGTTTGCTTCGTTGAGTGTTTAGGCTGCGGTTGGTTTGCTTCGCTGAGTGTTTAGGCTCCGGGTTGTTTGCTTCGTTGAGTGTTTAGGCTCCGGTTGGTTTGCTTCGTTGAGTGTTTAGGCTCCGGTTGGTTTGCTTCTTTTAGTGTTTAGGCTCTGGTTGGTTTGCTTCGTTGAGTGTTTAGGCTCCGGTTGGTTTGCTTCTTTTAGTGTTTAGGCTCTGGTTGGTTTGCTTCGTTGAGTGTTTAGGCTCCGGTTGGTTTGCTTCGTTGAGTGTTTAGGTTCCGGTTGGTTTGCTTCGTTGAGTGTTTAGGCTCCGGTTGGTTTGATTCGTTGACTGTTTAGGCTCCGGTTGGTTTGCTTCGTTGAATGTTTAGGATCTGGTTGGTTTGCTTCGTTGAGTGTTTAGGCTCCGGTTTGTTTGCTTCGTTGAGTGTTTAGGATCCGGTGGGTTTGCTTCGTTGAGTGTTTAGGCTCCGGTTGGTTTGCTTCGTTGAGTGTTTAGGCTCCGGTTAGTTTTCTTCGTTGAATGTTTAGGCTCTGGTTGGTTTGCTTCGTTGAGTATTTAGGTTCCGGTTGGTTTGTTTCGTTGAGTGTTTAGGATCCGGTTGTTTTGCTTCGTTGAGTGTTTAGGCTCCGGTTGGTTTGCTTCGTTGAGTTTTTGGCTCCTGTTGGTTTTCCTCGTTGAGTGTTTAGGCTCTGGTTGGTTTGCTTCGTTGAGTGTTTAGGCTCCAGTTGGTTTGCTTCGTTGAGTGTTTAGGCTCCGGTTGGTTTTCTTGGTTTGCTTCGTTGAATGTTTAGGATCCAGATGGTTTGCTTCGTTGAGTGTTTAGACTCCGGTTAGTTTGCTTCGTTGAATGTTTAGGCTCCGGGGGGTTTGTTTCATTGAGTGTTTAGGCTCCGGTTGGTTTGCTTCGTTGAGTGTTTAGGCTCCGGTTGGTTTGCTTCGTTGAGTGTTTAGACTCCGGTTGGTTTGCTTCGTTGAGTGTTTAGGCTCCGGTTGGTTTGCTTCTTTGAGTGTTTAGGCTCTGTTTGGTTGGCTTCGTTGAGTGTTTAGGCTCCGGTTGGTTTGCTTCGTTGAGTGTTTAGGCTCCGGTTGGTTTGCTTCGTTGTGTGTTTAGGCTCCTGTTGGTTTGCTTCGTTGAGTGTTTAGGCTCCGGTTGGTTTGCTTCGTTGAGTGTTTAGGCTCCGGTTGGTTTGCTTCGTTGAATGTTTAGGATCTGGTTGGTTTGCTTCGTTGAGTGTTTAGGGTCCGGTTTGTTTGCTTCGTTGAGTGTTTAGGATCCGGTGGGTTTGCTTCGTTGAGTGTTTAGGTTCCGGTTGGTTTGCTTCGTTGAGTGTTTAGGCTCCGGTTAGTTTTCTTCGTTGAATGTTTAGGCTCCGGTTGGTTTGCTTCGTTGAGTGTTTAGGTTCCGGTTGGTTTGTTTCGTTGAGTGTTTAGGATCCGGTTGTTTTGCTTCGTTGAGTGTTTAGGCTCCGGTTGGTTTGCTTCGTTGAGTGTTTAGGCTCCTGTTGGTTTTCTTCATTGAGTGTTTAGGCTCTGGTTGGTTTGCTTCGTTGAGTGTTTAGGCTCCAGTTGGTTTGCTTCGTTGAGTGTTTGGGCTCCGGTTGGTTTTCTTGGTTTGCTTCGTTGAATGTTTAGGATCCAGATGGTTTGCTTCGTTGAGTGTTTAGACTCCGGTTAGTTTGCTTCGTTGAATGTTTAGGCTCCGGGGGGTTTGTTTCGTTGAGTGTTTAGGCTCCGGTTGGTTTGCTTCGTTGAGTGTTTAGGCTCCGGTTGGTTTGCTTCGTTGAGTGTTTAGATTCCGGTTGGTTTGCTTCATTGAGTGTTTAGGCTCCGGTTGGTTTGCTTCGTTGAGTGTTTAGGCTCCGGTTGGTTTGCTTCTTTGAGTGTTTAGGCTCTGTTTGGTTGGCTTCGTTGAGTGTTTAGGCTCCGGTTGGTTTGCTTCGTTGAGTGTTTAGGCTCCGGTTGGTTTGCTTCGTTGTGTGTTTAGGCTCCTGTTGGTTTGCTTCGTTGAGTGTTTAGGCTCCGGTTGGTTTGCTTCGTTGAGTGTTTAGGCTCCTTTTGGTTTGTTTCGTTGAGTGTTTAGGATCCGGTTGTTTTGCTTCGTTGAGTGTTTAGGCTCCGGTTGGTTTGCTTCGTTGAGTGTTTAGGCTCCTGTTGGTTTTCTTCATTGAGTGTTTAGGCTCTGGTTGGTTTGCTTCGTTGAGTGTTTAGGCTCCAGTTGGTTTGCTTCGTTGAGTGTTTGGGCTCCGGTTGGTTTTCTTGGTTTGCTTCGTTGAATGTTTAGGATCCAGATGGTTTGCTTCGTTGAGTGTTTAGACTCCGGTTAGTTTGCTTCGTTGAATGTTTAGGCTCCGGGGGGTTTGTTTCGTTGAGTGTTTAGGCTCCGGTTGGTTTGCTTCGTTGAGTGTTTAGGCTCCGGTTGGTTTGCTTCGTTGAGTGTTTAGATTCCGGTTGGTTTGCTTCATTCAGTGTTTAGGCTCCGGTTGGTTTGCTTCGTTGAGTGTTTAGGCTCCGGTTGGTTTGCTTCTTTGAGTGTTTAGGCTCTGTTTGGTTGGCTTCGTTGAGTGTTTAGGCTCCGGTTGGTTTGCTTCGTTGAGTGTTTAGGCTCCGGTTGGTTTGCTTCGTTGTGTGTTTAGGCTCCTGTTGGTTTGCTTCGTTGAGTGTTTAGGCTCCGGTTGGTTTGCTTCGTTGAGTGTTTAGGCTCCTTTTGGTTTGTTTCGTTGAGTGTTTAGGCTTCGGTTGATTTGCGTCGTTGAGTGTTTAGGCTCCTGTTGGTTTGCTTCGTTGAGTGCTTAGGCTCTTGTTGGTTTGCTTCGTTAAGTGTTTAGGCTCATGTTGGTTTTCTTCGTTGAGTGTTTAGCCTCCGGTTGGTTTGCTTCGTTGTGTGTTTAGGCTCCTGTTGGTTTGCTTCGTTGAGTGTTTAGGCTCCGGTTGGTTTGCTTCGTTGAGTGTTTAGGCTCCGGTTGGTTTGCTTCGTTGAATGTTTAGGATCTGGTTGGTTTGCTTCGTTGAGTGTTTAGGGTCCGGTTTGTTTGCTTCGTTGAGTGTTTAGGATCCGGTGGGTTTGCTTCGTTGAGTGTTTAGGTTCCGGTTGGTTTGCTTCGTTGAGTGTTTAGGCTCCGGTTAGTTTTCTTCGTTGAATGTTTAGGCTCCGGTTGGTTTGCTTCGTTGAGTGTTTAGGTTCCGGTTGGTTTGTTTCGTTGAGTGTTTAGGATCCGGTTGTTTTGCTTCGTTGAGTGTTTAGGCTCCGGTTGGTTTGCTTCGTTGAGTGTTTAGGCTCCTGTTGGTTTTCTTCATTGAGTGTTTAGGCTCTGGTTGGTTTGCTTCGTTGAGTGTTTAGGCTCCAGTTGGTTTGCTTCGTTGAGTGTTTGGGCTCCGGTTGGTTTTCTTGGTTTGCTTCGTTGAATGTTTAGGATCCAGATGGTTTGCTTCGTTGAGTGTTTAGACTCCGGTTAGTTTGCTTCGTTGAATGTTTAGGCTCCGGGGGGTTTGTTTCGTTGAGTGTTTAGGCTCCGGTTGGTTTGCTTCGTTGAGTGTTTAGGCTCCGGTTGGTTTGCTTCGTTGAGTGTTTAGATTCCGGTTGGTTTGCTTCATTGAGTGTTTAGGCTCCGGTTGGTTTGCTTCGTTGAGTGTTTAGGCTCCGGTTGGTTTGCTTCTTTGAGTGTTTAGGCTCTGTTTGGTTGGCTTCGTTGAGTGTTTAGGCTCCGGTTGGTTTGCTTCGTTGAGTGTTTAGGCTCCGGTTGGTTTGCTTCGTTGTGTGTTTAGGCTCCTGTTGGTTTGCTTCGTTGAGTGTTTAGGCTCCGGTTGGTTTGCTTCGTTGAGTGTTTAGGCTCCTTTTGGTTTGTTTCGTTGAGTGTTTAGGATCCGGTTGTTTTGCTTCGTTGAGTGTTTAGGCTCCGGTTGGTTTGCTTCGTTGAGTGTTTAGGCTCCTGTTGGTTTTCTTCATTGAGTGTTTAGGCTCTGGTTGGTTTGCTTCGTTGAGTGTTTAGGCTCCAGTTGGTTTGCTTCGTTGAGTGTTTGGGCTCCGGTTGGTTTTCTTGGTTTGCTTCGTTGAATGTTTAGGATCCAGATGGTTTGCTTCGTTGAGTGTTTAGACTCCGGTTAGTTTGCTTCGTTGAATGTTTAGGCTCCGGGGGGTTTGTTTCGTTGAGTGTTTAGGCTCCGGTTGGTTTGCTTCGTTGAGTGTTTAGGCTCCGGTTGGTTTGCTTCGTTGAGTGTTTAGATTCCGGTTGGTTTGCTTCATTGAGTGTTTAGGCTCCGGTTGGTTTGCTTCGTTGAGTGTTTAGGCTCCGGTTGGTTTGCTTCTTTGAGTGTTTAGGCTCTGTTTGGTTGGCTTCGTTGAGTGTTTAGGCTCCGGTTGGTTTGCTTCGTTGAGTGTTTAGGCTCCGGTTGGTTTGCTTCGTTGTGTGTTTAGGCTCCTGTTGGTTTGCTTCGTTGAGTGTTTAGGCTCCGGTTGGTTTGCTTCGTTGAGTGTTTAGGCTCCTTTTGGTTTGTTTCGTTGAGTGTTTAGGCTTCGGTTGATTTGCGTCGTTGAGTGTTTAGGCTCCTGTTGGTTTGCTTCGTTGAGTGCTTAGGCTCTTGTTGGTTTGCTTCGTTAAGTGTTTAGGCTCATGTTGGTTTTCTTCGTTGAGTGTTTAGCCTCCGGTTGGTGTGCTTCGTTGAGTGTTTAGGTTTCAGTTGGTTTGTTTCGTTGAGTGTTTAGGATCCGGTTTTTTTGCTTCGTTGAGTGTTTAGGCTCCGGTTGGTTTGCTTCGTTGAGTGTTTAGGCTCCGGTTGGTTTGCTTCGTTGAGTGTTTAGACTCCGGTTGGTTTGATTCGTTGAGTGTTTAGGCTCCGGTTGGTTTGCTTCGTTGAGTGTTTAGGCTCCGGTTGGTTTGCTTCTTTGAGTGTTTAGGCTCTGTTTGGTTGGCTTCGTTGAGTGTTTAGGCTCCTGTTGGTTTGCTTCGTTGAGTGTTTAGGCTCCGGTTGGTTTGCTTCGTTGTGTGTTTAGGCTCCTGTTGGTTTGCTTCGTTGAGTGTTTAGGCTCCGGTTGGTTTGCTTCGTTGAGTGTTTAGGCTCCTTTTGGTTTGTTTCGTTGAGTGTTTAGGCTTCGGTTTATTTGCGTCGTTGAGTGTTTAGGCTCCTGTTGGTTTGCTTCGTTGAGTGCTTAGGCTCTTGTTGGTTTGCTTCGTTAAGTGTTTAGGCTCAGGTTGGTTTGCTTCGTTGAGTGTTTAGCCTCCGGTTGGTGTGCTTCGTTGAGTGTTTAGGTTTCAGTTGGTTTGTTTCGTTGAGTGTTTAGGATCCGGTTTTTTTTCTTCGTTGAGTGTTTAGGCTCCGGTTGGTTTGCTTCGTTGAATGTTTAGGCTCCTGTTGGTTTGCTTCGTTGAGTGTTTAGGCTGCGGTTGGTTTGCTTCGCTGAGTGTTTAGGCTCCGGGTTGTTTGCTTCGTTGAGTGTTTAGGCTCCGGTTGGTTTGCTTCGTTGAGTGTTTAGGCTCCGGTTGGTTTGCTTCTTTTAGTGTTTAGGCTCTGGTTGGTTTGCTTCGTTGAGTGTTTAGGCTCCGGTTGATTTGCTTCGTTGAGTGTTTAAGCTCCTGTTGGTTTTCTTCGTTGAGTGTTTAGGCTCTGGTTGGTTTGCTTCGTTGAGTGTTTAGGCTCTGGTTGGTTTGCTTCGTTGAGTGTTTAGGCTCCGGTTGGTTTGCTTCGTTGAATGTTTAGGCTCCGGTTGGTTTGCTTCGTTGAGTGTTTAGGCTCCGGTTGGTTTGATTCGTTGACTGTTTAGGCTCCGGTTGGTTTGCTTCGTTGAATGTTTAGGATCTGGTTGGTTTGCTTCGTTGAGTGTTTAGGGTCCGGTTTGTTTGCTTCGTTGAGTGTTTAGGATCCGGTGGGTTTGCTTCGTTGAGTGTTTAGGCTCCGGTTGGTTTGCTTCGTTGAGTGTTTAGGCTCCGGTTAGTTTTCTTCGTTGAATGTTTAGGCTCCGGTTGGTTTGCTTCGTTGAGTGTTTAGGTTCTGGTTGGTTTGTTTCGTTGAGTGTTTAGGATCTGGTTGTTTTGCTTCGTTGAGTGTTTAGGTTCCGGTTGGTTTGCTTCGTTGAGTGTTTAGGCTCCGGTTGGTTTGATTCGTTGACTGTTTAGGCTCCGGTTGGTTTGCCTCGTTGAATGTTTAGGATCTGGTTGGTTTGCTTCGTTGAGTGTTTAGGGTCCGGTTTGTTTGCTTCGTTGAGTGTTTAGGATCCGGTGGGTTTGCTTCGTTGAGTGTTTAGGCTCCGGTTGGTTTGCTTCGTTGAGTGTTTAGGCTCCGGTTAGTTTTCTTCGTTGAATGTTTAGGCTCCGGTTGGTTTGCTTCGTTGAGTGTTTAGGTTCCGGTTGGTTTGTTTCGTTGAGTGTTTAGGTTCCGGTTGTTTTGCTTCGTTGAGTGTTTAGGCTCCGGTTGGTTTGCTTCGTTGAGTGTTTAGGCTCCTGTTGGTTTTCTTCGTTGAGTGTTTAGGCTCTGGTTGGTTTGCTTCGTTGAGTGTTTAGGCTCCAGTTGGTTTGCTTCGTTGAGTGTTTAGGCTCAGGGTTGGTTTTCTTGGTTTGCTTCGTTGAATGTTTAGGATCCAGATGGTTTGCTTCGTTGAGTGTTTAGACTCCGGTTAGTTTGCTTCGTTGAATGTTTAGGCTCCGGGGGGTTTGTTTCGTTGAGTGTTTAGGCTCCGGTTGGTTTGCTTCGTTGAGTGTTTAGGCTCCGGTTGGTTTGCTTCGTTGAGTGTTTAGGCTCCGGTTGGTTTGCTTCGTTGAGTGTTTAGGCTCCGGTTGGTTTGCTTCGTTGAGTGTTTAGGCTCCGGTTGGTTTGCTTCTTTGAGTGTTTAGGCTCTGTTTGGTTGGCTTCGTTGAGTGTTTAGGCTCCGGTTGGTTTGCTTCGTTGAGTGTTTAGGCTCCGGTTGGTTTGCTTCGTTGTGTGTTTAGGCTCCTGTTGGTTTGCTTCGTTGAGTGTTTAGGCTCCGGTTGGTTTGCTTCGTTGAGTGTTTAGGCTCCTTTTGGTTTGTTTCGTTGAGTGTTTAGGCTTCGGTTGATTTGCGTCGTTGAGTGTTTAGGCTCCTGTTGGTTTGCTTCGTTGAGTGCTTAGGCTCTTGTTGGATTGCTTCGTTAAGTGTTTAGGCTCATGTTGGTTTGCTTCGTTGAGTGTTTAGCCTCCGGTTGGTGTGCTTCGTTGAGTGTTTAGGTTTCAGTTGGTTTGTTTCGTTGAGTGTTTAGGATCCGGTTTTTTTGCTTCGTTGAGTGTTTAGGCTCCGGTTGGTTTGCTTCGTTGAGTGTTTAGGCTCCTGTTGGTTTGCTTCGTTGAGTGTTTAGGTTGCGGTTGGTTTGCTTCGCTGAGTGTTTAGGCTCCGGGTTGTTTGCTTCGTTGAGTGTTTAGGCTCCGGTTGGTTTGCTTCGTTGAGTGTTTAGGCTCCGGTTGGTTTGCTTCTTTTAGTGTTTAGGCTCCGGTTGGTTTGCTTCGTTGAGTGTTTAGGCTCCGGTTGGTTTGCTTCGTTGTGTGTTTAGGCTCCTGTTGGTTTGCTTCGTTGAGTGTTTAGGCTCCGGTTGGTTTGCTTCGTTGAGTGTTTAGGCTCCGGTTGGTTTGCTTCGTTGAATGTTTAGGATCTGGTTGGTTTGCTTCGTTGAGTGTTTAGGGTCCGGTTTGTTTGCTTCGTTGAGTGTTTAGGATCCGGTGGGTTTGCTTCGTTGAGTGTTTAGGCTCCGGTTGGTTTGCTTCGTTGAGTGTTTAGGCTCCGGTTAGTTTTCTTCGTTGAGTGTTTAGGCTCCGGTTGGTTTGCTTCGTTGAGTGTTTATGTTCCGGTTGGTTTGTTTCGTTGAGTGTTTAGGATCTGGTTGTTTTGCTTCGTTGAGTGTTTAGGTTCCGGTTGGTTTGCTTCGTTGAGTGTTTAGGCTCCGGTTGGTTTGATTCGTTGACTGTTTAGGCTCCGGTTGGTTTGCTTCGTTGAATGTTTAGGATCTGGTTGGTTTGCTTCGTTGAGTGTTTAGGGTCCGGTTTGTTTGCTTCGTTGAGTGTTTAGGATCCGGTGGGTTTGCTTCGTTGAGTGTTTAGGTTCCGGTTGGTTTGCTTCGTTGAGTGTTTAGGCTCCGGTTAGTTTTCTTCGTTGAATGTTTAGGCTCCGGTTGGTTTGCTTCGTTGAGTGTTTAGGTTCCGGTTGGTTTGTTTCGTTGAGTGTTTAGGATCCGGTTGTTTTGCTTCGTTGAGTGTTTAGGCTCCGGTTGGTTTGCTTCGTTGAGTGTTTAGGCTCCTGTTGGTTTTCTTCGTTGAGTGTTTAGGCTCTGGTTGGTTTGCTTCGTTGAGTGTTTAGGCTCCAGTTGGTTTGCTTCGTTGAGTGTTTAGGCTCCGGTTGGTTTTCTTGGTTTGCTTCGTTGAATGTTTAGGATCCAGATGGTTTGCTTCGTTGAGTGTTTAGACTCCGGTTAGTTTGCTTCGTTGAATGTTTAGGCTCCGGGGGGTTTGTTTCGTTGAGTGTTTAGGCTCCGGTTGGTTTGCTTCGTTGAGTGTTTAGGCTCCGGTTGGTTTGCTTCGTTGAGTGTTTAGATTCCGGTTGGTTTGCTTCATTGAGTGTTTAGGCTCCGGTTGGTTTGCTTCGTTGAGTGTTTAGGCTCCGGTTGGTTTGCTTCTTTGAGTGTTTAGGCTCTGTTTGGTTGGCTTCGTTGAGTGTTTAGGCTCCGGTTGGTTTGCTTCGTTGAGTGTTTAGGCTCCGGTTGGTTTGCTTCGTTGTGTGTTTAGGCTCCTGTTGGTTTGCTTCGTTGAGTGTTTAGGCTCCGGTTGGTTTGCTTCGTTGAGTGTTTAGGCTCCTTTTGGTTTGTTTCGTTGAGTGTTTAGGCTTCGGTTGATTTGCGTCGTTGAGTGTTTAGGCTCCTGTTGGTTTGCTTCGTTGAGTGCTTAGGCTCTTGTTGGTTTGCTTCGTTAAGTGTTTAGGCTCATGTTGGTTTTCTTCGTTGAGTGTTTAGCCTCCGGTTGGTGTGCTTCGTTGAGTGTTTAGGTTTCAGTTGGTTTGTTTCGTTGAGTGTTTAGGATCCGGTTTTTTTGCATCGTTGAGTGTTTAGGCTCCGGTTGGTTTGCTTCGTTGAGTGTTTAGGCTCCGGTTGGTTTGCTTCGTTGAGTGTTTAGACTCCGGTTGGTTTGCTTCGTTGAGTGTTTAGGCTCCGGTTGGTTTGCTTCGTTGAGTGTTTAGGCTCCGGTTGGTTTGCTTCTTTGAGTGTTTAGGCTCTGTTTGGTTGGCTTCGTTGAGTGTTTAGGCTCCGGTTGGTTTGCTTCGTTGAGTGTTTAGGCTCCGGTTGGTTTGCTTCGTTGTGTGTTTAGGCTCCTGTTGGTTTGCTTCGTTGAGTGTTTAGGCTCTGGTTGGTTTGCTTCGTTGAGTGTTTAGGCTCCTTTTGGTTTGTTTCGTTGAGTGTTTAGGCTTCGGTTGATTTGCGTCGTTGAGTGTTTAGGCTCCTGTTGGTTTGCTTCGTTGAGTGCTTAGGCTCTTGTTGGTTTGCTTCGTTAAGTGTTTAGGCTCAGGTTGGTTTGCTTCGTTGAGTGTTTAGCCTCCGGTTGGTGTGCTTCGTTGAGTGTTTAGGTTTCAGTTGGTTTGTTTCGTTGAGTGTTTAGGATCCGGTTTTTTTGCTTCGTTGAGTGTTTAGGCTCCGGTTGGTTTGCTTCGTTGAGTGTTTAGGCTCCTGTTGGTTTGCTTCGTTGAGTGTTTAGGCTGCGGTTGGTTTGCTTCGCTGAGTGTTTAGGCTCCGGGTTGTTTGCTTCGTTGAGTGTTTAGGCTCCGGTTGGTTTGCTTCGTTGAGTGTTTAGGCTCCGGTTGGTTTGCTTCTTTTAGTGTTTAGGCTCTGGTTGGTTTGCTTCGTTGAGTGTTTAGGCTCCGGTTGATTTGCTTCGTTGAGTGTTTAAGCTCCTGTTGGTTTTCTTCGTTGAGTGTTTAGGCTCTGGTGGGTTTGCTTCGTTGAGTGTTTAGGCTCTGGTTGGTTTGCTTCGTTGAGTGTTTAGGCTCCGGTTGGTTTGCTTCGTTGAATGTTTAGGCTCCGGTTGGTTTGCTTCGTTGAGTGTTTAGGCTCCGGTTGGTTTGATTCGTTGACTGTTTAGGCTCCGGTTGGTTTGCTTCGTTGAATGTTTAGGATCTGGTTGGTTTGCTTCGTTGAGTGTTTAGGGTCCGGTTTGTTTGCTTCGTTGAGTGTTTAGGATCCGGTGGGTTTGCTTCGTTGAGTGTTTAGGCTCCGGTTGGTTTGCTTCGTTGAGTGTTTAGGCTCCGGTTAGTTTTCTTCCTTGAATGTTTAGGCTCCGGTTGGTTTGCTTCGTTGAGTGTTTAGGTTCCGGTTGGTTTGTTTCGTTGAGTGTTTAGGATCTGGTTGTTTTGCTTCGTTGAGTGTTTAGGTTCCGGTTGGTTTGCTTCGTTGAGTGTTTAGGCTCCGGTTGGTTTGATTCGTTGACTGTTTAGGCTCCGGTTGGTTTGCTTCGTTGAATGTTTAGGATCTGGTTGGTTTGCTTCGTTGAGTGTTTAGGGTCCGGTTTGTTTGCTTCGTTGAGTGTTTAGGATCCGGTGGGTTTGCTTCGTTGAGTGTTTAGGCTCCGGTTGGTTTGCTTCGTTGAGTGTTTAGGCTCCGGTTAGTTTTCTTCGTTGAATGTTTAGGCTCCGGTTGGTTTGCTTCGTTGAGTGTTTAGGTTCCGGTTGGTTTGTTTCGTTGAGTGTTTAGGTTCCGGTTGTTTTGCTTCGTTGAGTGTTTAGGCTCCGGTTGGTTTGCTTCGTTGAGTGTTTAGGCTCCTGTTGGTTTTCTTCGTTGAGTGTTTAGGCTCTGGTTGGTTTGCTTCGTTGAGTGTTTAGGCTCCAGTTGGTTTGCTTCGTTGAGTGTTTAGGCTCAGGGTTGGTTTTCTTGGTTTGCTTCGTTGAATGTTTAGGATCCAGATGGTTTGCTTCGTTGAGTGTTTAGACTCCGGTTAGTTTGCTTCGTTGAATGTTTAGGCTCCGGGGGGTTTGTTTCGTTGAGTGTTTAGGCTCCGGTTGGTTTGCTTCGTTGAGTGTTTAGGCTCCGGTTGGTTTGCTTCGTTGAGTGTTTAGGCTCCGGTTGGTTTGCTTCGTTGAGTGTTTAGGCTCCGGTTGGTTTGCTTCGTTGAGTGTTTAGGCTCCGGTTGGTTTGCTTCTTTGAGTGTTTAGGCTCTGTTTGGTTGGCTTCGTTGAGTGTTTAGGCTCCGGTTGGTTTGCTTCGTCGAGTGTTTAGGCTCCGGTTGGTTTGCTTCGTTGTGTGTTTAGGCTCCTGTTGGTTTGCTTCGTTGAGTGTTTAGGCTCCGGTTGGTTTGCTTCGTTGAGTGTTTAGGCTCCTTTTGGTTTGTTTCGTTGAGTGTTTAGGCTTCGGTTGATTTGCGTCGTTGAGTGTTTAGGCTCCTGTTGGTTTGCTTCGTTGAGTGCTTAGGCTCTTGTTGGTTTGCTTCGTTAAGTGTTTAGGCTCATGTTGGTTTGCTTCGTTGAGTGTTTAGCCTCCGGTTGGTGTGCTTCGTTGAGTGTTTAGGTTTCAGTTGGTTTGTTTCGTTGAGTGTTTAGGATCCGGTTTTTTTGCTTCGTTGAGTGTTTAGGCTCCGGTTGGTTTGCTTCGTTGAGTGTTTAGGCTCCTGTTGGTTTGCTTCGTTGAGTGTTTAGGCTGCGGTTGGTTTGCTTCGCTGAGTGTTTAGGCTCCGGGTTGTTTGCTTCATTGAGTGTTTAGGCTCCGGTTGGTTTGCTTCGTTGAGTGTTTAGGCTCCGGTTGGTTTGCTTCTTTTAGTGTTTAGGCTCTGGTTGGTTTGCTTCGTTGAGTGTTTAGGCTCCGGTTGGTTTGCTTCGTTGAGTGTTTAGGCTCCTGTTGGTTTTCTTCGTTGAGTGTTTAGGCTCTGGTTGGTTTGCTTCGTTGAGTGTTTAGGCTCTGGTTGATTTTCTTCGTTGAGTGTTTAGGCTCCGGTTGGTTTGCTTCGTTGAATGTTTAGGCTCCGGTTGGTTTGCTTCGTTGAGTGTTTAGGCTCCGGTTGGTTTGATTCGTTGACTGTTTAGGCTCCGGTTGGTTTGCTTCGTTGAATGTTTAGGATCTGGTTGGTTTGCTTCGTTGAGTGTTTAGGGTCCGGTTTGTTTGCTTCGTTGAGTGTTTAGGATCCGGTGGGTTTGCTTCGTTGAGTGTTTAGGCTCCGGTTGGTTTGCTTCGTTGAGTGTTTAGGCTCCGGTTAGTTTTCTTCGTTGAATGTTTAGGCTCCGGTTGGTTTGCTTCGTTGAGTGTTTAGGTTCCGGTTGGTTTGTTTCGTTGAGTGTTTAGGATCTGGTTGTTTTGCTTCGTTGAGTGTTTAGGCTCCGGTTGGTTTGCTTCGTTGAGTGTTTAGGCTCCTGTTGGTTTTCTTCGTTGAGTGTTTAGGCTCTGGTTGGTTTGCTTTGTTGAGTGTTTAGGCTCCGGTTGGTTTGCTTCGTTGAGTGTTTAGGCTCCGGTTGGTTTTCTTGGTTTGCTTCGTTGAATGTTTAGGATCCGGATGGTTTGCTTCGTTGAGTGTTTAGACTCCGGTTAGTTTTCTTCGTTGAATGTTTAGGCTCCGGGGGGTTTGTTTCGTTGAGTGTTTAGGCTCCGGTTTGTTTGCTTCGTTGAGTGTTTAGGCTCCGGTTGGTTTGCTTCGTTGAGTGTTTAGACTCCGGTTGGTTTGCTTCGTTGAGTGTTTAGCCTCTGGTTGGTTTGCTTCGTTGAGTGTTTAGGTTCCGGTTGGTTTGATTCGTTGAGTGTTTACGCTCCGTTTGGTTTGCTTCGTTGACTGTTTAGGGTCCGGTTGGTTTGCTTCGTTGAATGTTTAGGGTCCGGTTGGTTTGCTTCGTTGAGTGTTTAGGGTCCGGTTGGTTTGCTTCGTTGAGTGTTTAGGCTCCGATTGGTTTGCTTCGTTGACTGTTTAGGGTCCGGTTGGTTTGCTTCGTTGAGTGTTTAGGATCCGGTTGGTTTGCTTCGTTGAGTGTTTAGGCTCCGGTTGGTTTGCTTCGTTGAATGTTTAGGCTCCGGTTGGTTTTCTTCGTTGAATGTTTAGGCTCCGGTTAGTTTGCTTCGTTGAGTGTTTAGGTTCCGATTGGTTTGTTTCGTTGAGTGTTTAGGATCCAGTTGTTTTGCTTCGTTGAGTGTTTAGGGTCTGGTTGTTTTGCTTCGTTGAGTGTTTAGGCTCCGGTTGGTTTGCTACGTTGAGTGTTTAGGCTCCTGTTGGTTTGCTTCGTTGAGTGTTTAGGCTCCTGTTGGTTTGCTTTGTTGAGTGTTTAGGCTCCGGGTGGTTTGCTTCGTTGAGTGTTTAGGCTCCGGTTGGTTTGCTTCGTTGAGTGTTTAGGCTCCTGTTGGTTTTCTCGGTTTGCTTCGTTGAATGTTTAGGATCCGGATGGTTTGCTTCGTTGAGTGTTTAGACTCCAGTTAGTTTGCTTCGTTGAATGTTTAGGCTCCGGGGGGTTTGCTTCGTTGAGTGTTTAGGCTCCGGTTGGTTTGCTTCGTTGAGTGTTTAGGCTCCGGTTGGTTTGCTTCGTTGAGTGTTTAGACTCCGGTTGGTTTGCTTTGTTGAGTGTTTAGGCTCCGGTTGGTTTGCTTCGTTGAGTGTTTAGGTTCCGGTTGGTTTGATTCGTTGAGGGTTTACGCTCCGTTTGGTTTGCTTCGTTGACTGTTTAGGGTCCGGTTGGTTTGCTTCGTTGAATGTTTAGGGTCCGGTTGGTTTGCTTCGTTGAGTGTTTAGAGTCCGGTTGGTTTGCTTCATTGAGTGTTTAGGCTCCGGTTGGTTTGATTCGTTGACTGTTTAGGCTCCGGTTGGTTTGATTCGTTGACTGTTTAGGCTCCGGTTGGTTTGATTCGTTGAGTGTTTAGGATCCGGTTGGTTTGCTTCGTTGAGTGTTTAGGGTCCAGTTGGTTTGCTTCGTTGAGTGTTTAGGATTCGGTTGGTTTGCTTCGTTGAGTGTTTAGGCTCCGGTTGGTTTGCTTCGTTGACTGTTTAGGCTCCGGTTGGTTTTCTTCGTTGAATGTTTAGGCTCCGGTTGGTTTGCTTCGTTGAGTGTTTAGGTTCCGGTTGGTTTGTTTCGTTGAGTGTTTAGGATCCGGTTGTTTTGCTTCGTTGAGTGTTTAGGCTCCGGTTGGTTTGCTTCGTTGAGTGTTTAGGCTCCTGTTGGTTTGCTTCGTTGAGTGTTTAGGCTCCTGTTGGTTTGCTTTGTTGAGTGTTTAGGCTCCGGTTGGTTTGCTTCGTTGAGTGTTTAGACTCCGGTTGGTTTTCTCGGTTTGCTTCGTTGAATGTTTAGGATCCAGATGGTTTGCTTCGTTGAGTGTTTAGACTCCGGTTAGTTTGCTTCGTTGAATATTTAGGCTCCGGGGGGTTTGCTTCGTTGAGTGTTTAGGCTCCGGTTGGTTTGCTTCGTTGAGTGTTTAGACTCCGGTTGGTTTGCTTCTTTGAGTGTTTAGGCTCCGGTTGGTTAGCTTCGTTGAGTGTTTAGGTTCCGGTTGGTTTGATTCGTTGAGGGTTTACGCTCCGTTTGGTTTGCTTCGTTGACTGTTTAGGCTCTGGTTGGTTTGCTTCGTTGAATGTTTAGGGTCCGGTGGGTTTGCTTCGTTGAGTGTTTAGGGTCCGGTTGGTTTGCTTCGTTGAGTGTTTAGGCTCCGGTTGGTTTGATTCGTTGACTGTTTAGGCTCCGGTTGGTTTGCTTCGTTGAATGTTTAGGATCCGGTTGGTTTGCTTTGTTGAGTGTTTAGGGTCCGGATGGTTTGCTTCGTTGAGTGTTTAGGATCCGGTTGGTTTGCTTCGTTGAGTGTTTAGGCTCCGGTTGGTTTGCTTAGTTGACTGTTTAGGCTCCGGTTCGTTTTCTTCGTTGAATGTTTAGGCTCCGGTTGGTTTGCTTCGTTGAGTGTTTAGGTTCCGGTTGGTTTGTTTCATTGAGTGTTTAGGATCCGGTTGTTTTGCTTCGTTGAGTGTTTAGGCTCCGGTTGGTTTGCTTCGTTGAGTGTTTAGGCTCCTGTTGGTTTGCTTCGTTGAGTGCTTAGGCTCCTGTTGGTTTGCTTTGTTGAGTGTTTAGGCTCCGGTTGGTTTGCTTCGTTGAGTGTTTAGACTCCGGTTGGTTTTCTCGGTTTGCTTCGTTGAATGTTTAGGATCCAGATGGTTTGCTTCGTTGAGTGTTTAGACTCCGGTTAGTTTGCTTCGTTGAATATTTAGGCTCCGGGGGGTTTGCTTCGTTGAGTGTTTAGGCTCCGGTTGGTTTGCTTCGTTGAGTGTTTAGACTCCGGTTGGTTTGCTTCTTTGAGTGTTTAGGCTCCGGTTGGTTTGCTTCGTTGAGTGTTTAGGTTCCGGTTGGTTTGATTCGTTGAGGGTTTACGCTCCGTTTGGTTTGCTTCGTTGACTGTTTAGGCTCTGGTTGGTTTGCTTCGTTGAATGTTTAGGGTCCGGTGGGTTTGCTTCGTTGAGTGTTTAGGGTCCGGTTGGTTTGCTTCGTTGAGTGTTTAGGCTCCGGTTGGTTTGATTCGTTGACTGTTTAGGCTCCGGTTGGTTTGCTTCGTTGAATGTTTAGGATCCGGTTGGTTTGCTTTGTTGAGTGTTTAGGGTCCGGATGGTTTGCTTCGTTGAGTGTTTAGGATCCGGTTGGTTTGCTTCGTTGAGTGTTTAGGCTCCGGTTGGTTTGCTTAGTTGACTGTTTAGGCTCCGGTTCGTTTTCTTCGTTGAATGTTTAGGCTCCGGTTGGTTTGCTTCGTTGAGTGTTTAGGTTCCGGTTGGTTTGTTTCATTGAGTGTTTAGGATCCGGTTGTTTTGCTTCGTTGAGTGTTTAGGCTCCGGTTGGTTTGCTTCGTTGAGTGTTTAGGCTCCTGTTGGTTTGCTTCGTTGAGTGTTTAGGCTCCTGTTGGTTTGCTTTGTTGAGTGTTTAGGCTCCGGTTGGTTTGCTTCGTTGAGTGTTTAGGCTCCGGTTGGTTTTCTTGGTTTGCTTC
The DNA here is from genome assembly GCA_963859935.3 of Lathyrus sativus. Taxonomy (NCBI): domain Eukaryota; kingdom Viridiplantae; phylum Streptophyta; class Magnoliopsida; order Fabales; family Fabaceae; genus Lathyrus; species Lathyrus sativus. Next base: position 593,853,043 of record OZ012735.1, read on the forward strand.
GTTGAATGTTTAGGATCCAGATGGTTTGCTTCGTTGAGTGTTTAGACTCCGGTTAGTTTGCTTCGTTGAATGTTTAGGCTCCGGGTGGTTTGCTTCGTTGAGTGTTTAGGCTCCGGTTGGTTTGCTTCGTTGAGTGTTTAGGCTCCGGTTGGTTTGCTTCGTTGAGTGTTTAGACTACGGTTAGTTTGCTTCGTTGAGTGTTTAGGCTCCGGTTGGTTTGCTTCGTTGAGTGTTTAGGTTCCGGTTGGTTTGATTCGTTGAGTGTTTACGCTCCGTTTGGGTTGCTTCGTTGACTGTTTAGGCTCCGGTTGGTTTGCTTCGTTGAATGTTTAGGGTCCGGTTGGTTTGCTTCGTTGAGTGTTTAGGGTCCGATTGGTTTGCTTCGTTGAGTGTTTAGGCTCCGATTGGTTTGCTTCGTTGACTGTTTAGGCTCCAGTTGGTTTGCTTCGTTGAATGTTTAGGCTCCGGTTGGTTTGTTTCGTTGAGTGTTTAGGATCCGGTTGTTTTGCTTCGTTGAGTGTTTAGGCTCCGGTTGGTTTGCTTCGTTGAGTGTTTAGGCTCCTGTTGGTTTGCTTCGTTGAGTGTTTAGGCTCCGGTTGGTTTGCTTCGTTGAGTGTTTAGGTTCCGGTTGGTTTGCTTCGTTGAGTGTTTAGACTCCGGTTGGTTTGCTTCGTTGAGTGTTTAGGCTCCGGTTGGTTTGCTTCGTTGAGTGTTTAGGTTCCGGTTGGTTTGATTCGTTGAGGGTTTACGCTCCGTTTGGTTTGCTTCGTTGACTGTTTAGGCTCCGGTTGGTTTGCTTCGTTGAATATTTAGTGTCCGGTTGGTTTGCTTCGTTGAGTGTTTAGGGTCCGGTTGGTTTGCTTCGTTGAGTGTTTAGGCTCCGGTTGGTTTGATTCGTTGACTGTTTAGGCTCCGGTTGGTTTGCTTCGTTGAATGTTTAGGATCCGGTTGGTTTGCTTCGTTGAGTGTTTAGGGTCCGGTTGGTTTGTTTCGTTGAGTGTTTAGGATCCGGTTGTTTTGCTTCGTTGAGTGTTTAGGCTCCGGTTGGTTTGCTTCGTTGAGTGTTTAGGCTCCTGTTGGTTTGCTTCGTTGAGTGTTTAGGCTCCTGTTGGTTTGCTTCGTTGAGTGTTTAGGCTCATGTTGGTTTGCTTCGTTGACTGTTAAGGCTCCGGTTGGTTTGCTTCGTTGAGTGTTTAGGCTCCGGTTGGTTTTCTTGGTTTGCTTCGTTGAATGTTTAGGATCCGGATGGTTTGCTTCGTTGAGTGTTTAGACTCCGGTTAGTTTGCTTCGTTGAATGTTCAGGCTCCGGGGGTTTGCTTCGTTGAGTGTTTAGGCTCCGGTTGGTTTCCTTCGTTGAGTGTTTAGGCTCCGGTTGGTTTGCTTCGTTGAGTGTTTAGACTCCGGTTGGTTTGCTTCGTTGAGTGTTTAGGCTCCGGTTGGTTTGCTTCGTTGAGTGTTTAGGTTCCGGTTGGTTTGATTCGTTGAGTGTTTACGCTCCGTTTGGGTTGCTTCGTTGACTGTTTAGGCTCCGGTTGGTTTGCTTCTTTGAGTGTTTAGGCTCCGGTTGGTTTGCTTCGTTGAGTGTTTAGGCTCCGGTTAGTTTGCTTCGTTGAGTGTTTAGACTCCGGTTGGTTTGCTTCGTTGAGTGTTTAGGCTCCAGTTGGTTTGCTTCGTTGAATGTTTAGGCTCCGGTTGGTTTGTTTCGTTGAGTGTTTAGGATCCGGTTGTTTTGCTTCGTTGAGTGTTTAGGCTCCGGTTGGTTTGCTTCGTTGAGTGTTTAGGCTCCTGTTGGTTTGCTTCGTTGAGTGTTTAGGCTCCGGTTGGTTTGCTTCGTTGAGTGTTTAGGTTCCGGTTGGTTTGCTTCATTGAGTGTTTAGACTCCGGTTGGTTTGCTTCGTTGAGTGTTTAGGCTCCGGTTGGTTTGCTTCGTTGAGTGTTTAGGTTCCGGTTGGTTTGATTCGTTGAGGGTTTACGCTCCGTTTGGTTTGCTTCGTTGACTGTTTAGGCTCCGGTTGGTTTGCTTCGTTGAATGTTTAGTGTCCGGTTGGTTTGCTTCGTTGAGTGTTTAGGGTCCGGTTGGTTTGCTTCGTTGAGTGTTTAGGCTCCGGTTGGTTTGATTCGTTGACTGTTTAGGCTCCGGTTGGTTTGCTTCGTTGAATGTTTAGGATCCGGTTGGTTTGCTTCGTTGAGTGTTTAGGGTCCGGTTGGTTTGCTTCGTAGAGTGTTTAGGATCCGGTTGGTTTGCGTCGTTGAGTGTTTAGGCTCCGGTTGGTTTGCTTCGTTGACTGTTTAGGCTCCGGTTGGTTTTCTTCGTTGAATGTTTAGGCTCCGGTTGGTTTGCTTCGTTGAGTGTTTAGGTCCCGGTTGGTTTGTTTCGTTGAGTGTTTAGGATCCGGTTGTTTTGCTTCGTTGAGTGTTTAGGCTCCGGTTGGTTTGCTTCGTTGAGTGTTTAGGCTCCTGTTGGTTTGCTTCGTTGAGTGTTTAGGCTCCTGTTGGTTTGCTTCGTTGAGTGTTTAGGCTCATGTTGGTTTGCTTCGTTGACTGTTAAGGCTCCGGTTGGTTTGCTTCGTTGAGTGTTTAGGCTCCGGTTGGTTTTCTTGGTTTGCTTCGTTGAATGTTTAGGATCCGGATGGTTTGCTTCGTTGAGTGTTTAGACTCCGGTTAGTTTGCTTCGTTGAATGTTCAGGCTCCGGGGGTTTGCTTCGTTGAGTGTTTAGGCTCCGGTTGGTTTCCTTCGTTGAGTGTTTAGGCTCCGGTTGGTTTGCTTCGTTGAGTGTTTAGACTCCGGTTGGTTTGCTTCGTTGAGTGTTTAGGCTCCGGTTGGTTTGCTTCGTTGAGTGTTTAGGTTCCGGTTGGTTTGATTCGTTGAGTGTTTACGCTCCGTTTGGGTTGCTTCGTTGACTGTTTAGGCTCCGGTTGGTTTGCTTCTTTGAGTGTTTAGGCTCCGGTTGGTTTGCTTCGTTGAGTGTTTAGGCTCCGGTTAGTTTGCTTCGTTGAGTGTTTAGACTCCGGTTGGTTTGCTTCGTTGAGTGTTTAGGCTCCAGTTGGTTTGCTTCGTTGAGTGTTTAGGTTCCGGTTGGTTTGATTCGTTGAGTGTTTACGCTCCGTTTGGGTTGCTTCGTTGACTGTTTAGGCTCCGGTTGATTTGCTTCGTTGAATGTTTAGGGTCCGGTTGGTTTGCTTCGTTGAGTGTTTAGGGTCCGCATGGTTTGCTTCGTTGAGTGTTTAGGCTCCGATTGGTTTGCTTCGTTGACTGTTTAGGCTCCGGTTGGTTTGCTTCGTTGAATGTTTAGGCTCCGGTTGCTTTGTTTCGTTGAGTGTTTAGGATCCGGTTGATTTGCTTCATTGAGTGTTTAGGCTCCGGTTGGTTTGCTTTGTTGAGTGTTTAGGCTCCTGTTGGTTTGCTTCGTTGAGTGTTTAGGCTCCGTTTGGTTTGCTTCGTTGAGTGTTTAGGTTTCGGTTGGTTTGCTTCGTTGAGTGTTTAGACTCCGGTTGGTTTGCTTCGTTGAGTGTTTAGGCTCTGGTTGGTTTGCTTCGTTGAGTGTTTAGGTTCCGGTTGGTTTGATTCATTGAGGGTTTACGCTCCGTTTGGTTTGCTTCGTTGACTGTTTAGGCTTGGGTTGGTTTGCTTCGTTGAATATTTAGGGTCCGGTTGGTTTGCTTCGTTGAGTGTTTAGGGTCCGGTTGGTTTGATTCGTTGACTGTTTAGGCTCCTGTTGGTTTGCTTCGTTGAATGTTTAGGATCCGGTTGGTTTGCTTCGTTGAGTGTTTAGGGTCCGGTTGGTTTGCTTCGTTGAGTGTTTAGGATCCGATTGGTTTGCGTCATTGAGTGTTTAGGCTCCGGTTGGTTTGCTTCGTTGACTGTTTAGACTCCGGTTGGTTTTCTTCGTTGAATGTTTAAGCTCCGGTTGGTTTGCTTCGTTGAGTGTTTAGGTTCCGGTTGGTTTGTTTCGTTGAGTGTTTAGGATCCGGTTGTTTTGCTTCGTTGAGTGTTTAGGCTCCGGTTGGTTTGCTTCGTTGAGTGTTTAGGGTCCAGTTGGTTTGCTTCGTTGAGTGTTTAGGCTCCGGTTGGTTTGCTTCGTTGGGTGTTTAGGCTCCGGTTGGTTTGCTTCGTTGAGTGTTTAGACTCCGGTTGGTTTGCTTCGTTGAGTGTTTAGGGTCCGATTGGTTTGCTTCGTTGAGTGTTTAGGCTCCGATTGGTTTGCTTCGTTGACTGTTTAGGCTCCAGTTGGTTTGCTTCGTTGAATGTTTAGGCTCCGGTTGGTTTGTTTCGTTGAGTGTTTAGGATCCGGTTATTTTGCTTCGTTGAGTGTTTAGGCTCCGGTTGGTTTGCTTCGTTGAGTGTTTAGGCTCCTGTTGGTTTGCTTCGTTGAGTGTTTAGGCTCCGGTTGGTTTGCTTCGTTGAGTGTTTAGGTTCCGGTTGGTTTGCTTCGTTGAGTGTTTAGACTCCGGTTGGTTTGCTTCGTTGAGTGTTTAGGCTCCGGTTGGTTTGCTTCGTTGAGTGTTTAGGTTCCGGTTGGTTTGATTCGTTGAGGGTTTACGCTCCGTTTGGTTTGCTTCGTTGACTGTTTAGGCTCCGGTTGGTTTGCTTCGTTGAATGTTTAGTGTTCGGTTGGTTTGCTTCGTTGAGTGTTTAGGGTCCGGTGGGTTTGCTTCGTTGAGTGTTTAGGCTCCGGTTGGTTTGATTCGTTGACTGTTTAGGCTCCGGTTGGTTTGCTTCGTTGAATGTTTAGGATCCGGTTGGTTTGCTTCGTTGAGTGTTTAGGGTCCGGTTGGTTTGCTTCGTAGAGTGTTTAGGATCCAGTTGGTTTGCGTCGTTGAGTGTTTAGGCTCCGGTTGGTTTGCTTCGTTGACTGTTTAGGCTCCGGTTGGTTTTCTTCGTTGAATGTTTAGGCTCCGGTTGGTTTGCTTCGTTGAGTGTTTAGGTTCCGGTTGGTTTGTTTCGTTGAGTGTTTAGGATCCGGTTGTTTTGCTTCGTTGAGTGTTTAGGCTCCGGTTGGTTTGCTTCGTTGAGTGTTTAGGCTCCTGTTGGTTTGCTTCGTTGAGTGTTTAGGCTCCTGTTGATTTGCTTCGTTGAGTGTTTAGGCTCCTGTTGGTTTGCTTCGTTGACTGTTAAGGCTCCGGTTGGTTTGCTTCGTTGAGTGTTTAGGCTCCGGTTGGTTTTCTTGGTTTGCTTCGTTGAATGTTTAGGATCCGGATGGTTTGCTTCGTTGAGTGTTTAGACTCCGGTTAGTTTGCTTCGTTGAATGTTCAGGCTCCGGGGGTTTGCTTCGTTGAGTGTTTAGGCTCCGGTTGGTTTCCTTCGTTGAGTGTTTAGGCTCCGGTTGGTTTGCTTCGTTGAGTGTTTAGACTCCGGTTGGTTTGCTTCGTTGAGTGTTTAGGCTCCGGTTGGTTTGCTTCGTTGAGTGTTTAGGCTCCGGTTGGTTTGCTTCGTTGAGTGTTTAGGTTCCGGTTGGTTTGCTTCGTTGAGTGTTTAGGCTCTGGTTGGTTTGCTTCGTTGAGTGTTTAGGTTCCGGTTGGTTTGATTCATTGAGGGTTTACGCTCCGTTTGGTTTGCTTCGTTGACTGTTTAGGCTTGGGTTGGTTTGCTTCGTTGAATATTTAGGGTCCGGTTGGTTTGCTTCGTTGAGTGTTTAGGGTCCGGTTGGTTTGATTCGTTGACTGTTTAGGCTCCTGTTGGTTTGCTTCGTTGAATGTTTAGGATCCGGTTGGTTTGCTTCGTTGAGTGTTTAGGGTCCGGTTGGTTTGCTTCGTTGAGTGTTTAGGATCCGATTGGTTTGCGTCATTGAGTGTTTAGGCTCCGGTTGGTTTGCTTCGTTGACTGTTTAGACTCCGGTTGGTTTTCTTCGTTGAATGTTTAGGCTCCGGTTGGTTTGCTTCGTTGAGTGTTTAGGTTCCGGTTGGTTTGTTTCGTTGAGTGTTTAGGATCCGGTTGTTTTGCTTCGTTGAGTGTTTAGGCTCCGGTTGGTTTGCTTCGTTGAGTGTTTAGGGTCCAGTTGGTTTGCTTCGTTGAGTGTTTAGGCTCCGGTTGGTTTGCTTCGTTGGGTGTTTAGGCTCCGGTTGGTTTGCTTCGTTGAGTGTTTAGACTCCGGTTGGTTTGCTTCGTTGAGTGTTTAGGGTCCGATTGGTTTGCTTCGTTGAGTGTTTAGGCTCCGATTGGTTTGCTTCGTTGACTGTTTAGGCTCCAGTTGGTTTGCTTCGTTGAATGTTTAGGCTCCGGTTGGTTTGTTTCGTTGAGTGTTTAGGATCCGGTTATTTTGCTTCGTTGAGTGTTTAGGCTCCGGTTGGTTTGCTTCGTTGAGTGTTTAGGCTCCTGTTGGTTTGCTTCGTTGAGTGTTTAGGCTCCGGTTGGTTTGCTTCGTTAAGTGTTTAGGTTCCGGTTGGTTTGCTTCGTTGAGTGTTTAGACTCCGGTTGGTTTGCTTCGTTGAGTGTTTAGGCTCCGGTTGGTTTGCTTCGTTGAGTGTTTAGGTTCCGGTTGGTTTGATTCGTTGAGGGTTTACGCTCCGTTTGGTTTGCTTCGTTGACTGTTTAGGCTCCGGATGGTTTGCTTCGTTGAATGTTTAGTGTCCGGTTGGTTTGCTTCGTTGAGTGTTTAGGGTCCGGTGGGTTTGCTTCGTTGAGTGTTTAGGCTCCGGTTGGTTTGATTCGTTGACTGTTTAGGCTCCGGTTGGTTTGCTTCGTTGAATGTTTAGGATCCGGTTGGTTTGCTTCGTTGAGTGTTTAGGGTCCGGTTGGTTTGCTTCGTAGAGTGTTTAGGATCCGGTTGGTTTGCGTCGTTGAGTGTTTAGGCTCCGGTTGGTTTGCTTCGTTGACTGTTTAGGCTCCGGTTGGTTTTCTTCGTTGAATGTTTAGGCTCCGGTTGGTTTGCTTCGTTGAGTGTTTAGGTTCCGGTTGGTTTGTTTCGTTGAGTGTTTAGGATCCGGTTGTTTTGCTTCGTTGAGTGTTTAGGCTCCGGTTGGTTTGCTTCGTTGAGTGTTTAGGCTCCTGTTGGTTTGCTTCGTTGAGTGTTTAGGCTCCTGTTGATTTGCTTCGTTGAGTGTTTAGGCTCCTGTTGGTTTGCTTCGTTGACTGTTAAGGCTCCGGTTGGTTTGCTTCGTTGAGTGTTTAGGCTCCGGTTGGTTTTCTTGGTTTGCTTCGTTGAATGTTTAGGATCCGGATGGTTTGCTTCGTTGAGTGTTTAGACTCCGGTTAGTTTGCTTCGTTGAATGTTCAGGCTCCGGGGGTTTGCTTCGTTGAGTGTTTAGGCTCCGGTTGGTTTCCTTCGTTGAGTGTTTAGGCTCCGGTTGGTTTGCTTCGTTGAGTGTTTAGACTCCGGTTGGTTTGCTTCGTTGAGTGTTTAGGCTCCGGTTGGTTTGCTTCGTTGAGTGTTTAGGTTCCGGTTGGTTTGATTCGTTGAGTGTTTACGCTCCGTTTGGGTTGCTTCGTTGACTGTTTAGGCTCCGGTTGGTTTGCTTCTTTGAGTGTTTAGGCTCCGGTTGGTTTGCTTCGTTGAGTGTTTAGGCTCCGGTTGGTTTGCTTCGTTGAGTGTTTAGACTCCGGTTGGTTTGCTTCGTTGAGTGTTTAGGCTCCAGTTGGTTTGCTTCGTTGAGTGTTTAGGTTCCGGTTGGTTTGATTCGTTGAGTGTTTACGCTCCGTTTGGGTTGCTTCGTTGACTGTTTAGGCTCCGGTTGGTTTGCTTCGTTGAATGTTTAGGGTCCGGTTGGTTTGCTTCGTTGAGTGTTTAGGGTCCGCATGGTTTGCTTCGTTGAGTGTTTAGGCTCCGATTGGTTTGCTTCGTTGACTGTTTAGGCTCCGGTTGCTTTGTTTCGTTGAGTGTTTAGGATCCGGTTGATTTGCTTCGTTGAGTGTTTAGGCTCCAGTTGGTTTGCTTTGTTGAGTGTTTAGGCTCCTGTTGGTTTGCTTCGTTGAGTGTTTAGGCTCCGTTTGGTTTGCTTCGTTGAGTGTTTAGGTTTCGGTTGGTTTGCTTCGTTGAGTGTTTAGACTCCGGTTGGTTTGCTTCGTTGAGTGTTTAGGCTCTGGTTGGTTTGCTTCGTTGATTGTTTAGGTTCCGGTTGGTTTGATTCATTGAGGGTTTACGCTCCGTTTGGTTTGCTTCGTTGACTGTTTAGGCTTGGGTTGGTTTGCTTCGTTGAATATTTATGGTCCGGTTGGTTTGCTTCGTTGAGTGTTTAGGGTCCGGTTGGTTTGATTCGTTGACTGTTTAGGCTCCTGTTGGTTTGCTTCGTTGAATGTTTAGGATCCGGTTGGTTTGCTTCGTTGAGTGTTTAGGGTCCGGTTGGTTTGCTTCGTTGAGTGTTTAGGATCCGATTGGTTTGCGTCATTGAGTGTTTAGGCTCCGGTTGGTTTGCTTCGTTGACTGTTTAGACTCCGGTTGGTTTTCTTCGTTGAATGTTTAGGCTCCGGTTGGTTTGCTTCGTTGAGTGTTTAGGTTCCGGTTGGTTTGTTTCGTTGAGTGTTTAGGATCCGGTTGTTTTGCTTCGTTGAGTGTTTAGGCTCCGGTTGGTTTGCTTCGTTGAGTGTTTAGGGTCCAGTTGGTTTGCTTCGTTGAGTGTTTAGGCTCCGGTTGGTTTGCTTCGTTGGGTGTTTAGGCTCCGGTTGGTTTGCTTCGTTGAGTGTTTAGACTCCGGTTGGTTTGCTTCGTTGAGTGTTTAGGTTCCGGTTGGTTTGATTCGTTGAGTGTTTACGCTCCGTTTGGGTTGCTTCGTTGACTGTTTAGGCTCCGGTTGGTTTGCTTCGTTGAATGTTTAGGGTCCGGTTGGTTTGATTCGTTGAGTGTTTAGGGTCCGGTTGGTTTGCTTCGTTGAGTGTTTAGGCTCCGATTGGTTTGCTTCGTTGACTGTTTAGGCTCCGGTTGGTTTGCTTCGTTGAATGTTTAGGCTCCGGTTGGTTTGTTTCGTTGAGTGTTTAGGATCCGGTTGTTTTGCTTCGTTGAGTGTTTAGGCTCCGGTTGGTTTGCTTCGTTGAGTGTTTAGGCTCCTGTTGGTTTGCTTCGTTGAGTGTTTAGGATCCGGTTGGTTTGCTTCGTTGAGTGTTTAGGTTCCGGTTGGTTTGATTCGTTGAGTGTTTAGGCTCTGGTTGGTTTGGTTCGTTGAGTGTTTAGGCTCAGGTTGGTTTGTTTCGTTGAGTGTTTAGGCTCCGGTTGGTTTGCTTCGTTGACTGTTTAGGCTCCAGTTGGTTTGCTTCGTTGACTGTTTAGGCTCCGGTGGGTTTGCTTCGTTGAATGTTTAGGCTCCGGTGGGTTTGTTTCGTTGAGTGTTTAGGATCCGGTTGGTTTGCTTCGTGGAGTGTTTAGGCTCCTGTTGGTTTGCTTCGTTGAGTGTTTAGGCTCCGGTTGGTTTGCTTCGTTGAGTGTTTAGGCTCCGGTTGGTTTGATTCGTTGAGTGTTTACGCTCCGTTTGGGTTGCTTCGTTGACTGTTTAGGCTCCGGTTGGTTTGCTTCTTTGAGTGTTTAGGCTCCGGTTGGTTTGCTTCGTTGAGTTTTTAGGCTCCGGATGGTTTGCTTCGTTGAGTGTTTAGACTCCGATTGGTTTGCTTCGTTGAGTGTTTAGGCTCCGGTTGGTTTGCTTCGTTGAGTGTTTAGGTTCCGGTTTGTTTGATTCGTTGAGTGTTTACGCTCCGTTTGGGTTGCTTCGTTGACTGTTTAGGCTCCGGTTGGTTTGCTTCGTTGAATGTTTAGGGTCCGGTTGGTTTGCTTCGTTGAGTGTTTAGGGTCCGGATGGTTTGCTTCGTTGAGTGTTTAGACTCCGGTTGGTTTGCTTCGTTGAGTGTTTAGGCTCTGGTTGGTTTGCTTCGTTGAGTGTTTAGGTTCCGGTTGGTTTGATTCATTGAGGGTTTACGCTCCGTTTGGTTTGCTTCGTTGACTGTTTAGGCTCGGGTTGGTTTGCTTCGTTGAATGTTTAGGGTCCGGTTCGTTTGCTTCGTTGAGTGTTTAGGGTCCGGTTGGTTTGATTCGTTGATTGTTTAGGCTCCTGTTGGTTTGCTTCGTTGAATGTTTAGGATCCGGTTGGTTTGCTTCGTTGAGTGTTTAGGGTCCGGTTGGTTTGCTTCGTTGAGTGTTTAGGATCCGGTTGATTTGCGTCGTTGAGTGTTTAGGCTCCGGTTGGTTTGCTTCGTTGACTGTTTAGGCTCCGGTTGGTTTTCTTCGTTGAATGTTTAGGCTCCGGTTGGTTTGCTTCGTTGAGTGTTTAGGTTCCGGTTGGTTTGTTTCGTTGAGTGTTTAGGATCCGGTTGTTTTGCTTCGTTGAGTGTTTAGGCTCTGGTTGGTTTGCTTCGTTGAGTGTTTAGGCTCCTGTTGGTTTGCTTCGTTGAGTGTTTAGCCTCCTGTTGGTTTGCTTCGTTGAGTGTTTAGGCTCCGGTTAGTTTTCTTGGTTTGCTTCGTTGAATGTTTAGGATCCGGATGGTTTGCTTCGTTGAGTGTTTAGACTCCGGTTAGTTTACTTCGTTGAATGTTTAGGCTCCGGGGGGTTTGCTTCGTTGAGTGTTTAGGCTCCGTTTGGTTTGCTTCGTTGAGTGTTTAGGCTCCGGTTGGTTTGCTTCGTTGAGTGTTTAGACTCCGGTTGGTTTGCTTCGTTGAGTGTTAAGGTTCCGGTTGGTTTGATTCGTTGAGTGTTTACGCTCCGTTTGGGTTGCTTCGTTGACTGTTTAGGCTCCGGTTGGTTTGCTTCGTTGAGTGTTTAGGGTCCGGTTGGTTTGCTTCGTTGAGTGTTTAGGGTCCGGTTGGTTTGCTTCGTTGAGTGTTTAGGCTCCGATTGGTTTGCTTCGTTGACTGTTTAGGCTCCGGTTGGTTTGCTTCGTTGAATGTTTAGGCTCCGGTTGGTTTGTTTCGTTGAGTGTTTAGGATTCGGTTGTTTTGCTTCGTTGAGTGTTTAGGCTCCGGTTGGTTTGCTTCGTTGAGTGTTTAGGCTCCTGTTGGTTTGCTTCGTTGAGTGTTTAGGATCCGGTTGGTTTGCTTCGTTGAGTGTTTAGGTTCCGGTTGGTTTGCTTCGTTGAGTGTTTAGGCTCTGGTTGGTTTGCTTCGTTGAGTGTTTAGGCTCAGGTTGGTTTGTTTCGTTGAGTGTTTAGGCTCCGGTTGGTTTGCTTCGTTGACTGTTTAGGCTCCGGTTGGTTTGCTTCGTTGACTGTTTAGGCTCCGGTGGGTTTGCTTCGTTGAATGTTTAGGCTCCGGTGGGTTTGTTTCGTTGAGTGTTTAGGATCCGGTTGGTTTGCTTCGTGGAGTGTTTAGGCTCCTGTTGGTTTGCTTCGTTGAGTGTTTAGGCTCCGGTTGGTTTGCTTCGTTGAGTGTTTAGCCTCCTGTTGGTTTGCTTCGTTGAGTGTTTAAGCTCCGGTTGGTTTGCTTCGTTGAGTGATTAGGCTCCGGTTGGTTTGCTTCGTTGAGTGTTTAGGTTCCGGTTGGTTTGCTTTGTTGAGTGTTTAGGCTCCTGTTGGTTTGCTTCGTTGAGTGTTTAGGCTTCGGTTGGTTTGCTTCGTTGAGTGTTTAGGCAACTGTTGGTTTGCTTCGTTAAGTGTTTAGGCTCAGTTTGGTTTGCTTCGTTGAGTGTTTAGGCTCCGGTTGGTTTGCTTCATTGAGTGTTTACGCTCCGGTTGGTTTGCTTCGTTGAGTGTTTAGGCTCCCGCTGGTTAGCTTCTTTGAGTGTTTAGGCTCCGGTTGGTTTGCTTTCTTGAGTGTTTAGGCTCCGATTGGTTTGCTTGGTTTGCTTCGTTGAATGTTTAGGATCCTGATGGTTTGCTTCGTTGAGTGTTTAGGCTCCGATTAGTTTGCTTCGTTGAATGTTTAGGCTCCGGTGTGTTTGCTTCGTTGAGTGTTTAGGCTCCGGTTGGTTTGATTCGTTGAGTGTTTACGCTCCGTTTGGGTTGCTTGGTTGACTGTTTAGGCTCCGGTTGGTTTGCTTCGTTGAATGTTTAGGGTCCGGTTGGTTTGCTTCGTTGAGTGTTTAGGGTCCGGATGGTTTGCTTCGTTGAGTGTTTAGGGTCCGATTGGTTTGCTTCGTTGACTGTTTAGGCTCCGGTTGGTTTGCTTCGTTGAATGTTTAGGCTCCGGTTGCTTTGTGTCGTTGAGTGTTTAGGATCCGGTTGTTTTGCTTCGTTGAGTGTTTAGGCTCCGGTTGGTTTGCTTCGTTGAGTGTTTAGGTTTCGGTTGGTTTGCTTCGTTGAGTGTTTAGACTCCGGTTGGTTTGCTTCGTTGAGTGTTTAGGCTCCGGTTGGTTTGCTTCGTTGAGTGTTTAGGCTCCTGTTGGTTTGCTTCGTTGAGTGTTTAGGTTTCGGTTGGTTTGCTTCGTTGAGTGTTTAGACTCCGGTTGGTTTGCTTCGTTGAGTGTTTAGGCTCCGGTTGGTTTGCTTCGTTGAGTGTTTAGGTTCCGGTTGGTTTGATTCATTGAGGGTTTACGCTCTGTTTGGTTTGCTTCGTTGACTGTTTAGGCTCCGGTTGGTTTGCTTCGTTGAATGTTTAGGGTCCGGTTGGTTTGCTTCGTTGAGTGTTTAGGGTCCGGTTAGTTTTATTCGTTGACTGTTTAGGATCCTGTTGGTTTGCTTCGTTGAATGTTTAGGATCCGGTTGGTTTGCTTTGTTGAGTGTTTAGGGTCCGGTTGGTTTGCTTCGTTGAGTGTTTAGGATCCGGTTGGTTTGCATCGTTGAGTGTTTAGGCTCCGGTTGGTTTGCTTCGTTGACTGTTTAGGCTCCGGTTGGTTTTCTTCGTTGAATGTTTAGGCTCCGGTTGGTTTGCTTCGTTGAGTGTTTAGGTTCCGGTTGGTTTGTTTCGTTGAGTGTTTAGGATCCGGTTGTTTTGCTTCGTTGAGTGTTTAGGCTCCGGTTGGTTTGCTTCGTTGAGTGTTTAGGCTCCTGTTGGTTTGCTTCGTTGAGTGTTTAGGCTCCTGTTGGTTTGCTTCGTTGAGTGTTTAGGCTCCGGTTAGTTTTCTTGGTTTGCTTCGTTGAATGTTTAAGATCTGGATGGTTTGCTTCGTTGAGTGTTTAGACTCCGGTTAGTTTGCTTCGTTGAATGTTTAGGCTCCGGGGGGTTTGCTTCGTTGAATGTTTAGGCTACGGCGGGTTTGCTTCGTTGAGTGTTTAGGCTCCGGTTGGTTTGCTTCGTTGAGTGTTTAGACTCCGGTTGGTTTGCTTCGTTGAGTGTTTAGGTTCCGGTTGGTTTGATTCATTGAGTGTTTACGCTCCGTTTGGGTTGCTTGGTTGACTGTTTAGGCTCCGGTTGGTTTGCTTCGTTGAATGTTTAGGGTCCGGTTGGTTTGCTTCGTTGAGTGTTTAGGGTCCGGATGGTTTGCTTCGTTGAGTGTTTAGGGTCCGATTGGTTTGCTTCGTTGACTGTTTAGGCTCCGGTTGGTTTGCTTCGTTGAATGTTTAGGCTCCGGTTGCTTTGTGTCGTTGAGTGTTTAGGATCCGGTTGTTTTGCTTCGTTGAGTGTTTAGGCTCCGGTTGGTTTGCTTCGTTGAGTGTTTAGGTTTCGGTTGGTTTGCTTCGTTGAGTGTTTAGACTCCGGTTGGTTTGCTTCGTTGAGTGTTTAGGCTCCGGTTGGTTTGCTTCGTTGAGTGTTTAGGCTCCTGTTGGTTTGCTTCGTTGAGTGTTTAGGTTTCGGTTGGTTTGCTTCGTTGAGTGTTTAGACTCCGGTTGGTTTGCTTCGTTGAGTGTTTAGGCTCCGGTTGGTTTGCTTCGTTGAGTGTTTAGGTTCCGGTTGGTTTGATTCATTGAGGGTTTACGCTCTGTTTGGTTTGCTTCGTTGACTGTTTAGGCTCCGGTTGGTTTGCTTCGTTGAATGTTTAGGGTCCGGTTGGTTTGCTTCGTTGAGTGTTTAGGGTCCGGTTAGTTTTATTCGTTGACTGTTTAGGATCCTGTTGGTTTGCTTCGTTGAATGTTTAGGATCCGGTTGGTTTGCTTTGTTGAGTGTTTATGGTCCGGTTGGTTTGCTTCGTTGAGTGTTTAGGATCCGGTTGGTTTGCATCGTTGAGTGTTTAGGCTCCGGTTGGTTTGCTTCGTTGACTGTTTAGGCTCCGGTTGGTTTTCTTCGTTGAATGTTTAGGCTCCGGTTGGTTTGCTTCGTTGAGTGTTTAGGTTCCGGTTGGTTTGTTTCGTTGAGTGTTTAGGATCCGGTTGTTTTGCTTCGTTGAGTGTTTAGGCTCCGGTTGGTTTGCTTCGTTGAGTGTTTAGGCTCCTGTTGGTTTGCTTCGTTGAGTGTTTAGGCTCCTGTTGGTTTGCTTCGTTGAGTGTTTAGGCTCCGGTTAGTTTTCTTGGTTTGCTTCGTTGAATGTTTAAGATCCGGATGGTTTGCTTCGTTGAGTGTTTAGACTCCGGTTAGTTTGCTTCGTTGAATGTTTAGGCTCCGGGGGGTTTGCTTCGTTGAATGTTTAGGCTACGGCGGGTTTGCTTCGTTGAGTGTTTAGGCTCCGGTTCGTTTGCTTCGTTGAGTGTTTAGACTCCGGTTGGTTTGCTTCGTTGAGTGTTTAGGTTCCGGTTGGTTTGATTCATTGAGTGTTTACGCTCCGTTTGGGTTGCTTCGTTGACTGTTTAGGCTCCGGTTGGTTTGCTTCGTTGAATGTTTAGGGTCCGGTTGGTTTGCTTCGTTGAGTGTTTAGGGTCCGGTTGGTTTGCTTCGTTGAGTGTTTAGGCTCCGATTGGTTTGCTTCGTTGACTGTTTAGGCTCCGGTTGGTTTGCTTCGTTGAATGTTTAGGCTCCGGTTGGTTTGTTTCGTTGAGTGTTTAGGATCTGGTTGTTTTGCTTCGTTGAGTGTTTAGGCTCCGGTTGGTTTGCTTCGTTGAGTGTTTAGGCTCCTGTTGGTTTGCTTCGTTGAGTGTTTAGGATCCGGTTGGTTTGCTTCGTTGAGTGTTTAGGTTCCGGTTGCTTTGCTTCGTTGAGTGTTTAGGCTCCGGTTGGTTTGCTTCGTTGAGTGTTTAGGCTCAGGTTGGTTTGTTTCGTTGAGTGTTTAGGCTCCGGTTGATTTGCTTCGTTGACTGTTTAGGCTCCGGTTGGTTTGCTTCGTTGACTGTTTAGGCTCCGGTGGGTTTGCTTCGTTGAATGTTTAGGCTCCGGTGGGTTTGTTTCGTTGAGTGTTTAGGATCCGGTTGGTTTGCTTCGTGGAGTGTTTAGGCTCCTGTTGGTTTGCTTCGATGAGTGTTTAGGCTCCGGTTGGTTTGCTTCGTTGAGTGTTTAGGCTCCTGTTGGTTTGCTTCGTTGAGTGTTTAAGCTCCGGTTGGTTTGCCTCGTTGAGTGTTTAGGCTCCGGTTGGTTTGCTTCGTTGAGTGTTTAGGTTCCGGTTGGTTTGCTTCGTTGAGTGTTTAGGCTCCTGTTGGTTTGCTTCGTTGAGTGTTTAGGCTTCGGTTGGTTTGCTTCGTTGAGTGTTTAGGCTCCTGTTGGTTTGCTTCGTTAAGTGTTTAGGCTCAGTTTGGTTTGCTTCGTTGAGTGTTTACGCTCCGGTTGGTTTGCTTCGTTGAGTGTTTAGGCTCCCGCTGGTTAGCTTCTTTGAGTGTTTAGGCTCCGGTTGGTTTGTTTCGTTGAGTGTTTAGGCTCCGGTTGGTTTGCTTGGTTTGCTTCGTTGAATGTTTAGGATCCTGATGGTTTGCTTCGTTGAGTGTTTAGGCTCCGGTTAGTTTGCTTCGTTGAATGTTTAGGCTCCGGTGTGTTTGCTTCGTTGAGTGTTTAGGCTCCGGTTGGTTTGCTTCGTTGAGTGTTTAGGCTCCGGTTGGTTTGCTTCGTTTAGTGTTTAGACTCCGGTTGGTTTGCTTCTTTGAGTGTTTAGGATCCGGTCGGTTTGCTCCGTTGAGTGTTTAGGGTTCGGTTGGTTTGTTTCGTTGAGTGTTTAGGATCCGGTTGGTTTGCTTCGTTGTGTTTAGGCTCCGGTTGGTTTGCTTCGTTGACTGGTTAAGCTCCGGTTGGTTTGCTTCGTTGAATGTTTAAGCTCCGGTTGGTTTGCTTCGTTGAGTGTTTAGGTTCTTGTTGGTTTGGTTCGTTGAGTGTTTAGGATCTGGTTGTTTTGCTTCGTTGAGTGTTTAGGCTCCGGTTGGTTTGCTTTGTTGAGTGTTTAGGCTCCTGTTCGTTTGCTTCGTTGAGTGTTTAGGCTCCGGTTGGTTTGCTTCGTTGAGTGTTTAGGCTCCGGTTGGTTTTCTTGGTTTGCTTCGTTGAATGTTTAGGATCCGGATGGTTTGCTTCGTTGAGTGTTTAGGCTCCGGTTAGTTTGCTTCGTTGAATGTTTAGGCTCTGGTGGGTTTGCTTCGTCGAGTGTTTAGACTCCGATTGGTTTGCTTCGTTGAGTGTTTAGGTTCCGGTTGGTTTGCTTCGTTGAGTGTTTAGACTCCGGTTGGTTTGCTTCGTTGAATGTTTAGGATCCAGTTGGTTTGCTTCGTTGAGTGTTTAGGGTCCGGTTGGTTTGCTTCGTTGAGTGTTTAGGATCCGGTTGGTTTGCATCGTTGAGTGTTTAGGCTCCGGCTGGTTTGCTTCGTTGACTGTTTAGGCTTCGGTTGGTTTTCTTCTTTGAATGTTTAGGCTCCGGTTGGTTTGTTTCGTTGAGTGTTTAGGTTCCGGTTGGTTTGTTTCGTTGAGTGTTTAGGATCCGGTTGTTTTGCCTCGTTGAGTGTTTAGGCTCCGGTTGGTTTGCTTCGTTGAGTGTTTAGGCTCCTGTTGGTTTGCTTCGTTGAGTGTTTAGGCTCCTGTTGGTTTGCTTCGTTGAGTGTTTAGGCTCCGATTAGTTTTCTTGGTTTGCTTCGTTGAATGTTTAGGATCCGGATAGTTTGCTTCGTTGAGTGTTTAGACTCCAGTTAGTTTGCTTCGTTGAATGTTTAGGCTCCGGGGGGTTTGCTTCGTTGAATGTTTAGGCTCCGGGGGGTTTGCTTCGTTGAGTGTTTAGGCTCCGGTTGGTTTGCTTCGTTGAGTGTTTAGGCTCCGGTTGGTTTGCTTCGTTGAGTGTTTAGACTCCGGTTGGTTTGCTTCGTTGAGTGTTTAGGTTCCGGTTGGTTTGATTCGTTGAGTGTTTACGCTCCGTTTGGGTTGCTTCGTTGACTGTTTAGGCTCCGGTTGGTTTGCTTCGTTGAATGTTTAGGGTCCGGTTGGTTTGCTTCGTTGAGTGTTTAGGGTCCGGTTGGTTTGCTTCGTTGAGTGTTTAGGCTCCGATTGGTTTGCTTCGTTGACTGTTTAGGCTCCGGTTGGTTTGCTTCGTTGAATGTTTAGGCTCCGGTTGGTTTGTTTCGTTGAGTGTTTAGGATCCGGTTGTTTTGCTTCGTTGAGTGTTTAGGCTCCGGTTGGTTTGCTTCGTTGAGTGTTTAGGCTCCTGTTGGTTTGCTTCGTTGAGTGTTTAGGATCCGGTTGGTTTGCTTCGTTGAGTGTTTAGGTTCCGGTTGCTTTGCTTCGTTGAGTGTTTAGGCTCCGGTTGGTTTGCTTCGTTGAGTGTTTAGGCTCAGGTTGGTTTGTTTCGTTGAGTGTTTAGGCTCCGGTTGGTTTGTTTCGTTGACTGTTTAGGCTCCGGTTGGTTTGCTTCGTTGACTGTTTAGGCTCCGGTGGGTTTGCTTCGTTGAATGTTTAGGCTCCGTTGGGTTTGTTTCGTTGAGTGTTTAGGATCCGGTTGGTTTGCTTCGTGGAGTGTTTAGGCTCCTGTTGGTTTGCTTCGTTGAGTGTTTAGGCTCCGGTTGGTTTGCTTCGTTGAGTGTTTAGGCTCCTGTTGGTTTGCTTCGTTGAGTGTTTAAGCTCCGGTTGGTTTGCTTCGTTGAGTGTTTAGGCTCCGGTTGGTTTGCTTCGTTGAGTGTTTAGGTTCCAGTTGGTTTGCTTCGTTGAGTGTTTAGGCTCCTGTTGGTTTTCTTCCTTGAGTGTTTAGGCTTTGGTTGGTTTGCTTCGTTGAGTGTTTAGGCTCCTGTTGGTTTGCTTCGTTAAGTGTTTAGGCTCAGTTTGGTTTGCTTCGTTGAGTGTTTAGGCTCCGGTTGGTTTGCTTCGTTGAGTGTTTACGCTCCGGTTGGTTTGCTTCGTTGAGTGTTTAGGCTCCCGCTGGTTAGCTTCTTTGAGTGTTTAGGCTCTGGTTGGTTTGCTTCGTTGAGTGTTTAGGCTCCGGTTGGTTTGCTTGGTTTGCTTCGTTGAATGTTTAGGATCCTGATGGT
The DNA here is from genome assembly GCA_963859935.3 of Lathyrus sativus. Lineage (NCBI taxonomy): Eukaryota > Viridiplantae > Streptophyta > Magnoliopsida > Fabales > Fabaceae > Lathyrus > Lathyrus sativus. The sequence goes on from OZ012735.1 coordinate 593,871,122, forward strand.
TTGCTTCGTTGAGTGTTTAGGCTCCGGTTAGTTTGCTTCGTTGAATGTTTAGGCTCCGGTGTGTTTGCTTCGTTGAGTGTTTAGGCTCCGGTTGGTTTGCTTCGTTGAGTGTTTAGGCTCCGGTTGGTTTGCTTCGTTTAGTGTTTAGACTCCGGTTGGTTTGCTTCTTTGAGTGTTTAGGATCCGGTTGGTTTGCTCCGTTGAGTGTTTAGGGTTCGGTTGGTTTGTTTCGTTGAGTGTTTAGGATCCGGTTGGTTTGCTTCGTTGAGTGTTTAGGGTCCGGTTGGTTTGCTTCGTTGACTGGTTAAGCTCCGGTTGGTTTGCTTCGTTGAATGTTTAGGCTCCGGTTGGTTTGCTTCGTTGAGTGTTTAGGTTCCGGTTGGTTTGCTTCGTTGAGTGTTTAGGCTCCTGTTGGTTTGCTTCGTTGAGTGTTTAGGCTCCGGTTGGTTTGCTTCGTTGAGTGTTTAGGCTCCTGTTGGTTTGCTTCGTTGAGTGTTTAGGATCCGGTTGGTTTGCTTCGTTGAGTGTTTAGGTTCCGGTTGCTTTGCTTCGTTGAGTGTTTAGGCTCCGGTTGGTTTGCTTCGTTGAGTGTTTAGGCTCAGGTTGGTTTGTTTCGTTGAGTGTTTAGGCTCCGGTTGGTTTGTTTCGTTGACTGTTTAGGCTCCGGTTGGTTTGCTTCGTTGACTGTTTAGGCTCCGGTGGGTTTGCTTCGTTGAATGTTTAGGCTCCGTTGGGTTTGTTTCGTTGAGTGTTTAGGATCCGGTTGGTTTGCTTCGTGGAGTGTTTAGGCTCCTGTTGGTTTGCTTCGTTGAGTGTTTAGGCTCCGGTTGGTTTGCTTCGTTGAGTGTTTAGGCTCCTGTTGGTTTGCTTCGTTGAGTGTTTAAGCTCCGGTTGGTTTGCTTCGTTGAGTGTTTAGGCTCCGGTTGGTTTGCTTCGTTGAGTGTTTAGGTTCCAGTTGGTTTGCTTCGTTGAGTGTTTAGGATCCGGTTAGTTTGCTTCGTTGAATGTTTAGGCTCCGGGGGGTTTGCTTCGTTGAATGTTTAGGCTCCGGGGGGTTTGCTTCGTTGAGTGTTTAGGCTCCGGTTGGTTTGCTTCGTTGAGTGTTTAGGCTCCGGTTGGTTTGCTTCGTTGAGTGTTTAGACTCCGGTTGGTTTGCTTCGTTGAGTGTTTAGGTTCCGGTTGGTTTGATTCGTTGAGTGTTTACGCTCCGTTTGGGTTGCTTCGTTGACTGTTTAGGCTCCGGTTGGTTTGCTTCGTTGAATGTTTAGGGTCCGGTTGGTTTGCTTCGTTGAGTGTTTAGGGTCCGGTTGGTTTGCTTCGTTGAGTGTTTAGGCTCCGATTGGTTTGCTTCGTTGACTGTTTAGGCTCCGGTTGGTTTGCTTCGTTGAATGTTTAGGCTCCGGTTGGTTTGTTTCGTTGAGTGTTTAGGATCCGGTTGTTTTGCTTCGTTGAGTGTTTAGGCTCCGGTTGGTTTGCTTCGTTGAGTGTTTAGGCTCCTGTTGGTTTGCTTCGTTGAGTGTTTAGGATCCGGTTGGTTTGCTTCGTTGAGTGTTTAGGTTCCGGTTGCTTTGCTTCGTTGAGTGTTTAGGCTCCGGTTGGTTTGCTTCGTTGAGTGTTTAGGCTCAGGTTGGTTTGTTTCGTTGACTGTTTAGGCTATGGTTGGTTTGCTTCGTTGACTGTTTAGGCTCCGGTGGGTTTGCTTCGTTAAATGTTTAGGCTCCGTTGGGTTTGTTTCGTTGAGTGTTTAGGATCCGGTTGGTTTGCTTCGTGGAGTGTTTAGGCTCCTGTTGGTTTGCTTCGTTGAGTGTTTAGGCTCCGGTTGGTTTGCTTCGTTGAGTGTTTAGGCTCCTGTTGGTTTGCTTCGTTGAGTGTTTAAGCTCCGGTTGGTTTGCTTCGTTGAGTGTTTAGGCTCCGGTTGGTTTGCTTCGTTGAGTGTTTAGGTTCCGGTTGGTTTGCTTCGTTGAGTGTTTAGGCCCCAGTTGGTTTGCTTCGTTGAGTGTTTAGGCTTCGGTTGGTTTGCTTCGTTGAGTGTTTAGGCTCCTGTTGGTTTGCTTCGTTAAGTGTTTAGGCTCAGTTTGGTTTGCTTCGTTGAGTGTTTAGGCTCCGGTTGGTTTGCTTCGTTGAGTGTTTACGCTCCGGTTGGTTTGCTTCGTTGAGTGTTTAGGCTCCCGCTGGTTAGCTTCTTTGAGTGTTTAGGCTCCGGTTGGCTTGCTTCGTTGAGTGTTTAGGCTCCGGTTGGTTTGCTTGGTTTGCTTCGTTGAATGTTTAGGATCCTGATGGTTTGCTTCGTTGAGTGTTTATGCTCCGGTTAGTTTGCTTCGTTGAATGTTTAGGCTCCGGTGTGTTTGCTTCGTTGAGTGTTTAGGCTCCGGTTGGTTTGCTTCGTTGAGTGTTTAGGCTCCGGTTGGTTTGCTTCGTTTAGTGTTTAGACTCCGGTTGGTTTGCTTCTTTGAGTGTTTAGGATCCGGTTGGTTTGCTTCGTTGAGTGTTTAGGGTTCGGTTGGTTTGTTTCGTTGAGTGTTTAGGATCCGGTTGGTTTGCTTCGTTGAGTGTTTAGGCTCCGGTTGGTTTGCTTCGTTGACTGGTTAAGCTCCGGTTGGTTTGCTTCGTTGAATGTTTAAGCTCCGGTTGGTTTGCTTCGTTGAGTGTTTAGGTTATGGTTGGTTTGTTTCATTGAGTGTTTAGGATCCGGTTGTTTTGCTTCGTTGAGTGTTTAGGCTCCGGTTGGTTTGCTTTGTTGAGTGTTTAGGCTCCTGTTGGTTTGCTTCGTTGAGTGTTTAGGCTCCGGTTGGTTTGCTTTGTTGAGTGTTTAGGCTCCTGTTGGTTTGCTTCGTTGAGTGTTTAGGCTCCGGTTGGTTTTCTTGGTTTGCTTCGTTTAATGTTTAGGATCCGGATGGTTTGCTTCGTTGAGTGTTTAGGCTCCGGTTAGTTTTCTTCGTTGAATGTTTAGGCTCTGGTGGGTTTGCTTCGTCGAGTGTTTAGACTCCGATTGGTTTGCCTCGTTGAGTGTTTAGGTTCCGGTTGGTTTGCTTCGTTGAATGTTTAGGTTCCGGTTGGTTTGCTTCGTTGAGTGTTTAGGCTCCGGTTGGTTTGCTTCTTTGAGTGTTTAGGCACAGGTTGGTTTGTTTTGTTGAGTGTTTAGGCTCCGGTTGGTTTGCTTCGTTGAGTGTTTAGGCTCCTGTTGGTTTGCTTCGTTGAGTGTTTACGCTCCTGTTGGTTTGCTTCGTTGAGTGTTTAGGCTTCGGTTGGTTTGCTTCGTTGAGTGTTTAGGCTCCTGTTGGTTTGCTTCGTTAAGTGTTTAGGCTCCTGTAGGTTTGCTTCGTTAAGTGTTTAGGCTCAGGTTGGTTTGGTTTGTTGAGTGTTTAGGCTCCGGTTGGTTTGCTTCGTTGAGTGTTTACGCTCCAATTGGTTTGCTTCGTTGAGTGTTTAGGCTCCCGCTGGTTAGCTTCTTTGAGTGTTTAGGCTCCGGTTGGTTTGCTTCGTTGAGTGTTTAGGCTCCGGTTGGTTTGCTTGGTTTGCTTCGTTGAATGTTTAGGATCCTGATGGTTTGCTTCGTTGAGTGTTTAGGCTCCGGTTAGTTTGCTTCGTTGAATGTTTAGGCTCCGGTGAGTTTGCTTCATTGAGTGTTTAGGCTCCGGTTGGTTTGCTTCGTTGAGTGTTTAGGCTCCAGTTGGTTTGCTTCGTTTAGTGTTTAGACTCCGATTGGTTTGCTTCTTTGAGTGTTTAGGATCCGGTTGGTTTGCTTCGTTGAGTGTTTAGGGTCCGGTTGGTTTGTTTCGTTGAGTGTTTAGGATCCGGTTGGTTTGCTTCGTTGAGTGTTTAGGCTCCGGTTGGTTTGCTTCGTTGACTGTTTAAGCTCCGGTTGGTTTGCTTCGTTGAATGTTTAAGCACCGGTTGGTTTGCTTCCTTGAGTGTTTAGGTTCCGGTTGGTTTGTTTCGTCGAGTGTTTAGGATCCGGTTGTTTTGCTTTGTTGAGTGTTTAGGCTCCGGTTGGTTTGCTTCGTTGAGTGTTTAGGCTCCTGTTGGTTTGCTTCGTTGAGTGTTTAGGCTCCGGTTGGTTTGCTTCGTTGAGTGTTTAGGCTCCGGTTGGTTTTCTTGGTTTGCTTCGTTGAATGTTTAGGATCCGGATGGTTTGCTTCGTTGAGTGTTTTGGCTCCGGTTAGTTTGCTTCGTTGAATGTTTAGGCTCTGGTGGGTTTGCTTCGTTGAGTGTTTAGACTCCGATTGGTTTGCTTCGTTGAGTGTTTACGCTCCGGTTTGTTTGCTTCGTTGAGTGTTTAGGTTCCGGTTGGTTTACTTCGTTGAGTGTTTAGGCTCCGGTTGGTTTGCTTGGTTTGCTTCGTTGAATGTTTAGGCTCCGGTTGGTTTGCTTCGTTGAGTGTTTAGGCTCTGGTTGGTTTGCTTCGTTGAGTGTTTAGGTTCCGGTTGGTTTGCTTCGTTGCGTGTTTAGGCTCCGGTTGGTTTGCTTCGTTGAGTGTGTAGGCTCAGGTTGGTTTGTTTCGTTGAGTGTTTAGGATCCGGTTGGTTTGCATTGTTGAGTGTTTAGGCTCCGGTTGGTTTGCTTCGTTGAGTGTTTAGGCTCCTGTTGGTTTGCTTCGTTGAGTGTTTAGGCTCCTGTTGGTTTGCTTCGTTAAGTGTTTAGGCTTCGGTTGGTTTGCTTCGTTGAGTATTTAGGCTCCTGTTGGTTTGCTTCGTTGAGTGTTTAGGCTCCTGTTGGTTTGCTTCGTTAAGTGTTTAGGCTCTGGTTGGTTTACTTCGTTGAGTGTTTAGGCTCCGGTTGGTTTGCTTCGTTGAGTGTTTACGCTCCGGTTGGTTTGTTTCGTTGAGTGTTTAGGCTCCCGCTGGTTAGCTTCTTTGAGTGTTTAGGCTCCGGTTGGTTTGCTTCGTTGAGTGTTTAGGCTCCGGTTGGTTTGCTTGGTTTGCTTCGTTGAATGTTTAGGATCCTGATGGTTTGCTTCGTTCAGTGTTTAGGCTCCGGTTAGTTTGCTTCGTTGAGTGTTTAGGCTCCCGCTGGTTAGCTTCTTTGAGTGTTTAGGCGCCGGTTGGTTTGCTTCGTTGAGTGTTTAGGCTCCGGTTGGTTTTCTTCGTTTAGTGTTTAGACTCCGGTTGGTTTGCTTCTTTGAGTGTTTAGGATCCGGTTGGTTTGCTTCGTTGAGTGTTTATGGTCCGGTTGGTTTGTTTCGATGAGTGTTTAGGATCCGGTTGGTTTGCTTCGTTGAGTGTTTAGGCTCAGGTTGGTTTGTTTCGTTGAGTGTTTAGGATCCGGTTGGTTTGCTTCGTTGAGTGTTTAGGCTCCGGTTGGTTTGCTTCGTTGACTGTTTAGGCTCCGGTTGGTTTGCTTCGTTGACTGTTTAGCCTCCGGTTAGTTTGCTTCGTTGACTGTTTAGGCTCCGGTTGGTTTGCTTCGATGAGTGTTTAGGCTCCGGTGTGATTGCTTCGTTGAGTGTTTAGGCTCCGGTTGGTTTGCTTCGTTGAGTGTTTAGGCTCCGGTTGGTTTGCTTCGTTGATTGTTTAGGCTCCGGTTGGTTTGCTTCGTTGAGTGTTTAGCCTCCGGTTGGTTTGCTTCGATGAGTGTTTAGGCTCCGGTTGGTTTGCTTCGATGAGTGTTTAGGCTCTGGTTGGTTTGTTTCGTTGACTGTTTAGGCTCAGGTTGGTTTGTTTCGTTGAGTGTTTAGGCTCCGGTTGGTTTGCTTCGTTGACTGTTTAGGCTCCGGTTGGTTTGCTTCGTTGACTGTTTAGGCTCCGGTGGGTTTGCTTCGTTGAATGTTTAGGCTCCGTTGGGTTTGTTTCGTTGAGTGTTTAGGATCCGGTTGGTTTGCTTCGTGGAGTGTTTAGGCTCCTGTTGGTTTGCTTCGTTGAGTGTTTAGGCTCCGGTTGGTTTGCTTCGTTGAGTGTTTAGGCTCCTGTTGGTTTGCTTCGTTGAGTGTTTAAGCTCCGGTTGGTTTGCTTCGTTGAGTGTTTAGGCTCCGGTTGGTTTGCTTCGTTGAGTGTTTAGGTTCCGGTTGGTTTGCTTCGTTGAGTGTTTAGGCCCCTGTTGGTTTGCTTCGTTGAGTGTTTAGGCTTCGGTTGGTTTGCTTCGTTGAGTGTTTAGGCTCCTGTTTGTTTGCTTCGTTAAGTGTTTAGGCTCAGTTTGGTTTGCTTCGTTGAGTGTTTAGGCTCCAGTTGGTTTGCTTCGTTGTGTGTTTACGCTCCGGTTGGTTTGCTTCGTTGAGTGTTTAGGCTCCCGCTGGTTAGCTTCTTTGAGTGTTTAGGCTCCGGTTGGCTTGCTTCGTTGAGTGTTTAGGCTCCGGTTGGTTTGCTTGGTTTGCTTCGTTGAATGTTTAGGATCCTGATGGTTTGCTTCGTTGAGTGTTTAGGCTCCGGTTAGTTTGCTTCGTTGAATGTTTAGGCTCCGGTGTGTTTGCTTCGTTGAGTGTTTAGGCTCCGGTTGGTTTGCTTCGTTGAGTGTTTAGGCTCCGGTTGGTTTGCTTCGTTTAGTGTTTAGACTCCGGTTGGTTTGCTTCTTTGAGTGTTTAGGATCCGGTTGGTTTGCTTCGTTGAGTGTTTAGGGTTCGGTTGGTTTGTTTTGTTGAGTGTTTAGGATCCGGTTGGTTTGCTTCGTTGAGTGTTTAGGCTCCGGTTGGTTTGCTTCGTTGACTGGTTAAGCTCCGGTTGGTTTGCTTCGTTGAATGTTTAAGCTCCGGTTGGTTTGCTTCGTTGAGTGTTTAGGTTATGGTTGGTTTGTTTCGTTGAGTGTTTAGGATCCGGTTGTTTTGCTTCGTTGAGTGTTTAGGCTCCGGTTGGTTTGCTTTGTTGAGTGTTTAGGCTCCTGTTGGTTTGCTTCGTTGAGTGTTTAGGCTCCAGTTGGTTTGCTTCGTTGAGTGTTTAGGCTCCTGTTGGTTTTCTTGGTTTGCTTCATTTAATGTTTAGGATCCGGATGGTTTGCTTCGTTGAGTGTTTAGGCTCCGGTTAGTTTGCTTCGTTGAATGTTTAGGCTCTGGTGGGTTTGGTTCGTCGAGTGTTTAGACTCCGATTGGTTTGCTTCGTTGAGTGTTTAGGTTCCGGTTGGTTTGCTTCGTTGAATGTTTAGGTTCCGGTTGGTTTGCTTCGTTGAGTGTTTAGGCTCCGGTTGGTTTGCTTCTTTGAGTGTTTAGGCTCAGGTTGGTTTGTTTTGTTGAGTGTTTAGGCTCCGGTTGGTTTGCTTCGTTGAGTGTTTAGGCTCCTGTTGGTTTGCTTCGTTGAGTGTTTACGCTCCTGTTGGTTTGCTTCGTTGAGTGTTTAGGCTTCGGTTGGTTTGCTTCGTTGAGTGTTTAGGCTCCTGTTGGTTTGCTTCGTTGAGTGTTTAGGCTCCTGTTGGTTTGCTTCGTTAAGTGTTTAGGCTCAGGTTGGTTTGGTTTGTTGAGTGTTTAGGCTCCGGTTGGTTTGCTTCGTTGAGTGTTTACGCTCCAATTGGTTTGCTTCGTTGAGTGTTTAGGCTCCCGCTGGTTAGCTTCTTTGAGTGTTTAGGCTCCGGTTGGTTTGCTTCGTTGAGTGTTTAGGCTCCGGTTGGTTTGCTTGGTTTGCTTCGTTGAATGTTTAGGATCCTGATGGTTTGCTTCGTTGAGTGTTTAGGCTCCGGTTAGTTTGCTTCGTTGAATGTTTAGGCTCCGGTGAGTTTGCTTCATTGAGTGTTTAGGCTCCGGTTGGCTTGCTTCGTTAAGTGTTTAGGCTCCGGTTGGTTTGCTTCGTTTAGTGTTTAGACTCCGATTGGTTTGCTTCTTTGAGTGTTTAGGATCCGGTTGGTTTGCTTCGTTGAGTGTTTAGGGTCCGGTTGGTTTGTTTCGTTGAGTGTTTAAGATCCGGTTGGTTTGCTTCGTTGAGTGTTTAGGCTCCGGTTGGTTTGCTTCGTTGACTGTTTAAGCTCCGGTTGGTTTGCTTCGTTGAATGTTTAAGCTCCGGTTGGTTTGCTTCCTTGAGTGTTTAGGTTCCGGTTGGTTTGTTTCGTCGAGTGTTTAGGATCCAGTTGTTTTGCTTTGTTGAGTGTTTAGGCTCCGGTTGGTTTGCTTCGTTGAGTGTTTAGGCTCCTGTTGGTTTGCTTCGTTGAGTGTTTAGGCTCCGGTTGGTTTGCTTCGTTGAGTGTTTAGGCTCCGGTTGGTTTTCTTGGTTTGCTTCGTTGAATGTTTAGGATCCGGATGGTTTGCTTCGTTGAGTGTTTTGGCTCCGGTTAGTTTGCTTCGTTGAATGTTTAGGCTCTGGTGGGTTTGCTTCGTTGAGTGTTTAGACTCCGATTGGTTTGCTTCGTTGAGTGTTTAGGCTCCGGTTTGTTTGCTTCGTTGAGTGTTTAGGTTCCGGTTGGTTTGCTTCGTTGAGTGTTTAGGCTCCGGTTGGTTTGCTTGGTTTGCTTCGTTGAATGTTTAGGCTCCGGTTGGTTTGCTTCGTTGAGTGTTTAGGCTCTGGTTGGTTTGCTTCGTTGAGTGTTTAGGTTCCGGTTGGTTTGCTTCGTTGAGTGTTTAGGCTCCGGTTGGTTTGCTTCGTTGAGTGTGTAGGCTCAGGTTGGTTTGTTTCGTTGAGTGTTTAGGATCCGGTTGGTTTGCATTGTTGAGTGTTTAGGCTCCGGTTGGTTTGCTTCGTTGAGTGTTTAGGCTCCTGTTGGTTTGCTTCGTTGAGTGTTTAGGCTCCTGTTGGTTTGCTTCGTTAAGTGTTTAGGCTTCAGTTGGTTTGCTTTGTTGAGTATTTAGGCTCCTGTTGGTTTGCTTCGTTGAGTGTTTAGGCTCCTGTTGGTTTGCTTCGTTAAGTGTTTAGGCTCTGGTTGGTTTACTTCGTTGAGTGTTTAGGCTCCGGTTGGTTTGCTTCGTTGAGTGTTTCGCTCCGGTTGGTTTGTTTCGTTGAGTGTTTAGGCTCCCGCTGGTTAGCTTCTTTGAGTGTTTAGGCTCCGGTTGGTTTGCTTCGTTGAGTGTTTAGGCTCCGGTTGGTTTGCTTGGTTTGCTTCGTTGAATGTTTAGGATCCTGATGGTTTGCTTCGTTGAGTTTTTAGGCTCCGGTTAGTTTGCTTCGTTGAGTGTTTAGGCTCCCGCTGGTTAGCTTCTTTGAGTGTTTAGGCGCCGGTTGGTTTGCTTCGTTGAGTGTTTAGGCTCCGGTTGGTTTTCTTCGTTTAGTGTTTAGACTCCGGTTGGTTTGCTTCTTTGAGTGTTTAGGATCCGGTTGGTTTGCTTCGTTGAGTGTTTATGGTCCGGTTGGTTTGTTTCGATGAGTGTTTAGGATCCGGTTGGTTTGCTTCGTTGAGTGTTTAGGCTCAGGTTGGTTTGTTTCGTTGAGTGTTTAGGATCCGGTTGGTTTGCTTCGTTGAGTGTTTAGGCTCCGGTTGGTTTGCTTCGTTGACTGTTTAGGCTCCGGTTGGTTTGCTTCGTTGACTGTTTAGCCTCCGGTTAGTTTGCTTCGTTGACTGTTTAGGCTCCGGTTGGTTTGCTTCGATGAGTGTTTAGGCTCCGGTGTGATTGCTTCGTTGAGTGTTTAGGCTCCGGTTGGTTTGCTTCGTTGAGTGTTTAGGCTCCGGTTGGTTTGCTTCGTTGATTGTTTAGGCTCCGGTTGGTTTGCTTCGTTGAGTGTTTATGCTCCGGTTGGTTTGCTTCGTTGAGTGTTTAGCCTCCGGTTGGTTTGCTTCGATGAGTGTTTAGGCTCTGGTTGGTTTGTTTTGTTGAGTGTTTATTCTCCGGTTGGTTTGCTTCGTTGAGTGTTTAGGCTCCCGTTGGTTTGCTTCGTAGAGTGTTTAGGCTCCGGTTGGTTTTCTTCGTTGAGTGTTTAGGCTCCGGTTGGTTTGTTTCGTTGAGTGTTTAGGATCCGGTTGGTTTGCTTCGTTGAGTGTTTAGGCTCCAGTTGGTTTTCTTTGTTGAGTGTTTAGGATCCGGTTGGTTTGCTTCGTTGAGTGTTTAGGCTCCGGTTGGTTTGCTTCATTGACTGTTTAGCCTCCGGTTGGTTTGCTTCGTTGAATGTTTAGGATCCGGATGGTTTGCTTCGTTGAGTGTTTAGGCTCCGGTTACTTTGATTCGTTGAATGTTTAGGCTCCGGTGGGTTTGCTTCGTTGAGTGTTTAGGCTCCGGTTGGTTTGCTTCGTTGAGTGTTTAGGCTCCGGTTGGTTTGCTTCGTTGATTGTTTAGATTCCGGTTAGTTTGCTTCGTTGAGTGTTTAGACTCCGGTTGGTTTGCTTCGTTGACTGTTTAGGCTCCAGTTGGTTTGCTTCGTTGAATGTTTAGGATCCGGTTGGTTTGCTTCGTTGAGTGTTTAGGGTCCGGTTGGTTTGTTTTAATGAGTGTTTAGGATCCGGTTGGTTTGCTTCGTTGAGTGTTTAGGCTCCGGTTGGTTTGCTTCGATGACTGTTTAGGCTTCGGTTGGTTTGCTTCGTTGAATGTTTAGGCTCCGGTTGGTTTGCTTCGTTGAGTGTTTAGGTTCCGGTTGGTTTGTTTCGTTGAGTGTTTAGGATCCGGTTGTTTTGCTTCGTTGAGTGTTTAGGCTCCGGTTGGTTTGCTTCGTTGAGTGTTTAGGCTCCGGTTGGTTTGCTTAGTTGAGTGTTTAGGTTCCGGTTGGTTTGCTTCGTTGAGTGTTTAGGCTCCGGGTTGTTTGCTTCGTTGAGTGTTTAGGCTCAGGTTGGTTTGTTTCGTTAAGTGTTTAGGATCCGGTTTGTTTGCTTCGTTGAGTGTTTAGGCTCCGGTTGGTTTGCTTCGTTGAGTGTTTAGGCTCCGGTTGGTTTGCTTCGTTGACTGGTTAAGCTCCGGTTGGTTTGCTTCGTTGAATGTTTAAGCTCCGGTTGGTTTGCTTCGTTGAGTGTTTAGGTTATGGTTGGTTTGTTTCGTTGAGTGTTTAGGATCCGGTTGTTTTGCTTCGTTGAGTGTTTAGGCTCCGGTTGGTTTGCTTTGTTGAGTGTTTAGGCTCCTGTTGGTTTGCTTCGTTGAGTGTTTAGGCTCCAGTTGGTTTGCTTCGTTGAGTGTTTAGGCTCCTGTTGGTTTTCTTGGTTTGCTTCATTTAATGTTTAGGATCCGGATGGTTTGCTTCGTTGAGTGTTTAGGCTCCGGTTAGTTTGCTTCGTTGAATGTTTAGGCTCTGGTGGGTTTGGTTCGTCGAGTGTTTAGACTCCGATTGGTTTGCTTCGTTGAGTGTTTAGGTTCCGGTTGGTTTGCTTCGTTGAATGTTTAGGTTCCGGTTGGTTTGCTTCGTTGAGTGTTTAGGCTCCGGTTGGTTTGCTTCTTTGAGTGTTTAGGCTCAGGTTGGTTTGTTTTGTTGAGTGTTTAGGCTCCGGTTGGTTTGCTTCGTTGAGTGTTTAGGCTCCTGTTGGTTTGCTTCGTTGAGTGTTTACGCTCCTGTTGGTTTGCTTCGTTGAGTGTTTAGGCTTCGGTTGGTTTGCTTCGTTGAGTGTTTAGGCTCCTGTTGGTTTGCTTCGTTGAGTGTTTAGGCTCCTGTTGGTTTGCTTCGTTAAGTGTTTAGGCTCAGGTTGGTTTGGTTTGTTGAGTGTTTAGGCTCCGGATGGTTTGCTTCGTTGAGTGTTTACGCTCCAATTGGTTTGCTTCGTTGAGTGTTTAGGCTCCCGCTGGTTAGCTTCTTTGAGTGTTTAGGCTCCGGTTGGTTTGCTTCGTTGAGTGTTTAGGCTCCGGTTGGTTTGCTTGGTTTGCTTCGTTGAATGTTTAGGATCCTGATGGTTTGCTTCGTTGAGTGTTTAGGCTCCGGTTAGTTTGCTTCGTTGAATGTTTAGGCTCCGGTGAGTTTGCTTCATTGAGTGTTTAGGCTCCGGTTGGCTTGCTTCGTTAAGTGTTTAGGCTCCGGTTGGTTTGCTTCGTTTAGTGTTTAGACTCCGATTGGTTTGCTTCTTTGAGTGTTTAGGATCCGGTTGGTTTGCTTCGTTGAGTGTTTAGGGTCCGGTTGGTTTGTTTCGTTGAGTGTTTAAGATCCGGTTGGTTTGCTTCGTTGAGTGTTTAGGCTCCGGTTGGTTTGCTTCGTTGACTGTTTAAGCTCCGGTTGGTTTGCTTCGTTGAATGTTTAAGCTCCGGTTGGTTTGCTTCCTTGAGTGTTTAGGTTCCGGTTGGTTTGTTTCGTCGAGTGTTTAGGATCCGGTTGTTTTGCTTTGTTGAGTGTTTAGGCTCCGGTTGGTTTGCTTTGTTGAGTGTTTAGGCTCCTGTTGGTTTGCTTCGTTGAGTGTTTAGGCTCCGGTTGGTTTGCTTCGTTGAGTGTTTAGGCTCCGGTTGGTTTTCTTGGTTTGCTTCGTTGAATGTTTAGGATCCGGATGGTTTGCTTCGTTGAGTGTTTTGGCTCCGGTTAGTTTGCTTCGTTGAATGTTTAGGCTCTGGTGGGTTTGCTTCGTTGAGTGTTTAGACTCCGATTGGTTTGCTTCGTTGAGTTTTTAGGCTCCGGTTTGTTTGCTTCGTTGAGTGTTTAGGTTCCGGTTGGTTTGCTTCGTTGAGTGTTTAGGCTCCGGTTGGTTTGCTTGGTTTGCTTCGTTGAATGTTTAGGCTCCGGTTGGTTTGCTTCGTTGAGTGTTTAGGCTCTGGTTGGTTTGCTTCGTTGAGTGTTTAGGTTCCGGTTGGTTTGCTTCGTTGAGTGTTTAGGCTCCGGTTGGTTTGCTTCGTTGAGTGTGTAGGCTCAGGTTGGTTTGTTTCGTTGAGTGTTTAGGATCCGGTTGGTTTGCATTGTTGAGTGTTTAGGCTCCGGTTGGTTTGCTTCGTTGAGTGTTTAGGCTCCTGTTGGTTTGCTTCGTTGAGTGTTTAGGCTCCTGTTGGTTTGCTTCGTTAAGTGTTTAGGCTTCGGTTGGTTTGCTTCGTTGAGTATTTAGGCTCCTGTTGGTTTGCTTCGTTGAGTGTTTAGGCTCCTGTTGGTTTGCTTCGTTAAGTGTTTAGGCTCTGGTTGGTTTACTTCGTTGAGTGTTTAGGCTCCGGTTGGTTTGCTTCGTTGAGTGTTTACGCTCCGGTTGGTTTGTTTCGTTGAGTGTTTAGGCTCCCGCTGGTTAGCTTCTTTGAGTGTTTAGGCTCCGGTTGGTTTGCTTCGTTGAGTGTTTAGGCTCCGGTTGGTTTGCTTGGTTTGCTTCGTTGAATGTTTAGGATCCTGATGGTTTGCTTCGTTGAGTTTTTAGGCTCCGGTTAGTTTGCTTCGTTGAGTGTTTAGGCTCCCGCTGGTTAGCTTCTTTGAGTGTTTAGGCGCCGGTTGGTTTGCTTCGTTGAGTGTTTAGGCTCCGGTTGGTTTTCTTCGTTTAGTGTTTAGACTCCGGTTGGTTTGCTTCTTTGAGTGTTTAGGATCCGGTTGGTTTGCTTCGTTGAGTGTTTATGGTCCGGTTGGTTTGTTTCGATGAGTGTTTAGGATCCGGTTGGTTTGCTTCGTTGAGTGTTTAGGCTCAGGTTGGTTTGTTTCGTTGAGTGTTTAGGATCCGGTTGGTTTGCTTCGTTGAGTGTTTAGGCTCCGGTTGGTTTGCTTCGTTGACTGTTTAGGCTCCGGTTGGTTTGCTTCGTTGACTGTTTAGCCTCCGGTTAGTTTGCTTCGTTGACTGTTTAGGCTCCGGTTGGTTTGCTTCGATGAGTGTTTAGGCTCCGGTGTGATTGCTTCGTTGAGTGTTTAGGCTCCGGTTGGTTTGCTTCGTTGAGTGTTTAGGCTCCGGTTGGTTTGCTTCGTTGATTGTTTAGGCTCCGGTTGGTTTGCTTCGTTGAGTGTTTATGCTCCGGTTGGTTTGCTTCGTTGAGTGTTTAGCCTCCGGTTGGTTTGCTTCGATGAGTGTTTAGGCTCTGGTTGGTTTGTTTCGTTGAGTGTTTATTCTCCGGTTGGTTTGCTTCGTTGAGTGTTTAGGCTCCCGTTGGTTTGCTTCGTTGAGTGTTTAGGCTCCGGTTGGTTTTCTTCGTTGAGTGTTTAGGCTCCGGTTGGTTTGTTTCGTTGAGTGTTTAGGATCCGGTTGGTTTGCTTCGTTGAGTGTTTAGGCTCCAGTTGGTTTTCTTTGTTGAGTGTTTAGGATCCGGTTGGTTTGCTTCGTTGAGTGTTTAGGCTCCGGTTGGTTTGCTTCATTGACTGTTTAGCCTCCGGTTGGTTTGCTTCGTTGAATGTTTAGGATCCGGATGGTTTGCTTCGTTGAGTGTTTAGGCTCCGGTTACTTTGATTCGTTGAATGTTTAGGCTCCGGTGGGTTTGCTTCGTTGAGTGTTTAGGCTCCGGTTGGTTTGCTTCGTTGAGTGTTTAGGCTCCGGTTGGTTTGCTTCGTTGATTGTTTAGATTCCGGTTAGTTTGCTTCGTTGAGTGTTTAGACTCCGGTTGGTTTGCTTCGTTGACTGTTTAGGCTCCAGTTGGTTTGCTTCGTTGAATGTTTAGGATCCGGTTGGTTTGCTTCGTTGAGTGTTTAGGGTCCGGTTGGTTTGTTTTAATGAGTGTTTAGGATCCGGTTGGTTTGCTTCGTTGAGTGTTTAGGCTCCGGTTGGTTTGCTTCGATGACTGTTTAGGCTTCGGTTGGTTTGCTTCGTTGAATGTTTAGGCTCCGGTTGGTTTGCTTCGTTGAGTGTTTAGGTTCCGGTTGGTTTGTTTCGTTGAGTGTTTAGGATCCGGTTGTTTTGCTTCGTTGAGTGTTTAGGCTCCGGTTGGTTTGCTTCGTTGAGTGTTTAGGCTCCGGTTGGTTTGCTTAGTTGAGTGTTTAGGTTCCGGTTGGTTTGCTTCGTTGAGTGTTTAGGCTCCGGGTTGTTTGCTTCGTTGAGTGTTTAGGCTCAGGTTGGTTTGTTTCGTTAAGTGTTTAGGATCCGGTTTGTTTGCTTCGTTGAGTGTTTAGGCTCCGGTTGGTTTGCTTCGTTGAGTGTTTAGGCTCCTTTTGGTTTGCTTCGTTGAGTGTTTAGGCTCCGGTTGGTTTGCCTCGTTGCATTTTTAGGCTCGAGTTGGTTTGCTTCGTTGAGTGTTTAGGTTCCGGTTGGTTTGCTTTGTTGAGTGTTTAGGCTCTGGTTGGTTTGCTTCGTTGAGTGTTTAGGCTCAGGTTGGTTTGTTTCGTTGAGTTTTTAGGATCCGGTTGGTTTGCTTCGTTGAGTGTTTAGGCTCCGGTTGGTTTGCTTCGTTGACTGTTTAGGCTCCGGTTGGTATGCTTCGTTGAATGTTTAGGATACGGATGGTTTGCTTCGTTCAGTGTTTAGACTCCGGTTAGTTTGCTTTGTTGAATGTTTAAGCTCCGGGGGGTTTGCTTCGTTGAGTGTTTAGGCTCCGGTTGGTTTGCTTCGTTGAGTGTTTACGCTCCGGTTGGTTTGCTTCGTTGACTGTTTAGGCTCCGGTTGGTTTGCTTCGTTGAATGTTTAGGCTCCGGATGGTTTGCTTCGTTGAGTGTTTAGGCTCCAGTTGGTTTTCTTTGTTGAGTGTTTAGGATCCGGTTGGTTTGCTTCGTTGAGTGTTTAGGCTCCGGTTGGTTTGCTTCGTTGACTGTTTAGCCTCCGGTTGGTTTGCTTCGTTGAATGTTTAGGATCCGGATGGTTTGCTTCGTTGAGTGTTTAGGCTCTGGTTACTTTGATTCGTTGAATGTTTAGGCTCCGGTGGGTTTGCTTCGTTGAGTGTTTAGGCTCCGGTTGGTTTGCTTCGTTGAGTGTTTAGGCTCCGGTTGGTTTGCTTCGTTGAGTGTTTTGATTCCGGTTAGTTTGCTTCGTTGAGTGTTTAGACTCCGGTTGGTTTGCTTCGTTGACTGTTTAGGCTCCAGTTGGTTTGCTTCGTTGAATGTTTAGGATCCGGTTGGTTTGCTTCGTTGAGTGTTTAGGGTCCGGTTGGTTTGTGTTGTACCCCAAATTTTGACCCCTTAGATTCACATTATCATTTTTAGAAGCATGATCATGAATTATCTAACCCTAAATTAGTGCAAGTTTATTATTGTCAAGTTACAGACGAACCAGGGTTCGCACCGACAAATTCAAAGAAACCAAGGAATGATTAGCCAATGATTTGGGCCAATTCAATCATGGAACAAAATCAAAGATAATATCAAAGTCAAATGGGAAGTCAATTTGAAGAAATCGTTTCAGAATCAAGAACAGTGCAGTCAGGAGGCCCAGATTAGGGTTTTTAACCAGTGGAAAGTCAACTGTGGTTTGACTTTGATGTTGGAAAAGGTTTTAATGGTGGGAGTGAGGTCCATGAAGTTAATATAGGCTATTAAAGACTATTCAAGAAGTGTCAAAGTCCCAGGATGTCCAGAATATCAACAGGCGACTCGATCGGCACCGATCGATCGTACGGTTGACCGAAAAGTCAACTCCTCAAATTTTGAGAATTGGAATCCAAGTTGTGAATCAAAGTTGTTCCTTATGTCATAATGGACTTGCATATCAATTTTCATGATCATTGGATCAAAGATAAGAGAGTAATCGAGAAATCGGGAAATTAGGGTTTTGAAAAGGGCTAAACCGTATCTCCCTAACCACACATCCAATTGAGTTGGTTCTAGTCTCATTTGAAAGCTCTTTACAAGGCCTACAAAAGTCCCATACTAGTCCACAACCAGGAAATTCATACTTTTTGAGATATAAGCAAAAACATTCCTAGAAGGGAAAATAACTTAGAAAATTTCTAAGTTATTTTCACTTTAGAAGCTAAAATCAGCCAACTTCAAGGGGGTTTTTCACCTAGTTTCAAATAGAATCAAGATTTCTGGCCAACATGAAAGTTTTAGTACTATGTGAGGGCTTTCTAAATTGTACAAGAACATCTCAAGGTGAGTTATGAGCTGAGAGATACATGTGTTCAAAGTTGGTATTTTGTCATGCTAGTCCCACATTGACCAATTTTGCAAAAGCACCTCTATCACTCAAGTGGGCCAATTCTAACTTGTCAAACTCATACTATCTGATATATTGGACATCTCAAGCAAGTTGAAGCAAAGAAATTGCATGGAGATAGCATAGAATTAAAGATTGGAAGTTCATTGCCTAAGTTGTCATTTTTGACTTTTACAAGCATGAGGTGGAAAGTGATTCTGCTCCAGCCACTCTACCAAGCACCTAGGCTGCAATTTATCAGTAGAAACATCATTTAAACTTGCCCATTGGGTTAAGGAGACAGCCAAAGATTAGAAAAAGCAAGGCAAGTTGGCAAGTGGTTGAAAATATCAAGTTTGCTTCATGGTTAAGCAAGACTTCCTAGCAAGCACCTCAATCATTTTCTCTATAAAAGGAGGGCTCCCTCACCTCATTTCAAACACATCTTTTCTGATAGAAACCACAAATAACCTCTGTCATCACAATTCCATCATCTTGCTTCAATTTCTCAAAAATCACAAAGTTCACCAAAACACTCAAAAATGGCCTTGAAGTGAAATCTCTACCACATCAAGTTCTACATGTTCCAGCACCCAAACTATCATCCATACACTTTATAAATAACATATATAAGGTGTACAAACCATTGAACCACCGAAAATCACAAGAAATCAAAAAGTCAACCTTTCACCTAGCTTACTTTGACCAAAAGCCACAAAAACCACCAAATTGTGTTCTAAGCTTCTCCTTGAGGTTGTGATCACTTGGACACCTCACAAATAGCATATCTCAACTGTCAAGGCCCTTAGCAACCATTGGAAACTCATAATTCTCATTTTGGCATCATAAGTGATTGTTTACTTAAGCTTGAAGCAAGGTGCAAAAGCAAAAAGTGAAATAAGGAATCTCTGGTTTTCTCAGCTATCTTAACATATTAAAAGGTTCATCAAGACGTATGTGGTTTATCCTTATTGACTTTTGCATCATCTTTCATGATTTTACCATTCAGAGCATATTGGTGCATCTTTGAATACTTGATGATTTTCCTTTTATAACATGTGGCATGTGATGAATAGCAAATCTAGTGTGAATTTAGTTAAACATTAATCATGAAGTGTGAGTTTATACCATGTCATTTGATGAACATCCTACTGTCATATGAGGTTTCTTCTTGGTTTTCATCATTCTATGTTGCTACCCAATATGCTGTCAGGATGCATATGGTAAGATAGTAGGCATTTCATGTTGATTGTTGGAACCCCTGGCATGGCAGTTTTTATTTATGAACATTTCAACATCAATTAAGTTTGTTTTGGTCTAGCATCTAACATTAGGTTTAGGGGGTCTGCTGGCTAGGAGTTGCAGTAAAGGGTGGTATAGTCTTTGAATCATGAATGTGGCTGGTATAGATGAGTTACATTATAGAAACCATGAGATTTGTCTGTACATAAAAACCAGGGTATTTCCATTTGGTGCCAAACTGTATCACCTGCAAGAACTCACCAAATCTTATTGACAAATTCTTGAAATCAATCCACAGCCTGCTGTAGAATATGTAGAAAGTGTAGCCCTACTGTTTGTAAGTTTGAGTTTGCTGTCAAACTCAAATTGGTTATGTGACCAGGTTTGTGTGGTTTTAGAATATTTGAGCCAGCTGAGATTGCTTATTTTGTATGGTATATTTGAGTTTTTGCTTAGTGTATCTGGTGAATGGCAAGTATGGTAGGCTACAAGTGAGTGATTCATACCAAGATGCTGTTGGATTAAACCCTAGGTATGACAGCTTGGTGAGCTAACAATTCCCACATCATTTCATTTAGACTTGTTGCTTGCCTGTTGTGTTACTTAACATGATCTTGATAAAAGTGGTGATTTGCTGTTGTCATGTGTGGGCTAGCAAGCTATTTGCTGTCATTTTAAGGTTTGTTCTTTATGTTCATTTGATTCATAGCAGTAATCCATCTGCCCTTTTGTAACTGTTGTTGAAATTAATGATTGAAGCACCAAATCATGCTTGAAAACTGTCATTACCAGTTTG
Organism: Lathyrus sativus; assembly: GCA_963859935.3. Taxonomy (NCBI): domain Eukaryota; kingdom Viridiplantae; phylum Streptophyta; class Magnoliopsida; order Fabales; family Fabaceae; genus Lathyrus; species Lathyrus sativus. The sequence continues at coordinate 593,889,846 of OZ012735.1, forward strand.
TTGTTGTCGCTACTGCGAAAATCGGCGCCGACTGAACAGAAGAGTCGCCACCGCGCGTTATTTATCCCACGGGAGGGAAAGGAAACGCTCAGAGTAAACCTCGCACAATACGGGAAAGGTATGGTTATCGCAACCAAAACCTGGATTCGGGAGTCGGTTACGCAAGGGGAAGGTATTAGCACCCCTCACGTCCGTCGTACTCGACGGGATCCACGCTTGTTTTAGGGTATGGATTGTTATTCTATCTAAGCTATAGGTCAAGGGTTAAAAAGAAAATAAAAATGAAAATAAAAATGACTCGGCAAAGTATCGCACTTTATGCCTACGTATTCTCGACTGGAACGAGAAATCAGAGTCAACGTAGTTCGCCTACCTACGGGGAAGGAAGGGAAGGTTGCTCGCTAGGATATCGCATCCTATGCCTACGTACTTTCACACGGCATGAAAGATCAGAGCAAACGTAGTTCGGGCCACGTACGACACAAGTCTGTCTTGGTTGATTTTATTCCTTCTGAAAAAGGTTTTTCTGATTAGCAGTCCCGGCGGACGAAAATGACGTCTTGATGAATTCACATTCTTTTACGGAAGAAGTGTCTTTTATTGAGTTTGAAATCTTTATGGTGTTTTTCTGTTTGTTTTGAGAAAGAAAGAGACAGAACCCTAACCTATGGTTGCGAAGGGAAACAAACTATCCTAATGTTATCATGCATGGGTTAAGACCTAGTGTCTATCATGCTCCTCTCTTGCGCAGAGAGAAACAGAGATCCTAAGGGATAAACGGAAACAGAAACAATATCAGATATATACAGTAAAGCAGTAAAATGCATGGATGCAACAATACAAGCGAGGCAAGGGAGTCCCACTCAACCTCGAACCTAGAAAACAATAGGCAAAAGTGAACAGACTTCACTTTCAACCCAACAGGGTAAACAACAAACAATACAGTCCGGAAAACCAATCAATACATCAACAGTGAAATACAACAACAAAAGAAACAGCATCAGCAGCTCTGAATCAGCATCTGGCTTCAAATAATCTCCAATCATTCATGGGCTTCAACAAGCATCAATCTCCATCTTCAGGATCTTCAGGTAAGGGCTTTGACCATCTATCTGCAATGGCTTTTCTTCAAGTCTCAGGCTCCAGGATGAACATCAGCTAACCAGATGAAGTGAATGAATGTTAGACAGTTAACTACCTACCAAGGGTGGTTCATCAACTGTTAACATTAAACAGAAAGTCTTCTCTCAAAAGTTCTATCTTTCAAATACATTCACTGATCCTTCCAAAGGAAGGAGGTGGATGTTTGAAAGAGAGTTTGAATCATAGAGAAAGGATAGAGGCAAACAAAGCCATCTATGTTTGAGAAGCAAGCTTTCTAATCTAGAGCTCTGCCTAGCTCCTAAACCCTAGTCTCCTCAGCAGCTGCTAGCAAGAACCTCCTCTCCAACTCTGGCAGTTGTTCTTCAATCTCTGGATCTCCAATGGCTTCATCTTTGCAAATCTTCAGCTCTCCCAATCCCCAAGCAAACCCAATACCCCATACAGACAAATGAAAATAACCCTAGATAGGGCACACCACACCAGTCAAGCAGATATACAGTATATTAATAGCAGTAGGGGAATCCTGACTTCTTCTAAGGGATCTAATAACTACCCATAGCCCCTATAGTCCCATAACTAAACTAGTCAAGCCCTAAGTCCTAAGGGAAAAGAATCAAATCTCCTAAGTCATCACCTAAAACCCTAGTTTTATCCATGTTATTCACACTTACACTAAGCACCTAAATTTAATTTCTAAAAATGGGAACTAAATTGAATCTACAAGTTTAATGTCTAACCTAAACAACCTAAAAAGAATGGATGAAAAATATTGAAGCAATTAATAGAACAAAAAATAACAAAATTATGTATGAAATGAAATTATATAAAGTGTTATTTATTTAGAAAATATGGGAAAAATATCAAATAAAAAATAAAATGCCATTTTTATTTTTTATAATTTTCTTGACATCCTAAAGAAAAATATGCAAAAAGAATGAATTAAAAATGATGATTTTTCTATTTATTATGAATTTTTTAAAAATGGATGAAAAATGAAAAGAAAATAATAAAGAAAATACAAAGAAAAAGATGGGAAAGGGTGCAAATAGAAACACGCTGCAGTTATAATCTCATTTGGGCTGAGGGAGTGGGGGTGCGAATATCAAGTGTACAAGGCCCAGGTGCGCTCAGAAAATACATGGGAAAATGCCAGAAAAAATAGAGAAAGATTCGGTGCAAATAGCAGGTGATTTACGTGCATTCGTTTGGGCTTAGTGAAAAGGGGGTGTGAGTAGCTGTTGGATCCAAAGCCCACTCAGAGGATTTAAATGAAACGCTGCATTTCATATCCAATTCTTCCCTCCGTTTTCAACTTCAAATGTGGAGCGTTGGATGAGGGATTAAGTCAAAGGTCAAGCTGGGATCGTGTGGTGCCAGAATCATCTTCAACCTTGAGCCCAAACCCTAGCTCAGAAAAACCCTAACCATGCACATACCTTCGAGCTCCCTGTTCTCTCTCCCTGCTCCATGAAACCAGATACTTCCAACAGCAAACTTGCTCTATATCAATCCCTCTACACATCCATGCCAATAGCTCATCCTAAAACTCACTCAACAAAACAATTCGATAGGTGTAACAGATCTGATCCATCATTTTCCAACTGATATTGATCCTCTCAATTCTCTCCAGAACTCATCCTAAACTAATCTACAACTTCCCCTGATCATTTTAAGCACCTAATCTAAGATTATTTCTCATGATTCTTGACATTCTAAGCTTCAACAGAATTGTTGCACCATGATCAATATCCATGAAACTTGCCCAAACTTACCAAAATCAATCATCTCACTTATCCTAACCAATCTATACTAACAATTTCTCATTAAAACATGCAATTCGAAGGAAGTTACCAACCTGTTGTGATGATGAAAACAGCTATGTTACTCCTTGAATTAGGTGCTTGCAGTGATTGAAACTTGCTCAGTGACTTGAAGGATGAATTCTGTATGCAATCAAAGATGCTCCAAAGCTTTGAATCTCCTAATTCCAAGATTCTTGCACTTTGAATGATGATGATGAATAGCACGATTCCTTGCTCAATTTGCCAAATAAATGTGTGGATTCTGATCCTTGTGTGATGATGATGAAGATTGAATCAAGAATGTTGAAGATTGGTGAGAAATTGAGGGAGTTTGAGTAGTTTATGCAAGAATGAGAAAATGGATGAAAATTGAGGTTTTGAACAAATGGGAGCACCAACCCTTGCATGAATCAGCTTGCATGAATATATAGGTTGCATTAGAACCTCCTAGAAACTTGGAGAAGTTTCCCTTACACATTTCCTTTTCAATTTGGATTATGTTACTTACAATTCAAGCAACCATGAATAACTCTCAAATTATGAGCTAAACTCAAAATTCCACTTTATCCAATGTCTTTAAAATGCCTTTTCCATTCAAAATGACCTATAATTTTGCATCATTTGGCCAAGATATGAAAAATATCATTTTTTAAGCCATTTTTCTTCATTAAATTCACCAATTTTGAAACCTTGTGATATGAATCTTTCCAATCTCTCATGGTCACTTTTCTAGACTCAAAATGTCATTTGGAGAAAGTTTGATGTTGTAAGTTTTTCCATTTGAGGCCTCCTTGTATGAGTTTTGGACATAGGTTAAAATGACCTGTAATTCACAAATGACCAAAATACCCTTTGCTTTCCAAGACCATAAGTTGAGTTCCACACATCATATGAAGGCATACTATACCATTCTAGAAAGCTAAGACAATGAGGAACAATTCTTATGTTTACCAGAAATTCATTTGAAATCTCCTTGAGGGGTAAAAGTTGCTTGGAAATCCAGTCACTTTCACAGACAAAATTTCAGATACCTCAGATGACCTGTAACTTGCAAGGACCATAACTTGAGTTCTATAAATCTCCTTGATGTATTCCACCACTCAAATTAAAGGTCTTGAGATCCTATACAAGTTTCATGTTGGCCAAGAAGCCATTTGAAGCTTGCATGTTGACTTATCTTGCTTGGAAATTTGACCTAAACTAGGGGATTTTACATAGAAACCCTAATTTAGAAACTCCTCTTCTCCTTGATTTCTCTTGATTTCTTCTTAGCATGACAACATATCCTCATTCTTCATGTCAAATGATGAACCCCACATCTCTCCAATAGCCCTTAATGCCTTTGAACCAGTCAATTGACCTAGGGTTGACCTAGGGTTGACCCAGATGAAACCCTAGTTGACTATCTTCAACTGCAATTCTTGTGATCACATCAACCACTTGTTTTCTTCTCCAAATGACTTTCTAAGCCTCTCATGATGTCCAGATACTCTCCATGCTCAGCCCACAGCTCACCATTTCTTTGTTGACCCTCAGATACCCTCAGATAGGAGATAGACTCAAGGCTTGATCTGCTGAACTCTTTGCTTTCACATTCTCTTCTGATGACTTGAATGAGATTGAATCAGGATAATAACCTCTTGATAGGCCTCTAGAGATGAGAATAATGCTTGATCCCCTGTTGAATGACTTGTTATGCTTGTGTTATGCAAATGGTTAGGCTATGTACATGACTCTATATGCAAATGCTAATGATATTGAAACATAAACCAAGTGAATAAGGTTGAGCAAATTTTAGGGTGCAACAGCTGCCCCTATTCAAGCGGCTTGGACCCGATTGGGTGAAGAGCCCGGAGCCTTCAGACATTCGTGGTACGAGACGGTTGAATACTAAGAAACCCCGGAAATTTGCCAACCGCAGAAATGAACTGCGCCACTGCTTGGGTAACGACATCCACTGCCTGGATCTGACTGTTTGCAGCCGCTCACTGATCTCGTAACGTCCACGCTGGGGATAACAGATTGCTTACCTGTCCACATTAGGACTCTGTTTGTCATCAATACGAAGAAATCTCAACTAGAACCTGCCCACGTTAGGACTCCACTTGCTGTTAACTCAGGAAGATCTCGGCAACTCCGCTGGGGGATATTTCGTATATATTCCAATAAATCGTCCGCATTAAGAATAGGCCCTTCCAAGTTAGGAATAACACCATCCACGTAAGGAATCATCTCTTCTGCATCTGTCCACGTCAGGACTAAACTTTCCATCTTTCCGCGTCAGGATGCAATCTTCTTTTTCCACGTAAGGAGAACCGTATCAATCTGTCCACGTAAGGACTCCAGTACAACTCGATATGTCTGCGTCAGGACTCCGATCTTTCCGCGTAAGGAATACAACTTTGGTTCTGAACCTGTCCACGTTAGGACTCACCTTTCCACGTAAGGAGTACATCATTCTTCCACGTCAGGAATCAACTTTTCTTGAATCTGTCCACGTAAGGACCCCAATCTCTCCACGTAAGGAAACCAACTCTTTCCCTATTTGTCCGCGTCATGCCTACATTTTTCCACGTAAGGAATGCCATCTTAATCTGTCCACGTAAGGACTCCGCTCTTTCCACGTAAGGAATCCTTCTCCTATGTGTCCGCGTAAGGACTCCATCTTTCCACGTTAGGAATCAAACTTTGATCTGTCCGCGTCAGGACTAAATTTTTCCACGTAAGGAATAATCCCTTTCTTTCCACGTAAGGAATCATTTTTCTGATTTGTCCACATAAGGACTCCCATCTTTCCACGTAAGGAATCAACTTCTTTTCCACGTCAGGAATACATCTCTTTCCACGTAAGGAACAACCTCATCCACGTCAGAACCCATGTTTCGTCTTGATTTGTCCACGTCAGGACTCAGGCATCTTCGACCCGCTGGGGAAATAAAACTTGTCCACGTCAGGACTCACGTCTCCTCTACTGAGAAAATAAAACTTGCCCGCGTCAGGACTCACATCTTCGTCCGATCTGGCCACGTCAAGACCCACGCTTCACCAACACGAAGAAAGATAACTGCTGAGAGTAAATGGTCCACGCCAGGACACCAACACAAAGAGTAATCAGTTTTGTCAACGTCGTGGCTTCACATTCCACCGATTCCGAGAACCCGAACCTGTCCACGTTAGGACTAACACATTTCATCAACCCCGGGAAATAAATCTGTCTACGTCAGGACGCCCACTTCTGAAGAAATCCCGTCAATATAGGGATAAATTGTCCACGTCAGGACTTAGTTCTCCATTGATCCCAACCCACAAACTTCTTTAGCACTGACGTAACAGCGACTTTGAGGCGGACTCTACTGGGGATATCTGGGAACCAAACTACCGGATGCCTGTTCTGATGACCGAAGGCAACTTCTGAAATTCTGATTCATGAAACCCCTTGATGACAAATAACTCTGCCTGGGAATAAAGAGAAACTTATCCTGATAACTCTGTGGGGAATACGGCCGAAACTGACATTATCATTGGATGTCCCTTGCCGAGGTCTTGAGTGTTTGGTAGTTCATTTGAGCAAGAGTTCTCCCCACCTGAACTGCTAGAGTACAGAAACTGCTTCAGCAAAATAAATGCTGAAGATAATGCCAACTCCGCCGGGGATAGCCAGATGCTACAGAATTATTCCAGCAAAATAAATGCTGGAAGGGTGAAGTCAACCCTGCTGGGAAATTGGGAACTCAAACCAAACACCCTGTTGAGGTAACCCCCTGCTGGGGAATATAACTTTGCTGGGGAATAGCAGATGTGCACAGTATGATCGGACTTTCTGCTGGAGAGTGAACTGATATTACACAGTATCCCTGACAAATAAATGACAGGACCCACCACCAACTCTGCTGGGGATAGTCTTAATCTTCGAGTTCCACTGGGAGGAAAGAACACTTGCTGAAAAGAGAATTCCGCTAGGGATGGGATGATTCTCTTGGGGAAAATTAACTGACTCCGCTGGGAGAGAGTAAATGACCTTGCGGGGAAAGGGAAACCGCCTGAATACAGCTCACCCATCTTCTGAGGCTGAACCACTCTGCTTGAGATAAGGAATCCTTCTGGGGGACACCACACTTCCTGCATACAGCCCACAATCTTCGAATCGTCAATTCCGTAGAGGATGAACGACTTTACTGGATAATCCTTTTGCACAAGCTACGACTAGCTGGAGAGTTCTATCCTTCTTCAGGAAGAACCTGCATGACCTGCGTGAGGTCTGAGTCTTTAGTTATTGCAATCTTTTGATCATCTTCCTCGTACGGTTATGAAACCTGCAACAACACAATCAAGACAAGACAAGCCTATGCAACCGAATCAATTCAGGTTAGTGACGTTATTTTCAGTTAATTCAAAGCTTTAGCAACTGTTGGCAAGGGCCAGCGACGTTATACTCATGCTAGTTTCATCAAACTTAGGCGTTAATCATGCACAAAAACAGTAAAGAACAGTGTCAAATACTGAATAACGTATTTCATTAATTGGGCCCCTGAATGGGCGGAGTTTTGTACACGGGATGTAACTCCTGAAATGAGGAAGCTACACAAAGCAAATACACAAGTATACAAGTATGCACAAGAAGCATAAATATTGACGACTTAAATTTGTACACATGTTGGCAACGGGATGCAGATGAACACCACGAACTGATCCTCCTATGACTCGCCCGACTCTGATGCTTTCCCGGCGTCCCCACTTCTGAAGAGACTGTCTCAGATCACTGACTCCTCAAATTCATTCTCCCACATTGATGCTTATTGCAATTATCAAATTCGGACCGCAGTCATTTTCTTTTCAAATCCCTAACTTTTGCGTGAACCGCCCTTTACGGGTTTTCAGTTCACCGGGATACCCCTTTTTGCCGAAGTCGCCCAGTGTAGGTTTTCAACTTCGCGGGTGTACATTTTTCAATTTTATCCCTAATTTTTGCCCGAACCTTTCATTCTGTTTTTTGGTTCGCCAGGATGCCCCATTTTTGCCTGGACTCTCTTTTTCTGTCCAGCGGGTCGATTTTAAGCAAAGTATTTTTTAACTGCGTCCGAATTCACAGGTGACGTGAAGTCTTCACCGTCCATAGTGGACAACAACAACGCTCCTCCTGAGAAGACTTTCCTGACAACGTATGGCCCTTCGTAGTTGGGGGTCCACTTGCCCCTGTGATCTGCTTGCGGCGGGAGAATCCTTTTCAGCACAAGGTCGCCCGTCTGAAAGCTTCGCGGATGTATCTTCTTGTCGTACGCTTTCTTCATTCGGCTCTGGTACAAACGACCGTATGCTAGAAAAGCTAGCCTCTTCTCATCCATCAAACTCAGTTGATTCAACCTGTCTTTCACCCATTCTGCCTCGTCCAGCTGAACGTCTCGCAAGACCCTCAGAGAAGGGATCTCAACTTCCAATGGTAACACTGCTTCCATTCCGTATACTAACGAGAATGGGGTTGCCCCGGTTGATGTGCGTACCGTCGTACGATAACCGTGCAAAGCGAAAGGTAGCATCTCGTGCCAATCCTTATAGGTCACCACCATTTTCTGAACGATCTTCTTGATATTCTTATTGGCCGCCTCAACAGCGCCATTCATCTTGGGTCGGTAAGGGGAGGAGTTGTGATGTTCGATCTTGAAATTCTGACAGAGCTCCTTCATCATTTTGTTGTTCAGGTTTGAACCATTATCCGTGATTATCCGCTCGGGAATCCCATATCGGCAAATGATATCTCTCTTGATAAATCTGGCCACCACTTGCTTCGTTACATTTGCGTAAGACGCCGCTTCTACCCACTTGGTGAAATAATCGATTGCTACTAGGATGAACCGGTGCCCATTAGAAGCTGTAGGCTCGATCTTTCCAATCATATCGATTCCCCACATCGAGAATGGCCATGGCGATGACATCACATTTAGAGGACTCGGAGGCACATGGATCTTATCAGCATAGATTTGGCACTTGTGACACTTCCTCGCAAACTTGAAACAATCAGTTTCCATGGTCAGCCAAAAATAACCTGCCCGCAGCAGCTTTCTCGTCATAGCATGCCCGCCCGCATGCGTACCAAAGGTACCTTCATGTATTTCCTCCATGAGCAACTTTGCCTCTCTTTCGTCTACACAATGCAACAACACCAAATCGTGGTTTCTTCTATATAAGACACCATCCGGGTTCAAATAGAAATTACCCGCTAATCTCCTGAGAGTCTTCTGATCTTGACTGGATGCCCCAGCCGGATACTCTTTATTCTTCAGGAAATTAAGGATATCGAAATACCATGGTTTGCCATCAGATGCTTCATCAATAGCAAATACATAAGCTGGCCTGTCAAGCCGAGAGATAGTGATTTGGGGAGCTTCGTTCCAGAAGTTGACTTTGTACATGGAAGACAAGGTGGCGAGGGCATCAGCCATTTGATTCTCTGCTCGCGGCACATGATGCAATTCAACCTTGTCAAAGAAAGGCAACAATCTCCTTGCATAGTTCATGTACGGTATTAAATTGGGCTGACGCGTTTCCCATTCCCCTTTGATCTGATTCACTACCAGAGCTGAGTCCCCGTATACGTCTAAGTTTTTGATTCGCAAATCAATGGCTTCTTCAAGCCCCATTATACAAGCTTCGTATTCGGCCTCATTATTGGTAACGGCAAAGGTCAATCGGGCAGTAAACGGGATGTGCGACCCGTGTGGCGTAGTGATGATTGCCCCTATTCCGCTACCGTAAGCATTCACAGCTCCATCAAATATCATCTTCCATTTGGAACCCAACTCTGGTCCCTCGTCTGGCAACGGCTCTTCACAATCTTTCATCTTTAGATACATGATATCCTCGTCAGGAAAATCAAATCTCATTGATTGGTACTCTTCAATAGGCTGCTCCGCCAGATACTCAGACAACACACTTCCCTTTATAGCCTTTTGCGAGACGTATTGAATATCATATTCAGTCAAGACCATCTGCCAATGGGCAATTCTCCCTGACAACGCCTGCTTTTCAAACACGTATTTGATAGGATCCATCTTCGAGATGAGCATGGTTGTATGATTCAGCATTACTGCCTCAAACGCTTGGCGGCCCAGGCTAGCGCGCAACAAGTTTTCTCAAGCATTGAGTATCGAGATTCACAGTCTGTAAATTTCTTACTCAGGTTGTAGATCGCATGCTCTTTTCTTCCTGTCTCGTCGTGTTGACCGAGAACACAACCCATGCTTCCCTCAAGAACCGTCAAATACATGATCAAGGGTCTACCTGCCACCGGGGGTATCAGAATGGGAGGCTCCTGCAAATACTGCTTTATTTTATCGAACGCCTTTTGACAATTTTCGTTCCACGTTACAGCTTGATCTTTCTTCAACAGCTTGAATAATGGTTCACACGTAGCAGTTAGGTGAGATATGAACCGAGCGATGTAGTTCAACCTCCCTAAAAACCCGCGCACCTCTTTCTCTGTTTTAGGCGTCGGCATTTCTTGAATTGCTTTTATTTTAGCAGGATCGACCTCTATTCCTCTTTCGCTTACGATAAACCCCAGCAGTTTACCCGATCTTACCCCGAAGGTGCATTTATTAGGGTTCAGCCTCAGCCTGAACTTCCTAAGCCTATATCTTCATACGACCAGGCGAATACATCACTATACTCTTGGAGCATTTCAACCAGTCTTCGCTTGATATCACTCTGCAGTGCGGCTCCGATGCGAATATTCTTCTCAACCCCTTCCGATCCCAAGTTGATAATTTCGATGACCTCATCATGAGGCAGAATGGCTCTTTCCTCTTGCTTCACCAACCAAGACAGTTCTTCAGGAACGTCGCTATCTTCGACAACCTCTTCTTCGGCCTGACCTACCGGGTGCTCAAAGTCGGGACGAGTCATAGGTGGCTCAAGGGTGTCATCTGAAAATGTTATCCTGCAAAAGGAATGGTTAAATGCTTCAAAATGCGTATAAAGCGAACAACCACGTTGCCATTTTATTAAAAATATAAAACAAGAAAGACAGGGATTACAGTATTTGCACATGAAAAACGCCATTTATTTAATGATTGACACGCGATGTTCATAACAACACAGCCCTAAGCAAATCCTGATGCCCCGGGCAAGACATCCGATTATTCAACAATTAATAAAGCAAAGCATTACTGTTTAAAAGTCACGGGAACAAGCTCCTGAATAGACCAGTTGCACAGTCCTTGTCCTGGCACGCTTGGCTGAATCCAGGCATCCATATCACAGTCGCTGTCTCCTTCATCAGACTCCGAAGCAGCATTGACGGTTTCATGACACACTCCACTGGCAGAGATGGTGATTGGCCCTCTGAAACGGGGTGCTCCCACGGAATGAGTTGATGACGACGGTTGGTATCCCAACCCGAACCGGTCCATCTTTACAGGAATGTCCAGCACTTTGCCCCAGCCCTTTGCTTCTCCTGCTTCTACTAGAGCTTGAGCCTCTTTGTACGATGAGACGGCTATCTCTGGCACTTTGCTCGGCCCGGGACCTTTGTCCTTGATGTGCAAACCTTCAAATGCCTGGCAGGGCGTTTCGTGGATTTCTCCGTCGACTTCCACATATTTAAATGACGATAGATGGCTGACCAGGATGTCTTCTTCTCCGCACACGGTGACTACGCTGTCTCCGACCATATATTTTAACTTCTGATGCAGGGTGGACGTGAGTGCCCCCGCCCCATGAATCCAGGGTCTTCCAAGCAAGCAGTTGTACGCAGGCTGTATATCCATGATATAAAACTCAGTTGCAAACACCTCCGGCCCCACCTGCAGAGGCAATGTAATCGATCCAAAGACTGTTCTCCGCGTGCCATCAAACGCTCTGACTACCAAGTCGCTGGGCGTGCACAAGATTCCTCTAACATCCAGCTTCATCATCGCCTTTTTAGGTAGCACATTCAAAGACGACCCGGTGTCAACCAATACGTGTGACATTACTGATCCTCTACACTCGACAGATACGTGCAGCGCCATATTATGATCTCTTCCTTTCGGGGTCAAGTCAAAATCAGTAAAGCCCAAGCTGTGGCCTGCATTCACATGTGCCAACACTCCTTCCAGCTGATTCACGGAGACGTCTTGGGGTACAAAAGAAGTATCCAGGACTTTCAGCAACGCATTTCTGTGGGCTTCCGAACACAACAGCAATGACAGGATAGATATTTTGGACGGTGTCTGCTGCAGATGCTCCACGATTTTATAATCACTTTTTCGAATCAAGCGCATGAACTCTTCTACGTCTTTCGACGTCGATTCTTTGTCACTTGCTTGCACCGGAACGTTCTCAACCACTTTCCCTTTTCCTTTTGCTAGTCTTTCGGCCTCCACTTCAGGGGATATAAAGATCCTACCACTCCTTGTCATACCTCCCGACCCAACAACATTATCCACAGTCTCGGCTGACTGCTTATTAACATCAATTTTTATTCCGTCATAATACACCTCCAACCCATATGACCATGGGACTGCTTTCGTGTTCTCGTACGGGATCGTCCTGGCCTTAGTTATGGTGATCGGTGGTCGCTGAGCTGGTGCGGCAATAGTGATTGTCTTTCGGGGAATCGTTACAGTGGCCACATCACTCTGATTATCTGCTACCGCCCCTGCGGGCTCTTCAGTTGCTGCTCGGTCAAACTGCAATATGCCTTCATCCATTAAAGCCTGAATGCCTTTCTTCAAATCATCACACCCCCCAGCTAGGGTCCAACATTCTAAGCAATACTCGTCACATCCCGGGTAAACACCCCCTTGTAACAGTCGGCTTTTTATCTCGCCCAGCGGCGTCTTCAAATCTTCAACATTCATAATCAGATTCAACCCTTCCTCGGTTAGAATGGCGTTAGCCCCATGATTAGGCATGGGTTTCTGCACTATATTCGGACCTGCCGTTCCGAAGTTGATGGTCTTATTGTCCAAAAGATCCTGCACAACATGCTTAAAAGCGTGGCAACCCTCTATATCGTGACCCGGAGCTCCAGAATGAAACTCACAGTGCCTACTTGCGTCGTAACCAAACGGGGGAGCTCCCGTTATCGGTGCCAGAGTTCTTTTCTCTACCAAGTTCAATCCCAACAATGTCTGCAACAAATCTGCATAGGTTGAGGGAGGCTTCTCAAACACTCTTCTTGGTTTACTACCCTGAAATCTTCGTTGAGCCTGTTGTGCCCCCTGTTGAGGCTGCTGCTGCTGTTGCATTGGCTGTTGCTGAACCGGTTGTTGTTGCTGGAGTGGTTGTTGTTGATACGGGATAGTAACACTCGCCACCTGCTGCGGCAGACGATATTGGTTTCGTCCCCTGCCTCGGCCTCGGCCTCGGCCTCCAAATACTGCGCTTGCCTCGCCCTGACGGCGCCCACCAAAATCCTTCCTATTACTGCCAGATGCAGTCGATTCCTCAACTTGGAACTTTCCTTGCTTAATATTACGTTCAATCTTTTCTCCCATCAGAATCAGGTCTGAAAAACTGGCCAGAGACGTGTGAAATAGCATATCATGAAACAGACCTGTGAATGTGCCGACAAACATGTCATTCATTTCCTTGTCTTCTACAATAGGACGGACCCGGGCAGCCATATCGCGCCACCTTTGCGCGTACTCTTTAAAGCTCTCCCCCTTCTTCTGCGACAGCCCTGCCAATTGGACCCGATTGGGCGCCAAGTCGCTATTATACTTGTAGTGAGCTACAAATGCCTCTGCTAATTGCTTCCATGTCTTGATATCGGTTGGCTCCAACCCCATGTACCACTCTAGGGAAGGACCCGACAGACTATCTTGAAAGAAATGCATTAGCATTCTTTCATCAGTTGAGTATGCAGACATCTTTCTGTAATAAGCTCGTAAATGCACTTTTGGACATGTGTCTCCTTTATAATTGTCAAACGCAGGAGCTTTGAATTTAATTGGCACCCTTAAGCCAGGTACCAAGCCCATTGTTGCCATGTCCAAACCCACAGCACTTTGGTTCAGGACCCCCCTCATCTGCTCTTCCAGCATTCTGATCTTCTGGGAGTCATCCATCGGCCCTTCGAAACCTCCTCCGGAGAAGGCGTCCTCCTGCTGATCTTCTTGCCACATACCATTTCCAGCCCCATACCCATCATATCCATTATTACGTCCAGCTCTGATCTGATTCATCCCCGGACCTCGGCCTCTGTTGCCGTACCCTTGAACACCTCCAGCAGGACCAAAAGCCATAAACCCTGCGCCGTTTCCATTCCCGAAACCTCCGTAACCCTGATTGGTCGCACCATAGCCATCCTGCCCAAAGCCCTGAGCATTAAAGCCATACTTCCCAGTGTTATCGAATCCCTGATCGTTGAACCCGAATCCAGTATTGACAAAGTCGTTGCCTCCCGTATTATCTCCCAAATTGACATCACCTAGCCCAACGTTATGGACAACAGTCTCATTCCCAACTCCGACGTTACCATTCACAACAGCGGTAGCGTTGTTGATATTAGCAGCAGGTATATTGACTACAGGTGGAGCCACTGGCGTGGGAGTGCCGTCTCCATGAACAGTATCGACCCGCGCAGACTGATGATCTTCATTACCGTGACCAGCATTTCGAGCCAACAGAGGCTGGACCATGGCCTGCAAATTCTCCTGACCCTTTGCAATAGCTTCCATGGTCTGCATAAAGAGAGCGAGCTTCTCGCGCACATCTTGCATCTCGTTCTGCATTTGATCCATTATTCTTCGACAGTTGGTGCGGGTAGAATAGCGGTGCGGGTGCTGTTCTGCAATCCTGAAAAGTACCTGTTGCAGAGCAGGAAATAAGACACTTATTCAAGGATTACCTGTAATGCAATATGAATATGAATGCAATGCAATGTGTCTGTGCATTAGGGAAATTCATTCCCCCAGTTCTAGTGTGAAGGTGCCAGTGCAGTGACAGTGCTAGCAATAAGAATATCGGAGCTGAATCATAGATAGCCTCATATATTGCAGGGAAAATCAATAAGCCCAGAGTACAATATCACTGAGAGTACAAAGAAGGCATGACCTCCACCAACAATCCTGGTGATGGTCAGCACTATGCAAATAAAGCATATAAATTACTATATGAAATGATCAAATCCTCCCAAAAGTCTGGTACTCTTCTATCAACTTCTTGGTCTCTGGATGGCTTGGTCGATCAAGCAGCCCTTCAACAAGTTGGTTTCTCTTCTTAAGAACACGGCGTACGTCTTCAGCAGTTTCTTCCCATGTTGCTTCTCCGAAGCAATCTTCTAGCTTTCGCTTCTGAGACACCGCTTCATCTCTGCATTTGATTGCCTTGTTCAGTGCATGCTGGACACTATACCGGGTCATCACCTCTTCCTCACACTTCTTGATGCTAGACTTCAACTTCTCTTCAAGGTCGGAGATTTGCTGCTTCAGCTTGTCTTCTCTCATCTTATTGTTGGTGAGAGTAGCATTCCAAGTCTTATTGCAAGAGGAGATCTCTCGGTGAGCGATGTCAAGCGCCTTCTTCTTGGACTCAAGCATGTCATGGGAACTTCTGAACTCTTGCCCTAGACGTTCGCGCTTTTTCTTTTCTTCGGTCAACTCAGCCCCTAACCTGTTTAACAGCTCGATTTGTTGTTGGAAAGCATATACGGCCTTGTTTTTCTCACCGCGTACTTGAGCTAGCTCCTGCTCTAACCCTTCGTTGATCTTCATCAAGGCTTCCTTTTCCCTCACAACTTGCTCGTAGGCCTCTCTAGAAACAGTAGTTGGCTCTTCTACCGGGACGGGGACAGGAATTGGTGCATCTGGAAATGGCATCCCCAACTGACTGACTCTCTCCTGAATCCAAACTCTATAAGGTGCATAGGCCTGACAATCATTCTTACCTAACAGTGGCTTCCCTTTGCGGTTAATACGTGTCCAGGCATGCTGCAGCTTGGCCAATAACTCCCCCTTCACATCTCCGGTGAAGTACAGAGATTCCTGTACTTCTTCCTCCTGAGGTGGATTCTTCAGTGCATATCCGAACTGACGAATGAATAGAGAAGGGTTGTAATTGATACACCCTTTTCTTCCTAGCAGCGGCACATTAGGGTACCCAGAACAGCTGAAGATGAGCTCAGATCCCAACAGGTCTCGATCAAACCATACAATGTCTTCGGAATATAGCCTCATCAGGCGCTCTGACCAACTGGCTGAGGTTGCACTGTCCACAAATGGTCCCTTCATGGGGAGATGACTTTTGAACCACATATTTAATAGAGGAGCACAGCAGTAAACGACTTTTCCCCTTCGGTTTTCGTTCTTGTAGTGCAATGAGTGGTAGAAGTCTCCGATCAACGTTGGCACTGGGTTGCCTGCAGCAAACAGATAGAAAGCATCCAGATCTACAAAGTTGGGCAAGTTGGGAAACAACACAATTCCATAAATGCATAGAGCCAAAATAGCATTGAAAACCACCCAACAACCGTTCTTGGCGTACTCTTGAGCCTTGCCAACCAGAAAATCCAGAGAGAAACCGGGAACCCCGAGCCAAGAAGTCACTAACAATTCAGCAGCGTTCATATGCAAGGCTTTGGCTAAGTCCTCCAACTTGGGCTCAGCAGCAGAGTGAATAAAGGGAACCTTGTTCTGCACGGGAAGCTCAGTAAACTCCACATACTCCTCAATGGTAGGCCCCAGAATGAAGTCAGCAAAAGTAAAGCATCTCAATGCGGGGTCATAGAACTGCATCAAGGTGTATAGCCCGTTCATCTCATCAGCTGTGGGCTTGCAGACTAATCTCAGTAATCTCCCATGATTCATTCTGAAGCTTCTCCTAACCTCCTCATCAGCAAGAGATATCAGACCAAGCAAGGAAGTAATATCAGGTGAAGGCAGCTTATACGCAACTGTTTTCCTCAAACCATCCATAATCAATACTCAGAAGTCTGGGCACTAGAACCGGGGAATATGCAAATGCACCTGCAGCACAGACACACGTTAGTGGAATGCAAGTGGTAATGGATATGCAGACAATGCAATGCAAGTAACATGCAACAGGGGCCAAAGCCGTAGCTGAATATCCTGAACCCAATCAAGAAAGGTCTCAGATAGACCATCCAGAAGTCATCAAACCCTGGTCTCAGATAGACCTAAAACGAAGCTCCAACACTGGTCTCTGACAGACCTCAAACCATAACTCCAACTGGTCTCTGACAGACCTCAGAACACATCTCCAAATGGTCTCTGACAGACCTCCTAACTCTCCATAAATACCCAGGACCTCTGATCAAGAAATAACCGGTAGTCTGAAGGTCTAGTTACCTGCATAACCCCAAACCCTCTCACAGGCGGATGTCCTAGCAACTGACAAAGGTATGGCATCCTATGCGGTCGTCGGCGTCACAGACTTTCAAGGTTGATGATACGATTCCCAGAAGGAGTGGTATCATCAAATCCTGAAGAGGCCTCACTTAGCCAACTTCCAAATGATCGGTTCCCGGAGTCGACAATTCAGCTGACCAACAACCCCTTCGACCCAAAGGGTAGAAAAAGAAGCCAACCAGAAGAACCTCGTCCGAGTTTAGATTTCATGAGACACTAATGCAAGCAAAGCCGGCACGCGCCCACTACTTTCTACTCTAATTCTAGGTGCACTCAAGCCCAGGTCCGGCTTATCTCTCAATATCAGAACACCCATCACCCCAAATACAGCAATAATAATCAATATATACAAAGCTGAAAATAAAGGTCAGAAATATACAATAACTCCAAACAAAATCCTCGACGGGAAAACAAGCGTTAGGATTGACTCTCTTAAGGGACGTTGGATCCCAAATGCATAAGAACTATCGCAGTCCTTAGCAGCCAGGGGACGTTGGGTCCCCAGCAGAGTCGCCAGCTGTCGCTACTGCGAAAATCGGCGCCGGCTGAACAGAAGAGTCACCACCGCGCGTTATTTATCCCACGGGAGGGAAAGGAAACGCTCAGAGTAAACCTCGCACAATACGGGAAAGGTATGGTTATCGCAACCAAAACCTAGATTCGGGAGTCGGTTACGCAAGGGGAAGGTATTAGCACCCCTCACGTCCGTCGTACTCGACGGGATCCACGCTTGTTTTAGGGTATGGATTGTTATTCTATCTAAGCTATAGGTCAAGGGTTAAAAAGAAAATAAAAATGAAAATAAAAATGACTCGGCAAAGTATCGCACTTTATGCCTACGTATTCTCGACTGGAACGAGAAATCAGAGTCAACGTAGTTCGCCTACCTACGGGGAAGGAAGGGAAGGTTGCTCGCTAGGATATCGCATCCTATGCCTACATACTTTCACACGGCATGAAAGATCAGAGCAAACGTAGTTCGGGCCACGTACGACACAAGTCTGTCTTGGTTGATTTTATTCCTTCTGAAAAAGGTTTTTCTGATTAGCAGTCCCGGCGGACGAAAATGACGTCTTGATGAATTCACATTCTTTTACGGAAGAAGTGTCTTTTATTGAGTTTGAAATCTTTATGGTGTTTTTCTGTTTGTTTTGAGAAAGAAAGAGACAGAACCCTAACCTATGGTTGCGAAGGGAAACAAACTATCCTAATGTTATCATGCATGGGTTAAGACCTAGTGTCTATCATGCTCCTCTCTTGCGCAGAGAGAAACAGAGATCCTAAGGGATAAACGGAAACAGAAACAATATCAGATATATACAGTAAAGCAGTAAAATGCATGGATGCAACAATACAAGCGAGGCAAGGGAGTCCCACTCAACCTCGAACCTAGAAAACAATAGGCAAAAGTGAACAGACTTCACTTTCAACCCAACAGGGTAAACAACAAACAATACAGTCCGGAAAACCAATCAATACATCAACAGTGAAATACAACAACAAAAGAAACAGCATCAGCAGCTCTGAATCAGCATCTGGCTTCAAATAATCTCCAATCATTCATGGGCTTCAACAAGCATCAATCTCCATCTTCAGGATCTTCAGGTAAGGGCTTTGACCATCTATCTGCAATGGCTTTTCTTCAAGTCTCAGGCTCCAGGATGAACATCAGCTAACCAGATGAAGTGAATGAATGTTAGACAGTTAACTACCTACCAAGGGTGGTTCATCAACTGTTAACATTAAACAGAAAGTCTTCTCTCAAAAGTTCTATCTTTCAAATGCATTCACTGATCCTTCCAAAGGAAGGAGGTGGATATTTGAAAGAGACTTTGAATCATAGAGAAAGGATAGAGGCAAACAAAGCCATCTATGTTTGAGAAGCAAGCTTTCTAATCTAGAGCTCTGCCTAGCTCCTAAACCCTAGTCTCCTCAGCAGCTGCTAGCAAGAACCTCCTCTCCAACTCTGGCAGTTGTTCTTCAATCTCTGGATCTCCAATGGCTTCATCTTTGCAAATCTTCAGCTCTCCCAATCCCCAACAAACCCAATACCCCATACAGACAAATGAAAATAACCCTAGAGAGGGCACACCACACCAGTCAAGCAGATATACAGTATATTAATAGCAGTAGGGGAATCCTGACTTCTTCTAAGGGATCTAATAACTACCCATAGCCCCTATAGTCCCATAACTAAACTAGTCAAGCCCTAAGTCCTAAGGGAAAAGAATCAAATCTCCTAAGTCATCACCTAAAACCCTAGTTTTATCCATGTTATTCACACTTACACTAAGCACCTAAATTTAATTTCTAAAAATGGGAACTAAATTGAATCTACAAGTTTAATGTCTAACCTAAACAACCTAAAAAGAATGAATGAAAAATATTGAAGCAATTAATAGAACAAAAAATAACAAAATTATGTATGAAATGAAATTATATAAAATGTTATTTATTTAGAAAATATGGGAAAAATATCAAATAAAAAATAAAATGCCATTTTTATTTTTATAATTTTCTTGACATCCTAAAGAAAAATATGCAAAAAGAGTGAATTAAAAATGATGATTTTTCTATTTATTATGAATTTTTTAAAAATGGATGAAAAATGAAAAGAAAATAATAAAGAAAATACAAAGAAAAAGATGGGAAAGGGTGCAAATAGAAACACGCTGCAGTTATAATCTCATTTGGGCTGAGGGAGTGGGGGTGCGAATATCAAGTGTACAAGGCCCATGTGCGCTCAGAAAATACATGGGAAAATGCCAGAAAAAATAGAGAAAGATTCGGTGCAAATAGCAGGTGATTTACGTGCATTCGTTTGGGCTTAGTGAAAAGGGGGTGTGAGTAGCTGTTGGATCCAAAGCCCACTCAGAGGATTTAAATGAAACGCTGCGTTTCATATCCAATTCTTCCCTCCGTTTTCAACTTCAAATGAGGAGCGTTGGATGAGGGATTAAGTCAAAGGTCAAGCTGGGATCGTGTGGTGCCAGAATCATCTTCAACCTTGAGCCCAAACCCTAGCTCAGAAAAACCCTAACCATGCACATACCTTCGAGCTCCCTGTTCTCTCTCCCTGCTCCATGAAACCAGATACTTCCAACAGCAAACTTGCTCTATATCAATCCCTCTACACATCCATGCCAATAGCTCATCCTAAAACTCACTCAACAAAACAATTCGATAGGTGTAACAGATCTGATCCATCATTTTCCAACTGACATTGATCCTCTCAATTCTCTCCAGAACTCATCCTAAACTAATCTACAACTTCCCCTGATCATTTTAAGCACCTAATCTAAGATTATTTCTCATGATTCTTGACATTCTAAGCTTCAACAGAATTGTTGCACCATGATCAATATCCATGAAACTTGTCCAAACTTACCAAAATCAATCATCTCACTTATCCTAACCAATCTATACTAACAATTTCTCATTAAATCATGCAATTCGAAGGAAGTTACCAACCTGTTGTGATGATGAAAACAGCTATGTTACTCCTTAAATTAGGTGCTTGCAGTGATTGAAACTTGCTCAGTGACTTGAAGGATGAATTCTGTATGCAATCAAAGATGCTCCAAAGCTTTGAATCTCCTAATTCCAAGATTCTTGCACTTTGAATGATGATGATGAATAGCACGATTCCTTGCTCAATTTGCCAAATAAATGTGTGGATTCTGATCCTTGTGTGATGATGATGAAGATTGAATCAAGAATGTTGAAGATTGGTGAGAAATTGAGGGAGTTTGAGTAGTTTATGCAAGAATGAGAAAATGGATGAAAATTGAGGTTTTGAACAAATGGGAGCACCAACCCTTGCATGAATCAGCTTGCATGAATATATAGGTTGCATTAGAACCTCCTAGAAACTTGGAGAAGTTTCCCTTACACTTTTCCTTTTCAATTTGGATTATGTTACTTACAATTCAAGCAACCATGAATAACTCTCAAATTATGAGCTAAACTCAAAATTCCACTTTAGCCAATGTCTTTAAAATGCCTTTTCCATTCAAAATGACCTATAATTTTGCATCATTTGGCCAAGATATGAAAAATATCATTTTTTAAGCCATTTTTCTTCATTAAATTCACCAATTTTGAAACCTTGTGATATGAATCTTTCCAATCTCTCATGGTCACTTTTCTAGACTCAAAATGTCATTTGGAGCAAGTTTTATGTTGTAAGTTTTTCCATTTGAGGCCTCCTTGTATGAGTTTTGGACATAGGTTAAAATGACCTGTAATTCACAAATGACCAAAATACCCTTTTCTTGCCAAGACCATAAGTTGAGTTCCACACATCATATGAAGGCATACTATACCATTCTAGAAAGCTAAGACAATGAGGAACAATTCTTATGTTGACCAGAAATTCATTTGAAATCTCCTTGAGGGGTAAAAGTTGCTTGGAAATCCAGTCACTTTCACAGACAAAATTTCAGATACCTCAGATGACCTGTAACTTGCAAGGACCATAACTTGAGTTCTATAAATCTCCTTGATGTCTTCCACCACTCAAATTAAAGGTCTTGAGATCCTCTACAAGTTTCATGTTGGCCAAGAAGCCATTTGAAGCTTTCATGTTGACTTATCTTGCTTGGAAATTTGACCTAAACTAGGGGATTTTACATAGAAACCCTAATTTAGAAACTCCTCTTCTCCTTGATTTCTCTTGATTTCTTCTTAGCATGACAACATATCCTCATTATTCATGTCAAATGATGAACCCCACATCTCTCCAATAGCCCTTAATGCCTTTGAACCAGTCAATTGACCTAGGGTTGACCTAGGGTTGACCCAGATGAAACCCTAGTTGACTATCTTCAACTGCAATTCTTGTGATCACATCAACCACTTGTTTTCTTCTCCAAATGACTTTCTAAGCCTCTCATGATGTCCAGATACTCTCCATGCTCAGCCCACAGCTCACCATTTCTTTGTTGACCCTCAGATACCCTCAGATAGGAGATAGACTCAAGGCTTGATCTGCTGAACTCTTTGCTTTCACATTCTCTTCTGATGACTTGAATGAGATTGAATCAGGATAATAACCTCTTGATAGGCCTCTAGAGATGAGAATAATGCTTGATCCCCTGTTGAATGACTTGTTATGCTTGTGCTATGCAAATGGTTAGGCTATGTACATGACTCTATATGCAAATGCTAATGATATTGAAACATAAACCAAGTGAATAAGGTTGAGCAAATTTTAGGGTGCAACACATGAGATTTGTCTGTACATAAAAACCAGGGTATTTCCATTTGGTGCCAAACTGTATCACCTGCAAGAACTCACCAAATCTTATTGACAAATTCTTGAAATCAATCCACAGCCTGCTGTAGAATATGTAGAAAGTGTAGCCCTACTGTTTGTAAGTTTGAGTTTGCTGTCAAACTCAAATTGGTTATGTGACCAGGTTTGTGTGGTTTTAGAATATTTGAGCCAGCTGAGATTGCTTATTTTGTATGGTATATTTGAGTTTTTGCTTAGTGTATCTGGTGAATGGCAAGTATGGTAGGCTACAAGTGAGTGATTCATACCAAGATGCTGTTGGATTAAACCCTAGGTATGACAGCTTGGTGAGCTAACAATTCCCACATCATTTCATTTAGACTTGTTGCTTGCCTGTTGTGTTACTTAACATGATCTTGATAAAAGTGGTGATTTGCTGTTGTCATGTGTGGGCTAGCAAGCTATTTGCTGTCATTTTAAGGTTTGTTCTTTATGTTCATTTGATTCATAGCAGTAATCCATCTGCCCTTTTGTAACTGTTGTTGAAATTAATGATTGAAGCACCAAATCATGCTTGAAAACTGTCATTACCAGTTTGCTTGTAAACTCAATTTAATGCATGTGTGGTTTAAGCTAGTATTTTGTAAATGCGCATAAAATTGTTACTTGGAGTTTGCAATGAGAAGGATGTTTCTGTTAAATGGGATAATTCACACTGATTTGTTGAGGGTTACATAGTAATGCTTATGCCTTTGTTGGGATGAACTTGTTTTTGCTGATAAATGCTGGCTGTGCTTGGTTCTTAGGCCAGTTTCATTCTGTTCTAGTTATCATGAAAGGTAATATAGTGAACTGAACAAACATTGCTTGCCAATTTGGTCTTTGTTTCTATTACTGTGTTGATTTATGCTGTTGAGAAGAGTTATTGCTATATGCTGTTGCACCTGCTTGTATTTGTTGGACTGTTTTGAATCTGAGTGAATTATGTGAACATTGTTTTGATCTTGCCACAAATAACACATTCACTTAAAACCTCACATAAACAGTCAGGGTTGGGGGATCATTTGAAATATTACAACTGTTAAAGCATGTGACTATTTTCGTTTTCAAAACCACATAACAGTTGTATGTGAACCTAGCACAATTTATTTCCACCTGTCTTGTCCTCATTAAGAATCACCTACTGTGAGCAACATAGTTGTTTGGCTATAAAGTTTTGTTTTCTTGACTTGGCGTGAGCATGTAAGATGTTTTCCAATATGGGTGATGTTTTGATACAGTATTGACCAGCCATGTGTGAATTTTCCTAAAACCGTACCCTTATTATTCCTAAGCAGAACTGTTGGGGATTAACAAGAGGGCTTCTGCTTTAGTTCATTGGAGTTCAGGATCCATTGACATGTTCGCCTTAAAACTCACTGTCCCAAACCTGTTGTGAATAGGCCATGTACTTGGACTGTATGAATAGGTTTAGCACTGCTCTTTTAAAAAAATTCTGCCTTGGGTATAGCAGGTTGTGTACATCATTTTAGGGTCTCAAACAGCCACAGCATTAAGGTTGTTGTGATAGCAGGTGGAGTGACAAACAATTTTTGATCACTGCAGTTTGTTGCATTTGAAAACAGTTGACCAGATACTCACCCTCATTTGTTTGTTTGAAACACAATGGTTAGGGTTGGCTGTTTAGAACACAGCAGTTGTTGGACATTTTGAGCACATCAGTCCTGATGTACTTTTTGTTCTGATAATGTTTGTAGCTGCTTAGTATTCTACTTCTATCAGTTGGGCATGTTGTTGATTTTGGGCTGTTTTCATTTAAATACTTGGGACAGGGGTAACTATGGTTTAATACTTTACATCTGTTTGCACTACTCCATCCTGTTTTTTTTACTTGAGCTTAAAGCTGATAAAACACCCCAATGCTAGGCATTAAGATTTAGTTAATATCCATACTATCCTTGGCATTTTATATCAAATTCATATTTTGTGTTGAACTTTTGTTTTATGTTTTGGACGAACCAATTACAAATCATCAGTGTATGCTGCCTTGACATATTTATGTCAGCACTACACAGTCGAAGAAAATAAACATTTTGAAAACAACATTTTGGCACAGGCTGTGGTAGGTTGAAATATTGGGAGCATAAAACATATGAGTTTCCAGGATTGAGAAGTGTGTACTTTGATTTAGAACTGTTATGGATAGGATTTTCACAAGCATTATACATTTCATATCACACACCATAGCAGTTGAATCTCACCCTTTGCATAGAACATCCAAATTCTGGTTTTATCATTTTAACTTGTTTCAATACATATTTGGAGTATGCCTATGTGATTAGTTTACTCAGTTTGTGCATGAGATTCACATTCACATGTTCATACCAGGTTCATTCATTCAACTCACATGCTACTTTTTTGCATAAATTGGATTTTCACCAAAATCACATTTCACACACCTCATATCATCCATTTTTGAACTGTTGATATCATCATTTGGGCTAAAAACACACTGCAATGAGATCCTCACTTCATAATGCAATTTTACCAAAGTGTTGCATTTGAGATGTCATCTTCGCTACCTGTGTGTATTGAAGAGGTTTTTAGCATCAAACCTTCTCTAAATAATAGGTATGTACTGTGTATATGAACCACTGAGCCAGGATCTGCTTAGATTTGAAAATTGATTCCTTCACGCATCTTTCCTTCACTTTTTTGCACTTCACATGCCATTGACATATGCTGTTGGAATTTAAATAATTTGAGGTAGTGACATCATTTTATATTATGTTTGAATGTTGTATGTGTGATTACCATGGTTTGAAAACACTTGGATTGATTGGAAAATGTCAAAATGCATCACATAACTTACAAATGCATGAGCCTTCGAATTTTCCACTACAGTGAGAAATTCAGAAAACTAACACCACCATCCTCTTCCTCTCATTTTTCTACCCAAGATCCATATAAAATTTGCCTCGATCCGATAAGCGGTTAGTGAGATACGGTATGAATCGTATTTGTGTTGATTATGTATTTTTGCCCAGCCATGGAACCAAACAAGGCATGTATATTTATGGTTTCCATTTGATTAATGGATGTAACAGCCGCCCCAGCGGTAGAGACTCGCGCGTGTATCAGTCTTGGCATGGGTTCGATCCCTTGTGATAACCCTTGCTGCCACTTTTTCTCATTTTTTGTACATAAACTTCAAAAATTCGTAACTCTCTCATTTTTTATCGTTTTTCACCCGTTCTTTTTTTATTGTGTTTATTTTAATGTGTACTTTCATGTCATAATTTTATTTTCCATGTTTGATTATTTTTTCACCACGTTTGATTGTGCGCGATCCGCGCGTCAACGGTACTAACCCTATTTGGTTGTAGATGAAATTTAAAAGGTTTCCTCTTGTGTTTTCTCAGGAAAATTGATTGTTATCATGTATATATATGTTTGTCAACATGTTAGAATTTTTACCTCGAATTATTTTTATGCTTATCTCATCTGTCTGTTAACGGTATTCCAGGTGCGAACTGTCGTCACGGTTCTTGTACCAAAACAATTGCTCTGATTGTCATCATTGCTTTCCATCTTTAATCTTTGTATTGGTTGTCACCATGAATGTTTGAATAATGTTTGTATTTTATTTTATCCCCAAGCGACGAAGCTCGTTAGCTTTCGTCCAGTTGCCGACAATACTGTTCCCCCAAAGGAAGGTCTGTCCACTTGACTGTCAATGTCTTGGACCAAAATCTCCGTTTTCCCTTCGAATTTGTTAAGTCACTCTAACCCTAATAAGAAACCTCTAGACTTTGCTTGAAGTCCAAGAAACCTACCCATACTAGGAGTGTTCTTCAACTAGAACCCTAGGAAAGAGTTCGTCAACTCTATGTAAGAATCATCGTCATGATTTTCTTACTTTCCCTTTTCAATTTAGCTTAGGGAGTTTTGTCAAACTCCACACAAACATTGTCATGTTTGTTCCCCTTTAAACTTTGATCATCATCACGAGTTCTTTCCCCTCGTGAGGTGAACTACGATTGCTCTGATTCTATCCTAGTCAGGATACGTAGGCAGAAGGTGCGATGCCTTTGCGAGCAAACTTAGAAAACCACTTAGGCCTTTATTTTACTTTTATTCCCAACTTAAACCATAGTGCGCAATTCAAAAACTTAGCAAGTAATTAAACAAAAGGTTCCTGTAGAGTACTACAAATGTTTAGGGTGCTAATACCTTCCCTAGATATAACCAACCCCCGAATCCCCGAATCTCTTAAAGCGTTGTTGTCACATCGCGCAAAAGGTTCTTTATTTCTTTAGACCTATCCTTTGGATAAATTAAAGACTGGTTGTAAAAAGAAATACGATTCAAGTTAATTAATAGCTTGATATCAAATTTTCACCGCAACAAAAATGGCGACTTCACTGGGGATACTTTGCTTTTGCTTTTATTTTGAGGGTTCAACCTATTTTGTTTAACTAATTGCTATCTGTGAATACTTGTATATATTTGTGCTCTGATGGTTTGGGAAACTTGAGATGGTGAGACGACACTACACCCGTGCTCAAGCGTACTTATGATAGGAAGGTGGTATATTCAAGAAGGCTTATAGGGAGTTGATTCCCGACCAAGCTGACTTGAGAAAATCACCACTCAGTAGAGGCCCTTTTTGAGAATTAGTATTGTTGATCGAGTATTCGTGAAAACAATGCTACTTTCTACATAGGTGCCCATGACACTGAGGACCTTTAGATACCTTTTCCCCCACTATGGCTTTATTAGGATATAGTGCGATGACTATAAGGAAGTAATTCCGAATTAGTTGATACGCGATACTACACTTGGACGAGACTCTCTTGAGAATATTATCGACCACCAAGTATTTGGGAAATTGATAATATCCGAAAGATGGGTCGAGGACTCCAGGAACTCTTTTAGAACCTTGTTCTGCAGTTATGGAAACCTTAGTACATACCTTTGGGGAGGGTAGACCTTGACTCCTTGCTCATATTTTCCAAACCCGAAACCTTGTCTGTTTACTTGTGTAAATCTGTGAATATGTGATTACCTGTGTTTGTGCATTCATGCATCCATAAACATCATGTCATAAAAGTTTTATGGAACTCAGAGTCGTTTATTTATAAAATATCAGGAAAATCATGGACAACGAAAAAAAGAAAACTATAAAGTACACTTACAAAAGCCCTAATATAGATGAGATTGAAAGGTTGAGCACTCTGATCACAGATGTAGAAGGATTCAAGAGCAGGTACGGGAATTTGTTGTCTCTACTGAAAACAAGGAAGAAAATGGATTCGGGACTCCTTTCCACATTACTCCAGTTCTATGATCCACTTTATCACTGCTTCACATTTTCGGATTATTAGTTAGTGCCAACACTTGAAGAGTATTCCTGTCTGATTGGGTTACCCATCCTTGACGCATCTCCTTTTCCCGTCATGGAGAAGGACCCTAAAAAGGAAGAAATTGCTAAAGCCACACGTATCGGGTTGGTAGACATTCAGAAGAACATGGTTACTAAAGGAGGAATCTTTGGGCTGACTGCAAAATTCTTGATTGGGAAGGCTCAGTATTATGCCGATCACTTGAGTATGGATGCTTTTGAGGCTATTCTAGCCTTACTTATTTATGGGATCTTTCTTTTTCCGAGCTTTGACAACTTTGTGGATCTCAATGCCATCAAAATATTCTTGAAGAAGAATCCAGTACCTACTCTACTAGCTGATGCTTACCACTCTGTTCATCAAAGAAATCTTCACAAAGGAGGAATGATCGTCTGTTGTGTTCCGTTGTTGTATAAATGGTTCGTTTCTCATCTACCCAAAGCCCATACTTTTTGGAGCAAAGGATGGTGGTCTGAAAAGATTATGGCTCTTACTCACTCCGATATTGACTGGTACAGCCGTAGTTATGATGGGATCAAAATCATTGATAGTTGTGGAAGCTTCGGGAATATACCTCTCCTTGGTACAAATGGGGGGATCAGCTATAACCCCGTGCTTGCTCGTCGACAATTTGGTTATCCGCTGAAAGACAAACCCAGCAGTGCTCACGTAGAAGGTATTTTCTTCATAGGAGTTTCAGAATTAAAAGATGAAATTCTCAAAGCATGGGGGCATATACACAGGAAAGGAAAAGAGGACTTGGGAAGACCTAACTGCATCTCTTTTGAACCTTATCTCCAATGGGTACGAAAGAGGGCCATTCAGTTGAAAATGCCTTATCCTCCACAAAAGCCTATGGTATTAATAGAAGAACAACCATTGATTTTCATGTCTGAGGAAGAGAACGAGGAACTCCGCAAACAAATTCAGTTGAAGGAAGAGGAAGCAGTTGCAAGCAAGAAGAGGAAGGCACAGGAAGATGCATTTTATTCCAACCATCAATCAACCCCTTGGAAGGCTATGGTAGACAAACTCATCCTTGAGAAAGCACAGGTGGAAGAAGAGCTCAGAAGAATCAAGAAGAGAGAGGATTTTTAGAGCATATTGAGTTGTAATATTAGGGCTTTTTGTAAGATGTACTAAAATCTTTTGTAATACCCTTTTTGAAAAATCAATGAAATGAAAGGATATTTTGGTAAAATTGAGTTCCATAAAACTTTTGCATTTAGGGTTGCATTCTTGTTATTTTAAACATTCAAGGAACTAAAAGATTATTTTGCAGATATTATAGGATGGATTCTAGAAAGAAAGAAGAGGTTGTGTTCCGAAGACCGAGACTAGAGAACCTGAAGAAACTGGTAAGTTTGGTAGAAGACCCCGAGGCGTTCAGAGGAAGACATGGGAATATGCTGTCATTACTGGAAGTTCAAGTGTACGAAGAAATGTTATCCGCACTCGTGAAATTCTATGATTCAACCTATCATTGCTTTACGTTTCCAGATTATCAGTTGCTACCAACCTTGGAGGAGTATTCCGCCCTAATGGGGGTGGGCGTTACCCCCAGTCCCTTTTCTGGAAGGGAGGGGACTCCTAATGAAAGAGCAGTTGCAGAGGCCGCGTATTTGGAATTGGACGAAGTGCAATCTCATATGGGTGCTAAGGGAGGGTTGTACGGAATTTCAGCTATGTTCCTATATGAAAAAGCTCAGAGCTATGCCTTGTCACAAAATACTGAAGCATTTGAAGCCATCCTGGTGTTGCTTATTTACGGACTATTCCTGTTCCCAACTGCTAGTGATTTTGTGGACGCAGATGCGATCAATCTTTTCTTGATCAAAAATCCTGTACTCACCTTGCTGGCCGACACTTATTTTACCCTCCACCGAAGGAACCGCTATGGGGTTGGACGAATCTAATGTTGCACCGTTCTCCTGCACAAGTGGTTTATTTCACACTTGTCAGAAATTCCAGCCATTTGGGATAAGCAAAATGGACTCTCATGGACGGAAAAGCTGCTGTTGCTCAAACACTCAGACATTAAATGGTTTGATCCTATGTATGGAGGAATTTCCATGATCCAAAGTTGTGGAGATTTCCCGAATGTACCGCTCATCAGCGTCAATGGGTGCATCAGCTATAATCCTATTCTGGCCCGTCGACAGTTGGGGCACCCCATGGAAGATGAACCAGATCCGGACTATTTGAGGAAATTTTACTTGGAGGAAAGGAAGAATCCTGCTTATAGGGCTCGAATCGCGTACGCTTGGCGTTA
Organism: Lathyrus sativus; assembly: GCA_963859935.3. Taxonomy (NCBI): domain Eukaryota; kingdom Viridiplantae; phylum Streptophyta; class Magnoliopsida; order Fabales; family Fabaceae; genus Lathyrus; species Lathyrus sativus. Next base: position 593,920,013 of record OZ012735.1, read on the forward strand.
TGTCCATACAAGAGGAGTAACTGCCCTATGCCCCCACAATGCTACTGTTTCAGAATCTTACCTATCATGGGTAAGAGAAGCGGCAATGAAGATGTTCTATACCCGCTTTGAGTCTGACTCGCCCAAGCCTACCCTCGTAGAAGAGTTGAAGGCCGCCTTGGCAAAAGCTGAGAAAGAAGGGAAAATGTGGAGAGATAAGTATTTCAAGGCTATGCAAGAGAAAGAAGAACTTCAAGAATTGGTACGTCAAGGTGGAAGAAAGAATCAGTCTGAAGATGAAGGACCATCCAGCAGAAGAATCTAGAATCTATTGTTGTTGTTTTTCGTATTTTGTAGAAGCTTGTATTTTCATTTCCCGTTTGATGTTGTAAACTCTCCAGATATTATCAATGAAGATTTGGTTGTTTTTCCTATTTATTGTTATAATATTCGCAAATAAAGCTTTTATTCCCTTGAATGTTTAAAATCTGCATTTTGCATGTCCGCATTTCATAAACATTGCATATACATGTTCCTGAGTCAAGTCTCATCCCTCTGTCTTGTCAACAGAATCACACTGAAACCTCGCCATCAGTACAACACACGAGCCCAAGCTCGCTTAAGGATGGAAGAGCAGAACTTGGATGTAAACAGAATCGACAATGAACTCGGAGAGCTCCGAGGAGGCATGGGACAAATCAAAGAAGCCTTGTAAGTCATCCGGGCAATGTTGGACACTCAAGCCACCGTTGTCTCTGAAATCACTGCAGAACCAATCCCGACAGCTGTTACTATTGCCAATGTGCCAACCTATGGGTTACCTCCAGGCTTTGTGCCACCGCCGAGAGTCACTCAACAGACAATTCCCTTGGGAGGTGAGATTCCACAAGTTATTCCCACCTACACTCCAGCTACAGTTCAGGTTCAAGCACGCCCCATCTTTCATAATCCACCACCGGTATACGAAGGACCCGAAGGGTATGAAGAGGAAAATGAATCACATGAAAGGTTGAGGGAGAGTGTTGAAACGATAGGGAGAAAGATCCCAATGGAAGGAAATGATACCTTTGGCACTGACGCCAGAGAAATGTGTTTGGTATCTGGACTAGTAATACCACCAAAGTTCAAAATCCCAAATTTCGATCAGTACTCAGGAGCTACTTGCCCACGAACTCACTTAATCATGTACTATAGAAGAATGGCAGCACACGTCGAAGACGACAAGTTAATGATCCATTGCTTCCAAGACAGTCTGAAAGGAGCTCCAGCAAAATGGTATCTAAGTCTAGATCAGTCCAGAATCCACAGTTTTCAAGATTTGGCAGATGCATTCATGAAACATTACAAATATAATATGGATATGGTACCTGACCGAAGGCAGTTGTTGAACATGTCCCAGAAAAGCACAGAGTCATTCAAAGAATACGCTCAGCGGTGGAGAGAAACAGCATCCCAGGTAGAGCCACCCCTAAGTGAGAAGGAACTGACAGACTGGTTTGTTGACACAGTGAGACCAGAATTCTATGAGAAAATGATCAGCAGTGTGTCTGCAAGTTTTTCAGACATTGTAGCCGTGGGAGTAAGGGTAGAATTGGGGATGAAAAGTGGAAAGGTAGCCAGCAGCTCCGGCAGTTCTAACAACAGCAGTATTAAGAAGGTCAGCAGTGGGTTTCACAAGAAGAAAGAAGGTGAGACAAATGCCATAATGGGGAGAAGAATCCGTACCATGAGACCTCCATATCAGCAATATCAACCGCCTCAACAAAGTTTCTTCCAGCCAATCCAGCCTAACTATGTTCAACAGTTTCATCAACAAAGACCCATGTACCCGGTACAGTATGCCCCTCAGCAATATGTGGCAGCTGTGACCCCAGCATTCAACCATTCCACTTCAAACTATCAACCAGGGCGACCAGCGCCCATGTATCAGCAAAACCAGCAAGGGCATCAACGAGCGCCCAACGCTCCGCCCTTTCAACAAAATCAGCAGCAGAGGGTACCACAGCCCAGGCAACAATACCAGAATCGGAGGCCAACAACAAAACCTCCACTTCCACAAATACCAATGACGTACACTGAGTTATATCCATCTTTGGTCCAACAGGGGTTGATCACGACAAGACCACTTAATCCAGATACCACATCTCCACATTATAACCCAAATGCTCATTGTGCTTTCCATGAAGGTGCTGCCGGCCATGACTTAGAAGGTTGCTTTGCCTTAAAACATCTGGTAAGAGAGTTGATGGAGAAGAAAATCTTGTCCTTTGATGATGTACCACCTAACGTCAAAAGTAACCCACTGCCAAACCATGGAGGGGTCAATGCCATTGAAAAGTCAGATGAAGAGATAATTAATGATGTGTCAAAAATCAGAACGCCATTGAAGACATTGCATGATAAGCTGACCAAAGCAGGGTTGTTGGGAGATGTTCATAACCAATGTGAAAAACGTACCGTTAGTTCCAGTGGATGTAATGGGATACGGGAAGATATACAAAGATTGATAAATGAGGGGATGTTACAAGTATGTGGTAAGGAAAGGAAAGAAGAGGTTTCTGTAATAGAGCCAGTTTTCAACCTATCCAGGAAAAGAGAGAAAGTTCCAGTGTTTAACAGGGGTGCAAGGCCAGTTTTCAACAGAGCTGCTATAGGTCAACCACGACCAATCGTAGTTCAGAAACCAAGACCGTTCCATTATGACAATACAAAAGCTGTTCCGTGGAAATACGATGTGACCGTGGTAGACCAAGAAACGGGAAAGATTGTTCAGACAGATAATCAGAAAGATGTGACCAATATTGCCGGCACTAGCAAGATGACCCGCAGCAGTCGGATCTATCAGCCAAAAGAATCAGTAGCTATTCCAAAGGAAGTCATTCCTGCTGTGGTAATCAAAGAAAAAGAAGCTCTGAGCACAGAAGAAGAAAATGATGAATTTTTTAGGATTATCCGAAGAAGTGATTACAAGGTAATAGATCAGCTTCATCAGACGCCATCAAAAATATCAATCTTGTCACTCTTGATAAATTCTCCAGCTCACAGGGAAGCATTACAGAAAGTATTGAGACAAGCACACGTAACTAAGGACATTTCACTTGGGCAGTTTGATTCAGTAGTGGCTAACATCACGGCATGCAATACTTTAAGTTTCAGCGACGCCGAGTTACCGAAGGAAAAACGTGATCACAATCGTGCACTACACATATCCATCAAATGCCAGGAAGATACTTTGGCACGAGTACTGGTCGACACAGGATCCTCATTAAACGTTTTACCCGCAAGATCACTGTCCAGATTAGCCTATACCAGGGCAGAGATGAAACCAACCTCGTTAATTGTAAAAGCTTTTGATGGTTCAAGGAGGACGGTCATCGGAGAAGTAGAATTACCAATTTTGGTGGGACCCCATGAATTCAACATTGTATTTCAGGTGATGGACATAAACCCAGCTTATAGCTGCCTACTGGGACGTCCCTGGATCCATGAAGCAGGGGCGGTAACTTCTACCCTACACCAAAGAATGAAGTTTGTGGTAAATGATAAGCTGGTGATTGTTCATGGTAAAGAAGAATTAATGGTCAGTAATCTTTCATCATTCCGGTACATTGAAGCAGAAGAGAATGCACTAGAGACATCATTCCAAGCACTAGAAATAGCAAACGCAGTGATGATAGAGGAGACGGTGGCAAAAAGTAGTCCAACTTTCGCATCTGCTCAAGGCGCCAAAGCTACGCTGGAAGAAGGCACTCCCGCAGGATGGGGAGAGGTCATTGAGGTAAAGCCGAAGACGAACCGCCAGGGGTTGGGTTACAAACCAACTCAAAGTGAAGAACCGAGGCATGACAACAGCTGGCCAAAGGCTATTCAAGAAATATTTATCAGTGGCGGTTTTCAAATTAACGCCGTGGAAGGAAATCTTGAAAGTGAAGACATAGAAGCACTAGTGTATCATGACGAAGCTACTCTGAACAACTGGGAGGCTATCGAAGTTCCTGTAGTTTTTCCCAAGTTAAAGTAATTTGTTATTTCTCTTTGTTATTTTTAAAATCTCCATAGCCGTGCCCAAGGCTATAGGAACGTTTTGTAAGGGCCCCATGCTTTCAAAGAAATATCAATGAGAATGGACTATTTTGTTAAAAATCCTCGTGTTTGTTTCTTTACCGTCTTTTGCTTTTACTTTGAAAGAAAAATGGCAATACAAAAAACCAAAACAAAAACAATTTTCTCTTTCTCTGTGTGTGTGGCATTCGTTGATTGTGTGTTTTAATAAAGTAAACCCTTCAAACATGCAGTGATGACCATAACCCCATTGAATCCTGTGACCATGCATCTCCTCCTGACCTTGATTCACCAATTTACCAAGCTGAAGACGAGGATGAGGACTGTGAAATTCCTGATGAACTGGTAAGATTGGCCCAAAAAGAGGATGCGGAGCTTCAACCCCATAAGGAACAGGTAGAAGTTATCAACCTTGGTACCGAAGAAGATAAAAAAGAAGTCAAAATTGGGGCAGCCCTAGGGGCAGAGGTAAAACAGCAGTTAAAGGAACTCTTAAGAGAATATGTAGATGTGTTTGCTTGGTCTTATCAGGATATGCCTGGTTTGGATACAGACATAGTGGTTCACAAGTTACCACTTCGACCTGAATGCCCGCCGGTTAAACAAAAACTCAGAAGAACCAGACCCGACATGGCTCTCAAAATCAGAGATGAGGTAAAAAAGCAGATTGATGCAGGCTTCCTTGCAGTGGCCAAGTATCCAGAATGGGTAGCCAACATTGTTCCTGTACCAAAGAAAGATGGAAATGTAAGGATGTGTGTGGATTATCGAGATTTAAACAAAGCCAATCTAAAGGACGACTTCCCTCTACCACATATTGATACTTTGGTAGATAATACAGCTCGGTTTGCAGTGTTTTCCTTTATGGACGGGTTCTCTGGTTACAATCAAATCAAAATGGATCCTGACGACATGGAAAAGACAACCTTCATCACTCCATGGGGCACCTATTGTTATAAGGTTATGCCATTCGGTTTGAGAAACGAAGGCGCAACTTATCAAAGAGCTATGGTGGCTTTGTTCCACGACATGATGCACAAAGAAATAGAAGTATATGTGGATGACATGATCGCCAAGTCTCAAAATGAAGAAGACCATCTAGAACATTTGTTGAAGTTATTCAAAAGACTCCGGAAATATCAGTTGAGGTTGAATCCCTCAAAGTGCACTTTCGGAGTCAGATCAGGAAAATTACTCGGTTTTATTGTCAACCACAAGGGGATTGAAGTGGATCCAGACAAAGTCCGTGCCATCCAAGACATGCCAGCTCCGCGGACCGAAAATCAGGTTAGAAGCTTCCTTGGAAGGTTGAATTACATATCCAGGTTTATTTCCAATATGACCCCCACCTGTGAACCGATCTTCAAGTTGTTACGAAAGGATCAAACGGTCGTATGGAATTCTGATTGTCAAACAGCGTTCGATAAAATCAAAGGTTATCTCCAAGAACCTCCAATTTTGATACCACCCGTTCCGGGAAAGCCTCTCTTTATGTATTTGACAGTGCTTGAAAACTCAATGGGTTGCGTTCTGGGTCAACAAGACAAATCTGGACGGAAAGAACATGCCATTTATTATCTGAGCAAGAAATTTACTGATTGTGAAAGCAGATACTCACTCCTAGAAAAGACTTGTTGTGCTTTAGCATGGGCCGCTAAGCGTTTGAGGCAGTATATGATTTGTCACACCACTTTATTGATCTCGAAAATGGATCCAATAAAGTACATCTTTGAGAAGCCGGCACAAACCGGAAGACTCGCCCGGTGGCATATGTTACTATCAGAATATGATATTCAATATGTGGCTTAGAAATCTATCAAAGGCAGTGTGTTATCAGAATATCTCGCAGATCAACCTGTCGAAGATTATGAACCTCTGAAGTTTGATTTTCCGGATGAAGATATCATGTTAGTAAAAGATTATGAAGAAACAAGTTCTGACAAAGGTCAACAGACAGAGAATTGGTGGAAAATGATGTTCGACGGTTCCTCCAATTATAGCGGACATGGCGTAGGTGCAGTTTTAATGAATCCTGAAGGTGGTTACACTCCGTTTACAGCCAGACTAGACTTTGATTGTACAAACAACATTGCTGAATACGAAGCATGTATCCTTGGTCTCGAAGCAGCCATTGATCTCCAAATCAAAAATCTCGAAGTCAGTGGAGACTCAGCATTGGTTATCTACCAAGTCACGGGTGAATGGGAGACAAGACATGAAAATCTGATCCCTTACAGAGCTTATATCGTTGAAACGATCAAGTATTTTGACGAAATCACCTTTAAACATGTTCCAAGAGCAGAGAATCACATCGCTGACGCCTTAGCCATGCTGGCCTCAATATGGAAAACTAGAGATGTCAACGATGGCACACTTATCAAAATTGAACGCAAGACAGAGCCTGCTTACTGTCAAATGATTGAAGAAGAAACCGATGGCAAGCCCTGGTATCATGATATAAAGAATTATCTGTTGAAGCAAGAATATCCCACAGATGCTATGGCACTTGACAAGAAAACACTAAGACGATTAGCATCCAAATTCTTCCTCAGCAATGGTGTACTTTACAAAAGAAATCATGATATGGTCTTACTCAGATGTGTTGACAAAAGAGAAGCGGACTTGTTAATGAAAGATGTTCATGAAGGAATGTTTGGTACTCACGCCAACGGATACGCCATGTCCAAAAAGATCTTGAGAGCTGGTTATTATTGGTTAACTTTAGAAACCGACTGCATTCAGTATGCCAGAAAATGTCACAAATGTCAGATCTACGCGGACAAAATGCATGTGCCTCCAACACTGTTGAATGTATTGTCGTCGCCATGGCCTTTCTCTATGTGGGGGATTGACATGATTGGGGCAATTGAGCCAAAAGCTTCAAATGGACACCGTTTCATTCTGGTTGCCATCGACTATTTCACAAAATGGGTTGAAGCTGCATCCTACACCAATGTTACACGTCAAGTGGTGGCTCGTTTCATTAAAAAGGAGATCATCTGTCGCTACGGGATCCCAAGCAGAATTATAACAGACAACGGAACCAATCTGAACAACAAAGTTATGAAAGAATTATGTGATGACTTCAAAATCGAACACCACAACTCTTCCCCTTACCGTCCAAAGATGAATGGAGCTGTGGAAGCTGCAAATAAAAACATCAAGAAGATCTTGCAGAAAATGGTTAAAACCTACAAAGATTGGCATGAAATGTTACCATTTGCCCTGCACGGATACAGAACCTCCATCCGCACTTCCACAGGGGCAAACCCTTTTCTCTGGTATATGGAATGGACGCTGTTCTTCCCATCGAGGTCGAGATACCATCCCTCAGAGTCATCATGGAAACCAAGTTAGAAGAGGCAGAATGGATTAAAGAAAGATTTGATCAGCTGAATCTCATCGATGAAAAGCGCATGTCTGCGATGTGTCACGGCCAGTTGTATCAAAAAAGAATCAAGAGGGCGTTCGATAAAAAGGTCCGTATCAGAGAATTCTGCGAAGGAGAACTTGTGCTCAAGAAGATCTTACCAGTTCACAAAGACGCAAGAGGGAAGTGGATGCCTAATTATGATGGCCCCTTTATTGTGAAGACAGTATTCTCCGGAGGTTCACTGATCCTTACTACCATGGACGGAGAACAACTTACACACCCGATAAACTCTGACGCAGTTCGGAAATATTACGCCTAAAAAGTACCCGATAAACCGGGAAATCCAAAAGAACGGTTTATGCAAAAGTTAGGGTAGAAAAGAAAAAAGAGAAGGAAAGGAAAAAGAGAAAAGAAATCAAAAAGCTCGCTAAGTTGAAAACCCGAAAGGGCGGCTTAGGCAAAAATGAGCGTCCCGGTGGATTGAAAACCCAAAAGGGCAATCCAGGCAAAAATTAGGGACAAAGGCGTTTCGCTGCATCAGACAAAGGCATCAACACTGCAGACTCAACAAAGATTCATCTCAACAGCTCTCGTCAGAAGCAAGGATCTTGGAGAATTCTAGTCTTTAGGGATAGTTAGGTCATAGGATTCAATGTAACCTTATCCACTTTTGCCATTTTACTTGTAAAAATTTCCATGGAATATTGTCATTGGCAAGATTTCATCCTTTAAATAAAATCAGCCTTTTGAGCCTCTCTTTCTTGTGCAAATTATCAGTTCCTTATTTTCTTTGTTATGCAAAATACCGTTCGTTAATCAACGATTATTTTTGAAAGCATTAAAATCCAGATTTTTGAAAAAATAATAACTTGGAAATATTTTACAAAATGTTTTAACTTGTGGAAAAACTCGAGGGAAATCATACATTCCCCGAAACTTCAGGGTAGCAGGAGTCTTGATGCACAGTCAGAATTTACATTCCCCAATGAAATGCTAGCAAGTTGGGAGACGAAGAGTCCTTTGGCCATGCATGATTACCAAAATTGAAGATTATCCCTCAGGATTTCATGTGATGATAAGAAGGTTCCTCCCCCAGCAAAGTATTTCTGGACATCTGTTTGAATTCACCTCAGCAAAATCTACCTACAGGCTTTATTCCCCAGTAGGTCTTCAGGTTTATTTCCCAAGTCTACGTACACCCCTCATCATGGGATCAGTGTGATTCGTTTGTTCCCCGAGTCGGTGACATCTATCAACCCCCGCGAAGTCTAAGTTATTACTCACTTCGTTTCCAAGTATAAGTCCAGTCGTAACTGGCATTTTGTTCAAACCAATTGTTGTTGATATTCATTTGGTCGTCACCATCCATGCCCTTTTAAAGCCCAGTCGACACTGGCATTGTCTAAATCCAATCGTCATTGGTGTCTCATTAGTTGTCACTAACAAATCCACGTATAAGTCCAGTCGTCACTGGCACTAAATAAAAGTCCAATTGTCATTGGCGCCTCTTGGTCTGGTTGTTACCAACCTTTCCCCGGGAAATCCAGTCGTCACTAGTATTGTTTCAATTATTATTGGTATCCTGTTAGTTGCCACTAACTCTCCCCATGAAGACCAGTCATCACTGGCACTGCCTAAATCCAATCGTCATTGGTATCTTGAGGTTTTTACCAATTTTTCCTTCGAAACCCAGTCGTAACTGGTATCATCGTCTAGAGTCCAATCGTTACTTGGAGTCTATTTCAGTTTGGTTGTCACCAATCTCCAGCTAGAAGATCTGGTGATCCTTAGCATTTTTGTACAACCAATTGTCATTGGTATTCCCCAGTATGGTCGTCACCATCTTCATTAAAAATCCAGTCGTAACTGGCATTGTTTAAAACCAATCGTTATTGGAACCCTGATTTGGTCGTCACCAATCACCATTAAAAGACCAGTCGTCACTGGCATCGCTTGGAATTCTGGTCGTTACCAATTCCCCAGGAAGTCTGTTGATTACCAGCACTGTGTGAACTATTTGCAGAAGCTGAGGATGTATCCCCAGTGATCCATGTTCCCAGTCAAGTCTCGGAGATCTAGTCGTCACTAGCATCCTCCACGTGTGATTTAGTCTTATTTCTAGTCCATTCCTGAAGATCCCGTTTGAACTCTTCACTATAGGAAGTTCCTCAGCTGATCATCCCCAGTGAGGTTGTATCCAGTCTTTCGCTTCCCCGGTGAAGTCTGCTTCTCTTTTCCCGACGAAGTATATCATTTCCCCAGTAGAAGTCTATTCTTCTCCCCGGTGGAGTACCTCTGTTCCAATAAGATTGTCATCTTTGTTGGATTTGTCTCTTCCCCATGTGAAGTTTTCCTTCTTACGCTATCAGTCATGTCTGGACTGTTAATTTAGTTTCTCAATACGAGTCCCCGGTGTCGAGTCCTTGTATTTGTCGTCGTTTCTTTTATTGTTATCATTGCGTCTATGTCGTTTGCATTCAAGCATCATAAAGCATCATTTAGAGTGCATGGCGTATCATAACTTGTCCTTTAGCATGGCATCGGATCTAAGGGACAAAATTTTCGGTTATCTATATTTAAATACCTTTCACTGCGATTTAACGAAGATTGTCATCTCTCGTTCCCCATCTAGTGAAGATATTTAAATAGGGGCAACTGTTGTACCCCAAATTTTTACCCCTTAGATTCACATTATCATTTTTAGAAGCATGATCATGAATTATCTAACCCTAAATCAGTGCAAGTTTATTATTGTCAAGTTACAGACGAACCAGGGTTCGCACCGACAAATTCAAAGAAACCAAGGAATGATTAGCCAATGATTTGGGCCAATTCAATCATGGAACGAAATCAAAGATAATATCAAAGTCAAATGGGAAGTCAATTTGAAGAAATCGTTTCAGAATCAAGAACAGTGCAGTCAGGAGGCCCCGATTAGGGTTTTTAACCAGTGGAAAGTCAACTGTGGTTTGACTTTGATGTTGGAAAAGGTTTTAATGGTGGGAGTGAGGTCCATGAAGTTAATATAGGCTATTAAAGACTATTCAAGAAGTGTCAAAGTCCCAGGATGTCCAGAATATCAACAGGCGACTCGATCGGCACCGATCGATCGTACGGTTGACCGAAAAGTCAACTCCTCAAATTTTGAGAATTGGAATCCAAATTGTGAATCAAAGTTGTTCCTTATGTCATAATGGACTTGCATATCAATTTTCATGATCATTGGATCAAAGATAAGAGAGTAATCGAGAAATCGGGAAATTAGGGTTTTGAAAAGGGCTAAACCGTATCTCCCTAACCACACATCCAATTGAGTTGGTTCTAGTCTCATTTGAAAGCTCTTTACAAGGCCTACAAAAGTCCCATACTAGTCCACAACCAGGAAATTCATACTTTTTGAGATATAAGCAAAAACATTCCTAGAAGGGAAAATAACTTAGAAAATTTCTAAGTTATTTTCACTTTAGAAGCTAAAATCAGCCAACTTCAAGGGGTTTTTTCACCTAGTTTCAAATAGAATCAAGATTTCTGGCCAACATGAAAGTTTTAGTACTATGTGAGGGATTTCTAAATTGTACAAGAACATCTCAAGGTGAGTTATGAGCTGAGAGATACATGTGTTCAAAGTTGGTATTTTGTCATGCTAGTCCCACATTGACCAATTTTGCAAAAGCACCTCTATCACTCAAGTGGGCCAATTCTAACTTGTCAAACTCATACTATCTGATATATTGGACATCTCAAGCAAGTTGAAGCAAAGAAATTGCATGGAGATAGCATAGAATTAAAGATTGGAAGTTCATTGCCTAAGTTGTCATTTTTGACTTTTACAAGCATGAGGTGGAAAGTGATTCTGCTCCAGCCACTCTACCAAGCACCTAGGCTGCAATTTATCAGTAGAAACATCATTTAAACTTGCCCATTGGGTTAAGGAGACAGCCAAAGATCAGAAAAAGCAAGGCAAGTTGGCAAGTGGTTGAAAATATCAAGTTTGCTTCATGGTTAAGCAAGACTTCCTAGCAAGCACCTCAATCATTTTCTCTATAAAAGGAGGGCTCCCTCACCTCATTTCAAACACATCTTTTCTGATAGAAACCACAAATAACCTCTGTCATCACAATTCCATCATCTTGCTTCAATTTCTCAAAAATCACAAAGTTCACCAAAACACTCAAAAATGGCCTTGAAGTGAAATCTCTACCACATCAAGTTATACATGTTCCAGCACCCAAACTATCATCCATAAACTTTATAAATAACATATATAAGGTGTACAAACCATTGAACCACCGAAAATCACAAGAAATCAAAAAGTCAACCTTTCACCTAGCTTACTTTGACCAAAAGCCACAAAAACCACCAAATTGTGTTCTAAGCTTCTCCTTGAGGTTGTGATCACTTGGACACCTCAAAAATAGCATATCTCAACTGTCAAGGCCCTTAGCAACCATTGGAAACTCATAATTCTCATTTTGGCATCATAAGTGATTGTTTACTTAAGCTTGAAGCAAGGTGCAAAAGCAAAAAGTGAAATAAGGAATCTCTGGTTTTCTCAGCTATCTTAACATATTAAAAGGTTCATCAAGAGGTATGTGGTTTATCCTTATTGACTTTTGCATCATCTTTCATGATTTTACCATTCAGAGCATATTGGTGCATCTTTGAATACTTGATGATTTTCCTTTTATAACATGTGGCATGTGATGAATAGCAAATCTAGTGTGAATTTAGTCAAACATTAATCATGAAGTGTGAGTTTATACCATGTCATTTGATGAACATCCTACTGTCATATGAGGTTTCTTCTTGGTTTTCATCATTCTATGTTGCTACCCAATATGCTGTCAGGATGCATATGGTAAGATAGTAGGCATTTCATGTTGATTGTTGGAACCCCTGGCATGGCAGTTTTTGTTTATGAACATTTCAACATCAATTAAGTTTGTTTTGGTCTAGCATCTAACATTAGGTTTAGGGGGTCTGCTGGCTAGGAGTTGCAGTAAAGGGTGGTATAGTCTTTGAATCATGAATGTGGCTGGTATAGATGAGTTACATTATAGAAACCATGAGATTTGTCTGTACATAAAAACCAGGGTATTTCCATTTGGTGCCGAACTGTATCACCTGCAAGAACTCACCAAATCTTATTGACAAATTCTTGAAATCAATCCACAGCCTGCTGTAGAATATGTAGAAAGTGTAGCCCTACTGTTTGTAAGTTTGAGTTTGCTGTCAAACTCAAATTGGTTAAGTGACCAGGTTTGTGTGGTTTTAGAATATTTGAGCCAGCTGAGATTGCTTATTTTGTATGGTATATTTGAGTTTTTGCTTAGTGTATCTGGTGAATGGCAAGTATGGTAGGCTACAAGTGAGTGATTCATACCAAGATGCTGTTGGATTAAACCCTAGGTATGACAGCTTGGTGAGCTAACAATTCCCACATCATTTCATTTAGACTTGTTGCTTGCCTGTTGTGTTACTTAACATGATCTTGATAAAAGTGGTGATTTGCTGTTGTCATGTGTGGGCTAGCAAGCTATTTGCTGTCATTTTAAGGTTTGTTCTTTATGTTCATTTGATTCATAGCAGTAATCCATCTGCCCTTTTGTAACTGTTGTTGAAATTAATGATTGAAGCACCAAATCATGCTTGAAAACTGTCATTACCAGTTTGCTTGTAAACTCAATTTAATGCATGTGTGGTTTAAGCTAGTATTTTGTAAATGCGCATAAAACTGTTACTTGGAGTTTGCAATGAGAAGGATGTTTCTGTTAAATGGGATAATTCACACTGATTTGTTGAGGGTTACATAGTAATGCTTATGCCTTTGTTGGGATGAACTTGTTTTTGCTGATAAATGCTGGCTGTGCTTGGTTCTTAGGCCAGTTTCATTCTGTTCTAGTTATCATGAAAGGTAATATAGTGAACTGAACAAACATTGCTTGCCAATTTGGTCTTTGTTTCTATTACTGTGTTGATTTATGCTGTTGAGAAGAGTTATTGCTATATGCTGTTGCACCTGCTTGTATTTGTTGGACTGTTTTGAATCTGAGTGAATTATGTGAACATTGTTTTGATCTTGCCACAAATAACACATTCACTTAAAACCTCACATAAACAGTCAGGGTTGGGGGATCATTTGAAATATTACAACTGTTAAAGCATGTGACTATTTTCGTTTTCAAAACCACATAACAGTTGTATGTGAACCTAGCACAATTTATTTCCACCTGTCTTGTCCTCATTAAGAATCACCTACTGTGAGCAACATAGTTGTTTGGCTACAAAGTTTTGTTTTCTTGACTTGGCGTGAGCATGTAAGATGTTTTCCAATATGGGTGATGTTTTGATACAGTATTGACCAGCCATGTGTGAATTTTCCTAAAACCGTACCCTTATTATTCCTAAGCAGAACTGTTGGGGATTAACAAGAGGGCTTCTGCTTTAGTTCATTGGAGTTCAGGATCCATTGACATGTTCGCCTTAAAACTCACTGTCCCAAACCTGTTGTGAATAGGCCATGTACTTGGACTGTATGAATAGGTTTAGCACTGCTCTTTTAAAAAAATTCTGCCTTGGGCATAGCAGGTTGTCTACATCATTTTAGGGTCTCAAACAGCCACAGCATTAAGGTTGTTGTGATAGCAGGTGGAGTGACAAACAATTTTTGATCACTGCAGTTTGTTGCATTTGAAAACAGTTGACCAGATACTCACCCTCATTTGTTTGTTTGAAACACGATGGTTAGGGTTGGCTGTTTAGAACAGAACAGTTGTTGGACATTTTGAGCACATCAGTCCTGATGTACTTTTTGTTCTGATAATGTTTGTAGCTGCTTAGTATTCTACTTCTATCAGTTGGGCATGTTGTTGATTTTGGGTTGTTTTCATTTAAATACTTGGGACAGGGGTAACTATGGTTTAATACTTTACATCTGTTTGCACTACTCCATCCTGTTTTTTTTACTTGAGCTTAAAGCTGATAAAACACCCCAATGCTAGGCATTAAGATTTAGTTAATATCCATACTATCCTTGGCATTTTATATCAAATTCATATTTTGTGTTGAACTTTTGTTTTATGTTTTGGACGAACCAATTACAAATCATCAGTGTATGCTGCCTTGACATATTTATGTCAGCACTACACAGTCGAAGAAAATAAACATTTTGAAAACAACATTTTGGCACAGGCTGTGGTAGGTTGAAATATTGGGAGCATAAAACATATGAGTTTCCAGGATTGAGAAGTGTGTACTTTGATTTAGAACTGTTATGGATAGGATTTTCACAAGCATTATACATTTCATATCACACACCATAGCAGTTGAATCTCACCCTTTGCATAGAACATCCAAATTCTGGTTTTATCATTTTAACTTGTTTCAATACATATTTGGAGTATGCCTATGTGATTAGTTTACTCAGTTTGTGCATGAGATTCACATTCACATGTTCATACCAGGTTCATTCATTCAACTCACATGCTACTTTTTTGCATAAATTGGATTTTCACCAAAATCACATTTCACACACCTCATATCATCCATTTTTGAACTGTTGATATCATCATTTGGGCTAAAAACACACTGCAATGAGATCCTCACTTCATAATGCATTTTTACCAAAGTGTTGCATTTGAGATGTCATCTTCGCTACCTGTGTGTATTGAAGAGGTTTTTAGCATCAAACCTTCTCTAAATAATAGGTATGTACTGTGTATATGAACCACTGAGCCAGGATCTGCTTAGATTTGAAAATTGATTCCTTCACGCATCTTTCCTTCACTTTTTTGCACTTCACATGCCATTGACATATGCTGTTGGAATTTAAATAATTTGAGGTAGTGACATCATTTTATATTATGTTTGAATGTTGTATGTGTGATT
This sequence comes from Lathyrus sativus, assembly GCA_963859935.3. Classification (NCBI taxonomy): domain Eukaryota; kingdom Viridiplantae; phylum Streptophyta; class Magnoliopsida; order Fabales; family Fabaceae; genus Lathyrus; species Lathyrus sativus. The sequence continues at coordinate 593,935,314 of OZ012735.1, forward strand.
ACCATGGTTTGAAAACACTTGGATTGATTGGAAAATGTCAAAATGCATCACATAACTTACAAATGCATGAGCCTTTGAATTTTCCACTACAGTGAGAAATTCAGAAAACTAACACCACCATCCTCTTCCTCTCATTTTTCTACCCAAGATCCATATAAAATTTGCCTCGATCCGATAAGCGGTTAGTGAGATACTGTATGAATCGTATTTGTGTTGATTATGTATTTTTGCCCAACCATGGAACCAAACAACGCATGTATATTTATGGTTTCCATTTGATTAATGGATGTAACAGCCGCCCCAGCAGTAGAGACTCGCGCGTGTATCAGTCTTGGCATGGGTTCGATCCCTTGTGATAACCCTTGCTGCCACTTTTTCTCATTTTTTGTACATAAACTTCAAAAATTCGTAACTCTCTCATTTTTTATCGTTTTTCACCCGTTCTTTTTTCATTGTGTTTATTTTAATGTGTACTTTCATGTCATAATTTTATTTTCCATGTTTGATTATTTTTTCACCACGTTTGATTGTGCGCGATCCGCGCGTCAACGGTACTAACCCTATTTGGTTGTAGATGAAATTTAAAAGGTTTCCTCTTGTGTTTTCTCAGGAAAATTGATTGTTATCATGTCTATATATGTTTGTCAACATGTTAGAATTTTTACCTCGAATTATTTTTATGCTTATCTCATCTGTCTGTTAACGGTATTCCAGGTGCGAACTGTCGTCACGGTTCTCGTACCAAAACAATTGCTCTGATTGTCATCATTGTTTTCCATCTTTAATCTTTGTATTGGTTGTCACCATGAATGTTTGAATAATGTTTGTATTTTATTTTATCCCCAAGCGACGAAGCTCGTTAGCTTTCGTCCAGTTGCCGACAATACTGTTCCCCCAAAGGAAGGTCTGTCCACTTGACTGTCAATGTCTTGGACCAAAATCTCCGTTTTCCCTTCGACTTTGTTAAGTCACTCTAACCCTAATAAGAAACCTCTAGACTTTGCTTGAAGTCCAAGAAACCTACCCATACTAGGAGTGTTCTTCAACTAGAACCCTAGGAAAGAGTTCGTCAACTCTATGTAAGAATCATCGTCATGATTTTCTTACTTTCCCTTTTCAATTTAGCTTAGGGAGTTTTGTCAAACTCCACACAAACATTGTCATGTTTGTTCCCCTTTGAACTTTGATCATCATCAAGAGTTCTTTCCCCTCGTGAGGTGAACTACGATTGCTCTGATTCTATCCTAGTCAGGATACGTAGGCAGAAGGTGCGATGCCTTTGCGAGCAAACTTAGAAAACCACTTAGGCCTTTATTTTACTTTTATTCCCAACTTAAACCATAGTGCGCAATTCACAAACTTAGCAAGTAATTAAACAAAAAGTTCCTGTAGAGTACTACAGATGTTTAGGGTGCTAATACCTTCCCTAGATATAACCAACCCCCGAATCCCCGAATCTCTTAAAGCGTTGTTGTCACATCGCGCAAAAGGTTCTTTCTTTCTTTAGACCTATCCTTTGGATAAATTAAAGACCGGTTGTAAAAAGAAATACGATTCAAGTTAATTAATAGCTTAATATCAAATTTTCACCGCAACAGTTTGTTTTAATGAGTGTTTAGGATCCAGTTGGTTTGCTTCATTGAGTGTTTAGGCTCCGGTTGGTTTGCTTCGATGACTGTTTAGGCTTCGGTTGGTTTGCTTCGTTGAATGTTTAGGCTCCGGTTGGTTTGCTTCGTTGAGTGTTTAGGTTCCGGTTGGTTTGTTTCGTTGAGTGTTTAGGATCCGGTTGTTTTGCTTCGTTGAGTGTTAAGGCTCCGGTTGGTTTGCTTCGTTGAGTGTTTAGGCTCCGGTTGGTTTGCTTCGTTGAGTGTTTAGGTTCCGGTTGGTTTGCTTCGTTGAGTGTTTAGGCTCCGGGTTGTTTGCTTCGTTGAGTGTTTAGACTCAGGTTGGTTTGTTTCGTTGAGTGTTTAGGATCCGGTTTGTTTGCTTCGTTGAGTGTTTAGGCTCCGGTTGGTTTGCTTCGTTGAGTGTTTAGGCTCCTTTTGGTTTGCTTCGTTGAGTGTTTAGGCTCCGGTTGGTTTGCCTCGTTGCATGTTTAGGCTCCAGTTGGTTTGCTTCGTTGAGTGTTTAGGTTCCGGTTGGTTTGCTTTGTTGAGTGTTTAGGCTCTGGTTGGTTTGCTTCGTTGAGTGTTTAGGCTCAGGTTGGTTTGTATCGTTGAGTGTTTAGGATCCGGTTGGTTTGCTTCGTTGAGTGTTTAGGCTCCGGTTGGTTTGCTTCGTTGACTGTTTAGGCTCCGATTGGTTTGCTTCGTTGAATGTTTAGGATACGGATGGTTTGCTTCGTTGAGTGTTTAGACTCCGGTTAGTTTGCTTTGTTGAATGTTTAAGCTCCGGTTGGTTTGCTTCGTTGAGTGTTTAGGCTCCGGTTGGTTTGCTTCGTTGAGTGTTTAGGCTCCGGTTGGTTTGCTTCGTTGACTGTTTAGGCTCCGGTTGGTTTGCTTCGTTGAATGTTTAGGCTCCGGTTGGTTTGCTTCGTTGACTGTTTAGGGTCCGGTTGGTTTGCTTCGTTGAATGTTTAGGGTCCGGTTGGTTTGCTTCGTTGAGTGTTTAGGATCCGGTTGGTTTGCTTCGTTGAGTGTTTAGGCTCCGGTTGGTTTGCTTCGTGGACTGTTTAGGCTCCGGTTGGTTTGCTTCTTGAATGTTTAGGCTCCAGTTGGTTTGCTTCGTTGAGTGTTTAGGTTCCGGTTGGTTTGTTTCGTTGAGTGTTTAGGATCCGGTTGTTTTGCTTTGTTGAGTGTTTAGGCTCCGGTTGGTTTGCTTTGTTGAGTGTTTAGGCTCCTGTTGGTTTGCTTCATTGAGTGTTTAGGCTCAGGTTGGTTTGTTTCGTTGAGTGTTTAGGCTCAAGTTGGTTTGTATGGTTGAGTGTTTAGGATCCGGTTGGTTTGCTTCGTTGAGTGTTTAGGCTCCGGTTGGTTTGCTTCGTTGACTGTTTAGGCTCCGGTTGGTTTGCTTCGTTGAATGTTTAGGCTCCGGTGGGTTTGCTTCGTTGAATATTTAGGCTCCAGTGGGTTTGTTTCGTTGAGTGTTTAGGATCCGGTTTGTTTGCTTTGTGGAGTGTTTAGGCTCCGGTTGGTTTGCTTCTTTGAGTGTTTAGGCTCCTGTTGGTTTGCTTCGTTGAGTGTTTAGGCTCCTGTTGGTTTGCTTCGTTGAGTGTTTAGGCTCCTGTTGGTTTGCTTCGTTGAGTGTTTAGGCTCCGGTTGGTTTGCTTCGTTGAGTGTTTAGGCTCCGGTTGGTTTGCTTCGTTTAGTGTTTAGGCTCCGGTTGGTTTGCTTCGTTGAGTGTTTAGGCTCAGGTTGGTTTGTTTCGTTGAGTGTTTAGGATCCGGTTGGTTTGCTTCCTTGAATGTTTAGGCTCCGGTTGGTTTGCTTCGTTGACTGTTTAGGCTCCAGTTGGTTTGCTTTGTTGACTGTTTAGGCTCCGGTTAGTTTGCTTCGTTGACTGTTTAGGCTCCGGTTGGTTTGCTTCGATGAGTGTTTAGGCTCCGGTGTGATTGCTTCGTTGAGTGTTTAGGCTCCAGTTGGTTTGCTTCGTTGAGTGTTTAGGCTCTGGTTGGTTTGCTTCGTTGATTGTTTTGGCTCCGGTTGGTTCGCTTCGTTGAGTGTTTATGCTCCGGTTGGTTTGCTTCGTTGAGTGTTTAGGCTCCGGTTGGTTTTCTTCGATGAGTGTTTAGGCTCCGGTTGGTTTGTTTCGTTGAGTGTTTATTCTCCGGTTGGTTTGCTTTGTTGAGTGTTTAGGCTCCCGTTGGTTTGCTTCATTGAGTGTTTAGGCTCCGGTTGGTTTCTTCGTTGAGTGTTTAGGCTCCGGTTGGTTTGTTTCGTTGAGTGCTTAGGATCCGGTTGGTTTGCTTCGTTGAGTGTTTAGGCTCCGGTTGGTTTTCTTCGTTGACTGTTTAGATTCCGGTTGGTTTGCTTCATTGAGTGTTTAGGATCCGGATGGTTTGCTTCGTTGACTGTTTAGGCTCCGGTTACTTTGCTTCGTTGAGTGTTTAGGTTCCGGTTGGTTTGCTTCGTTGAGTGTTTACGCTCCGGTTGGTTTGTTTTGTTGAGTGTTTAGGATCCGGTTGGTTTGCTTCGTTGAGTGTTTAGGGTCCGGTTGGTTTGCTTCGTTGACTGTTTAGGCTCAGGTTGGTTTGCTTCGTTGAGTGTTTAGGCTCTGGTTTGTTTGCTTCGTTGAGTGTTTAGGTTCCGGTTGGTTTGCTTCGTTGAGTGTTTAGGCTCCTGTTGGTTTGCTTCGTTGAGTGTTTAGGTTCCGGTTGGTTTGCTTCGTTGAGTGTTTAGGTTCCGGTTGGTTTGCTTCGTTGAATGTTTAGGCTCCGATTGGTTTGCTTCGTTGAATGTTTAGGATACGGATGGTTTGCTTCGTTGAGTGTTTAGACTCCGGTTAATTTGCTTTGTTGAATGTTTAAGCTCCGTGGGGTTTGCTTCGTTGAGTGTTTAGGCTCCGGTTGGTTTGCTTCGTTGAGTGTTTAGGCTCCGGTTGGTTTGCTTCGTTGACTGTTTAGGCTCCGGTTGGTTTGCTTCGTTGAATGTTTAGGCTCCGGTTGGTTTGCTTCGTTGACTGTTTAGGCTCCGGTTGGTTTGCTTCGTTGAATGTTTAGGGTCCGGTTGGTTTGCTTCGTTGAGTGTTTAGGATCCGGTTGGTTTGCTTCATTGAGTGTTTAGGCTCCGGTTGGTTTGCTTCGTGGACTGTTTAGGCTCCGGTTGGTTTGCTTCTTGAATGTTTAGGCTCCAGTTGGTTTGCTTCGTTGAGTGTTTAGGTTCCGGTTGGTTTGTTTCGTTGAGTGTTTAGGATCCGGTTGTTTTGCTTTGTTGAGTGTTTAGGCTCCGGTTGGTTTGCTTTGTTGAGTGTTTAGGCTCTTGTTGGTTTGCTTCGTTGAGTGTTTAGGCTCAGGTTGGTTTGTTTCGTTGAGTGTTTAGGCTCAAGTTGGTTTGTATGGTTGAGTGTTTAGGATCCGGTTGGTTTGCTTCGTTGAGTGTTTAGGCTCCGGTTGGTTTGCTTCGTTGACTGTTTAGGCTCCGGTTGGTTTGCTTCGTTGAATGTTTAGGCTCCGGTGGGTTTGCTTCGTTGAATGTTTAGGCTCCAGTGGGTTTGTTTCGTTGAGTGTTTAGGATCCGGTTGGTTTGCTTCGTGGAGTGTTTAGGCTCCGGTTGGTTTGCTTCTTTGAGTGTTTAGGCTCCTGTTGGTTTGCTTCGTTGAGTGTTTAGGCTCCTGTTGGTTTGCTTCGTTGAGTGTTTAGGCTCCTGTTGGTTTGCTTCGTTGAGTGTTTAGGCTCCGGTTGGTTTGCTTCGTTGAGTGTTTAGGCTCCGGTTGGTTTGCTTCGTTTAGTGTTTAGGCTCCGGTTGGTTTGCTTCGTTGAGTGTTTAGGCTCAGGTTGGTTTGTTTCGTTGAGTGTTTAGGATCCGGTTGGTTTGCTTCCTTGAATGTTTAGGCTCCGGTTGGTTTGCTTCGTTGACTGTTTAGGCTCCAGTTGGTTTGCTTTGTTGACTGTTTAGGCTCCGGTTAGTTTGCTTCGTTGACTGTTTAGGCTCCGGTTGGTTTGCTTCGATGAGTGTTTAGGCTCCGGTGTGATTGCTTCGTTGAGTGTTTAGGCTCCAGTTGGTTTGCTTCGTTGAGTGTTTAGGCTCTGGTTGGTTTGCTTCGTTGATTGTTTAGGCTCCGGTTGGTTCGCTTCGTTGAGTGTTTATGCTCCGGTTGGTTTGCTTCGTTGAGTGTTTAGGCTCCGGTTGGTTTGCTTCGATGAGTGTTTAGGCTCCGGTTGGTTTGTTTCGTTGAGTGTTTATTCTCCGGTTGGTTTGCTTTGTTGAGTGTTTAGGCTCCCGTTGGTTTGCTTCGTTGAGTGTTTAGGCTCCGGTTGGTTTCTTCGTTGAGTGTTTAGGCTCCGGTTGGTTTGTTTCGTTGAGTGCTTAGGATCCGGTTGGTTTGCTTCGTTGAGTGTTTAGGCTCCGGTTGGTTTTCTTCGTTGACTGTTTAGATTCCGGTTGGTTTGCTTCATTGAGTGTTTAGGATCCGGATGGTTTGCTTCGTTGACTGTTTAGGCTCCGGTTACTTTGCTTCGTTGAGTGTTTAGGTTCCGGTTGGTTTGCTTCGTTGAGTGTTTACGCTCCGGTTGGTTTGTTTTGTTGAGTGTTTAGGATCCGGTTGGTTTGCTTCGTTGAGTGTTTAGGGTCCGGTTGGTTTGCTTCGTTGACTGTTTAGGCTCAGGTTGGTTTGCTTCGTTGAGTGTTTAGGCTCTGGTTTGTTTGCTTCGTTGAGTGTTTAGGTTCCGGTTGGTTTGCTTCGTTGAGTGTTTAGGCTCCTGTTGGTTTGCTTCGTTGAGTGTTTAGGTTCCGGTTGGTTTGCTTCGTTGAGTGTTTAGGTTCCGGTTGGTTTGCTTCGTTGAATGTTTAGGCTCCGATTGGTTTGCTTCGTTGAATGTTTAGGATACGGATGGTTTGCTTCGTTGAGTGTTTAGACTCCGGTTAGTTTGCTTTGTTGAATGTTTAAGCTCCGGGGGGTTTGCTTCGTTGAGTGTTTAGGCTCCGGTTGGTTTGCTTCGTTGAGTGTTTAGGCTCCGGTTAGTTTGCTTCGTTGACTGTTTAGGCTCCGGTTGGTTTGCTTCGTTGAATGTTTAGGCTCCGGTTGGTTTGCTTCGTTGACTGTTTAGGCTCCGGTTGGTTTGCTTCGTTGAATGTTTAGGGTCCGGTTGGTTTGCTTCGTTGAGTGTTTAGGATCCGGTTGGTTTGCTTCGTTGAGTGTTTAGGCTCCAGTTGGTTTGCTTCGTGGACTGTTTAGGCTCCGGTTGGTTTGCTTCTTGAATGTTTAGGCTCCAGTTGGTTTGCTTCGTTGAGTGTTTAGGTTCCGGTTGGTTTGTTTCGTTGAGTGTTTAGGATCCGGTTGTTTTGCTTTGTTGAGTGTTTAGGCTCCGGTTGGTTTGCTTTGTTGAGTGTTTAGGCTCCTGTTGGTTTGCTTCGTTGAGTGTTTAGGCTCAGGTTGGTTTGTTTCGTTGAGTATTTAGGCTCAAGTTGGTTTGTATGGTTGAGTGTTTAGGATCCGGTTGGTTTGCTTCGTTGAGTGTTTAGGCTCCGGTTGGTTTGCTTCGTTGACTGTTTAGGCTCCGGTTGGTTTGCTTCGTTGAATGTTTAGGCTCCGGTGGGTTTGCTTCGTTGAATGTTTAGGCTCCAGTGGGTTTGTTTCGTTGAGTGTTTAGGATCCGGTTGGTTTGCTTCGTGGAGTGTTTAGGCTCCGGTTGGTTTGCTTCTTTGAGTGTTTAGGCTCCTGTTGGTTTGCTTCGTTGAGTGTTTAGGCTCCTGTTGGTTTGCTTCGTTGAGTGTTTAGGCTCCTGTTGGTTTGCTTCGTTGAGTGTTTAGGCTCCGGTTGGTTTGCTTCGTTGAGTGTTTAGGCTCCGGTTGGTTTGCTTCGTTTAGTGTTTAGGCTCCGGTTGGTTTGCTTCGTTGAGTGTTTAGGCTCAGGTTGGTTTCTTTCGTTGAGTGTTTAGGATCCGGTTGGTTTGCTTCCTTGAATGTTTAGGCTCCGGTTGGTTTGCTTCGTTGACTGTTTAGGCTCCAGTTGGTTTGCTTTGTTGACTGTTTAGGCTCCGGTTAGTTTGCTTCGTTGACTGTTTAGGCTCCGGTTGGTTTGCTTCGATGAGTGTTTAGGCTCCGGTGTGATTGCTTCGTTGAGTGTTTAGGCTCCAGTGGGTTTGCTTCGTTGAGTGTTTAGGCTATGGTTGGTTTGCTTCGTTGATTGTTTAGGCTCCGGTTGGTTCGCTTCGTTGAGTGTTTATGCTCCGGTTGGTTTGCTTCGTTGACTGTTTAGATTCCGGTTGGTTTGCTTCATTGAGTGTTTAGGATCCGGATGGTTTGCTTCGTTGACTGTTTAGGCTCCGGTTACTTTGCTTCGTTGATTGTTTAGGTTCCGGTTGGTTTGCTTCGTTGAGTGTTTACGCTCCGGTTGGTTTGTTTTGTTGAGTGTTTAGGATCCGGTTGGTTTGCTTCGTTGAGTGTTTAGGGTCCGGTTGGTTTGCTTCGTTGACTGTTTAGGCTCAGGTTGGTTTGCTTCATTGAGTGTTTAGGCTCTGGTTTGTTTGCTTCGTTGAGTGTTTAGGTTCCGGTTGGTTTGCTTCGTTGAGTGTTTAGGCTCCTGTTGGTTTGCTTCGTTGAGTGTTTAGGTTCCGGTTGGTTTGCTTCGTTGAGTGTTTAGGTTCCGGTTGGTTTGCTTCGTTGAATGTTTAGGCTCCGGTTGGTTTGCTTCGTTGAATGTTTAGGCTCAGGTTGGTTTGTTTCGTTGAGTGTTTAGGATCCGGTTTGTTTGCTTCGTTGAGTGTTTAGGCTCCGGTTGGTTTGCTTCGTTGACTGTTTAGGCTCCGGTTGGTTTGCTTCGTTGAATGTTTAGGCTCCGGTGGGTTTGCTTCGTTGAATGTTTAGGCTCCGGTGGGTTTGTTTCGTTGAGTGTTTAGGATCCGGTTGGTTTACTTCATGGAGTGTTTAGGCTCCGGTTGGTTTGCTTCGTTGAGTGTTTAGGCTCCTAATGGTTTGCTTCGTTGAGTGTTTAGGCTCCGGTTGGTTTGCTTCGTTGAGTGTTTAGGCTACTGTTGGTTTGCTTCGTTGAGTGTTTAGGCTCCAGTTGGTTTGCTTCGTTGCGTGTTTAGGCTCCGGTTGGTTTGCTTCGTTGAGTGTTTAGGTTCCGGTTGGTTTGCTTTGTTGAGTGTTTAGGCTCTGGTTGGTTTGCTTCGTTGAGTGTTTAGGCTCAGGTTGGTTTGTTTCGTTGAGTGTTTAGGATCCGGTTGGTTTGCTTGGTTGAGTGTTTAGGCTCCGGTTGGTTTGCTTCATTGACTGTTTAGGCTCCGGTTGGTTTGCTTCGTTGAGTGTTTAGGCTCCGGTTAGTTTGCTTCTTTGAGTGTTTAGGCTCCTGTTGGTTTGCTTCGTTGAGTGTTTAGGCTCCGGTTGGTTTGCTTCGTGGAGTGTTTAGGCTCCGGTTGGTTTACTTTGTTGAGTGTTTAGGCTCCTGTTGGTTTGCTTCGTTGAGTGTTTAGGCACCTGTTAGTTTGCTTCGTTGAGTGTTTAGGCTCCTGTTGGTTTGCTTCGTTGAGTGTTTAGGCTCCGGTTGGTTTGCTTCGTTGAGTGTTTAGCCTCCGGTTGGTTTGCTTCGTTGAGTGTTTAGTCTCCGGTTGGTTTGCTTCGTGGAGTGTTTAGGCTCAGGTTGGTTTGTTTCGTTGAGTGTTTAGGATCCGGTTGGTTTACTTCGTTGAGTGTTTAGGCTACAGTTGGTTTGCTTCGTCAACTGTTTAGGCTCCGGTTGGTTTGCTTCGTTGATTGTTTAGGCTCCGGTTAGTTTGCTTCGTTGAGTGTTTAGGCTCCGGTTGATTTGTTTCGTTGAGTGTTTAGGCTCCGGTTGGTTTGCTTCGTTGAATGTTTAGGATCCGGATGGTTTGCTTCGTTGAGTGTTTAGGCTCCGGTTAGTTTGCTTCGTTGCATGTTTAGGCTCCGGTGGGTTTCTTTCGTTGAGTGTTTAGGCTTCGGTTGGTTTGCTTCGTTGAGTGTTTTGGCTCCGGTTGGTTTGCTTCGTTGAGTGTTTATACTCCGATTGGTTTGCTTTGTTGAGTGTTTAGGCTCCGGATGGTTTGCTTCGTTGAGTATTTATTCTCCGGTTGGTTTGCTTCGTTGAGTGTTTAGGCTCCCGTTCGTTTGCTTCGTTGAGTGTTTAGGCTCCGGTTGGTTTGCTTAGTTGAGTGTTTATGCTTCGGTTGGTTTGCTTCGTTGAGTGTTTAGGCTCTGGTTGGTTTGCTTCGTTGAGTGTTTAGGCTCCGGTTGGTTTTCTTCGTTGAGTGTTTATTCTCCGGTTGGTTTGCTTCGTTGAGTGTTTAGGCTCCCGTTGGTTTGCTTCGTTGAGTGTTTAGGCTCCGGTTGGTTTGCTTCGTTGAGTGTTTAGGATCCGATTTGTTTTCTTCGTTGAGTGTTAGGCTCCGGTTGGTTTTCTTTGTTGAGTGTTTAGGATCCGGTTGGTTTCCTTCGTTGAGTGGTTAGGCTCCGGTTGGTTTGCTTCGTTGACTGTTTAGGCTCCGGTTGGTTTGCTTCGTTGAATGTTTAGGCTCCGGTTGGTTTGCTTCGTTGAGTGTTTAGGCTCCGGTTGGTTTGCTTCGTTGAGTGTTTAGGCTCCGGTTGGCTTTCTTGGTTTGCTTCGTTGAATGTTTAGGATCCGGATGGTTTGCTTCGTTGAGTGTTTAGGCTTCGGTTAGTTTGCTTCGTTGAATGTTTAGGCTCCGGTGGGTTTGCTTCGTTGAGTGTTTAGACTCCGGTTGGTTTGCTTCGTTGAGTGTTTAGGCTCCGGTTGGTTTGCTTCGTTGAGTGTTTAGGCTCCGGTTGGTTTGCTTCGTTGACTATTTAGGCTCCGGTTGGTTTGCTTCGTTACTGTTTAGACTCCGGTTGGTTTGCTTCGTTGAATGTTTAGGATCCGGTTGGTTTGCTTCGTTGAGTGTTTAGGCTCCGGTTGGTTTGTTTCGTTGAGTGTTTAGGATCCGGTTGGTTTGCTTCGTGGAGTGTTTAGGCTCCGGTTGGTTTGCTTTGTTGAGTGTTTAGGCTCCTGTTGGTTTGCTTCATTGAGTGTTTAGGCACCTGTTGGTTTGCTTCGTTGAGTGTTTAGGCTCGTGTTGGTTTGCTTTGTTGAGTGTTTAGGCTCCAGTTGGTTTGCTTCGTTGAGTGTTTAGGCTCCGGTTGGTTTGCTTCGTTGAGTGTTTAGGTTCCAGTTGGTTTGTTTCGTTGAGTGTTTAAAATCCGGTTGGTTTGCTTCGTTGAGTGTTTAGGCTCCGGTTGGTTTGCTTTGTTGACTGTTTAGGCTTCGGTTGGTTTGCTTCGTTGAATGTTTAGGCTCCGGTGGGTTTGTTTCGTTGAGTGTTTAGGATCCGGTTGGTTTGCTTCGTGGAGTGTTTAGGCTCCGGTTGGTTTGCTTCGTTAAGTGTTTAGGCTCCTGTTGGTTTGCTTCGTTGAGTGTTTAGGCTCATGTTGGTTTGCTTCGTTGAGTGTTTAGGCTCCGGTTAGCTTGCTTCGTTGAGTGTTTAGGCTCCTGTTGTAACGCCCCGATTTCGATTTTCACTTTTATTGGGCCCCAATTTAATTAAATTGGGTGAATAATATTTGGATGTAGAATTTGTGTGGAAATATGTTATATTTACATATTATCATATTTTTAACCGGTATTGGGAGGTTTCGGAGGAAATAGTTTGGAAGGGTATTTTGGACATTTCCTATTTAATATTAAGTGAGATATTTGTGAGATATTGAATTAATAGATGTTTTGGAAAAATAATGGAAAAGATATTAAAGAGGAAATAGAAGGGAAAGAAAGGATAGTAAGAAGAAGAGAAAGAAAGGAGAAAGAAAGAAGAGGAGGAGAAAGAGAAGAGAAAGAGGAAAACCTAGAATCATCAAGAATCGATCAAAGCTTGCGATTAATCAGGTAAGGGTGAGAAGTTTTATCATCTTAATAATGTATAGCATCATATATGTATTAGTTTGAGCTTGTTGGTAGTTTTTCTACACTATCCATTTCTAGGGCAAAAGTTGGAATAATCGGTAGATTGATGATTTAATCGGTTGAAACTGAGTAATAATGTCGTAGAATAGTCGGGTAACATGTATTGATGCTATTTGTACTGATTTAGATGTTTAAGAGATGGTTGATGATGGATTGGTGAAGGAGAGACAGAACAGAATGCTGTTCTGCGCAGGTTCGCTGGCTCTCGCCAGGCGAGCGAAGGCGAAGCTTCGCCAGGCGAAGCCCGGCGAATGCTGGCGAGTAATTATGTTTAAGTCCCAGTGGACTTCGCTGGTGAGTTTGCCAGGCGAAGGTGGATAGCGAAGGTTCGCCCAGCGAAGGTGCTGGCGAATGGTGGCGAATGAAGTCAGTAGCTACTGACTTGGGCTCGCTGGTGAGTTCGCCAGGCGAAGCCTAGCGAAGGTTCGCTGCGGGGGTTCGCCAGGCGAATAAAGGCGAACGTGACAGCATTTTTCTTGTGCTGTGTTGCTCATGTGGTGATTGTTTGGTTGATTCACATAGGTTAATACCTCTACGATATGAATAAGTATGTGAGCTATTGTGATAACATGTGCTGTGGGTAGCCTTCGTGCGTAAACCCTCAATTGTGAATTGTGGCCGTTTGGGCAAATATGTGCATTGTTTAAATTGATTTAAAATGCATGATAATGAGGTGAATGACTAATGTGTCGTGTAATATACATTGCGATGTATGATTATTGTATGAAATTGAATGAGGTGAAGATGCATGAACATATTATGTATATGTGTGTGCATTTCAAGAATTGTATAGAATACATTCTTGTGTTGTTGATTCCTAGGAGAATCTGATGAGTGATAGGACTCTTAGGAGAGCCTGAGGAGGGACATGACTCTTAGGAGAGTCTGATGAGAGGTGTGATTCCTTGGAGAGTCTGCTGTATGACCTGATTCCTCGGAGAATCTGATGAACAGTGTGATTCCTCGGAGAATCTGACGAGTGGCGTGATTCCTCGGAGAATCTGATGAACAGTGTGATTCCTCGGAGAATCTGACGAGTGGCGTGATTCCTCGGAGAATCTGATGAACAGTGTGATTCCTCGGAGAATCTGACGAGTGGCGTGATTCCTCGGAGAATCTGATGAATGGTGTGATTCCTAGGAGAGTCTGATGAGTGTTGTGATTCCTAGGAGAATCTGACAAGTGATAGAATACCCATGAGGGGTGAGCGTAGATTGATCCTTAGGAGGATCTGACGATCGACTAGATCGATGTTGTGTTGCATTTACATAGAGTAGCGAGTTGTCCTCTATGATTTGCATTTGTCATCTGTATATGATGTATAGTGAAATAAACATGTTGTGTATGTTTATTGAATTAACGTGAAATGTATGTTTTGGTATAATGTAGATACTGGAGGATATATATATATATATATATATATATATATATATATATATATATATAGATATATATATATATGTGGTTGCATGCTTATGAAAAGATATAAACATTGATGATGCATATTGAGTATGCTTGGTGATATATAGTTGTATATAGATATATTATATTGTGCAAGGTGAGTTGTGGTGAGAATGCGTAGAATGCATAATTGTTGATACGAGATATTTATATATGTCTTTATGCATTATTTATTATGATATTGTTTCTCACCCTTCTGCTGTTTGATAATGCTCTATGAGGCATTGCAGATTAGATGGCTGGAGACATTTTTGTGAAGCGTGACTTCATTCTTTTTGGTCGGTCGGCTCTGATATGTAGCACCGGGTAGATAGGAGTTATTTTGATTCTTTTGTGATACATCTGTGTATGTATCTGCTGATGTTATGTTTTGTTAACATGTTGGATGACAATTGTATATGTGAATACACGTCTTGGAAATATGGAATATTTAGATGTTTCCGCCTTGTTCTAAATATTTTCTTGTGGGTGTTGACCCGTTGTTGCATATCTGTAGAGCAGGTGTTGTATTGCATTGGAATTTTTATGATAATGTGACATACCCCCTTTTGTGCTATGACTTACATGTACTCTGATAAAATTTTGACTTATGCCTAAATGATTAATTGAATTATTTTGGGGTAGGAATAAGGGGGGTGTTACAAGTGGTATCAGAGCCAGTGTTGAGTCAGTTGTGTTTGTCTTATTGTTTTGTTGGTTGAGCGGTTGTTTAACCTTGTTGCTGTTTTTGCGATTAAGAAGATTATGGCAGGTCGTAATGACAGTGCTATGGCTGCGGCATTGGAGGCGATGGCTAGAGCGGTGCAGGGTGCGCCGAATGTGAACGCAAATGATGAGTTTAGAAAGAATAAGCCACCGGTGTTCAAAGGGAGGTTTAATCCGGACGGTGCCCAGAATTGGTTGAAGGAGATCGAGAGGATCTTCAGAGTTATGAACTGTGCTGAGGGCAATAAGGTGAGGCTTGGATCTCACATGTTGCGGGAAGAAGCCGATGACTGGTGGATCGGCATGAGGCAAGTGCTTGAAGTAGATGACGAGGAAATAACTTGGGATTTATTTCGTGCTGAATTCTTGAGGAAGTATTATCCTGAGAGTGTGAAAGGAAGGAAGGAAATGGAATTTCTTGAGTTGAAACAAGGCAATATGTCTGTGGTGGATTACACAGCTAAGTTTATGGAGTTAGTAAAATTTCATCCTCACTATGATGCGGTGACGGCAGAATTTTCTAAGTGTGTTAAGTATGAGAACGGCTTGCGTCCCGAGATCAAACAAGCGGTGGGCTATCAGAGGATAAGGAGATTTTCGGACTTGACCGAATGTTGTCGAATTTTTGAAGAAGATCGCAAAGCTCGTTCTACTCACTACAAGAGTTTGAAGGAGGAGAAAGAAAAGCGACAAGTAAGGAGTGAACCTTATGAGACGCCAGCTGATAAGGGCAAGCATAAGGGAAACTTTGTTAAGGGATCTGGAGGAGGGAGTTCTGGATCCATTAAATGCTACAAGTGTGGCGAGATGGGTCATAAGTCTTTTATGTGTGGAAAGCCCAAGATCAAATGCTCTAATTGTGGAGTTCTTGGACATGATGTTAAGGATTGTAGAATGGGTGCAGTGAAGTGCTACAATTGTGGAGACGTGGGTCACATCAGTGCGAAGTGTCCTAAACCGAAGCAAGCTTCAGTAAGTGGGAAAGTGTTTGCATTGGCAGGGTCAGACACTACCAATGAGGATCGTTTGATTTGAGGTATGTGCTTTAATTATGTTGCACCTTTAGTTGTTATGTTTGATATCGGAGCGACTCATTTGTTCGTTTCTTTTGAGTACGCTTAGTGTTTGGTTTTGATTTTCCGTTGATGCGATGGTAATTAAGAGTGAAGACTTTAAGATGGTGACGTTGGACAACGTACGTGTTAGAGATTTGAGCTCATTGGGGTAGAATGACTAGTATGTTATTCCTGATGAGGTATAAGTATCATGGTTGTATTCGCTAGGGTAGAATGGCTATGTGTCGTTCCTAGTGGAAAGAATCACCGGGGTAGAATGACCTAGATGTTGTTCCTGGTGAAGTACGAGTGATGTACCCGTAATCTCCAATGGGAGTTGATGAGGGTGACAGTCTTTTATGAGCCACGTGGCATGGCTGTGATTGTGATAAGGAAGTATGCATGTGGACGATTGTGTGTAACTTGGGAATTCAGGAAAGGACGCAGAAATCGTGTCCGGTGTGTTTTGAATCAAGTGATATTTTCGAGGACGAAAATTTCTAAAGTGGGGGAGAGTTGTAACGCCCCGATTTCGATTTTCACTTTTATTGGGCCCCAATTTAATTAAATTGGGTGAATAATATTTGGATGTAGAATTTGTGTGGAAATATGTTATATTTACATATTATCATATTTTTAACCGGTATTGGGAGGTTTCGGAGGAAATAGTTTGGAAGGGTATTTTGGACATTTCCTATTTAATATTAAGTGAGATATTTGTGAGATATTGAATTAATAGATGTTTTGGAAAAATAATGGAAAAGATATTAAAGAGGAAATAGAAGGGAAAGAAAGGATAGTAAGAAGAAGAGAAAGAAAGGAGAAAGAAAGAAGAGGAGGAGAAAGAGAAGAGAAAGAGGAAAACCTAGAATCATCAAGAATCGATCAAAGCTTGCGATTAATCAGGTAAGGGTGAGAAGTTTTATCATCTTAATAATGTATAGCATCATATATGTATTAGTTTGAGCTTGTTGGTAGTTTTTCTACACTATCCATTTCTAGGGCAAAAGTTGGAATAATCGGTAGATTGATGATTTAATCGGTTGAAACTGAGTAATAATGTCGTAGAATAGTCGGGTAACATGTATTGATGCTATTTGTACTGATTTAGATGTTTAAGAGATGGTTGATGATGGATTGGTGAAGGAGAGACAGAACAGAATGCTGTTCTGCGCAGGTTCGCTGGCTCTCGCCAGGCGAAGCCCGGCGAATGCTGGCGAGTAATTATGTTTAAGTCCCAGTGGACTTCGCTGGTGAGTTTGCCAGGCGAAGGTGGATAGCGAAGGTTCGCCCAGCGAAGGTGCTGGCGAATGGTGGCGAATGAAGTCAGTAGCTACTGACTTGGGCTCGCTGGTGAGTTCGCCAGGCGAAGCCTAGCGAAGGTTCGCTGCGGGGGTTCGCCAGGCGAATAAAGGCGAACGTGACAGCATTTTTCTTGTGCTGTGTTGCTCATGTGGTGATTGTTTGGTTGATTCACATAGGTTAATACCTCTACGATATGAATAAGTATGTGAGCTATTGTGATAACATGTGCTGTGGGTAGCCTTCGTGCGTAAACCCTCAATTGTGAATTGTGGCCGTTTGGGCAAATATGTGCATTGTTTAAATTGATTTAAAATGCATGATAATGAGGTGAATGACTAATGTGTCGTGTAATATACATTGCGATGTATGATTATTGTATGAAATTGAATGAGGTGAAGATGCATGAACATATTATGTATATGTGTGTGCATTTCAAGAATTGTATAGAATACATTCTTGTGTTGTTGATTCCTAGGAGAATCTGATGAGTGATAGGACTCTTAGGAGAGCCTGAGGAGGGACATGACTCTTAGGAGAGTCTGATGAGAGGTGTGATTCCTTGGAGAGTCTGCTGTATGACCTGATTCCTCGGAGAATCTGATGAACAGTGTGATTCCTCGGAGAATCTGACGAGTGGCGTGATTCCTCGGAGAATCTGATGAACAGTGTGATTCCTCGGAGAATCTGACGAGTGGCGTGATTCCTCGGAGAATCTGATGAACAGTGTGATTCCTCGGAGAATCTGACGAGTGGCGTGATTCCTCGGAGAATCTGATGAATGGTGTGATTCCTAGGAGAGTCTGATGAGTGTTGTGATTCCTAGGAGAATCTGACAAGTGATAGAATACCCATGAGGGGTGAGCGTAGATTGATCCTTAGGAGGATCTGACGATCGACTAGATCGATGTTGTGTTGCATTTACATAGAGTAGCGAGTTGTCCTCTATGATTTGCATTTGTCATCTGTATATGATGTATAGTGAAATAAACATGTTGTGTATGTTTATTGAATTAACGTGAAATGTATGTTTTGGTATAATGTAGATACTGGAGGATATATATATATATATATATATAGATATATATATATGTGGTTGCATGCTTATGAAAAGATATAAACATTGATGATGCATATTGAGTATGCTTGGTGATATATAGTTGTATATAGATATATTATATTGTGCAAGGTGAGTTGTGGTGAGAATGCGTAGAATGCATAATTGTTGATACGAGATATTTATATATGTCTTTATGCATTATTTATTATGATATTGTTTCTCACCCTTCTGCTGTTTGATAATGCTCTATGAGGCATTGCAGATTAGATGGCTGGAGACATTTTTGTGAAGCGTGACTTCATTCTTTTTGGTCGGTCGGCTCTGATATGTAGCACCGGGTAGATAGGAGTTATTTTGATTCTTTTGTGATACATCTGTGTATGTATCTGCTGATGTTATGTTTTGTTAACATGTTGGATGACAATTGTATATGTGAATACATGTCTTGGAAATATGGAATATTTAGATGTTTCCGCCTTGTTCTAAATATTTTCTTGTGGGTGTTGACCCGTTGTTGCATATCTGTAGAGCAGGTGTTGTATTGCATTGGAATTTTTATGATAATGTGACATACCCCCTTTTGTGCTATGACTTACATGTACTCTGATAAAATTTTGACTTATGCCTAAATGATTAATTGAATTATTTTGGGGTAGGAATAAGGGGGGTGTTACACCTGTTGGTTTGCTTCGTTGATTGTTTAGGCTCCGGTTGGTTTGTTTCGTTGAGTATTTAGGCTCCGGTTGGTTTGCTTTGTTGAGTGTTTAGGCTCCGGTTGGTTTGCTTCGTTGAGTGTTTAAGCTCCGGTTGGTTTGCTTCGTTGAGTGTTTAGGCTCCGGATGGTTTGCTTCGTTCACTGTTTAGGCTCCGGTTAGTTTGCTTCGTTGAGTGTTTAGGCTCCTGTTGGTTTGCTTCGTTGAGTGTTTAGGCTCCGGTTGGTTTGCTTCGTTGAGTGTTTAGGCTCCTGTTGGTTTGCTTCGTTGAGTGTTTAGGCTCCGGTTGGTTTGTTTCGTTGAGTGTTTAGGCTCAGGTTGGTTTATTTCGTTGAGTGTTTAGGATCCGGTTGGTTTGCTTCGTTGAGTGTTTAGGCTCCGGTTGGTTTGCTTCGTTGACTGTTTAGGCTCCGGTTGGTTTGCTTCGTTGAGTGTTTAGGCTCCGGTTAGTTTGCTTCGTTGAGTGTTTAGGCTCCGGTTGATTTGCTTCGTTGAGTGTTTAGGCTCCGGTTGGTTTGCTTCGTTGAATGTTTAGGATCCGGATGGTTTGCTTCGTTGAGTGTTTAGGCTCCGGTTAATTTTGCTTCGTTGAATGTTTAGGCTCCGGTGGGTTCGCTTCGTTGACTGTTTAGGCTCCGGTTGGTTTGCTTCGTTGAGTGTTTAGGCTCCGGTTGGTTTGCTTCGTTGACTGTTTAGGCTCCAGTTGGTTTGCTTCGTTGACTGTTTATGCTCCGGTTGGTTTGCTTCGTTGAGTGTTTAGCCTCCGGTTGTCTTTCTTGGTTTGCTTCGTTTAATGTTTAGGATCCGGATGGTTTGCTTCGTTGAGTGTTTAGGCTTCGGTTAGTTTGCTTCGTTGAATGTTTAGTCTTCGGTGGGTTTGCTTCGTTGAGTGTTTAGACTCCGGTTGGTTTGCTTCGTTGAGTGTTTAGGCTCCGGTTGGTTTGCTTCGTTGACTGTTTAGGCTCCGGTTGGTTTGCTTCGTTGAGTGTTTAGGCTCCGGTTAATTTTTCTTCGTTGTGTGTTTAGGCTCCGGTTGGTTTGCTTCGTTGACTGTTTAGGCCCCGGTTGGTTTGCTTCGTTGAGTGTTTAGGCTTCGGTTGGTTTGCTTCGTTGACTATTTAGGCTCCGGTTGGTTTGCTTCGTTACTGTTTAGACTCCGGTTGGTTTGCTTCGTTGAATGTTTAGGATCCGGTTGGTTTGCTTCGTTGAGTGTTTAGGCTCCGGTTGGTTTGTTTCGTTGAGTGTTTAGGATCCGGTTGGTTTGCTTCGTGGAGTGTTTAAGCTCCGGTTGGTTTGCTTCGTTGAGTGTTTAGGCTCCTGTTGGTTTGCTTCGTTGAGTGTTTAGGGTCCTGTTGGTTTGCTTCGTTGAGTGTTTAGGCTCCGGTTGGTTTGCTTCGTTGAGTGTTTAGGCTTTGGTTGGTTTGCTTCGTTGACTGTTTAGGCTCCGGTTGGTTTGCTTCGTTACTGTTTAGACTCCGGTTGGTTTGCTTCGTTGAATGTTTAGGATCCGGTTGGTTTGCTTCGTTGAGTGTTTAGGCTCCGGTTGGTTTGTTTCGTTGAGTGTTTAGGATCCGGTTGGTTTGCTTCGTGGAGTGTTTAAGCTCCGGTTGGTTTGCTTCGTTGAGTGTTTAGGCTCCTGTTGGTTTGCTTCGTTGAGTGTTTAGGGTCCTGTTGGTTTGCTTCGTTGAGTGTTTAGGCTCCGGTTGGTTTGCTTCGTTGAGTGTTTAGGCTCTGGTTGGTTTGCTTCGTTGACTGTTTAGGCTCCGGTTGGTTTGCTTCGTTACTGTTTAGACTCCGGTTGGTTTGCTTCGTTGAATGTTTAGGATCCGGTTGGTTTGCTTCGTTGAGTGTTTAGGCTCCGGTTGGTTTGTTTCGTTGAGTGTTTAGGATCCGGTTGGTTTGCTTCGTGGAGTGTTTAGGCTCCGGTTGGTTTGCTTCGTTGAGTGTTTAGGCTCCTGTTGGTTTGCTTCGTTGAGTGTTTAGGCTCCGGTTGGTTTGCTTCGTTGAGTGTTTAGGCTCCTGTTGGTTTGCTTCGTTGAGTGTTTAGGCTCCTGTTGGTTTGCTTCGTTGAGTGTTTAGGCTCCGGTTGGTTTGCTTCGTTGAGTGTTTAGGCTCCTGTTGGTTTGCTTCGTTGAGTGTTTAGGCTCCGGTTGGTTTGTTTCGTTGAGTATTTAGGCTCCGGCTGGTTTGCTTTGTTGAGTGTTTAGGCTCTGGTTGGTTTGCTTCGTTGAGTGTTTAGGATCCGGTTGGTTTGCTTCGTTGAGTGTTTAGGCTCCGGTTGGTTTGCTTCGTTGAGTGTTTAGGATCCGGTTGGTTTGCTTCGTTGAGTGTTTAGGCTCCGGTTGGTTTGCTTCGTTGAGTGTTTAGGCTCGGGTTGGTTTGCTTCGTTGAGTGCTTAGGCTCCTGTTGGTTTGCTTCGTTGACTGTTTAGGCTCCGGTTGGTTTGCTTCGTTGAGTGTTTAGGCTCCGGTTGGTTTGCTTCGTTGAGTGTTTAGGCTCTGTTTGGTTTGCTTCGTTGAGTGTTTAGGCTCCGGTTGGTTTGCTTCGTTGACTGTTTAGGCTCCGGTTGGTTTGCTTCGTTGACTGTTTAGGCTCCGGTTAGTTTGCTTCGTTAAGTGTTTAGCCTCCTGTTGGTTTGCTACGTTGAGTGTTTAGGCTCCGGTTGATTTGCTTCGTTGAGTGTTTAGGCTCCTGTTGGTTTGCTTCATTGAGTGTTTAGGCTCCGGTTGGTTTGTTTCGTTGAGTGTTTAGGCTCAGGTTGGTTTGTTTCGTTGAGTGTTTAGGATCCGGTTGGTTTGCTTCGTTGAGTGTTTAGGCTCCGGTAGGTTTGCTTCGTTGACTGTTTAGGCTCCGGTTGGTTTGCTTCGTTGAGTGTTTAGGCTCCGGTTAGTTTGCTTCGTTGAGTGTTTAGGCTCCGGTTGATTTGCTTCGTTGAGTGTTTAGGCTCCGGTTGGTTTGCTTCGTTGAGTGTTTAGGTTCCAGTTGGTTTGTTTCGTTGAGTGTTTAAAATCCGGTTGGTTTACTTCGTTGAGTGTTTAGGCTCCGGTTGGTTTGCTTTGTTGACTGTTTAGGCTCTGGTTGGTTTGTTTCATTGAGTGTTTAGGCTCTGGTGGGTTTGTTTCGTTGAGTGTTTAGGATCCGGTTGGTTTGCTTCGTGGAGTGTTTAGGCTCCGGTTGGTTTGCTTCGTTGAGTGTTTAGGCTCCTGTTGGTTTGCTTCGTTGAGTGTTTAGGCTCCTGTTGGTTTGCTTCGTTGAGTGTTTAGGCTCCGGTTGGTTTGCTTCGTTGAGTGTTTAGGATCCTGTTGGTTTGCTTCGTTGAGTGTTTAGGCTCCGGTTGGTTTGTTTCGTTGAGTATTTAGGCTCCGGTTGGTTTGCTTTGTTGAGTGTTTAGGCTCCGGTTGGTTTGCTTCGTTGAGTGTTTAGGATCCGGTTGGTTTGCTTCGTTGAGTGTTTAGGCTCCGGTTGGTTTGCTTCGTTGAGTGTTTAGGCTCGGGTTGGTTTGCTTCATTGAGTGTTTAGGCTCCTGTTGGTTTGCTTCGTTGAGTGTTTAGGCTCCGGTTAGTTTACTTCGTTGAGTGTTTAGGCTCCTGTTGGTTTGCTTCGTTGAGTGTTTAGGCTCCAGTTGGTTTGCTTCGTTGAGTGTTTAGGCTCCTTTTGGTTTGCTTCGTTGAGTGTTTAGGCTCCGGTTGGTTTGTTTCGTTGAGTGTTTAGGCTCAGGTTGGTTTGTTTCGTTGAGTGTTTAGGACCCGGTTGGTTTGCTTCGTTGAGTGTTTAGGATCCGGTTGGTTTACTTCGTTGACTGTTTAGGCTCCGGTTGGTTTGCTTCGTTGAGTGTTTAGGCTCCAGTTAATTTTGCTTCGTTGAGTGTTTAGGCTCCGGTTGGTTTGCTTCGTTGAATGTTTAGGATCCGGATGGTTTGCTTCGTTGAGTGTTTAGGCTCCGGTTAATTTTGCTTCGTTGAATGTTTAGGCTCCGGTGGGTTTGCTTCGTTGACTGTTTAGGCTCCGGTTGGTTTGCTTCGTTGAGTGTTTAGGCTCCGGTTGGTTTGCTTCGTTGAGTGTTTAGGCTCCGGTTGATTTGCTTCGTTGACTGTTTAGGCTCCGGTTGGTTTTCTTCGTTGAGTGTTTAGGCTCCGGTTGGTTTGCTTCGTTGAGTGTTTAGCCTCCGGTTGGCTTTCTTGGTTTGCTTCGTTGAATGTTTAGGCTCCGGTTGATTTGCTTCGTTGAGTGTTTAGGCTCCGGTTGGTTTGCTTCGTTGAATGTTTAGGATCCGGATGGTTTGCTTCGTTGAGTGTTTAGGCTCCGGTTAATTTTGCTTCGTTGAATGTTTAGGCTCCGGTGGGTTTGCTTCGTTGACTGTTTAGGCTCCGGTTGGTTTGCTTCGTTGAGTGTTTAGGCTCCGGTTGGTTTGCTTCGTTGAGTGTTTAGGCTCCGGTTGATTTGCTTCGTTGACTGTTTAGGCTCCGGTTGGTTTGCTTCGTTGAGTGTTTAGGCTCCGGTTGGTTTGCTTCGTTGAGTGTTTAGCCTCCGGCTGGCTTTCTTGGTTTGCTTCGTTGAATGTTTAGGATCCGGATGGTTTGCTTCGTTAAGTGTTTAGGCTTCGGTTAGTTTGCTTCGTTGAATGTTTAGGCTCTGGTGGGTTTGCTTCGTTGAGTGTTTAGGCTCCGGTTGGTTTGCTTCGTTGAATGTTTAGGATCCGGATGGTTTGCTTCGTTGAGTGTTTAGGCTCCGGTTAATTTTGCTTCGTTGAATGTTTAGGCTCCGGTGGGTTTGCTTCGTTGACTGTTTAGGCTCCGGTTGGTTTGCTTCATTGAGTGTTTAGGCTCTGGTTGGTTTGCTTCGTTGAGTGTTTAGGCTCCGGTTGATTTGCTTCGTTGACTGTTTAGGCTCCGGTTGGTTTGCTTCGTTGAGTGTTTAGGCTCCGGTTGGTTTGCTTCATTGAGTGTTTAGCCTCCGGTTGGTTTTCTTGGTTTGCTTCGTTGAATGTTTAGGATCCGGATGGTTTGCTTCGTTGAGTGTTTAGGCTTCGGTTAGTTTGCTTCGTTGAATGTTTAGGCTCCGGTGGGTTTGCTTCGTTGAGTGTTTAGACTCCGGTTGGTTTGCTTCGTTGAGTGTTTAGGCTCTGGTTGGTTTGTTTCGTTGACTGTTTAGGCTCCGGATGGTTTGCTTCGTTGAGTGTTTAGGCTCCGGTTAATTTTTCTTCGTTGAGTGTTTAGGCTCCGGTTGGTTTGCTTCGTTGACTGTTTAGGCTCCGGTTGGTTTGCTTCGTTGAGTGTTTAGGCTCCGGTTGGTTTACTTCGTTGAGTGTTTTGGTTCCGGTTGGCTTTCTTGGTTTGCTTCGTTGAATGTTTATGATCCGGATGGTTTGCTTCGTTGAGTGTTTAGGCTTCGGTTAGTTTGCTTCGTTGAATGTTTAGGCTCCGGTGGGTTTGCTTCGTTGAGTGTTTAGACTCCGGTTGGTTTGCTTCGTTGAGTGTTTAGGCTCCGGTGGGTTTGCTTCGTTGAGTGTTTAGACTCCGGTTGGTTTGCTTCGTTGAGTGTTTAGGCTCCGGTTGGTTTGCTTCGTTGAGTGTTTAGGCTCCGGTTGGTTTTCTTCGTTGAGTGTTTAGGCTCCGGTTGGTTTGCTTCGTTGACTGTTTAGGCTCCGGTTGGTTTGCTTCGTTACTGTTTAGACTTCGGTTGGTTTGCTTCGTTGAATGTTTAGGATCCGGTTGGTTTGCTTCGTTGAGTGTTTAGGCTCCGATTGGTTTGTTTCGTTGAGTGTTTAGGATCCAGTTGGTTTGCTTCGTGGAGTGTTTAGGCTCCGGTTGGTTTGCTTCGTTGAGTGTTTAGGCTCCTATTGGTTTGCTTCGTTGAGTGTTTAGGCTCCGGTTTGTTTGCTTCGTTGAGTGTTTAGGCTCCGGTTGGTTTGTTTCGTTGAGTGTTTAAAATCCGGTTGGTTTGCTTCGTTGAGTGTTTAGGCTCCGGTTGGTTTGCTTTGTTGACTGTTTAGGCTCCGGTTGGTTTGCTTCGTTGAATGTTTAGGCTCCGGTGGGTTTGTTTCGTTGAGTGTTTAGGATCCGGTTGGTTTGCTTCGTGGAGTGTTTAGGCTCCTGTTGGTTTGCTTCGTTGAGTGTTTAGGCTCCGGTTGGTTTGCTTCGTTGAGTGTTTAGGCTCCTGTTGGTTTGCTTCGTTGAGTGTTTAGGCTCCGGTTGGTTTGCTTCGTTGAGTGTTTAGGCTCCTGTTGGTTTGTTTCGTTGAGTGTTTAGGATCCGGTTGGTTTGCTTCGTTGAGTGTTTAGGCTCCGGTTGGTTTGCTTTGTTGAGTGTTTAGGCTCCGGTTGGTTTGCTTCGTTGAGTGTTTAGGATCCGGTTGGTTTGCTTCGTTGAGTGTTTAGGCTCCGGTTGATTTGCTTCGTTGAGTGTTTAGGCTCCGGTTGGTTTGCTTCGTTGAATGTTTAGGATCCGGATGGTTTGCTTCGTTGAGTGTTTAGGCTCCGGTTAGTTTGCTTCATTGAATGTTTAGGCTCCGGTGGGTTTGCTTCGTTGAGTGTTTAGACTCCGGTTGGTTTGCTTCGTTGGGTGTTTAGGCTCCGGTTGGTTTCCTTCGTTGAGTGTTTAGGCTCCGGTGGGTTTGTTTCGTTGAGTGTTTAGGATCCGGTTGGTTTGCTTCGTGGAGTGTTTAGGCTCCGGTTGGTTTGCTTCGTTGAGTGTTTAGGCTCCTGTTGGTTTGCTTCGTTGAGTGTTTAGGCTCCGGTGGGTTTGCTTCGTTGAGTGTTTAGGCTCCGGTTGGTTTGTTTCGTTGAGTGTTTAGGCTCTGGTTGGTTTGTTTCGTTGAGTGTTGAGGATCCGGTTGGTTTGTTTCGTTGAGTGTTTAGGCTCCGGTTGGTTTGCTTCGTTCACTGTTTAGGCTCCGGTTGGTTTGCTTCGTTGAGTGTTTAGGCTCCGGTTAGTTTGCTTCGTTGAGTGTTTAGGCTCCGGGTGATTTGCTTCGTTGAGTGTTTAGGCTCCGGATGGTTTGCTTCGTTGAATGTTTAGGATCCGGATGGTTTGCTTCGTTGAGTGTTTAGGCTCTGGTTAATTTTGCTTCGTTGAATGTTTAGGCTCCGGTGGGTTTGCTTCGTTGAGTGTTTAGACTCCGGTTGGTTTGCTTCGTTGGGTGTTTAGGCTCCGGTTGGTTTCCTTCTCTGAGTGTTTAGGCTCCGGTTGGTTTGCTTCGTTGAGTGTTTATGCTCCGGTTGGTTTGCTTCGTTAAGTGTTTTGGCTCCGGTTGGATTGCTTCGTTGAGTGTTTAGGCTCCGATTGGTTTGCTTCATTGAGTGTTTAGGCTCCCGTTGGTTTGCTTCGTTGAGTGTTTAGGCTCCGGTTGGTTTGCTTCGTTGAGTGTTTTGGCTCCGGTTGGTTTGCTTCTTTAAGTGTTTAGGCTCCGGTTGGTGTGCTTCGTTGAGTGTTTAGGGTCCGGTTGGTTTGCTTCTTTGAGTGTTTAATCTCCGGTTGGTTTGCTTCGTTGAGTGTTTAGACTCCAGTTGGTTTGCTTTGTTGAGTGTTGAGGCTCCGGTTGGTTTGCTTCATTGAGTGTTTAGGCTCCTGTTGGTTCGCTTCGTTGAGTGTTTAGGCTCCGGTTGGTTTGCTTCATTGAGTGTTTAGGCTCCTGTTGGTTCGCTTCGTTGAGTGTTTAGGCTCCGGTTGGTTTTCTTCGGTGAGTGTTTAGGCTCCGGTTGGTTTGCTTCGTAGAGTGTTTAGGCTCCGGTTGGATTGCTTCGTTGAGTGTTTAGGCTCCGGTTGGTTTGCTTCGTTGACTGTTTAGGCTCCGGTTGGTTTGCTTCGTTGAGTGTTTAGGCTCCGGTTGGTTTGCTTCGTTGAGTGTTTAGGCTCCGGTTGGTTTGCTTCGTTGAGTGTTTAGGCTCCGGTTGGTTTGCTTCGTTGAGTGTTTTGGTTCCGGTTGGCTTTCTTGGTTTGCTTCGTTGAATGTTTATGATCCGGATGGTTTGCTTCGTTGAGTGTTTAGGCTTCGGTTAGTTTGCTTCGTTGAATGTTTGGGCTCCGGTGGGTTTGCTTCGTTGAGTGTTTAGACTCCGGTTGGTTTGCTTCGTTGAGTGTTTAGGCTCCGGTTGGTTTGCTTCGTTGAGTGTTTAGGCTCCGGTTGGTTTGCTTCGTTGAGTGTTTAGGCTCCGGTTGGTTTGCTTCGTTGACTGTTTAGGCTCCGGTTGGTTTGCTTCGTTACTGTTTAGACTTCGGTTGATTTGCTTCGTTGAATGTTTAGGATTCGGTTGGTTTGCTTCGTTGAGTGTTTAGGCTCCGGTTGGTTTGTTTCGTTGAGTGTTTAGGATCCGATTGGTTTGCTTCGTGGAGTGTTTAGGCTCCGGTTGGTTTGCTTCGTTGAGTGTTTAGGCTCTTGTTGGTTTGCTTCGTTGAGTGTTTAGGCTCTTGTTGGTTTGCTTCGTTGAGTGTTTAGGCTCCTGTTGGTTTGCTTCGTTGAGTGTTTAGCCTCCGGTTTGTTTGCTTCGTTGAGTGTTTAGGCTCTGGTTGGTTTGTTTCGTTGAGTGTTTAAAATCTGGTTGGTTTGCTTCGTTGAGTGTTTAGGCTCCGGTTGGTTTGCTTTGTTAACTGTTTAGGCTCCGGTTGGTTTGCTTCGTTGAATGTTTAGGCTCCGGTGGGTTTGCTTCGTTGAATGTTTAGGCTCCGGTGGGTTTGTTTCGTTGAGTGTTTAGGATCCGGTTGGTTTGCTTCGTGGAGTGTTTAGGCTCCGGTTGGTGTGCTTCGTTGAGTGTTTAGGCTCCTGTTGGTTTGCTTCGTTGAGTGTTTAGGCTCCTGTTGGTTTGCTTCGTTGAGTGTTTAGGCTCCGGTTGGTTTGCTTCGTTGAGTGTTTAGGCTCCTATTGGTTTGCTTCGTTGAGTGTTTAGGCTTCGGTTGGTTTGTTTTGTTGAGTGTTTAGGCTCCGGTTAGTTTGCTTTGTTGAGTGTTTAGGCTCCGGTTGGTTTGCTTCGTTGAGTGTTTAGGATCCGGTTGGTTTGCTTCGTGGAGTGTTTAGGCTCCGGTTGGTTTGCTTCGTTGAGTGTTTAGGCTCTTGTTGGTTTGCTTCGTTGAGTGTTTAGGCTCCTGTTGGTTTGCTTCGTTGAGTGTTTAGGCTCCTGTTGGTTTGCTTCGTTGAGTGTTTAGGCTGCGGTTTGTTTGCTTCGTTGAGTGTTTAGGCTCTGGTTGGTTTGTTTCGTTGAGTGTTTAAAATCTGGTTGGTTTGCTTCGTTGAGTGTTTAGGCTCCGATTGGTTTGCTTTGTTAACTGTTTAGGCTCCGGTTGGT
Organism: Lathyrus sativus; assembly: GCA_963859935.3. NCBI lineage: Eukaryota > Viridiplantae > Streptophyta > Magnoliopsida > Fabales > Fabaceae > Lathyrus > Lathyrus sativus. The sequence continues at coordinate 593,962,454 of OZ012735.1, forward strand.
TTGCTTCGTTGAATGTTTAGGCTCCGGTGGGTTTGCTTCGTTGAATGTTTAGGCTCCGGTGGGTTTGTTTCGTTGAGTGTTTAGGATCCGGTTGGTTTGCTTCGTGGAGTGTTTAGGCTCCGGTTGGTTTGCTTCGTTGAGTGTTTAGGCTCCTGTTGGTTTGCTTCGTTGAGTGTTTAGGCTCCTGTTGGTTTGCTTCGTTGAGTGTTTAGGCTCCGGTTGGTTTGCTTCGTTGAGTGTTTAGGCTCCTATTGGTTTGCTTCGTTGAGTGTTTAGGCTTCGGTTGGTTTGTTTTGTTGAGTATTTAGGCTCCGGTTAGTTTGCTTTGTTGAGTGTTTAGGCTCCGGTTGGTTTGCTTCGTTGAGTGTTTAGGATCCGGTTGGTTTGCTTCGTTGAGTGTTTAGGCTCCGGTTGGTTTGCTTTGTTGAGTGTTTAGGCTCCGGTTGGTTTGCTTCGTTAACTGTTTAGGCTCCGGTTAGTTTGCTTCGTTGAGTGTTTAGGCTCCTGTTGGTTTTCTTCGGTGAGTGTTTAGGCTCCGGTTGGTTTGCTTCGTAGAGTGTTTAGTCTCCGGTTGGATTGCTTCGTTGAGTGTTTAGGCTCCGGTTGGTTTGCTTTGTTGACTGTTTAGGCTCCGGTTGGTTTGCTTCGTTGAGTGTTTAGGCTCCGGTTAATTTTTCTTCGTTGAGTGTTTAGGCTCCGGTTGGTTTGCTTCGTTGAGTGTTTAGGCTCCGGTTGGTTTGCTTCGTTGAGTGTTTAGGCTCCGGTTGGTTTGCTTCGTTGAGTGTTTTGGTTCCGGTTGGCTTTCTTGGTTTGCTTCGTTGAATGTTTATGATCCGGATGGTTTGCTTCGTTGAGTGTTTAGGCTTCGGTTAGTTTGCTTCGTTGAATGTTTGGGCTCCGGTGGGTTTGCTTCGTTGAGTGTTTAGACTCCGGTTGGTTTGCTTCGTTGAGTGTTTATGCTCCGGTTGGTTTGCTTCGTTGAGTGTTTAGGCTCCGGTTGGTTTGCTTCGTTGAGTGTTTAGGCTCCGGTTGGTTTGCTTCGTTGACTGTTTAGGCTCCGGTTGGTTTGCTTCGTTACTGTTTAGACTTCGGTTGATTTGCTTCGTTGAATGTTTAGGATTCGGTTGGTTTGCTTCGTTGAGTGTTTAGGCTCCGGTTGGTTTGTTTCGTTGAGTGTTTAGGATCCGATTGGTTTGCTTCGTGGAGTGTTTAGGCTCCGGTTGGTTTGCTTCGTTGAGTGTTTAGGGTCTTGTTGGTTTGCTTCGTTGAGTGTTTAGGCTCCTGTTGGTTTGCTTCGTTGAGTGTTTAGGCTCCTGTTGGTTTGCTTCGTTGAGTGTTTAGGCTCCGGTTTGTTTGCTTCGTTGAGTGTTTAGGCTCTGGTTGGTTTGTTTCGTTGAGTGTTTAAAATCTGGTTGGTTTGCTTCGTTGAGTGTTTAGGCTCCGGTTGGTTTGCTTTGTTAACTGTTTAGGCTCCGGTTGGTTTGCTTCGTTGAATGTTTAGGCTCCGGTGGGTTTGCTTCGTTGAATGTTTAGGCTCCGGTGGGTTTGTTTCGTTGAGTGTTTAGGATCCGGTTGGTTTGCTTCGTGGAGTGTTTAGGCTCCGGTTGGTTTGCTTCGTTGAGTGTTTAGGCTCCTGTTGGTTTGCTTCGTTGAGTGTTTAGGCTCCTGTTGGTTTGCTTCGTTGAGTGTTTAGGCTCCGGTTGGTTTGCTTCGTTGAGTGTTTAGGCTCCTATTGGTTTGCTTCGTTGAGTGTTTAGGCTTCGGTTGGTTTGTTTTGTTGAGTATTTAGGCTCCGGTTAGTTTGCTTTGTTGAGTGTTTAGGCTCCGGTTGGTTTGCTTCGTTGAGTGTTTAGGATCCGGTTGGTTTGCTTCGTTGAGTGTTTAGGCTCCGGTTGGTTTGCTTCGTTGAGTGTTTAGGCTCCGGTTGGTTTGCTTCGTTAACTGTTTAGGCTCCGGTTGGTTTGCTTCGTTGAGTGTTTAGGCTCCTGTTGGTTTGCTTCGTTGACTGTTTAGGCTCCGGTTGGTTTGCTTCGTTGACTGTTTAGGCTCCGGTTAGTATGCTTCGTTGAATGTTTAGGCTCCTGTTGGTTTGCTTCGTTGAGTGTTTAGGCTCCGGTTGGTTTTCTTTGTTGAGTGTTTAGGCTCCTGTTGGTTTGCTTCGTTGAGTATTTAGGCTCCGGTTGGTTTGTTTCGTTGAGTGTTTAGTCTCAGGTTGGTTTGTTTCGTTGAGTGTTTAGGATCCGGTTGGTTTGCTTCGTTGAGTGTTTAGGCTCCGGTTGGTTTGCTTCGTTGACTGTTTAGGCTCCGGTTGGTTTGCTTCGTTGAGTGTTTAGGCTCCGGTTAGTTTGCTTCGTTAAGTGTTTAGGCTCCGGTTGATTTGCTTCGTTGAGTGTTTAGGCTCTGGTTGGTTTGCTTCGTTAAATGTTTAGGGTCCGGATGGTTTGCTTCGTTGAGTGTTTAGGCTCTGGTTAATTTTGCTTCGTTGAATGTTTAGGCTCCGGTGGGTTTGCTTCGTTGAGTGTTTAGACTCCGGTTGGTTTGCTTCGTTGGGTGTTTAGGCTCCGGTTGGTTTCCTTCGTTGAGTGTTTAGGCTCCGGTTGGTTTGCTTCGTTGAGTGTTTATGCTCCGGTTGGTTTGCTTCGTTAAGTGTTTTGGCTCCGGTTGGATTGCTTCGTTGAGTGTTTAGGCTCCGGTTGGTTTGCTTCGTTGAGTGTTTAGGCTCCCGGTTGTTTGCTTCGTTGAGTGTTTAGGCTCCGGTTGGTTTGCTTCGTTGAGTGTTTAGGCTCCGGTTGGTTTGCTTCTTTAAGTGTTTAGGCTCCGGTTGGTGTGCTTCGTTGAGTGTTTAGGCTCCGGTTGGTTTGCTTCTTTGAGTGTTTAAGCTCCGGTTGGTTTGCTTCGTTGAGTGTTTAGACTCCGGTTGGTTTGCTTTGTTGAGTGTTGAGGCTCCGGTTGGTTTGCTTCATTGAGTGTTTAGGCTCTTGTTGGTTCGCTTCGTTGAGTGTTTAGGCTCCGGTTGGTTTTCTTCGGGGAGTGTTTAGGCTCCGGTTGGTTTGCTTCGTAGAGTGTTTAGTCTCCGGTTGGATTGCTTCGTTGAATGTTTAGGCTCCGGTTGGTTTGCTTCGGTGAGTGTTTAGGCTCCGGTTGGTTTGCTTCGTTTAGTGTTTAGGCTCCGGTTGGTTTGCTTCGTTGAGTGTTTAGGCTCTGGTTGGTTTGCTTCATTGAGTGTTTAGGCTCTGGCTGGTTTGCTTTGTTGAGTGTTTAGGCTCCGGTTGGTTTGCTTCGTTGAGTGTTTTGGATCCGGTTGGTTTGCTTCGTTGAGTGTTTAGGCTCCGGTTGGTTTGCTTCGTTGAGTGTTTAGGCTCCGGTTGGTTTGCTTCGTTGACTGTTTAGGCTCCGGTTGGTTTGCTTCGTTGACTGTTTAGGCTCCGGTTGGTTTGCTTCGTTGAGTGTTTAGGCTCCGGTTGGTTTGTTTCGTTGAGTGTTTAGGCTCAGGTTGGTATGTTTCGTTGAGTGTTTAGGATCCGGTTGGTTTGCTTCGTTGAGTGTTTAGGCTCCGGTTGGTTTGCTTCGTTGACTGTTTAGGCTCCGGTTGGTTTGCTTCGTTGAGTGTTTAGGCTCCGGTTAGTTTGCTTCGTTGAGTGTTTAGGCTCCGGTTGATTTGCTTCGTTGAGTGTTTAGGCTCCGGTTGGTTTGCTTCGTTGAATATTTAGGATTCGGATGGTTTGCTTCGTTGAGTGTTTAGGCTCCGGTTAATTTTTCTTCGTTGAATGTTTAGGCTCCGGTGGGTTTGCTTCGTTGAGTGTTTAGGCTCCGGTTGGTTTGCTTCGTTGAGTGTTTATGCTCCGGTTGGTTTGCTTCGTTGAGGGTTTATGCTCCGGTTGGTTTGCTTCGTTGAGTGTTTATGCTCCGGTTGGTTTGCTTCGTTAAGTGTTTTGGCTCCGGTTGGATTGCTTCGTTGAGTGTTTAGGCTTCGGTTGGTTTGCTTCGTGGAGTGTTTAGGCTCCCGTTGGTTTGCTTCGTTGAGTGTTTAGGCTTCGGTTGGTTTGCTTCGTTGAGTGTTTAGGCTCCGGTTGGTTTGCTTCTTTAAGTGTTTAGGCTCCGGTTGGTGTGCTTCGTTGAGTGTTTAGGCTCCGGTTGGTTTGCTTCTTTGAGTGTTTCAGCTCCGGTTGGTTTGCTTCGTTTAGTGTTTAGACTCCGGTTGGTTTGCTTTGTTGAGTGTTGAGGCTCCGGTTGGTTTGCTTCATTGAGTGTTTAGGCTCCTGTTGGTTCGCTTCGTTGAGTGTTTAGGCTCCGGTTGGTTTTCTTCGGTGAGTGTTTAGGCTCCGGTTGGTTTGCTTCGTTGAGTGTTTAGTCTCCGGTTGGATTGCTTCGTTGAATGTTTAGGCTCCGATTGGTTTGCTTCGGTGAGTGTTTAGGCTTCGGTTGGTTTGCTTCGTTGAGTGTTTAGGCTCCGGTTGGTTTGCTTCGTTGAGTGTTTAGGTTCCGGTTGGTTTGCTTCGTTGAGTGTTTAGGCTCCGGTTGGTTTGCTTCGTTGAGTGTTTAGGCTCAGGTTGGTTTGTTTCGTTGAGTGTTTAGGATCCTGTTGGTTTGCTTCGTTGAGTGTTTAGGCTCCGATTGGTTTGCTTCGTTGAGTGTTTAGGCTCCTGTTGATTTGCTTCGTTGAGTGTTTAGGCTCCTGTTGGTTTGCTTCGTTGAGTGTTTAGGCTCCGGTTAGTTTGCTTCGGTGAGTGTTTAGGCTCCGGTTGGTTTGCTTCGTTGAGTGTTTAGTCTCCGGTTGGATTGCTTCATTGAGTGTTTAGGCTCAGGTTGGTTTGTTTCGTTGTGTGTTTAGGATCCGGTTGGTTTGCTTCGTTGAGTGTTTAGACTTCGGTTGGTTTGCTTCGTTGACTGTTTAGGCTCCGGTTGGTTTGCTTCGTTGACTGTTTAGGCTCCCGTTGGTTTGCTTCGTTGAGTGTTAAGGCTCCGGTTGGTTTGCTTCGTTGAGTGTTTAGGCTCCGGTTGGTTTTCTTCGTTGAGTGTTTAGGCTTCTATTGGTTTGCTTCGTTGAGTGTTTAGGCTCCGGTTGGTTTGCTTCGTTGAGTGTTTAGGCTCCTGTTGGTTTGCTTCGTTGAGTGTTTAGGCTCCGGTTGGTTTGCTTCGTTGAGTGTTTAGGCTCCGGTTGGTTTGCTTCGTTGAGTGTTTAGGTTCCGGTTGGTTTTCTTCGTTGAGTGTTTAGGCTCCGGTTGGTTTGCTTCGTTGAGCGTTTAGACTTAGGTTGGTTTGGTTCGTTGAGTATTTAGGATCCGGTTGGTTTGCTTCGTTGAGTGTTTAAGCTCCGGTTGGTTTGCTTCGTTGACTGTTTAGGCTCCGGTTGGTTTGCTTCGTTGAATGTTTAGGCTCCGGTGGGTTTGCTTCGTTGAATGTTTAGGCTCCGGTGGGTTTGTTTCGTTGAGTGTTTAGGATCCGGTTGGTTTGCTTCGTCGAGTGTTTAGGCCCCGATTGGTTTGCTTCGTTGAGTGTTTAGGATCCTGTTGGTTTGCTTCGTTGAGTGTTTAGGCTCTGGTTGGTTTGCTTCGTTGAGTGTTTAAGCTCCTGTTGGTTTGCTTCGTTGAGTGTTTAGGCTCCGGTTGATTTGCTTCGTTGAGTGTTTAGGCTCCGGTTGGTTTGCTTCGTTGAGTGTTTAGGTTCCGGTTGGTTTGCTTCGTTGAGTGTTTAGGCTCTGGTTGGTTTGCTTCGTTGAGTGTTTAGGCTCAGGTTGGTTTGTTTCGTTGAGTGTTTAGGATCTGGTTGGTTTGCTTCGTTGAGTGTTTAGGCTCCGGTTGGTTTGCTTCGTTGACTGTTTAGGCTCCGGTTAGTTTGCTTCGTTGAGTGTTTAGCCTCCAGTTAGTTTGCTTCGTTGAGTGTTTAGGCTTCGGTTGGTTTGCTTCGTTAAGTGTTTAGGCTTCGATTGATTTGCTTCGTTGAGTGTTTAGGCTCAGGTTGGTTTGTTTCGTTGTGTGTTTAGGATCCGGTTGGTTTGCTTCGTTGAGTGTTTAGGCTCCAGTTGGTTTGCTTCGTTGACTGTTTAGGCTCCGGTTGGTTTGCTTTGTTGAGTGTTTAGGCTTCGGTTGATTTGCTTCGTTGAGTGTTTAGGCTCTGGTTGGTTTGCTTCGTTGAATGTTCAGGATCCGGATGGTTTGCTTCGTTGAGTGTTTAGGCTCCAGTTAGTTTGCTTTGTTGAATATTTAGGCTCCGGTGGGTTTGCTTCGTTGAGTGTTTAGGCTCCGGTTGGTTTGCTTCGTTGAGTGTTTAGGCTCCGGTTGGTTTGCTTCGTTGAGTGTTTAGGCTCCGGTTGGTTTGCTTCGTTGAGTGTTTATGCTCTGGTTGGTTTGCTTCGTTGAGTCTTTAGGCTCCGGTTGGTTTGCTTCGTTGAGTGTTTAGGCTCCGGTTGGTTTGCTTCGTTGAGTGTTTAGACTCCGGTTGGTTTGCTTCGTTTAGTGTTTATTCTCCGGTTGGTTTGCTTCGTTTAGTGTTTAGGCTCCCGTTGGTTTGCTTTGTTGAGTGTTTATGCTCTGGTTGGTTTGCTTCGTTGAGTGTTTAGGCTCCGGTTGGTTTGCTTCGTTGAGTGTTTAGACTCCGGTTGGTTTGCTTCGTTGAGTGTTTATTCTCATGTTGGTTTGCTTTGTTTAGTGTTTAGGCTCCCGTTGGTTTGCTTCGTTGAGTGTTAAGGCTCCGGTTGGTTTGCTTCGTTGAGTGTTTAGGCTCCGGTTGGTTTTCTTCGTTGAGTGTTTAGGCTTCTGTTGGTTTGCTTCGTTGAGTGTTTAGGCTCCGGTTGGTTTGCTTCGTTGAGTGTTTAGGCTCCTGTTGGTTTGCTTCGAAGAGTGTTTAGGTTCCTGTTGGTTTGCTTCGTTGAGTGTTTAGGCTCCGGTTGGTTTGCTTCGTTGAGTGTTTAGGCTCCGGTTGGTTTGCTTCGTTGAGTGTTTATGCTCTGGTTGGTTTGCTTCGTTGAATATTTAGGCTCTGGTGGGTTTGCTTCGTTGAGTGTTTAGGCTCCGGTTGGTTTGCTTCGTTGAGTGTTTAGGCTCCGGTTGGTTTGCTTCGTTGAGTGTTTAGGCTCCAGTTGGTTTGCTTCGTTGAGTGTTTATGCTCTGGTTGGTTTGCTTCGTTGAGTGTTTAGACTGCGGTTGGTTTGCTTCGTTGAGTGTTTATTCTCCGGTTGGTTTGCTTCGTTTAGTGTTTAGGCTCCCGTTGGTTTGCTTCGTTGAGTGTTAAGGCTCCGGTTGGTTTGCTTCGTTGAGTGTTTAGGCTCCGGTTGGTTTTCTTCGTTGAGTGTTTAGGCTTCTGTTGGTTTGCTTCGTTGAGTGTTTAGGCTCCGGTTGGTTTGCTTCGTTGAGTGTTTAGGCTCCTGTTGGTTTGCTTCGAAGAGTGTTTAGGCTCCTGTTGGTTTGCTTCGTTGAGTGTTTAGGCTCCGGTTGGTTTGCTTCGTTGAGTGTTTAAGCTCCTGTTGGTTTGCTTCGTTGACTGTTTAGGCTCCGGTTGGTTTGCTTCGTTGAATGTTTAGGCTCCGGTGGGTTTGCTTCGTTGAGTGTTTAGGCTCCGGTGGGTTTGTTTCGTTGAGTGTTTAGGATCCGGTTGGTTTGCTTCGTCGAGTGTTTAGGTCCCTGTTGGTTTGCTTCGTTGAGTGTTTAGGCTCCGGTTGGTTTGCTTCGTTGAGTGTTTAGGCTCAGGTTGGTTTGCTTCGTTGAGTGTTTAGGCTCCTGTTGGTTTTTCTTCGTTGAGTGTTTAGGTTCCGGTTGGTTTGCTTCGTTGAGTGTTTAGGCTCCGGTTGGTTTGCTTCGTTGAGTGTTTAGGTTCCGGTTGGTTTGCTTCGTTGAGTGTTTAGGCTATGGTTGGTTTGCTTCGTTGAGTGTTTAGGCTCAGGTTGGTTTGTTTCGTTGAGTGTTTAGGATCCGGTTGGTTTGCTTCGTTGAGTGTTTAGGCTCCGGTTGGTTTGCTTCGTTGACTGTTTAGGCTCCGGTTGGTTTGCTTCGTTGAGTGTTTAGGCTCCAGTTAGTTTGCTTCGTTGAGTGTTTAAGCTCCGGTTGGTTTGATTCGTTGAGTGTTTAGGCTCCGGTTGGTTTGCTTCGTTGAGTGTTTATGCTTTGTTTGGTTTGCTTCGTTGAGTGTTTAGGCTCCGGTTGGTTTGCTTCGTTGAGTGTTTAGGCTCCGGTTGGTTTGCTTCGTTGAGTGTTTATTCTCAGGTTGGTTTGCTTAGTTGAGTGTTTAGGCTCCCGTTGGTTTGCTTCGTTGAGTGTTAAGGCTCCGGTTGGTTTGCTTCGTTGAGTGTTTAGGCTCCGGTTGGTTTGCTTCGTTGAGTGTTTAGGCTCAGGTTGGTTTGTTTCGTTGAGTGTTTAGGATCCTGTTGGTTTGCTTCGTTGAGTGTTTAGGCTCCGATTGGTTTGCTTCGTTGAGTGTTTAGGCTCCTGTTGATTTGCTTCGTTGAGTGTTTAGGCTCCTGTTGGTTTGCTTCGTTGAGTGTTTAGGCTCCGGTTAGTTTGCTTCGGTGAGTGTTTAGGCTCCGGTTGGTTTGCTTCGTTGAGTGTTTAGTCTCCGGTTGGATTGCTTCATTGAGTGTTTAGGCTCAGGTTGGTTTGTTTCGTTGTGTGTTTAGGATCCGGTTGGTTTGCTTCGTTGAGTGTTTAGACTTCGGTTGGTTTGCTTCGTTGACTGTTTAGGCTCCGGTTGGTTTGCTTCGTTGACTGTTTAGGCTCCCGTTGGTTTGCTTCGTTGAGTGTTAAGGCTCCGGTTGGTTTGCTTCGTTGAGTGTTTAGGCTCCGGTTGGTTTTCTTCGTTGAGTGTTTAGGCTTCTATTGGTTTGCTTCGTTGAGTGTTTAGGCTCCGGTTGGTTTGCTTCGTTGAGTGTTTAGGCTCCTGTTGGTTTGCTTCGTTGAGTGTTTAGGCTCCGGTTGGTTTGCTTCGTTGAGTGTTTAGGCTCCGGTTGGTTTGCTTCGTTGAGTGTTTAGGTTCCGGTTGGTTTTCTTCGTTGAGTGTTTAGGCTCCGGTTGGTTTGCTTCGTTGAGCGTTTAGACTTAGGTTGGTTTGGTTCGTTGAGTATTTAGGATCCGGTTGGTTTGCTTCGTTGAGTGTTTAAGCTCCGGTTGGTTTGCTTCGTTGACTGTTTAGGCTCCGGTTGGTTTGCTTCGTTGAATGTTTAGGCTCCGGTGGGTTTGCTTCGTTGAATGTTTAGGCTCCGGTGGGTTTGTTTCGTTGAGTGTTTAGGATCCGGTTGGTTTGCTTCGTCGAGTGTTTAGGCCCCGGTTGGTTTGCTTCGTTGAGTGTTTAGGATCCTGTTGGTTTGCTTCGTTGAGTGTTTAGGCTCTGGTTGGTTTGCTTCGTTGAGTGTTTAAGCTCCTGTTGGTTTGCTTCGTTGAGTGTTTAGGCTCCGGTTGATTTGCTTCGTTGAGTGTTTAGGCTCCGGTTGGTTTGCTTCGTTGAGTGTTTAGGTTCCGGTTGGTTTGCTTCGTTGAGTGTTTAGGCTCTGGTTGGTTTGCTTCGTTGAGTGTTTAGGCTCAGGTTGGTTTGTTTCGTTGAGTGTTTAGGATCTGGTTGGTTTGCTTCGTTGAGTGTTTAGGCTCCGGTTGGTTTGCTTCGTTGACTGTTTAGGCTCCGGTTAGTTTGCTTCGTTGAGTGTTTAGGCTCCAGTTAGTTTGCTTCGTTGAGTGTTTAGGCTTCGGTTGGTTTGCTTCGTTAAGTGTTTAGGCTTCGATTGATTTGCTTCGTTGAGTGTTTAGGCTCAGGTTGGTTTGTTTCGTTGTGTGTTTAGGATCCGGTTGGTTTGCTTCGTTGAGTGTTTAGGCTCCAGTTGGTTTGCTTCGTTGACTGTTTAGGCTCCGGTTGGTTTGCTTTGTTGAGTGTTTAGGCTTCGGTTGATTTGCTTCGTTGAGTGTTTAGGCTCTGGTTGGTTTGCTTCGTTGAATGTTCAGGATCCGGATGGTTTGCTTCGTTGAGTGTTTAGGCTCCAGTTAGTTTGCTTTGTTGAATATTTAGGCTCCGGTGGGTTTGCTTCGTTGAGTGTTTAGGCTCCGGTTGGTTTGCTTCGTTGAGTGTTTAGGCTCCGGTTGGTTTGCTTCGTTGAGTGTTTAGGCTCCGGTTGGTTTGCTTCGTTGAGTGTTTATGCTCTGGTTGGTTTGCTTCGTTGAGTCTTTAGGCTCCGGTTGGTTTGCTTCGTTGAGTGTTTAGGCTCCGGTTGGTTTGCTTCGTTGAGTGTTTAGACTCCGGTTGGTTTGCTTCGTTTAGTGTTTATTCTCCGGTTGGTTTGCTTCGTTTAGTGTTTAGGCTCCCGTTGGTTTGCTTTGTTGAGTGTTTATGCTCTGGTTGGTTTGCTTCGTTGAGTGTTTAGGCTCCGGTTGGTTTGCTTCGTTGAGTGTTTAGACTCCGGTTGGTTTGCTTCGTTGAGTGTTTATTCTCATGTTGGTTTGCTTTGTTTAGTGTTTAGGCTCCCGTTGGTTTGCTTCGTTGAGTGTTAAGCCTCCGGTTGGTTTGCTTCGTTGAGTGTTTAGGCTCCGGTTGGTTTTCTTCGTTGAGTGTTTAGGCTTCTGTTGGTTTGCTTAGTTGAGTGTTTAGGCTCCGGTTGGTTTGCTTCGTTGAGTGTTTAGGCTCCTGTTGGTTTGCTTCGAAGAGTGTTTAGGTTCCTGTTGGTTTGCTTCGTTGAGTGTTTAGGCTCCGGTTGGTTTGCTTCGTTGAGTGTTTAGGCTCCGGTTGGTTTGCTTCGTTGAGTGTTTATGCTCTGGTTGGTTTGCTTCGTTGAATATTTAGGCTCTGGTGGGTTTGCTTCGTTGAGTGTTTAGGCTCCGGTTGGTTTGCTTCGTTGAGTGTTTAGGCTCCGGTTGGTTTGCTTCGTTGAGTGTTTAGGCTCCAGTTGGTTTGCTTCGTTGAGTGTTTATGCTCTGGTTGGTTTGCTTCGTTGAGTGTTTAGACTGCGGTTGGTTTGCTTCGTTGAGTGTTTATTCTCCGGTTGGTTTGCTTCGTTTAGTGTTTAGGCTCCCGTTGGTTTGCTTCGTTGAGTGTTAAGGCTCCGGTTGGTTTGCTTCGTTGAGTGTTTAGGCTCCGGTTGGTTTTCTTCGTTGAGTGTTTAGGCTTCTGTTGGTTTGCTTCGTTGAGTGTTTAGGCTCCGGTTGGTTTGCTTCGTTGAGTGTTTAGGCTCCTGTTGGTTTGCTTCGAAGAGTGTTTAGGCTCCTGTTGGTTTGCTTCGTTGAGTGTTTAGGCTCCGGTTGGTTTGCTTCGTTGAGTGTTTAAGCTCCTGTTGGTTTGCTTCGTTGACTGTTTAGGCTCCGGTTGGTTTGCTTCGTTGAATGTTTAGGCTCCGGTGGGTTTGCTTCGTTGAGTGTTTAGGCTCCGGTGGGTTTGTTTCGTTGAGTGTTTAGGATCCGGTTGGTTTGCTTCGTCGAGTGTTTAGGTCCCTGTTGGTTTGCTTCGTTGAGTGTTTAGGCTCCGGTTGGTTTGCTTCGTTGAGTGTTTAGGCTCAGGTTGGTTTGCTTCGTTGAGTGTTTAGGCTCCTGTTGGTTTTTCTTCGTTGAGTGTTTAGGTTCCGGTTGGTTTGCTTCGTTGAGTGTTTAGGCTCCGGTTGGTTTGCTTCGTTGAGTGTTTAGGTTCCGGTTGGTTTGCTTCGTTGAGTGTTTAGGCTATGGTTGGTTTGCTTCGTTGAGTGTTTAGGCTCAGGTTGGTTTGTTTCGTTGAGTGTTTAGGATCCGGTTGGTTTGCTTCGTTGAGTGTTTAGGCTCCGGTTGGTTTGCTTCGTTGACTGTTTAGGCTCCGGTTGGTTTGCTTCGTTGAGTGTTTAGGCTCCAGTTAGTTTGCTTCGTTGAGTGTTTAAGCTCCGGTTGGTTTGATTCGTTGAGTGTTTAGGCTCCGGTTGGTTTGCTTCGTTGAGTGTTTATGCTTTGTTTGGTTTGCTTCGTTGAGTGTTTAGGCTCCGGTTGGTTTGCTTCGTTGAGTGTTTAGGCTCCGGTTGGTTTGCTTCGTTGAGTGTTTATTCTCAGGTTGGTTTGCTTAGTTGAGTGTTTAGGCTCCCGTTGGTTTGCTTCGTTGAGTGTTAAGGCTCCGGTTGGTTTGCTTCGTTGAGTGTTTAGGCTCCGGTTGGTTTTCTTCGTTGAGTGTTTAGGCTTCTGTTGGTTTGCTTCGTTGAGTGTTTAGGCTCCGGTTTGTTTGCTTCGTTGAGTGTTTAGGCTCCTGTTGGTTTGCTTCGAAGAGTGTTTAGGCACCTATTGGTTTGCTTCGTTGAGTGTTTAGGCTCCGGTTGGTTTGCTTCGTTGAGTGTTTAGGCTCCGGTTGGTTAGCTTCGTTGAGTGTTTATGCTCTGTGGTGTTTGCTTCGTTGATTATTTAGGCTCCGGTGGGTTTGCTTCGTTGAGTGTTTAGGCTCCGGTTGGTTTGCTTCGTTGAGTGTTTAGGCTCCGGTTGGTTTGCTTCGTTGAGTGTTTAGGCTCCGGTTGGTTGGCTTCGTTGAGTGTTTATGCTCTGGTTGGTTTGCTTCGTTGAGTGTTTAGGCTCCGGTTGGTTTGCTTCGTTGAGTGTTTAGGTTCCGGTTGGTTTGCTTCGTTGAGTGTTTAGGCTATGGTTGGTTTGCTTCGTTGAGTGTTTAGGCTCAGGTTGGTTTGTTTCGTTGAGTGTTTAGGATCCGGTTGGTTTGCTTCGTTGAGTGTTTAGGCTCCGGTTGGTTTGCTTCGTTGACTGTTTAGGCTCCGGTTGGTTTGCTTCGTTGAGTGTTTAGGCTCCAGTTATTTTGCTTCGTTGAGTGTTTAAGCTCCGGTTGGTTTGATTCGTTGAGTGTTTAGGCTCCGGTTGGTTTGCTTCGTTGAGTGTTTATGCTTTGTTTGGTTTGCTTCGTTGAGTGTTTAGGCTCCGGTTGGTTTGCTTCGTTGAGTGTTTAGGCTCCGGTTGGTTTGCTTCGTTGAGTGTTTATTCTCAGGTTGGTTTGCTTAGTTGAGTGTTTAGGCTCCCGTTGGTTTGCTTCGTTGAGTGTTAAGGCTCCGGTTGGTTTGCTTCGTTGAGTGTTTAGGCTCCGGTTGGTTTTCTTCGTTGAGTGTTTAGGCTTCTGTTGGTTTGCTTCGTTGAGTGTTTAGGCTCCGGTTTGTTTGCTTCGTTGAGTGTTTAGGCTCCTGTTGGTTTGCTTCGAAGAGTGTTTAGGCACCTGTTGGTTTGCTTCGTTGAGTGTTTAGGCTCCGGTTGGTTTGCTTCGTTGAGTGTTTAGGCTCCGGTTGGTTAGCTTCGTTGAGTGTTTATGCTCTGTGGTGTTTGCTTCGTTGATTATTTAGGCTCCGGTGGGTTTTCTTCGTTGAGTGTTTAGGCTCCGGTTGGTTTGCTTCGTTGAGTGTTTAGGCTCCGGTTGGTTTGCTTCGTTGAGTGTTTAGGCTCCGGTTGGTTGGCTTCGTTGAGTGTTTATGCTCTGGTTGGTTTGCTTCGTTGAGTGTTTAGGCTCCGGTTGGTTTGCTTCGTTGAGTGTTTAGACTCTGGTTGGTTTGCTTCGTTGAGGGTTTATTCTCCGGTTGGTTTGCTTCGTTTAGTGTTTAGGCTCCCGTTGGTTTGCTTCGTTGAGTGTTAAGGCTCCGGTTGGTTTGCTTCGTTGAGTGTTTAGGCTCCGGTTGGTTTTCTTCGTTGAGTGTTTAGGCTTCTGTTGGTTTGCTTTGTTGAGTGTTTAGGCTCCGGTTGGTTTGCTTCGTTGAGTGTTTAGGCTCCTGTTGGTTTGCTTCAAAGAGTGTTTAGGCGCTTGTTGGTTTGCTTCGTTGAGTGTTTAGGCTCCGGTTGGTTTGCTTCGTTGAGTGTTTAGGTTCCGGTTGGTTTGCTTCGTTGAGTGTTTAGGCTCCGGTTGGTTTGCTTCGTTGAGCGTTTAGACTTAGGTTGGTTTGGTTCGTTGAGTATTTAGGATCCGGTTGGTTTGCTTCGTTGAGTGTTTAAGCTCCTGTTGGTTTGCTTCGTTGACTTTTTAGGCTCCGGTTGGTTTGCTTCGTTGAATGTTTAGGCTCCGGTGGGTTTGCTTCGTTGAATGTTTTGGCTCCGGTGGGTTTGTTTCGTTGAGTGTTTAGGATCCGGTTGGTTTGCTTCGTCGAGTGTTTAGGCCCCTGTTGGTTTGCTTCGTTGAGTGTTTAGGCTCCGGTTGGTTTGCTTCGTTGAGTGTTTAGGCTTAGGTTGGTTTGCTTCGTTGAGTGTTTAGGCTCCTGTTTGTTTGCTTCGTTGAGTGTTTAGGTTCCGGTTGGTTTGCTTCGTTGAGTGTTTAGGCTCCGGTTGGTTTGCTTCGTTGAGTGTTTAGGTTCCGGTTGGTTTGCTTCGTTGAGTGTTTAGGCTCTGGTTGGTTTTCTTCGTTGAGTGTTTAGGCTCAGGTTGGTTTATTTCGTTGAGTGTTTAGGATCCGGTTGGTTTGCTTCGTTGAGTGTTTAGGCTCCGGTTGGTTTGCTTCGTTGACTGTTTAGGCTCCTGTTGGTTTGCTTCGTTGAGTGTTTAGGCTCCAGTTAGTTTGCTTCGTTGAGTGTTTAGGCTCCGGTTGGTTTGCTTCGTTGAGTGTTTAGGCTCCGGTTGGTTTGCTTCGTTGAGTGTTTAGGCTCCGGTTGGTTTGCTTCGTTGAGTGTTTAGGCTCCGGTTGGTTTGCTTCGTTGAGTGTTTAGGCTCCGGTTGGTTTGCTTCGTTGAGTGTTTATTCTCAGGTTGGTTTGCTTAGTTGAGTGTTTAGGCTCCCGTTGGTTTGCTTCGTTGAGTGTTAAGGCTCTGGTTTGTTTGCTTCGTTGAGTGTTTTGGCTCCGGTTGGTTTTCTTCGTTGAGTGTTTAAGCTTCTGTTGGTTTGCTTCATTGAGTATTTAGGCTCCGGTTGGTTTGCTTTGTTGAGTGTTTAGGCTCCTGTTGGTTTGCTTCGTTGAGTGTTTAGGCTCCGGTTGGTTTGCTTCGTTGAGTGTTTAGGCTCCGGTTGGTTTGCTTCGTTGAGTGTTTAGGTTCCGGTTGGTTTGCTTCGTTGAGTGTTTAGGCTCCGGTTGGTTTGCTTCGTTGAGCGTTTAGACTTAGGTTGGTTTGGTTCGTTGAGTATTTACGATCCGGTTGGTTTGCTTCGTTGAGTGTTTAAGCTCCTGTTGGTTTGCTTCGTTGACTGTTTAGGCTCCGGTTGGTTTGCTTCGTTGAATGTTTAGGCTCCGGTGGGTTTGCTTCGTTGAATGTTTATGCTCCGGTGGGTTTGTTTCGTTGAGTGTTTAGGATTCGGTTGGTTTGCTTCGTCGAGTGTTTAGGCCCCGGTTGGTTTGCTTCGTTGAGTGTTTAGGCTCCTGTTGGTTTGCTTCGTTGAGTGTTTAGGCTCTGGTTGGTTTGCTTCGTTGAGTGTTTAGGCTCTGGTTGGTTTGCTTCGTTGAGTGTTTAGGCTCTGGTTGGTTTGCTTCGTTGAGTGTTTAGGCTCAGGTTGGTTTGTTTCGTTGAGTGTTTAGGATCCGGTTGGTTTGCTTCGTTGAGTGTTTAGGCTCCGGTTGGTTTGCTTCGTTGACTGTTTAGGCTCCTGTTGGTTTGCTTCGTTGAGTGTTGAGGCTCCGGTTGGTTTGCTTCGTTGAGTGTTTAGGCTCCGGTTGGTTTGCTTCGTTGAGTGTTTAGGTTCCGGTTGGTTTGCTTCGTTGAGTGTTTAGGCTCTGGTTGGTTTGCTTCGTTGAGTGTTTAGGCTCAGGTTGGTTTGTTTCGTTGAGTGTTTAGGATCCGGTTGGTTTGCTTCGTTGAGTGTTTAAGATCTGGTTGGTTTGCTTCGTTGACTGTTTAGGCTCCGGTTGGTTTGCTTCGTTGACTGTTTAGGCACCAGTTAGTTTGCTTCGTTGACTGTTTAGGCTCCGGTTGGTTTGCTTCGTTGAGTGTTTAGGCTCCGGTTAGTTTGCTTTGTTGAGTGTTTAGGCTTCCGTTGATTTGCTTCGTTGAGTGTTTAGGCTCTGGTTGGTTTGCTTCGTTGAATGTTTAGGATCCGGATGGTTTGCTTCGTTGAGTGTTTAGGCTCCAGTTAGTTTGCTTCGTTGAATGTTTAGGCTCCGGTGGGTTTGCTTCGTTGAGTGTTTAGGCTCCGGTTGGTTTGGTTCGTTGAGTGTTTAGGCTCCGGTTGGTTTGCTTCGTTGAGTGTTTAGGTTCCGGTTGGTTTGTTTCGTTGAGTGTTTAGGCTCTGGTTGGTTTGCTTCGTTGAGTGTTTAGGCTCAGATTGGTTTGTTTCGTTGAGTGTTTAGGATCCGGTTGGTTTGCTTCGTTGAGTGTTTAGGCTCCGGTTGGTTTGCTTCGTTGACTGTTTAGGCTCCGGTTGGTTTGCTTCGTTGAGTGTTTAGGCTCCAGTTAGTTTGCTTCGTTGAGTGTTTAGGCTCCGGTTGGTTTGCTTCGTTGAGTGTTTAGGCTCCGGTTGGTTTGCTTCGTTGAGTGTTTATACTTTGTTTGGTTTGCTTCGTTGAGTGTTTAGGCTCCGGTTGGTTTGCTTCGTTGAGTGTTTAGGCTCCGGTTGGTTTGCTTCGTTGAGTGTTTATTCTCAGGTTGGTTTGCTTAGTTGAGTGTTTAGGCTCCCGTTGGTTTTCTTCGTTGAGTGTTAAGGCTCTGGTTGGTTTGCTTCGTTGAGTGTTTTGGCTCCGGTTGGTTTTCTTCGTTGAGTGTTTAGGCTTCTGTTGGTTTGCTTCATTGAGTATTTAGGCTCCGGTTGGTTTGCTTTGTTGAGTGTTTAGGCTCCTGTTGGTTTGCTTCGTTGAGTGTTTAGGCTCCGGTTGGTTTGCTTCGTTGAGTGTTTAGGCTCCGGTTGGTTTGCTTCGTTGAGTGTTTAGGTTCCGGTTGGTTTGCTTCGTTGAGTGTTTAGGCTCCGGTTGGTTTGCTTCGTTGAGCGTTTAGACTTAGGTTGGTTTGGTTCGTTGAGTATTTAGGATCCGGTTGGTTTGCTTCGTTGAGTGTTTAAGCTCCTGTTGGTTTGCTTCGTTGACTGTTTAGGCTCCGGTTGGTTTGCTTCGTTGAATGTTTAGGCTCCGGTGGGTTTGCTTCGTTGAATGTTTATGCTCCGGTGGGTTTGTTTCGTTGAGTGTTTAGGATTCGGTTGGTTTGCTTCGTCGAGTGTTTAGGCCCCGGTTGGTTTGCTTCGTTGAGTGTTTAGGTTCCTGTTGGTTTGCTTCGTTGAGTGTTTAGGCTCTGGTTGGTTTGCTTCGTTGAGTGTTTAGGCTCTGGTTGGTTTGCTTCGTTGAGTGTTTAGGCTCTGGTTGGTTTGCTTCGTTGAGTGTTTAGGCTCAGGTTGGTTTGTTTCGTTGAGTGTTTAGGATCCGGTTGGTTTGCTTCGTTGAGTGTTTAGGCTCCGGTTGGTTTGCTTCGTTGACTGTTTAGGCTCCTGTTGGTTTGCTTCGTTGAGTGTTGAGGCTCCGGTTGGTTTGCTTCGTTGAGTGTTTACGCTCCGGTTGGTTTGCTTCGTTGAGTGTTTAGGTTCCGGTTGGTTTGCTTCGTTGAGTGTTTAGGCTCTGGTTGGTTTGCTTCGTTGAGTGTTTAGGCTCAGTTTGGTTTGTTTCGTTGAGTGTTTAGGATCCGGTTGGTTTGCTTCGTTGAGTGTTTAAGATCTGGTTGGTTTGCTTCGTTGACTGTTTAGGCTCCGGTTGGTTTGCTTCGTTGACTGTTTAGGCTCCAGTTAGTTTGCTTCGTTGACTGTTTAGGCTCCGGTTGGTTTGCTTCGTTGAGTGTTTAGGCTCCGGTTAGTTTGCTTTGTTGAGTGTTTAGGCTCTGGTTGGTTTGCTTCGTTGAATGTTTAGGATCCGGATGGTTTACTTCGTTGAGTGTTTAGGCTCCAGTTAGTTTGCTTCGTTGAATGTTTAGGCTCCGGTGGGTTTGCTTCGTTGAGTGTTTAGGCTCCGGTTGGTTTGGTTTGTTTAGTGTTTAGGCTCCGGTTGGTTTGCTTCGTTGAGTGTTTAGGTTTCGGTTGGTTTGCTTCGTTGAGTGTTTAGGCTCTGGTTGGTTTGCTTCGTTGAGTGTTTAGGCTCAGGTTGGTTTGTTTCGTTGAGTGTTTAGGATCCGGTTGGTTTGCTTCGTTGAGTGTTTAGGCTCCGGTTGGTTTGCTTCGTTGACTGTTTAGGCTCCGGTTGGTTTGCTTCGTTGAGTGTTTAGGCTCCAGTTAGTTTGCTTCGTTGAGTGTTTAGGCTCCGGTTGGTTTGCTTCGTTGAGTGTTTAGGCTCCGGTTGGTTTGCTTCGTTGAGTGTTTATACTTTGTTTGGTTTGCTTCGTTGAGTGTTTAGGTTCCGGTTGGTTTGCTTCGTTGAGTGTTTAGGCTCCGGTTGGTTTGCTTCGTTGAGTGTTTATTCTCAGGTTGGTTTGCTTAGTTGAGTGTTTAGGCTCCCGTTGGTTTGCTTCGTTGAGTGTTAAGGCTCTGGTTGGTTTGCTTCGTTGAGTGTTTTGGCTCCGGTTGGTTTTCTTCGTTGAGTGTTTAGGCTTCTGTTGGTTTGCTTCATTGAGTATTTAGGCTCCGGTTGGTTTGCTTTGTTGAGTGTTTAGGCTCCTTTTGGTTTGCTTCGTTGAGTGTTTAGGCTCCGGTTGGTTTGCTTCGTTGAGTGTTTAGGCTCCGGTTGGTTTGCTTCGTTGAGTGTTTAGGTTCCGGTTGGTTTGCTTCGTTGAGTGTTTAGGCTCCGTTGGTTTGCTTCGTTGAGCGTTTAGACTTAGGTTGGTTTGGTTCGTTGAGTATTTAGGATCCGGTTGGTTTGCTTCGTTGAGTGTTTAAGCTCCTGTTGGTTTGCTTCGTTGACTGTTTAGGCTCCGGTTGGTTTGCTTCGTTGAATGTTTAGGCTCCGGTGGGTTTGCTTCGTTGAATGTTTATGCTCCGGTGGGTTTGTTTCGTTGAGTGTTTAGGATTCGGTTGGTTTGCTTCGTCGAGTGTTTAGGCCCCGGTTGGTTTGCTTCGTTGAGTGTTTAGGCTCCTGTTGGTTTGCTTCGTTGAGTGTTTAGGCTCTGGTTGGTTTGCTTCGTTGAGTGTTTAGGCTCTGGTTGGTTTGCTTCGTTGAGTGTTTAGGCTCTGGTTGGTTTGCTTCGTTGAGTGTTTAGGCTCAGGTTGGTTTGTTTCGTTGAGTGTTTAGGATCCGGTTGGTTTGCTTCGTTGAGTGTTTAGGCTCCGGTTGGTTTGCTTCGTTGACTGTTTAGGCTCCTGTTGGTTTGCTTCGTTGAGTGTTGAGGCTCCGGTTGGTTTGCTTCGTTGAGTGTTTACGCTCCGGTTGGTTTGCTTCGTTGAGTGTTTAGGTTCCGGTTGGTTTGCTTCGTTGAGTGTTTAGGCTCTGGTTGGTTTGCTTCGTTGAGTGTTTAGGCTCAGGTTGGTTTGTTTCGTTGAGTGTTTAGGATCCGGTTGGTTTGCTTCGTTGAGTGTTTAGGCTCCGGTTGGTTTGCTTCGTTGACTGTTTAGGCTCCTGTTGGTTTGCTTCGTTGAGTGTTGAGGCTCTGGTTGGTTTGCTTCGTT
The DNA here is from genome assembly GCA_963859935.3 of Lathyrus sativus. Lineage (NCBI taxonomy): Eukaryota > Viridiplantae > Streptophyta > Magnoliopsida > Fabales > Fabaceae > Lathyrus > Lathyrus sativus. The sequence goes on from OZ012735.1 coordinate 593,981,836, forward strand.
GAGTGTTTAGGCTCAGGTTGGTTTGTTTCGTTGAGTGTTTAGGATCCGGTTGGTTTGCTTCGTTGAGTGTTTAAGATCTGGTTGGTTTGCTTCGTTGACTGTTTAGGCTCCGGTTGGTTTGCTTCGTTGACTGTTTAGGCACCAGTTAGTTTGCTTCGTTGACTGTTTAGGCTCCGGTTGGTTTGCTTCGTTGAGTGTTTAGGCTCCGGTTAGTTTGCTTTGTTGAGTGTTTAGGCTTCCGTTGATTTGCTTCGTTGAGTGTTTAGGCTCTGGTTGGTTTGCTTCGTTGAATGTTTAGGATCCGGATGGTTTGCTTCGTTGAGTGTTTAGGCTCCAGTTAGTTTGCTTCGTTGAATGTTTAGGCTCCGGTGGGTTTGCTTCGTTGAGTGTTTAGGCTCCGGTTGGTTTGGTTCGTTGAGTGTTTAGGCTCCGGTTGGTTTGCTTCGTTGAGTGTTTAGGTTCCGGTTGGTTTGCTTCGTTGAGTGTTTAGGCTCTGGTTGGTTTGCTTCGTTGAGTGTTTAGGCTCAGATTGGTTTGTTTCGTTGAGTGTTTAGGATCCGGTTGGTTTGCTTCGTTGAGTGTTTAGGCTCCGGTTGGTTTGCTTCGTTGACTGTTTAGGCTCCGGTTGGTTTGCTTCGTTGAGTGTTTAGGCTCCAGTTAGTTTGCTTCGTTGAGTGTTTAGGCTCCGGTTGGTTTGCTTCGTTGAGTGTTTAGGCTCCGGTTGGTTTGCTTCGTTGAGTGTTTATACTTTGTTTGGTTTGCTTCGTTGAGTGTTTAGGCTCCGGTTGGTTTGCTTCGTTGAGTGTTTAGGCTCCGGTTGGTTTGCTTCGTTGAGTGTTTATTCTCAGGTTGGTTTGCTTAGTTGAGTGTTTAGGCTCCCGTTGGTTTTCTTCGTTGAGTGTTAAGGCTCTGGTTGGTTTGCTTCGTTGAGTGTTTTGGCTCCGGTTGGTTTTCTTCGTTGAGTGTTTAGGCTTCTGTTGGTTTGCTTCATTGAGTATTTAGGCTCCGGTTGGTTTGCTTTGTTGAGTGTTTAGGCTCCTGTTGGTTTGCTTCGTTGAGTGTTTAGGCTCCGGTTGGTTTGCTTCGTTGAGTGTTTAGGCTCCGGTTGGTTTGCTTCGTTGAGTGTTTAGGTTCCGGTTGGTTTGCTTCGTTGAGTGTTTAGGCTCCGGTTGGTTTGCTTCGTTGAGCGTTTAGACTTAGGTTGGTTTGGTTCGTTGAGTATTTAGGATCCGGTTGGTTTGCTTCGTTGAGTGTTTAAGCTCCTGTTGGTTTGCTTCGTTGACTGTTTAGGCTCCGGTTGGTTTGCTTCGTTGAATGTTTAGGCTCCGGTGGGTTTGCTTCGTTGAATGTTTATGCTCCGGTGGGTTTGTTTCGTTGAGTGTTTAGGATTCGGTTGGTTTGCTTCGTCGAGTGTTTAGGCCCCGGTTGGTTTGCTTCGTTGAGTGTTTAGGTTCCTGTTGGTTTGCTTCGTTGAGTGTTTAGGCTCTGGTTGGTTTGCTTCGTTGAGTGTTTAGGCTCTGGTTGGTTTGCTTCGTTGAGTGTTTAGGCTCTGGTTGGTTTGCTTCGTTGAGTGTTTAGGCTCAGGTTGGTTTGTTTCGTTGAGTGTTTAGGATCCGGTTGGTTTGCTTCGTTGAGTGTTTAGGCTCCGGTTGGTTTGCTTCGTTGACTGTTTAGGCTCCTGTTGGTTTGCTTCGTTGAGTGTTGAGGCTCCGGTTGGTTTGCTTCGTTGAGTGTTTACGCTCCGGTTGGTTTGCTTCGTTGAGTGTTTAGGTTCCGGTTGGTTTGCTTCGTTGAGTGTTTAGGCTCTGGTTGGTTTGCTTCGTTGAGTGTTTAGGCTCAGTTTGGTTTGCTTCGTTGAGTGTTTAGGATCCGGTTGGTTTGCTTCGTTGAGTGTTTAAGATCTGGTTGGTTTGCTTCGTTGACTGTTTAGGCTCCGGTTGGTTTGCTTCGTTGACTGTTTAGGCTCCAGTTAGTTTGCTTCGTTGACTGTTTAGGCTCCGGTTGGTTTGCTTCGTTGAGTGTTTAGGCTCCGGTTAGTTTGCTTTGTTGAGTGTTTAGGCTCTGGTTGGTTTGCTTCGTTGAATGTTTAGGATCCGGATGGTTTGCTTCGTTGAGTGTTTAGGCTCCAGTTAGTTTGCTTCGTTGAATGTTTAGGCTCCGGTGGGTTTGCTTCGTTGAGTGTTTAGGCTCCGGTTGGTTTGGTTTGTTTAGTGTTTAGGCTCCGGTTGGTTTGCTTCGTTGAGTGTTTAGGTTTCGGTTGGTTTGCTTCGTTGAGTGTTTAGGCTCTGGTTGGTTTGCTTCGTTGAGTGTTTAGGCTCAGGTTGGTTTGTTTCGTTGAGTGTTTAGGATCCGGTTGGTTTGCTTCGTTGAGTGTTTAGGCTCCGGTTGGTTTGCTTCGTTGACTGTTTAGGCTCCGGTTGGTTTGCTTCGTTGAGTGTTTAGGCTCCAGTTAGTTTGCTTCGTTGAGTGTTTAGGCTCCGGTTGGTTTGCTTCGTTGAGTGTTTAGGCTCCGGTTGGTTTGCTTCGTTGAGTGTTTATACTTTGTTTGGTTTGCTTCGTTGAGTGTTTAGGTTCCGGTTGGTTTGCTTCGTTGAGTGTTTAGGCTCCGGTTGGTTTGCTTCGTTGAGTGTTTATTCTCAGGTTGGTTTGCTTAGTTGAGTGTTTAGGCTCCCGTTGGTTTGCTTCGTTGAGTGTTAAGGCTCTGGTTGGTTTGCTTCGTTGAGTGTTTTGGCTCCGGTTGGTTTTCTTCGTTGAGTGTTTAGGCTTCTGTTGGTTTGCTTCATTGAGTATTTAGGCTCCGGTTGGTTTGCTTTGTTGAGTGTTTAGGCTCCTGTTGGTTTGCTTCGTTGAGTGTTTAGGCTCCGGTTGGTTTGCTTCGTTGAGTGTTTAGGCTCCGGTTGGTTTGCTTCGTTGAGTGTTTAGGTTCCGGTTGGTTTGCTTCGTTGAGTGTTTAGGCTCCGTTGGTTTGCTTCGTTGAGCGTTTAGACTTAGGTTGGTTTGGTTCGTTGAGTATTTAGGATCCGGTTGGTTTGCTTCGTTGAGTGTTTAAGCTCCTGTTGGTTTGCTTCGTTGACTGTTTAGGCTCCGGTTGGTTTGCTTCGTTGAATGTTTAGGCTCCGGTGGGTTTGCTTCGTTGAATGTTTATGCTCCGGTGGGTTTGTTTCGTTGAGTGTTTAGGATTCGGTTGGTTTGCTTCGTCGAGTGTTTAGGCCCCGGTTGGTTTGCTTCGTTGAGTGTTTAGGCTCCTGTTGGTTTGCTTCGTTGAGTGTTTAGGCTCTGGTTGGTTTGCTTCGTTGAGTGTTTAGGCTCTGGTTGGTTTGCTTCGTTGAGTGTTTAGGCTCTGGTTGGTTTGCTTCGTTGAGTGTTTAGGCTCAGGTTGGTTTGTTTCGTTGAGTGTTTAGGATCCGGTTGGTTTGCTTCGTTGAGTGTTTAGGCTCCGGTTGGTTTGCTTCGTTGACTGTTTAGGCTCCTGTTGGTTTGCTTCGTTGAGTGTTGAGGCTCCGGTTGGTTTGCTTCGTTGAGTGTTTACGCTCCGGTTGGTTTGCTTCGTTGAGTGTTTAGGTTCCGGTTGGTTTGCTTCGTTGAGTGTTTAGGCTCTGGTTGGTTTGCTTCGTTGAGTGTTTAGGCTCAGGTTGGTTTGTTTCGTTGAGTGTTTAGGATCCGGTTGGTTTGCTTCGTTGAGTGTTTAAGATCTGGTTGGTTTGCTTCGTTGACTGTTTAGGCTCCAGTTAGTTTGCTTCGTTGACTGTTTAGGCTCCGGTTGGTTTGCTTCGTTGAGTGTTTCGGCTCCGGTTAGTTTGCTTTGTTGAGTGTTTAGGCTTCCGTTGATTTGCTTCGTTGAGTGTTTAGGCTCTGGTTGGTTTGCTTCGTTGAATGTTTAGGATCCGGATGGTTTGCTTCGTTGAGTGTTTAGGCTCCAGTTAGTTTGCTTCGTTGAATGTTTAGGCTCCGGTGGGTTTGCTTCGTTGAGTGTTTAGGCTCCGGTTGGTTTGCTTCGTTGAGTGTTTAGGCTCAGGTTGGTTTGCTTCGTTGAGTGTTTAGGCTCCGGTTGGTTTGCTTCGTTGAGTGTTTATGCTCTGGTTGGTTTGCTTCGTTGAGTGTTTAGGCTCCGGTTGGTTTGCTTCGTTGAGTGTTTAGACTCCGGTTGGTTTGCTTCGTTGAGTGTTTATTGTCCGGTTGGTTTGCTTCGTTGAGTGTTTAGGTTCCGGTTGGTTTGCTTCGTTGAGTGTTTAGGCTCTGGTTGGTTTGCTTCGCTGAGTGTTTAGGCTCAGGTTGGTTTGTTTTGTTGAGTGTTTAGGATCCGGTTGGTTTGCTTCGTTGAGTGTTTAGGCTCCGGTTGGTTTGCTTCGTTGAATGTTTAGGCTCCGGTTGGTTTGCTTCGTTGAGTGTTTAGGCTCCAGTTAGTTTGCTTCGTTGAGTGTTTAGGCTTCGGCTGGTTTGCTTCGTTGAGTGTTTAGGCTCCGGTTGTTTTGCTTCGTTGAGTGTTTATGCTTTGTTTGGTTTGCTTCATTGAGTGTTTAGGCTCCGGTTGGTTTGATTCGTTGAGTGTTTAGGCTCCGGTTGGTTTGCTTCGTTGAGTGTTTATTCTCCGGTTGGTTTGCTTAGTTGAGTGTTTAGGCTCCCGTTGGTTTGCTTCGTTGAGTGTTATGGCTCCGGTTGGTTTGCTTCGTTGAGTGTTTAGGCTCTGGTTGGTTTTCTTCGTTGAGTGTTTAGGCTTCTGTTGGTTTGCTTCATTGAGTGTTTAGGCTCCGGTTGGTTTGCTTCGTTGAGTGTTTAGGCTCCGGTTGGTTTGCTTCGTTGAGTGTTTAGGCTCCGGTTGGTTTGCTTCGTTGAGTGTTTAGGTTCCGGTTGGTTTGCTTCGTTGAGTGTTTAGGCTCTGGTTGGTTTGCTTCGTTGAGTGTTTAGGCTCAGGTTGGTTTGTTTCGTTGAGTGTTTAGGATCCGGTTGGTTTGCTTCGTTGAGATTTTAGGCTCCGGTTGGTTTGCTTCGTTGACTATTTAGGCTCCGGTTGGTTTGCTTCGTTGAGTGTTTAGGCTCCAGTTAGTTTGCTTCGTTGAGTGTTTAGGCTCCGGTTGGTTTGCTTCGTTGAGTGTTTAGGCTCCGGTTGGTTTGCTTCGTTGAGTGTTTATACTTTGTTTGGTTTGCTTCGTTGAGTGTTTAGGCTCCGGTTGGTTTGCTTCGTTGAGTGTTTAGGCTCCGGTTGGTTTGCTTCGTTGAGTGTTTATTCTCAGGTTGGTTTGCTTAGTTGAGTGTTTAGGCTCCCGTTGGTTTGCTTCGTTAAGTGTTAAGGCTCCGGTTGGTTTGCTTCGTTGAGTGTTTAGGCTCCGGTTGGTTTTCTTCGTTGAGTGTTTAGGCTTTTGTTGGTTTGCTTCATTGAGTATTTAGGCTCCGGTTGGTTTGCTTTGTTGAGTGTTTAGGCTCCTGTTGGTTTGCTTCGTTGAGTGTTTAGGCTCCGGTTGGTTTGCTTCGTTGAGTGTTTAGGCTCCGGTTGGTTTGCTTCGTTGAGTGTTTAGGTTCCGGTTGGTTTGCTTCGTTGAGTGTTTAGGCTCCGGTTGGTTTGCTTCGTTGAGCGTTTAGAATTAGGTTGGTTTGGTTCGTTGAGTATTTAGGATCCGGTTGGTTTGCTTCGTTGAGTGTTTAAGCTCCTGTTGGTTTGCTTCGTTGACTGTTTAGGCTCCGGTTGCTTTGCTTTGTTGAATGTTTAGGCTCCGGTGGGTTTGCTTCGTTGAATGTTTATGCTCCGGTGGGTTTGTTTCGTTGAGTGTTTAGAATCCGGTTGGTTTGCTTCGTCGAGTGTTTAGGCCCCGGTTGGTTTGCTTCGTTGAGTGTTTAGGCTCCTGTTGGTTTGCTTCGTTGAGTGTTTAGGCTCTGGTTGGTTTGCTTCGTTGAGTGTTTAGGCTCTGGTTGGTTTGCTTCGTTTAGTGTTTAGGCTCTGGTTGGTTTGCTTCGTTGAGTGTTTAGGCTCAGGTTGGTTTGTTTCGTTGAGTGTTTAGGATCCGGTTGGTTTGCTTCGTTGAGTGTTTAGGCTCCGGTTGATTTGCTTCGTTGACTGTTTAGGCTCCTGTTGGTTTGCTTCGTTGAGTGTTGAGGCTCCGGTTGGTTTGCTTCGTTGAGTGTTTAGGCTTTGGTTGGTTTGCTTCGTTGAGTGTTTAGGTTCCGGTTGGTTTGCTTCATTGAGTGTTTAGGCTCTGGTTGGTTTGTTTCGTTGAGTGTTTAGGATCCGGTTGGTTTGCTTCGTTGAGTGTTTAGGATCCGGTTGGTTTGCTTCGTTGACTGTTTAGGCTCCGGTTGGTTTGCTTCGTTGAGTGTTTAGGCTCCAGTTAGTTTGCTTCGTTGACTGTTTAGGCTCCGGTTGGTTTGCTTCGTTGAGTGTTTAGGCTCCGGTTAGTTTTCTTTGTTGAGTGTTTAGGCTTCGGTTGATTTGCTTCGTTGAGTGTTTAGGCTCTGGTTGGTTTGCTTCGTTGAATGTTTAGGATCCGGATGGTTTGCTTCGTTGAGTGTTTAGGCTCCAGTTAGTTTGCTTCGTTGAATTTTTAGGCTCCGGTGGGTTTGCTTCGTTGAGTGTTTAGGCTCCGGTTGGTTTGCTTCGTTGAGTGTTTAGGCTCCGGTTGGTTTGCTTCGTTGAGTGTTTAGGCTCCGGTTGGTTTGCTTTGTTGAGTGTTTATGCTCTGGTTGGTTTGCTTCGTTGAGTGTTTAGGCTCCGGTTGGTTTGCTTCGTTGAGTGTTTAGACTCCGGGTTGTTTGCTTCGTTGAGTGTTTATTATCCGGTTGGTTTGCTTAGTTGAGTGTTTAGGCTCCCGTTGGTTTGCTTCGTTGAGTGTTAAGGCTCCGGTTGGTTTGCTTCGTTGAGTGTTTAGGCTCCGGTTGGTTTGCTTTGTTGAGTGTTTAGGCTCCGGTTGGTTTGCTTCGTTGAGTGTTTATGCTCTGGTTGGTTTGCTTCGTTGAGTGTTTAGGCTCCGGTTGGTTTGCTTCGTTAAGTGTTTAGGCTCCGGTTGGTTTGCTTCGTTGAGTGGTTATTCTCCGGTTGGTTTGCTTAGTTGAGTGTTTAGGCTCCCGTTGGTTTGCTTCGTTGAGTGTTAAGGCTCCGGTTGGTTTGCTTCGTTGAGTGTTTAGGCTCCGGTTGGTTTTCTTCATTGAGTGTTTAGGCTTCTGTTGGTTTGCTTCATTGAGTGTTTAGGCTCCGGTTGGTTTGCTTCGTTGAGTGTTTAGGCTCCTGTTGGTTTGCTTCGTTGAGTGTTTAGGCTCCGGTTGGTTTGCTTCGTTGAGTGCTTAGGCTCCGGTTGGTTTGCTTCGTTGAGTGTTTAGGTTCCGGTTGGTTTGCTTCGTTGAGTGTTTAGGCTCCGGTTGGTTTGCTTCGTTGAGCATTTAGACTTAGGTTGGTTTGGTTCGTTGAGTATTTAGGATCCGGTTGGTTTGCTTCGTTGAGTGTTTAAGCTCCTGTTGGTTTGCTTCGTTGACTGTTTAGGCTCCGGTTGGTTTGCTTCGTTGAATGTTTAGGCTCCGGTGGGTTTACTTCGTTGAGTGTTTAGGCTCCGGTTGGTTTGCTTCGTTGAGTGTTTAGGCTCAGGTTGGTTTGTTTCGTTGAGTGTTTAGGATCCGGTTGGTTTGCTTCGTTGAGTGTTTAGGATCCGGTTGGTTTGCTTCGTTGACTGTTTAGGCTCCGGTTGGTTTGCTTCGTTGAGTGTTTAGGCTCCAGTTAGTTTGCTTCGTTGAGTGTTTAGGCTCTGGTTGGTTTGCTTCGTTGAGTGTTTAGGCTCCGGTTGATTTGCTTCGTTGAGTGTTTATGCTTTGTTTGGTTTGCTTCATTGAGTGTTTAGGCTCCGGTTGGTTTGCTTCGTTGAGTGTTTAGGCTCCGGTTGGTTTGCTTCGTTGAGTGTTTATTCTCCGGTTGGTTTGCTTAGTTGAGTGTTTAAGCTCCCGTTGGTTTGCTTCATTGAGTGTTAAGGCTCCGGTTGGTTTGCTTCGTTGAGTGTTTAGGCTCCGGTTGGTTTGCTTTGTTGAGTGTTTAGGCTCCGGTTGGTTTGCTTCGTTGAGTGTTTATGCTCTGGTTGGTTTGCTTTGTTGAGTGTTTAGGCTCCGGTGGTTTGCTTCGTTAAGTGTTTAGGCTCCGGTTGATTTGCTTCGTTGACTGTTTAGGCTCCTGTTGGTTTGCTTCGTTGAGTGTTGAGGCTCCGGTTGGTTTGCTTCGTTGAGTGTTTAGGCTCTGGTTGGTTTGCTTCGTTGAGTGTTTAGGCTCCGGTTGGTTTGCTTCATTGAGTGTTTAGGCTCTGGTTGGTTTGTTTCGTTGAGTGTTTAGGATCCGGTTGGTTTGCTTCGTTGAGTGTTTAGGATCCGGTTGGTTTGCTTCGTTGACTGTTTAGGCTCCGGTTGGTTTGCTTCGTTGAGTGTTTAGGCTCCAGTTAGTTTGCTTCGTTGACTGTTTAGGCTCCGGTTGGTTTGCTTCGTTGAGTGTTTAGGCTCCGGTTAGTTTGCTTTGTTGAGTGTTTAGGCTTCGGTTGATTTGCTTCGTTGAGTGTTTAGGCTCTGGTTGGTTTGCTTCGTTGAATGTTTAGGATCCGGATGGTTTGCTTCGTTGAGTGTTTAGGCTCCAGTTAGTTTGCTTCGTTGAATTTTTAGGCTCCGGTGGGTTTGCTTCGTTGAGTGTTTAGGCTCCGGTTGGTTTGCTTCGTTGAGTGTTTAGGCTCCGGTTGGTTTGCTTCGTTGAGTGTTTAGGCTCCGGTTGGTTTGCTTTGTTGAGTGTTTATGCTCTGGTTGGTTTGCTTCGTTGAGTGTTTAGGCTCCGGTTGGTTTGCTTCGTTGAGTGTTTAGACTCCGGTTGGTTTGCTTCGTTGAGTGTTTATTATCCGGTTGGTTTGCTTAGTTGAGTGTTTAGGCTCCCGTTGGTTTGCTTCGTTGAGTGTTAAGGCTCCGGTTGGTTTGCTTTGTTGAGTGTTTAGGCTCCGGTTGGTTTGCTTCGTTGAGTGTTTATGCTCTGGTTGGTTTGCTTCGTTGAGTGTTTAGGCTCCGGTTGGTTTGCTTCGTTAAGTGTTTAGGCTCCGGTTGGTTTGCTTCGTTGAGTGGTTATTCTCCGGTTGGTTTGCTTAGTTGAGTGTTTAGGCTCCCGTTGGTTTGCTTCGTTGAGTGTTAAGGCTCCGGTTGGTTTGCTTCGTTGAGTGTTTAGGCTCCGGTTGGTTTTCTTCATTGAGTGTTTAGGCTTCTGTTGGTTTGCTTCATTGAGTGTTTAGGCTCCGGTTGGTTTGCTTCGTTGAGTGTTTAGGCTCCTGTTGGTTTGCTTCGTTGAGTGTTTAGGCTCCGGTTGGTTTGCTTCGTTGAGTGCTTAGGCTCCGGTTGGTTTGCTTCGTTGAGTGTTTAGGTTCCGGTTGGTTTGCTTCGTTGAGTGTTTAGGCTCCGGTTGGTTTGCTTCGTTGAGCATTTAGACTTAGGTTGGTTTGGTTCGTTGAGTATTTAGGATCCGGTTGGTTTGCTTCGTTGAGTGTTTAAGCTCCTGTTGGTTTGCTTCGTTGACTGTTTAGGCTCCGGTTGGTTTGCTTCGTTGAATGTTTAGGCTCCGGTGGGTTTGCTTCGTTGAGTGTTTAGGCTCCGGTTGGTTTGCTTCGTTGAGTGTTTAGGCTCAGGTTGGTTTGTTTCGTTGAGTGTTTAGGATCCGGTTGGTTTGCTTCGTTGAGTGTTTAGGATCCGGTTGGTTTGCTTCGTTGACTGTTTAGGCTCCGGTTGGTTTGCTTCGTTGAGTGTTTAGGCTCCAGTTAGTTTGCTTCGTTGAGTGTTTAGGCTCTGGTTGGTTTGCTTCGTTGAGTGTTTAGGCTCCGGTTGTTTTGCTTCGTTGAGTGTTTATGCTTTGTTTGGTTTGCTTCATTGAGTGTTTAGGCTCCGGTTGGTTTGCTTCGTTGAGTGTTTAGGCTCCGGTTGGTTTGCTTCGTTGAGTGTTTATTCTCCGGTTGGTTTGCTTAGTTGAGTGTTTAAGCTCCCGTTGGTTTGCTTCATTGAGTGTTAAGGCTCCGGTTGGTTTGCTTCGTTGAGTGTTTAGGCTCCGGTTGGTTTGCTTTGTTGAGTGTTTAGGCTCCGGTTGGTTTGCTTCGTTGAGTGTTTATGCTCTGGTTGGTTTGCTTCGTTGAGTGTTTAGGCTCCGGTTGGTTTGCTTCGTTAAGTGTTTAGGCTCCGGTTGGTTTGCTTCGTTGAGTGGTTATTCTCCGGTTGGTTTGCTTAGTTGAGTGTTTAGGCTCTCGTTGGTTTGCTTCGTTGAGTGTTAAGGCTCCGGTTGGTTTGCTTCGTTGAGTGATTAGGCTCCGGTTGGTTTTCTTCATTGAGTGTTTAGGCTTCTGTTGGTTTGCTTCATTGAGTATTTAGGCTCCGGTTGGTTTGCTTTGTTGAGTGTTTAGGCTCCTGTTGGTTTGCTTCGTTGAGTGTTTAGGCTCCGGTTGGTTTGCTTCGTTGAGTGTTTAGGCTCCGGTTGGTTTGCTTCGTTGAGTGTTTAGGTTCCGGTTGGTTTGCTTCGTTGAGTGTTTAGGCTCCGGTTGGTTTGCTTCGTTGAGCGTTTAGACTTAGGTTGGTTTGGTTCGTTGAGTATTTAGGATCCGGTTGGTTTGCTTCGTTGAGTGTTTAAGCTCCTGTTGGTTTGCTTCGTTGACTGTTTAGGCTCCGGTTGGTTTGCTTCGTTGAATGTTTAGGCTCCGGTGGGTTTGCTTCGTTGAATGTTTATGCTCCGGTGGGTTTGTTTCGTTGAGTGTTTAGGATCCGGTTGGTTTGCTTCGTTGAGTGTTTAGGCTCAGGTTGGTTTGTTTCATTGAGTGTTTAGGATCCGGTTGGTTTGCTTCGTTGAGTGTTTAGGATCCGGTTGGTTTGCTTCGTTGACTGTTTAGGCTCCGGTTGGTTTGCTTCGTTGAGTGTTTAGGCTCCAGTTAGTTTGCTTCGTTGAGTGTTTAGGCTCTGGTTGGTTTGCTTCGTTGAGTGTTTAGGCTCCGGTTGTTTTGCTTCGTTGAGTGTTTATGCTTTGTTTGGTTTGCTTCATTGAGTGTTTAGGCTCCGGTTGGTTTGCTTCGTTGAGTGTTTAGGCTCCGGTTGGTTTGCTTCGTTGAGTGTTTATTCTCCGGTTGGTTTGCTTAGTTGAGTGTTTAAGCTCCCGTTGGTTTGCTTCATTGAGTGTTAAGGCTCCGGTTGGTTTGCTTCGTTGAGTGTTTAGGCTCCGGTTGGTTTGCTTTGTTGAGTGTTTAGGCTCCGGTTGGTTTGCTTCGTTGAGTGTTTATGCTCTGGTTGGTTTGCTTCGTTGAGTGTTTAGGCTCCGGTTGGTTTGCTTCGTTAAGTGTTTAGGCTCCGGTTGGTTTGCTTCGTTGAGTGGTTATTCTCCGGTTGGTTTGCTTAGTTGAGTGTTTAGGCTCCCGTTGGTTTGCTTCGTTGAGTGTTAAGGCTCCGGTTGGTTTGCTTCGTTGAGTGTTTAGGCTCCGGTTGGTTTTCTTCATTGAGTGTTTAGGCTTCTGTTGGTTTGCTTCATTGAGTATTTAGGCTCCGGTTGGTTTGCTTTGTTGAGTGTTTAGGCTCCTGTTGGTTTGCTTCGTTGAGTGTTTAGGCTCCGGTTGGTTTGCTTCGTTGAGTGTTTAGGCTCCGGTTGGTTTGCTTCGTTGAGTGTTTAGGTTCCGGTTGGTTTGCTTCGTTGAGTGTTTAGGCTCCGGTTGGTTTGCTTCGTTGAGCGTTTAGACTTAGGTTGGTTTGGTTCGTTGAGTATTTAGGATCCGGTTGGTTTGCTTCGTTGAGTGTTTAAGCTCCTGTTGGTTTGCTTCGTTGACTGTTTAGGCTCCGGTTGGTTTGCTTCGTTGAATGTTTAGGCTCCGGTGGGTTTGCTTCGTTGAATGTTTATGCTCCGGTGGGTTTGTTTCGTTGAGTGTTTAGGATCCGGTTGGTTTGCTTCGTCGAGTGTTTAGGCCCCGGTTGGTTTGCTTCGTTGAGTGTTTAGGCTCCTGTTGGTTTGCTTCGTTGAGTGTTTAGGCTCTGGTTGGTTTGCTTCGTTGAGTGTTTAGGCTCTGGTTGGTTTGCTTCGTTGAGTGTTTAGGCTCTGGTTGGTTTGCTTCGTTGAGTGTTTAGGCTCAGGTTAGTTTGTTTCGTTGAGTGTTTAGGATCCGGTTGGTTTGCTTCGTTGAGTGTTTAGTCTCCGGTTGGTTTGCTTCGTTGACTGTTTAGGCTCCTGTTGGTTTGCTTCGTTGAGTGTTGAGGCTCCGGTTGGTTTGCTTCGTTGAGTGTTTAGGCTCCGGTTGGTTTGCTTCGTTGAGTGTTCAGGTTCCGGTTGGTTTGCTTCGTTGAGTGTCTAGGCTTTGATTGGTTTGCTTCGTTGAGTGTTTAGGCTCAGGTTGGTTTGTTTCGTTGAGTGTTTAGGATCCGGTTGGTTTGCTTCGTTGAGTGTTTAGGATCCGGTTGGTTTGCTTCGTTGACTGTTTAGGCTCCGGTTGGTTTGCTTCGTTGAGTGTTTACGCTCCAGTTAGTTTGCTTCGTTGACTGTTTAGGCTCCGCTTGGTTTGATTCGTTGAGTGTTTAGGCTCCGGTTAATTTGCTTTGTTGAGTGTTTAGGCTTCGGTTGATTTGCTTCGTTGAGTGTTTAGGCTCTGGTTGGTTTGCTTCGTTGAATGTTTAGGATCCGGATGGTTTGCTTCGTTGAGTGTTTAGGCTCCAGTTAGTTTGCTTCGTTGAATGTTTAGGCTCCGGTGGGTTTGCTTCGTTGAGTGTTTAGGCTCCGTTTGGTTTGCTTCGTTGAGTGTTTAGGCTCCGGTTGGTTTGCTTCGTTGAGTGTTTAGGCTCCGGTTGGTTTGTTTCGTTGAGTGTTTATGCTCTGGTTGGTTTGCTTCGTTGAGTGTTTAGGCTCCGGTTGGTTTGCTTCGTTGAGTGTTTAGACTCCGGTTGGTTTGCTTCGTTGAGTGTTTATTATCCGATTGGTTTGCTTCGTTGAGTGTTTAGGTTCCGGTTGGTTTGCTTCATTGAGTGTTTAGGCTCTGGTTGGTTTGCTTCGTTGAGTGTTTAGGCTCAGGTTGGTTTGTTTTGTTGAGTGTTTAGGATCCGGTTGGTTTGCTTCGTTGAGTGTTTAGGCTCCGGTTGGTTTGCTTCGTTGACTGTTTAGGCTCCGGTTGGTTTGCTTCGTTGAGTGTTTAGGCTCCAGTTAGTTTGCTTCGTTGAGTGTTTAGGCTCCGGCTGGTTTGCTTCGTTGAGTGTTTAGGCTCTGGTTGGTTTGCTTCGTTGAGTGTTTAGGCTCAGGTTAGTTTGTTTCGTTGAGTGTTTAGGATCCGGTTGGTTTGCTTCGTTGAGTGTTTAGTCTCCGGTTGGTTTGCTTCGTTGACTGTTTAGGATCCTGTTGGTTTGCTTCGTTGAGTGTTGAGGCTCCGGTTGGTTTGCTTCGTTGAGTGTTTAGGCTCCGGTTGGTTTGCTTCGTTGAGTGTTCAGGTTCCGGTTGGTTTGCTTCGTTGAGTGTCTAGGCTCTGATTGGTTTGCTTCGTTGAGTGTTTAGGCTCAGGTTGGTTTGTTTCGTTGAGTGTTTAGGATCCGGTTGGTTTGCTTCGTTGAGTGTTTAGGATCCGGTTGGTTTGCTTCGTTGACTGTTTAGGCTCCGGTTGGTTTGCTTCGTTGAGTGTTTACGCTCCAGTTAGTTTGCTTCGTTGACTGTTTAGGCTCCGTTTGGTTTGATTCGTTGAGTGTTTAGGCTCCGGTTAATTTGCTTTGTTGAGTGTTTAGGCTTCGGTTGATTTGCTTCGTTGAGTGTTTAGGCTCTGGTTGGTTTGCTTCGTTGAATGTTTAGGATCCGGATGGTTTGCTTCGTTGAGTGTTTAGGCTCCAGTTAGTTTGCTTCGTTGAATGTTTAGGCTCCGGTGGGTTTGCTTCGTTGAGTGTTTAGGCTCCGTTTGGTTTGCTTCGTTGAGTGTTTAGGCTCCGGTTGGTTTGCTTCGTTGAGTGTTTAGGCTCCGGTTGGTTTGTTTCGTTGAGTGTTTATGCTCTGGTTGGTTTGCTTCGTTGAGTGTTTAGGCTCCGGTTGGTTTGCTTCGTTGAGTGTTTAGACTCCGGTTGGTTTGCTTCGTTGAGTGTTTATTATCCGATTGGTTTGCTTCGTTGAGTGTTTAGGTTCCGGTTGGTTTGCTTCGTTGAGTGTTTAGGCTCTGGTTGGTTTGCTTCGTTGAGTGTTTAGGCTCAGGTTGGTTTGTTTTGTTGAGTGTTTAGGATCCGGTTGGTTTGCTTCGTTGAGTGTTTAGGCTCCGGTTGGTTTGCTTCGTTGACTGTTTAGGCTCCGGTTGGTTTGCTTCGTTGAGTGTTTAGGCTCCAGTTAGTTTGCTTCGTTGAGTGTTTAGGCTCCGGCTGGTTTGCTTCGTTGAGTGTTTAGGCTCCGGTTGTTTTGCTTCGTTGAGTGTTTATGCTTTGTTTGGTTTGCTTCGTTGAGTGTTTAGGCTCCGGTTGGTTTGCTTCGTTGAGTGTTTAGGCTCCGGTTGGTTTGCTTCGTTGAGTGTTTATTCTCCGGTTGGTTTGCTTAGTTGAGTGTTTAGGCTCCGGTTGGTTTGCTTCGTTGAGTGTTTAAGCTCCGGTTCGTTTTCTTCGTTGAGTGTTTAGGCTTCTGTTGGTTTGCTTCATTGAGTGTTTAGGCTCAGGTTGGTTTGCTTCGTTGAGTGTTTAGGCTCAGGTTGGTTTGTTTCGTTGAGTGTTTAGGATCCGGTTGGTTTGCTTCGTTGAGTGTTTAGGATCCGGTTGGTTTGCTTCGTTGACTGTTTAGGCTCCGGTTGGTTTGCTTCGTTGAGTGTTTAGGCTCCAGTTAGTTTGCTTCGTTGAATGTTTAGGCTCCGGTTGGTTTGCTTCGTTGAGTGTTTAGGCTCTGGTTAGTTTGCTTTGTTGAGTGTTTAGGCTTCGGTTGATTTGCTTCGTTGAGTGTTTAGGCTCTGGTTGGTTTGCTTCGTTGAATGTTTAGGATCCGGATGGTTTGCTTCGTTGAGTGTTTAGGCTCCAGTTAGTTTGCTTCGTTGAATTTTTAGGCTCCGGTGGGTTTGCTTCGTTGAGTGTTTAGGCTCCGGTTGGTTTGCTTCGTTGAGTGTTTAGGCTCCGGTTGGTTTGCTTCGTTGAGTGTTTACGCTCCGGTTGGTTTTCTTTGTTGAGTGTTTATGATCTGGTTGGTTTGCTTCGTTGAGTGTTTAGGCTCCGGTTGATTTGCTTCGTTGGGTGTTTAGACTCCGGTTGGTTTGCTTCGTTGAGTGTTTATTATCCGGTTGGTTTGCTTAGTTGAGTGTTTAGGCTCCCGTTGGTTTGCTTCGTTGAGTGTTAAGGCTCCGGTTGGTTTGCTTCGTTGAGTATTTAGGCTCCGGTTGGTTTGCTTTGTTGAGTGTTTAGGCTCCGGTTGGTTTGCTTCGTTGAGTGTTTATGCTCTGGTTGGTTTGCTTCGTTGAGTGTTTAGGCTCCGGTTGGTTTGCTTCGTTGAGTGTTTAGGCTCCGGTTGGTTTGCTTCGTTGAGTGTTTATTCTCCGTTTGGTTTGCTTAGTTGAGTGTTTAGGCTCCCGTTGGTTTGCTTCGTTGAGTGTTAAGGCTCCGGTTGGTTTGCTTCGTTGAGTGTTTAGGCTCCGGTTGGTTTTCTTCGTTGAGTGTTTAGGCTTCTGTTGGTTTGCTTCATTGAGTGTTTAGCCTCCGGTTGGTTTGCTTCGTTGAGTGTTTAGGCTCCTGTTGGTTTGCTTCGTTGAGTGTTTAGGCTCCGGTTGGTTTGCTTCGTTGAGTGTTTAGGCTCCGGTTGGTTTGCTTTGTTGAGTGTTTAGGTTCCGGTTGGTTTGCTTCGTTGAGTGTTTAGGCTCCGGTTGGTTTGCTTCGTTGAGCATTTAGACTTAGGTTGGTTTGGTTCGTTGAGTATTTAGGATCCGGTTGGTTTGCTTCGTTGAGTGTTTAAGCTCCTGTTGGTTTGCTTCGTTGACTGTTTAGGCTCCGGTTGGTTTGCTTCGTTGAATGTTTAGGCTCCGGTGGGTTTGCTTCGTTGAGTGTTTAGGCTCCGGTTGGTTTGCTTCGTTGAGTGTTTAGGCTCAGGTTGGTTTGTTTCGTTGAGTGTTTAGGATCCGGTTGGTTTGCTTCGTTGAGTGTTTAGGATCCGGTTGGTTTGCTTCGTTGACTGTTTAGGCTCCGGTTGGTTTGCTTCGTTGAGTGTTTAGGCTCCAGTTAGTTTGCTTCGTTGAGTGTTTAGGCTCTGGTTGGTTTGCTTCGTTGAGTGTTTAGGCTCCGGTTGTTTTGCTTCGTTGAGTGTTTATGCTTTGTTTGGTTTGCTTCATTGAGTGTTTAGGCTCCGGTTGGTTTGCTTCGTTGAGTGTTTAGGCTCCGGTTGGTTTGCTTCGTTGAGTGTTTATTCTCCGGTTGGTTTGCTTAGTTGAGTGTTTAAGCTCCCGTTGGTTTGCTTCATTGAGTGTTAAGGCTCCGGTTGGTTTGCTTCGTTGCGTGTTTAGGCTCCGGTTGGTTTTCTTCGTTGAGTGTTTAGGCTTCTGTTGGTTTGCTTCATTGAGTATTTAGGCTCCGGTTGGTTTGCTTTGTTGAGTGTTTAGGCTCCTGTTGGTTTGCTTCGTTGAGTGTTTAGGCTCCGGTTGGTTTGCTTCGTTGAGTGTTTAGGCTCCGGTTGGTTTGCTTCGTTGAGTGTTTAGGTTCCGGTTGGTTTGCTTCGTTGAGTGTTTAGGCTCCGGTTGGTTTGCTTCGTTGAGCGTTTAGACTTAGGTTGGTTTGGTTCGTTGAGTATTTAGGATCCGGTTGGTTTGCTTCGTTGAGTGTTTAAGCTCTTGTTGGTTTGCTTCATTGAATGTTTAGGCTCCGGTGGGTTTGCTTCGTTGAATGTTTATGCTCCGGTGGGTTTGTTTCGTTGAGTGTTTAGGATCCGGTTGGTTTGCTTCGTCGAGTGTTTAGGCCCCGGTTGGTTTGCTTCGTTGAGCGTTTAAGCTCCTGTTGGTTTGCTTTGTTGAGTGTTTAGGCTCTGGTTGGTTTGCTTCGTTGAGTGTTTAGGCCTTGGTTGGTTTGCTTCGTTGATTGTTTAGGCTCCGGTTGGTTTGCTTCGTTGAATGTTTAGGCTCCGGTGGGTTTGCTTCGTTGAATGTTTATGCTCCGGTGGGTTTGTTTCGTTGAGTGTTTAGGATCCGGTTGGTTTGCTTCGTTGAGTGTTTAGGCCCCGGTTGGTTTGCTTCGTTGAGTGTTTAGGCTCCTGTTGGTTTGCTTCGTTGAGTGTTTAGGCTCTGGTTGGTTTGCTTCGTTGAGTGTTTAGGCTCTGGTTGGTTTGCTTCGTTGAGTGTTTAGGCTCTGGTTGGTTTGCTTCGTTGAGTGTTTAGGCTCAGGTTGGTTTGTTTCGTTGAGTGTTTAGGATCCGGTTGGTTTGCTTCGTTGAGTGTTTAGTCTCCAGTTGGTTTGCTTTGTTGACTGTTTAGGCTCCTGTTGGTTTGCTTCGTTGAGTGTTGAGGCTCCGGTTGGTTTGCTTCGTTGAGTGTTTAGGCTCCGGTTGGTTTGCTTCGTTGAATGTTTAGGCTCCGGTGGGTTTGCTTCGTTGAATGTTTATGCTCCGGTGGGTTTGTTTCGTTGAGTGTTTAGGATCCGGTTGGTTTGCTTCGTCGAGTGTTTAGGCTCCGGTTGGTTTGCTTCGTTGAGTGTTTAGGCTCCTGTTGGTTTGCTTCGTTGAGTGTTTAGGTTCTGGTTGGTTTGCTTCGTTGAGTGTTTAGGCTCTGGTTGGTTTGCTTCGTTGAGTGTCTAGGCTCTGGTTGGTTTGCTTCGTTGAGTGTTTAGGCTCAGGTTGGTTTGTTTCGTTGAGTGTTTAGGATCCGGTTGGTTTGCTTCGTTGAGTGTTTAGGATCCGGTTGGTTTGCTTCGTTGACTGTTTAGGCTCCGGTTGGTTTGCTTCGTTCAGTGTTTACGCTCCAGTTAGTTTGCTTCGTTGACTGTTTAGGCTCCGCTTGGTTTGCTTCGTTGAGTGTTTAGGCTCCGGTTAATTTGCTTTGTTGAGTGTTTAGGCTTCGGTTGATTTGCTTCGTTGAGTGTTTAGGCTCTGGTTGGTTTGCTTCGTTGAATGTTTAGGATCCGGATGGTTTGCTTCGTTGAGTGTTTAGGCTCCAGTTAGTTTGCTTCGTTGAATGTTTAGGCTCCGGTGGGTTTGCTTCGTTGAGTGTTTAGGCTCCGGTTGGTTTGCTTCGTTGAGTGTTTAGGCTCCGGTTGGTTTGCTTCGTTGAGTGTTTAGGCTCCGGTTGGTTTGTTTCATTGAGTGTTTATGCTCTGGTTGGTTTGCTTCGTTGAGTGTTTAGGCTCCGGTTGGTTTGCTTCGTTGAGTGTTTAGACTCCGGTTGGTTTGCTTCGTTGAGTGTTTATTATCCGGTTGGTTTTCTTCGTTGAGTGTTTAGGTTCCGGTTGGTTTGCTTCGTTGAGTGTTTAGGCTCTGGTTGGTTTGCTTCGTTGAGTGTTTAGGCTCAGGTTGGTTTGTTTTGTTGAGTGTTTAGGATCCGGTTGGTTTGCTTCGTTGAGTGTTTAGGCTCCGGTTGGTTTGCTTCGTTGACTGTTTAGGCTCCGGTTGGTTTGCTTCGTTGAGTGTTTAGGCTCCAGTTAGTTTGCTTCGTTGAGTGTTTAGGCTCCGGCTGGTTTGCTTCGTTGAGTGTTTAGGCTCCGGTTGTTTTGCTTCGTTGAGTGTTTATGCTTTGTTTGGTTTGCTTCGTTGAGTGTTTAGGCTCCGGTTGGTTTGCTTCGTTGAGTGTTTAGGCTCCGGTTGGTTTGCTTCGTTGAGTGTTTATTCTCCGGTTGGTTTGCTTAGTTGAGTGTTTAGGCTCCTGTTGGTTTGCTTCGTTGAGTGTTAAGGCTCCGGTTGGTTTGCTTCGTTGAGTGTTTAAGCTCCGGTTGGTTTTCTTCGTTGAGTGTTTAGGCTTCTGTTGGTTTGCTTCATTGAGTGTTTAGGCTCCGGTTGGTTTGCTTCGTTGAGTGTTTAGGTTCCGGTTGGTTTGCTTCGTTGAGTGTTTAGGCTCCGGTTGGTTTGCTTCGTTGAGCATTTAGACTTAGGTTGGTTTGGTTTGTTGAGTATTTAGGATCCGGTTGGTTTGCTTCGTTGAGTGTTTAAGCTCCTGTTGGTTTGCTTCGTTGACTGTTTAGGCTCCGGTTGGTTTGCTTCGTTGAATGTTTAGGCTCCGGTGGGTTTGCTTCGTTGAGTGTTTAGGCTCCGGTTGGTTTGCTTCGTTGAGTGTTTAGGCTCAGGTTGGTTTGTTTCGTTGAGTGTTTAGGATCCGGTTGGTTTGCTTCGTTGAGTGTTTAGGATCCGGTTGGTTTGCTTCGTTGACTGTTTAGGCTCCGGTTGGTTTGCTTCGTTGAGTGTTTAGGCTCCAGTTAGTTTGCTTCGTTGAGTGTTTAGGCTCCGGTTGGTTTGCTTCGTTGAGTGTTTAGGCTCCGGTTGTTTTGCTTCGTTGAGTGTTTATGCTTTGTTTGGTTTGCTTCATTGAGTGTTTAGGCTCCGGTTGGTTTGCTTCGTTGAGTGTTTAGGCTCCGGTTGGTTTGCTTCGTTGAGTGTTTATTCTCCGGTTGGTTTGCTTAGTTGAGTGTTTAGGCTACCGTTGGTTTGCTTCGTTGAGTGTTAAGGCTCCGGTTGGTTTGCTTCGTTGAGTGTTTAAGCTCCGGTTGGTTTTCTTCGTTGAGTGTTTAGGCTTCTGTTGGTTTGCTTCATTGAGTGTTTAGGCTCCTGTTGGTTTGCTTCGTTGAGTGTTTAGGCTCCGGTTGGTTTGCTTCGTTGAGTGTTTAGGCTCCGGTTGGTTTGCTTCGTTGAGTGTTTAGGCTCCAGTTGGTTTGCTTCGTTGAGTGTTTAGGCTCCGGTTGGTTTGCTTCGTTGAGTGTTTAGGTTCCGGTTGGTTTGCTTCGTTGAGTGTTTATGCTCCGATTGGTTTGCTTCGTTGAGCATTTAGACTTAGGTTGGTTTAGTTCGTTGAGTATTTAGGATCCGGTTGGTTTGTTTCGTTGAGTGTTTAAGCTCCTGTTGGTTTGCTTCGTTGACTGTTTAGGCTCCGGTTGGTTTGCTTCGTTGAATGTTTAGGCTCCGGTGGGTTTGCTTCGTTGAGTGTTTAGGCTCCGGTTGGTTTGCTTCGTTGAGTGTTTAGGCTCAGGTTGGTTTGTTTCGTTGAGTGTTTAGGATCCGGTTGGTTTGCTTCGTTGAGTGTTTAGGATCCGGTTGGTTTGCTTCGTTGACTGTTTAGGCTCCGGTTGGTTTGCTTCGTTGAGTGTTTAGGCTCTAGTTAGTTTGCTTCGTTGAGTGTTTAGGCTCCGGTTGGTTTGCTTCGTTGAGTGTTTAGGCTCCGGTTGGTTTGCTTTGTTGAGTGTTTAGGCTCAGGTTGGTTTGTTTCGTTGTGTGTTTAGGATCCGGTTGGTTTGCTTCATTGAGTCTTTAGGCTCCAGTTGGTTTGCTTCGTTGACTGTTTAGGCTCCGGTCGGTTTGCTTCGTTGAGTGTTTAGGCTCAGGTTAGTTTGCTTTGTTGAGTGTTTAGGCTCGGTTGATTTGCTTCGTTGAGTGTTTAGGCTCTGGTTGGTTTGCTTTGTTGAATGTTTAGGATCCGGATGGTTTGCTTCGTTGAGTGTTTAGGCTCCAGTTAGTTTGCTTCGTTGAATGTTTAGGCTCCGGTGGGTTTGCTTCGTTGAGTGTTTAGGCTCCAGTTGGTTTGCTTCGTTGAGTGTTTAGGCTCCAGTTGGTTTGCTTCGTTGACTGTTTAGGCTCCGGTTGGTTTGCTTCGTTGAGTGTTTAGGCTCCAGTGAGTTTGCTTCGTTGAGTGTTTAGGCTCCGGTTGGTTTGCTTCGTTGAGTGTTTAGGCTCCGATTGTTTTGCTTCGTTGAGTGTTTATGCTTTGTTTGGTTTGCTTCGTTGAGTGTTTAGGCTCCGGTTGGTTTGCTTCGTTGAGTGTTTAGGCTTCGGTTGGTTTGCTTTGTTGAGTGTTTATTCTCCGGTTGGTTTGCTTAGTTGAGTGTTTAGGCTCCCGTTGGTTTGCTTCGTTGAGTGTTAAGACTCCGGTTGGTTTGCTTCGTTGAGTGTTTAGGCTCCGGTTGGTTTTCTTCGTTGAGTGTTTAGGCTTCTGTTGGTTTGCTTCATTGAGTGTTTAGGCTCCGGTTGGTTTGCTTCGCTGAGTGTTTAGGCTCCTGTTGGTTTGCTTCGTTGAGTGTTTAGGCTCCGGTTGGTTTGCTTCGTTGAGTGTTTAGGCTCCGGTTGGTTTGCTTCGTTGAGTGTTTAGGTTCCGGTTGGTTTGCTTCGTTGAGTGTTTAGGCTCCGGTTGGTTTGCTTCGTTGAGCATTTAGACTTAGGTTGGTTTGGTTCGTTGAGTATTTA
Source organism: Lathyrus sativus (assembly GCA_963859935.3). NCBI lineage: Eukaryota > Viridiplantae > Streptophyta > Magnoliopsida > Fabales > Fabaceae > Lathyrus > Lathyrus sativus. The sequence continues at coordinate 594,003,122 of OZ012735.1, forward strand.
GGATCCGGTTGGTTTGCTTCGTTGAGTGTTTAAGCTCCTGTTGGTTTGCTTCGTTGACTGTTTAGGCTCCGGTTGGTTTGCTTCGTTGAATGTTTAGGCTCCGGTGGGTTTGCTTCGTTGAGTGTTTAGGCTCCGGTTGGTTTGCTTTGTTGAGTGTTTACGCTCCGGTTGGTTTGTTTCGTTGAGTGTTTATGCTCTGGTTGGTTTGCTTCGTTGAGTGTTTAGGCTCCGGTTGGTTTGCTTCGTTGAGTGTTTAGACTCCGGTTGGTTTGCTTCGTTGAGTGTTTATTATCCGGTTGGTTTGCTTCGTTGAGTGTTTAGGTTCCGGTTGGTTTGCTTCGTTGAGTGTTTAGGCTCTGGTTGGTTTGCTTCGTTGAGTGTTTAGGCTCAGGTTGGTTTGTTTAGTTGAGTGTTTAGGATCCGGTTGGTTTGCTTCGTTGAGTGTTTAGGCTCCGGTTGGTTTGCTTCGTTGACTGTTTAGGCTCCGGTTGGTTTGCTTCGTTGAGTGTTTAGGCTCCAGTTAGTTTGCTTCGTTGAGTGTTTAGGCTCCGGCTGGTTTGCTTCGTTGAGTGTTTAGGCTCCGGTTGTTTTGCTTCGTTGAGTGTTTATGCTTTGTTTGGTTTGCTTCGTTGAGTGTTTAGGCTCCGGTTGGTTTGCTTCGTTGAGTGTTTAGGCTCCGGTTGGTTTGCTTCGTTGAGTGTTTATTCTCCGGTTGGTTTGCTTAGTTGAGTGTTTAGGCTCCCGTTGGTTTGCTTCGTTGAGTGTTAAGGCTCCGGTTGGTTTGCTTCGTTGAGTGTTTAAGCTCCGGTTGGTTTTCTTCGTTGAGTGTTTAGGCTTCTGTTGGTTTGCTTCATTGAGTGTTTAGGCTCCGGTTGGTTTGCTTCGTTGAGTGTTTAGGTTCCGGTTGGTTTGCTTTGTTGAGTGTTTAGGCTCCGGTTGGTTTGCTTCGTTGAGCATTTAGACTTAGGTTGGTTTGGTTTGTTGAGTATTTAGGATCCGGTTGGTTTGCTTCGTTGAGTGTTTAAGCTCCTGTTGGTTTGCTTCGTTGACTGTTTAGGCTCCGGTTGGTTTGCTTCGTTGAATGTTTAGGCTCCGGTGGGTTTGCTTCGTTGAGTGTTTAGGCTCCGGTTGGTTTGCTTCGTTGAGTGTTTAGGCTCAGGTTGGTTTGTTTCGTTGAGTGTTTAGGATCCGGTTGGTTTGCTTCGTTGAGTGTTTAGGATCCGGTTGGTTTGCTTCGTTGACTGTTTAGGCTCCGGTTGGTTTGCTTCGTTGAGTGTTTAGGCTCCAGTTAGTTTGCTTCGTTGAGTGTTTAGGCTCCGGTTGGTTTGCTTCGTTGAGTGTTTAGGCTCCGGTTGTTTTGCTTCGTTGAGTGTTTATGCTTTGTTTGGTTTGCTTCATTGAGTGTTTAGGCTCCGGTTGGTTTGCTTCGTTGAGTGTTTAGGCTCCGGTTGGTTTGCTTCGTTGAGTGTTTATTCTCCGGTTGGTTTGCTTAGTTGAGTGTTTAGGCTACCGTTGGTTTGCTTCGTTGAGTGTTAAGGCTCCGGTTGGTTTGCTTCGTTGAGTGTTTAAGCTCCGGTTGGTTTTCTTCGTTGAGTGTTTAGGCTTCTGTTGGTTTGCTTCATTGAGTGTTTAGGCTCCTGTTGGTTTGCTTCGTTGAGTGTTTAGGCTCTGGTTGGTTTGCTTCGTTGAGTGTTTAGGCTCCGGTTGGTTTGCTTCGTTGAGTGTTTAGGCTCCAGTTGGTTTGCTTCGTTGAGTGTTTAGGCTCCGGTTGGTTTGCTTCGTTGAGTGTTTACGTTCCGGTTGGTTTGCTTCGTTGAGTGTTTATGCTCCGGTTGGTTTGCTTCGTTGAGCATTTAGACTTAGGTTGGTTTAGTTCGTTGAGTATTTAGGATCCGGTTGGTTTGTTTCGTTGAGTGTTTAAGCTCCTGTTGGTTTGCTTCGTTCACTGTTTAGGCTCCGGTTGGTTTGCTTCGTTGAATGTTTAGGCTCCGGTGGGTTTGCTTCGTTGAGTGTTTAGGCTCCGGTTGGTTTGCTTCGTTGAGTGTTTAGGCTCAGGTTGGTTTGTTTCGTTGAGTGTTTAGGCTCCGGTCGGTTTGCTTCGTTGAGTGTTTAGGCTCAGGTTAGTTTGCTTTGTTGAGTGTTTAGGCTCGGTTGATTTGCTTCGTTGAGTGTTTAGGCTCTGGTTGGTTTGCTTTGTTGAATGTTTAGGATCCGGATGGTTTGCTTCGTTGAGTGTTTAGGCTCCAGTTAGTTTGCTTCGTTGAATGTTTAGGCTCCGGTGGGTTTGCTTCGTTGAGTGTTTAGGCTCCAGTTGGTTTGCTTCGTTGAGTGTTTAGGCTCCAGTTGGTTTGCTTCGTTGACTGTTTAGGCTCCAGTTGGTTTGCTTCGTTGACTGTTTAGGCTCCGGTTGGTTTGCTTCGTTGAGTCTTTAGGCTCCAGTGAGTTTGCTTCGTTGAGTGTTTAGGCTCCGGTTGGTTTGCTTCGTTGAGTGTTTAGGCTCCGATTGTTTTGTTTCGTTGAGTGTTTATGCTTTGTTTGGTTTGCTTCGTTGAGTGTTTAGGCTCGGGTTGGTTTGCTTCGTTGAGTGTTTAGGCTCCGGTTGGTTTGCTTCGTTGAGTGTTTATTCTCCGGTTGGTTTGCTTAGTTGAGTGTTTAGGCTCCCGTTGGTTTGCTTCGTTGAGTGTTTATTCTCCGGTTGGTTTGCTTCGTTGACTGTTTAGGCTCCGGTTGGTTTGCTTCGTTGAGTGTTTAGGCTCCAGTGAGTTTGCTTCGTTGAGTGTTTAGGCTCCGGTTAGTTTGCTTCGTTGAGTGTTTAGGCTCCGGCTGGTTTGCTTCGTTGAGTGTTTAGGCTCTGGTTGTTTTGCTTCGTTGAGTGTTTATGCTTTGTTTGGTTTGCTTCGTTGAGTGTTTAGGCTCCGGTTGGTTTGCTTCGTTGAGTGTTTAGGCTCCGGTTGGTTTGCTTCGTTGAGTGTTTATTCTCCGGTTGGTTTGCTTAGTTGAGTGTTTAGGCTCCCGTTGGTTTGCTTCGTTGAGTGTTAAGGCTCCGGTTGGTTTGCTTCGTTGAGTGTTTAAGCTCCGGTTGGTTTTCTTCGTTGAGTGTTTAGGCTTCTGTTGGTTTGCTTCATTGAGTGTTTAGGCTCCGGTTGGTTTGCTTCGTTGAGTGTTTAGGTTCCGGTTGGTTTGCTTCGTTGAGTGTTTAGGCTCCGGTTGGTTTGCTTCGTTGAGCATTTAGACTTAGGTTGGTTTGGTTTGTTGAGTATTTAGGATCCGGTTGGTTTGCTTCGTTGAGTGTTTAAGCTCCTGTTGGTTTGCTTCGTTGACTGTTTAGGCTCCGGTTGGTTTGCTTCGTTGAATGTTTAGGCTCCGGTGGGTTTGCTTCGTTGAGTGTTTAGGCTCCGGTTGGTTTGCTTCGTTGAGTGTTTAGGCTCAGGTTGGTTTGTTTCGTTGAGTGTTTAGGATCCGGTTGGTTTGCTTCGTTGAGTGTTTAGGATCCGGTTGGTTTGCTTCGTTGACTGTTTAGGCTCCGGTTGGTTTGCTTCGTTGAGTGTTTAGGCTCCAGTTAGTTTGCTTCGTTGAGTGTTTAGGCTCCGGTTGGTTTGCTTCGTTGAGTGTTTAGGCTCCGGTTGTTTTGCTTCGTTGAGTGTTTATGCTTTGTTTGGTTTGCTTCATTGAGTGTTTAGGCTCCGGTTGGTTTGCTTCGTTGAGTGTTTAGGCTCCGGTTGGTTTGCTTCGTTGAGTGTTTATTCTCCGGTTGGTTTGCTTAGTTGAGTGTTTAGGCTACCGTTGGTTTGCTTCGTTGAGTGTTAAGGCTCCGGTTGGTTTGCTTCGTTGAGTGTTTAAGCTCCGGTTGGTTTTCTTCGTTGAGTGTTTAGGCTTCTGTTGGTTTGCTTCATTGAGTGTTTAGGCTCCTGTTGGTTTGCTTCGTTGAGTGTTTAGGCTCCGGTTGGTTTGCTTCGTTGAGTGTTTAGGCTCCGGTTGGTTTGCTTCGTTGAGTGTTTAGGCTCCAGTTGGTTTGCTTCGTTGAGTGTTTAGGCTCCGGTTGGTTTGCTTCGTTGAGTGTTTACGTTCCGGTTGGTTTGCTTCGTTGAGTGTTTATGCTCCGGTTGGTTTGCTTCGTTGAGCATTTAGACTTAGGTTGGTTTAGTTTGTTGAGTATTTAGGATCCGGTTGGTTTGTTTCGTTGAGTGTTTAAGCTCCTGTTGGTTTGCTTCGTTCACTGTTTAGGCTCCGGTTGGTTTGCTTCGTTGAATGTTTAGGCTCCGGTGGGTTTGCTTCGTTGAGTGTTTAGGCTCCGGTTGGTTTGCTTCCTTGAGTGTTTAGGCTCAGGTTGGTTTGTTTCGTTGAGTGTTTAGGCTCCGGTCGGTTTGCTTCGTTGAGTGTTTAGGCTCAGGTTAGTTTGCTTTGTTGAGTGTTTAGGCTCGGTTGATTTGCTTCGTTGAGTGTTTAGGCTCTGGTTGGTTTGCTTTGTTGAATGTTTAGGATCCGGATGGTTTGCTTCGTTGAGTGTTTAGGCTCCAGTTAGTTTGCTTCGTTGAATGTTTAGGCTCCGGTGGGTTTGCTTCGTTGAGTGTTTAGGCTCCAGTTGGTTTGCTTCGTTGAGTGTTTAGGCTCCAGTTGGTTTGCTTCGTTGACTGTTTAGGCTCCAGTTGGTTTGCTTCGTTGACTGTTTAGGCTCCGGTTGGTTTGCTTCGTTGAGTGTTTAGGCTCCAGTGAGTTTGCTTCGTTGAGTGTTTAGGCTCCGGTTGGTTTGCTTCGTTGAGTGTTTAGGCTCCGATTGTTTTGCTTCGTTGAGTGTTTATGCTTTGTTTGGTTTGCTTCGTTGAGTGTTTAGGCTCCGGTTGGTTTGCTTCGTTGAGTGTTTAGGCTCCGGTTGGTTTGCTTCGTTGAGTGTTTATTCTCCGGTTGGTTTGCTTAGTTGAGTGTTTAGGCTCCCGTTGGTTTGCTTCGTTGAGTGTTAAGACTCCGGTTGGTTTGCTTCGTTGAGTGTTTAGGCTCCGGTTGGTTTTCTTTGTTGAGTGTTTAGGATTCTGTTGGTTTGCTTCATTGAGTGTTTAGGCTCCGGTTGGTTTGCTTCGTTGAGTGTTTAGGCTCCTGTTGGTTTGCTTCGTTGAGTGTTTAGGCTCCAGTTGGTTTGCTTCGTTGAGTGTTTAGGCTCCGATTGGTTTGCTTCGTTGAGTGTTTAGGTTCCGGTTGGTTTGCTTCGTTGAGTGTTTAGGCTCCGGTTGGTTTGCTTCGTTGAGCATTTAGACTTAGGTTGGTTTGGTTCGTTGAGTATTTAGGATCCGGTTGGTTTGCTTCGTTGAGTGTTTAAGCTCCTGTTGGTTTGCTTCGTTGACTGTTTAGGCTCCGGTTGGTTTGCTTCGTTGAATGTTTAGGCTCCGGTGGGTTTGCTTCGTTGAGTGTTTAGGCTCCGGTTGGTTTGCTTTGTTGAGTGTTTAGGCTCAGGTTGGTTTGTTTCGTTGAGTGTTTAGGATCCGGTTGGTTTGCTTCGTTGAGTGTTTAGGATCCGGTTGGTTTGCTTCGTTGGCTGTTTAGGCTCCGGTTGGTTTGCTTCGTTGAGTGTTTAGGCTCCAGTTAGTTTGCTTCGTTGAGTGTTTTGGCTCCGGTTGGTTTGCTTCGTTGAGTGTTTAGGCTCCGGTTGGTTTGCTTCGTTGAGTGTTTAGGCTCAGGTTGGTTTGTTTCGTTGTGTGTTTAGGATCCGGTTGGTTTGCTTCGTTGAGTGTTTAGGCTCCGGTTGGTTTGCTTCGTTGAGTGTTTATTCTCCGGTTGGTTTGCTTCGTTGAGTGTTTAGGCTCCGGTTAGTTTGCTTTGTTGAGTGTTTAGGCTTCGGTTGATTTGCTTCGTTGAGTGTTTAGGCTCTGGTTGGTTTGCTTCGTTGAATGTTTAGGATCCGGATGGTTTGCTTCGTTGAGTGTTTAGGCTCCAGTTAGTTTGCTTCGTTGAATGTTTAGGCTCCGGTGGGTTTGCTTCGTTGGATGTTTAGGCTCCGGTTGGTTTGCTTCGTTGAGTGTTTAGGCTCCGGTTGGTTTGCTTTGTTGAGTGTTTAGGCTCCGTTTGGTTTGCTTCGTTGAGTGTTTATGCTCTGGTTGGTTTGCTTCGTTGAGTGTTTAGGCTCCGGTTGGTTTGCTTCGTTGAGTGTTTAGACTCCGGTTGGTTTGCTTCGTTGAGTGTTTATTATCCGGTTGGTTTGCTTCGTTGAGTGTTTAGGTTCCGGTTGGTTTGCTTCGTTGAGTGTTTAGGCTCTGGTTGGTTTGCTTCGTTGAGTGTTTAGGCTCAGTTTGGTTTGTTTCGTTGAGTGTATAGGATCCGGTTGGTTTGCTTCGTTGAGTGTTTAGGCTCCGGTTGGTTTGCTTCATTGACTGTTTAGGCTCCGGTTGGTTTGCTTCGTTGAGTGTTTAGGCTCCAGTTAGTTTGCTTCGTTGAGTGTTTAGGCTCCGGTTGGTTTGCTTCGTTGAGTGTTTAGGCTCCGGTTGGTTTGCTTCGTTGAGTGTTTATTCTCAGGTCGGTTTGCTTAGTTGAGTGTTTAGGCTCCAGTTGGTTTGCTTCGTTGAGTGTTAAGGCTCCGGTTGGTTTGCTTCGTTGAGTGTTTAGGCTCCGGTCGGTTTTCTTCGTTGAGTGTTTAGGCTTCTGTTGGTTTGCTTCAATGAGTATTTAGGCTCCGGTTGGTTTGCTTTGTTGAGTGTTTAGGCTCCTGTTGGTTTGCTTCGTTGAGTGTTTAGGCTCCGGTTGGTTTGCTTCGTTGAGTGTTTAGGCTCCGGTTGGTTTGCTTCGTTGAGTGTTTAGGTTCTGGTTGGTTTGCTTCGTTGAGTGTTTAGGCTCCGGTTGGTTTGCTTCGTTGAGCGTTTAGACTTAGGTTGGTTTGGTTCGTTGAGTATTTAGGATCCGGTTGGTTTGCTTCGTTGAGTGTTTAAGCTCCTGTTGGTTTGCTTCGTTGACTGTTTAGGCTCCGATTGGTTTGCTTCGTTGAATGTCTAGGCTCCGGTGGGTTTGCTTCGTTGAATGTTTAGCCTCCGGTGGGTTTGTTTCGTTGAGTGCTTAGGATCCGGTTGGTTTGCTTCGTCGAGTATTTAGGCCCCGGTTGGTTTGCTTCGTTGAGTGTTTAGGCTCCTGTTGGTTTGCTTCGTTGAGTGTTTAGGCTCTGGTTGGTTTGCTTCGTTGAGTGTTTAGGCTTTGGTTGGTTTGTTTCGTTGAGTGTTTAGGATCCGGTTGGTTTGCTTCGTTGAGTGTTTAGGCTCCGGTTGGTTTGCTTCGTTGACTGTTTAGGCTCCTGTTGGTTTGCTTCGTTGAGTGTTGAGGCTCCGGTTGGTTTGCTTCGTTGAGTGTTTAGGCTCCGGTTGGTTTGCTTCGTTGAGTGTTTAGGTTCCGGTTGGTTTGCTTCGTTGAGTGTTTAGGCTCTGGTTGGTTTGCTTCGTTGAGTGTTTAGGCTCAAGTTGGTTTGTTTCGTTGAGTGTTTAGGATCCGGTTGGTTTGCTTCGTTGAGTGTTTAGGATCCGGTTGGTTTGCTTCGTTGACTGTTTAGGCTCCGGTTGGTTTGCTTCGTTGAGTGTTTAGGCTCCAGTTAGTTTGCTTCGTTGACTGTTTAGGCTCCGGTTGGTTTGCTTCGTTGAGTGTTTAGGCTCCGGTTAGTTTGCTTTGTTGAGTGTTCAGGCTTCGGTTGATTTGCTTCGTTGAGTGTTTAGGCTCTGGTTGGTTTGCTTCGTTGAATGTTTAGGATCCAGATGGTTTGCTTCGTTGAGTGTTTAGGCTCCAGTTAGTTTGCTTCGTTGAATGTTTAGGCTCCGGTGGGTTTGCTTCGTTGAGTGTTTAGGCTCCGGTTGGTTTGCTTCGTTGAGTGTTTAGGCTCCTGTTGGTTTGCTTCGTTGAGTTTTTATGCTCGGGTTGGTTTGCTTCGTTGAGTGTTTAGGCTCCGGTTGGTTTGCTTCGTTGAGTGTTTAGACTCCGGTTGGTTTGCTTCGTTGAGTGTTTATTATCCGGTTGGTTTGCTTCGTTGAGTGTTTAGGTTCCGGTTGGTTTGCTTCGTTGAGTGCTTAGGCTCTGGTTGGTTTGCTTCGTTGAGTGTTTAGGCTCAGGTTGGTTTGTTTTGTTGAGTGTTTAGGATCCGGTTGGTTTGCTTCGTTGAGTGTTTAGGCTCCGGTTGGTTTGCTTCGTTGACTGTTTAGGCTCCGGTTGGTTTGCTTCGTTGAGTGTTTAGGCTTCAGTTAGTTTGCTTCGTTGAGTGTTTAGGCTCCGGTTGGTTTGCTTCGTTGAGTGTTTAGGCTCTGGTTGTTTTACTTCGTTGAGTGTTTATGCTTTGTTTGGTTTGCTTCGTTGAGTGTTTAGGCTCCGGTTGGTTTGCTTCGTTGAGTGTTTAGGCTCCGGTTGGTTTGCTTCGTTGAGTGTTTATTCTCCGGTTGGTTTGCTTAGTTGAGTGTTTAGGCTCCCGTTGGTTTGCTTCGTTGAGTGTTAAGGCTCCGGTTGGTTTGCTTCGTTGAGTGTTTAGGCTCCGGTTGGTTTTCTTCGTTGAGTGTTTAGGCTTCTGTTGGTTTGCTTCATTGAGTGTTTAGGCTCCGGTTGGTTTGCTTCGTTGAGTGTTTAGGCTTCTGTTGGTTTGCTTCGTTGAGTGTTTAGGCTCCAGTTGGTTTGCTTCGTTGAGTGTTTAGGCTCCGGTTGGTTTGCTTCGTTGAGTGTTTAGGTTCCGGTTGGTTTGCTTCGTTGAATGTTTAGGCTCCGGTTGGTTTGCTTCGTTGAGCATTTAGACTTAGGTTGGTTTGGTTCGTTGAGTATTTAGGATCCGGTTGGTTTGCTTCGTTGAGTGTTTAAGCTCCTGTTGGTTTGCTTCGTTGAGTGTTTAGGCTCCTGTTGGTTTGCTTCGTTGAGTGTTTAGGCTCTGGTTGGTTTGCTTCGTTGAGTGTTTAGGCTCAGGTTGGTTTGTTTCGTTGAGTGTTTAGGATCCGGTTGGTTTGCTTCGTTGAGTGTTTAGGCTCCGGTTGGTTTGCTTCGTTGACTGTTTAGGCTCCTGTTGGTTTGCTTCGTTGAGTGTTGAGGCTCCGGTTGGTTTGCATCGTTGAGTGTTTAGGCTCCGGTTGGTTTGCTTCGTTGAGTGTTTAGGTTCCGGTTGGTTTGCTTCGTTGAGTGTTTAGGCTCTGGTTGGTTTGCTTCGTTGAGTGTTTAGGCTCCGGTTGGTTTGCTTCGTTGAGTGTTTAGACTCCGGTTGGTTTGCTTCGTTGAGTGTTTATTATCCGGTTGGTTTGCTTCGTTGAGTGTTTAGGTTCCGGTTGGTTTGCTTCGTTGAGTGCTTAGGCTCTGGTTGGTTTGCTTCGTTGAGTGTTTAGGCTCAGGTTGGTTTGTTTTGTTGAGTGTTTAGGATCCGGTTGGTTTGCTTCGTTAAGTGTTTAGGCTCCGGTTGGTTTGCTTCGTTGACTGTTTAGGCTCCGGTTGGCTTGCTTCGTTGAGTGTTTAGGCTTCAGTTAGTTTGCTTCGTTGAGTGTTTAGGCTCCGGTTGGTTTGCTTCGTTGAGTGTTTAGGCTCTGGTTGTTTTACTTCGTTGAGTGTTTATGCTTTGTTTGGTTTGCTTCGTTGAGTGTTTAGGCTCCGGTTGGTTTGCTTCGTTGAGTGTTTAGGCTCCGGTTGGTTTGCTTCGTTGAGTGTTTATTCTCCGGTTGGTTTGCTTAGTTGAGTGTTTAGGCTCCCGTTGGTTTGCTTCGTTGAGTGTTAAGGCTCCGGTTGGTTTGCTTCGTTGAGTGTTTAGGCTCCGGTTGGTTTTCTTCGTTGAGTGTTTAGGCTTCTGTTGGTTTGCTTCATTGAGTGTTTAGGCTCCGGTTGGTTTGCTTCGTTGAGTGTTTAGGCTTCTGTTGGTTTGCTTCGTTGAGTGTTTAGGCTCCAGTTGGTTTGCTTCGTTGAGTGTTTAGGCTCCGGTTGGTTTGCTTCGTTGAGTGTTTAGGTTCTGTTTGGTTTGCTTCGTTGGGTGTTTAGGCTCCGGTTGGTTTGCTTCGTTGAGCATTTAGACTTAGGTTGGTTTGGTTCGTTGAGTATTTAGGATCCGGTTGGTTTGCTTCGTTGAGTGTTTAAGCTCCTGTTGGTTTGCTTCGTTGAGTGTTTAAGCTCCTGTTGGTTTGCTTCGTTGAGTGTTTAGGCTCTGGTTGGTTTGCTTCGTTGAGTGTTTAGGCTCAGGTTGGTTTGTTTCGTTGAGTGTTTAGGATCCGGTTGGTTTGCTTCGTTGAGTGTTTAGGCTCCGGTTGGTTTGCTTCGTTGACTGTTTAGGCTCCTGTTGGTTTGCTTCGTTTAGTGTTGAGGCTCCGGTTGGTTTGCTTCTTTGAGTGTTTAGGCTCCGGTTGGTTTGCTTCGTTGAGTGTTTAAGTTCCGGTTGGTTTGCTTCGTTGAGTGTTTAGGCTCTGGTTGGTTTGCTTCGTTGAGTGTTTAGGCTCCGGTTGGTTTGCTTCGTTGAGTGTTTAGACTACGGTTGGTTTGCTTCGTTGAGTGTTTATTATCCGGTTGGTTTGCTTCGTTGAGTGTTTAGGTTCCGGTTGGTTTGCTTCGTTGAGTGCTTAGGCGCTGGTTGGTTTGCTTCGTTGAGTGTTTAGGCTCAGGTTGGTTTGTTTTGTTGAGTGTTTAGGATCCGGTTGGTTTGCTTCGTTGAGTGTTTAGGCTCCGGTTGGTTTGCTTCGTTGACTGTTTAGGCTCCGGTTGGTTTGCTTCGTTGAGTGTTTAGGCTTCAGTTAGTTTGCTTCGTTGAGTGTTTAGGCTCCGGTTGGTTTGCTTCGTTGAGTGTTTAGGCTCCGGTTGGTTTGCTTCGTTGAGCATTTAGACTTAGGTTGGTTTGGTTCGTTGAGTATTTAGGATCCGGTTGGTTTGCTTCGTTGAGTGTTTAAGCTCCTGTTGGTTTGCTTCGTTGAGTGTTTAAGCTCCTGTTGGTTTGCTTCGTTGAGTGTTTAGGCTCTGGTTGGTTTGCTTCGTTGAGTGTTTAGGCTCAGGTTGGTTTGTTTCGTTGAGTGTTTAGGATCCGGTTGGTTTGCTTCGTTGAGTGTTTAGGCTCCGGTTGGTTTGCTTCGTTGACTGTTTAGGCTCCTGTTGGTTTGCTTCGTTTAGTGTTGAGGCTCCGGTTGGTTTGCTTCTTTGAGTGTTTAGGCTCCGGTTGGTTTGCTTCGTTGAGTGTTTAAGTTCCGGTTGGTTTGCTTCGTTGAGTGTTTAGGCTCTGGTTGGTTTGCTTCGTTGAGTGTTTAGGCTCCAGTTGGTTTGCTTCGTTGAGTGTTTAGACTCCGGTTGGTTTGCTTCGTTGAGTGTTTATTATCCGGTTGGTTTGCTTCGTTGAGTGTTTAGGTTCCGGTTGGTTTGCTTCGTTGAGTGCTTAGGCGCTGGTTGGTTTGCTTCGTTGAGTGTTTAGGCTCAGGTTGGTTTGTTTTGTTGAGTGTTTAGGATCCGGTTGGTTTGCTTCGTTGAGTGTTTAGGCTCCGGTTGGTTTGCTTCGTTGACTGTTTAGGCTCCGGTTGGTTTGCTTCGTTGAGTGTTTAGGCTTCAGTTAGTTTGCTTCGTTGAGTGTTTAGGCTCCGGTTGGTTTGCTTCGTTGAGTGTTTAGGCTCTGGTTGTTTTACTTCGTTGATTGTTTATGCTTTGTTTGGTTTGCTTCGTTGAGTGTTTAGGCTCCGGTTGGTTTGCTTCGTTGAGTGTTTAGGCTCCGGTTGGTTTGCTTCGTTGAGTGTTTATTCTCCGGTTGGTTTGCTTAGTTGAGTGTTTAGGCTCCCGTTGGTTTGCTTCGTTGAGTGTTAAGGCTCCGGTTGGTTTGCTTCGTTGAGTGTTTAGGCTCCGGTTGGTTTTCTTCGTTGAATGTTTAGGCTTCTGTTGGTTTGCTTCATTGAGTGTTTAGGCTCCGGTTGGTTTGCTTCGTTGAGTGTTTAGGCTTCTGTTGGTTTTCTTCTTGAGTGTTTAGGCTCCAGTTGGTTTGCTTCGTTGAGTGTTTAGGCTCCGGTTGGTTTGCTTCGTTGAGTGTTTAGGTTCCGGTTGGTTTGCTTCGTTGAGTGTTTAGGCTCCGGTTGGTTTGCTTCGTTGAGCATTTAGACTTAGGTTGGTTTGGTTCGTTGAGTATTTAGGATCCGGTTGGTTTGCTTCGTTGAGTGTTTAAGCTCCTGTTGGTTTGCTTCGTTGAGTGTTTAGGCTCCTGTTGGTTTGCTTCATTGAGTGTTTAGGCTCTGGTTGGTTTGCTTCGTTGAGTGTTTAGGCTCAGGTTGGTTTGTTTCGTTGAGTGTTTAGGATCCGGTTGGTTTGCTTCGTTGAGTGTTTAGGCTCCGGTTGGTTTGCTTCGTTGACTGTTTAGGCTCCTGTTGGTTTGCTTCGTTGAGTGTTGAGGCTCCGGTTGGTTTGCTTCGTTGAGTGTTTAGGCTCCGGTTGGTTTGCTTCGTTGAGTGTTTAGGTTCCGGTTGGTTTGCTTCGTTGAGTGTTTAGGCTCTGGTTGGTTTGCTTCGTTGAGTGTTTAGGCTCAGGTTGGTTTGTTTCGTTGAGTGTTTACGATCCGGTTGGTTTGCTTCGTTGAGTGTTTAGGATCCGGTTGGTTTGCTTCGTTGACTGTTTAGGCTCCGGTTGGTTTGCTTCGTTGAGTGTTTAGGCTCCAGTTAGTTTGCTTCGTTGACTGTTTAGGCTCCGGTTGGTTTGCTTCGTTGAGTGTTTAGGCTCCGGTTAGTTTGCTTTGTTGAGTGTTTAGGCTTCGGTTGATTTGCTTCGTTGAGTGTTTAGGCTCTGGTTGGTTTGCTTCGTTGAATGTTTAGGATCCGGATGGTTTGCTTCGTTGAGTGTTTAGGCTCCAGTTAGTTTGCTTCGTTGAATGTTTAGGCTCCGGTGGGTTTGCTTCGTTGAGTGTTTAGGCTCCGGTTGGTTTGCTTCGTTGAGTGTTTAGGCTCCGGTTGGTTTGCTTCGTTGAGTTTTTATGCTCTGGTTGGTTTGCTTCGTTGAGTGTTTAGGCTCCGGCTGGTTTGCTTCGTTGAGTGTTTAGACTCCGGTTGGTTTGCTTCGTTAAGTGTTTATTATCCGGTTGGTTTGCTTCGTTGAGTGTTTAGGTTCCGGTTGGTTTGCTTCGTTGAGTGTTTAGGCTCTGGTTGGTTGCTTCGTTGAGTGTTTAGGCTCAGGTTGGTTTGTTTCGTTGAGTGTTTAGGATCCGGTTGGTTTGCTTCGTTGAGTGTTTAGGCTCCGGTTGGTTTGCTTCGTTGACTGTTTAGGCTCCGGTTGGTTTGCTTCGTTGAGTGTTTAGGCTCCAGTTAGTTTGCTTCGTTGAGTGTTTAGGCTCCGGTTGGTTTGCTTCGTTGAGTGTTTAGGCTCCGGTTGTTTTGCTTCGTTGAGTGTTTATGCTTTATTTGGTTTGCTTCGTTGAGTGTTTAGGCTCCGGTTGGTTTGCTTCGTTGAGTGTTTAGGCTCCGGTTGGTTTGCTTCGTTGAGTGTTTATTCTCCGGTTGGTTTGCTTAGTTGAGTGTTTAGGCTCCCGTTGGTTTGCTTCGTTGAGTGTTAAGGCTCCGGTTGGTTTGCTTCGTTGAGTGTTTAGGCTCCGGTTGGTTTTCTTCGTTGAGTGTTTAGGCTTCTGTTGGTTTGCTTCATTGAGTGTTTAGGCTCCGGTTGGTTTGCTTCGTTGAGTGTTTAGGCTCCTGTTGGTTTGCTTCGTTGAGTGTTTAGGCTCCAGTTGGTTTGCTTCGTTGAGTGTTTAGGCTCCGGTTGGTTTGATTCGTTGAGTGTTTAGGTTCCGGTTGGTTTGCTTCGTTGAGTGTTTAGGCTCCGGTTGGTTTGCTTCGTTGAGCATTTAGACTTAGGTTGGTTTGGTTCGTTGAGTATTTAGGATCCGGTTGGTTTGCTTCGTTGAGTGTTTAAGCTCCTGTTGGTTTGCTTCGTTGACTGTTTAGGCTCCGGTTGGTTTGCTTCGTTGAATGTTTAGGCTCCGGTGGGTTTGCTTCGTTGAGTGTTTAGGCTCCGGTTGGTTTGCTTCGTTGAGTGTTTAGGCTCAGGTTGGTTTGTTTCGTTGAGTGTTTAGGATCCGGTTGGTTTGCTTCGTTGAGTGTTTAGGATCCGGCTGGTTTGCTTCGTTGACTGTTTAGGCTCCGGTTGGTTTGCTTCGTTGAGTGTTTTGGCTCCAGTTAGCTTGCTTCGTTGAGTGTTTAGGCTCCGGTTGGTTTGCTTCGTTGAGTGTTTAGGCTCCGGTTGGTTTGCTTCGTTGAGTGTTTAGGCTCAGGTTGGTTTGTTTCGTTGTGTGTTTAGGATCCGGTTGGTTTGCTTCGTTGAGTGTTTAGGCTCCAGTTGGTTTGCTTGGTTGACTGTTTAGGCTCCGGTCGGTTTGCTTCGTTGAGTGTTTAGGCTCCGGTTAGTTTGCTTTGTTGAATGTTTAGGATCCGGATGGTTTGCTTCATTGAGTGTTTAGGCTCCAGTTAGTTTGCTTCGTTGAATGTTTAGGCTCCGGTGGGTTTGCTTCGTTGAGTGTTTAGGCTCCGGTTGGTTTGCTTCGTTGAGTGTTTAGGCTCCAGTTGGTTTGCTTCGTTGACTGTTTAGGCTCCGGTTGGTTTGCTTCGTTGAGTGTTTAGGCTCCAGTTAGTTTGCTTCGTTGAGTGTTTAGGCTCCAGTTAGTTTGCTTCGTTGAGTGTTTAGGCTCCGGTTGGTTTGCTTCGTTGAGTGTTTAGGCTCCGGTTGTTTTGCTTCGTTGAGTGTTTATGCTTTGTTTGGTTTGCTTCGTTGAGTGTTTAGGCTCCGGTTGGTTTGCTTCGTTGAGTGTTTAGGCTCCGGTTGGTTTGCTTCGTTGAGCATTTAGACTTAGGTTGGTTTGGTTCGTTGAGTATTTAGGATCCGGTTGGTTTGCTTCGTTGAGTGTTTAAGCTCCTGTTGGTTTGCTTCGTTGACTGTTTAGGCTCCGGTTGGTTTGCTTTGTTGAATGTTTAGGCTCCGGTGGGTTTGCTTCGTTGAGTGTTTAGGCTCCGGTTGGTTTGCTTCGTTGAGTTTTTAGGCTCAGGTTGGTTTGTTTCGTTGAGTGTTTAGGATCCGGTTGGTTTGCTTCGTTGAGTGTTTAGGATCCAGCTGGTTTGCTTCGTTGACTGTTCAGGCTCCGGTTGGTTTACTTCGTTGAGTGTTTAGGCTCCAGTTAGCTTGCTTCGTTGAGTGTTTAGGCTCCGGTTGGTTTGCTTCGTTGAGTGTTTAGGCTCCGGTTGGTTTGCTTCGTTGAGTGTTTAGGCTCAGGTTGGTTTGTTTCGTTGTGTGTTTAGGATCCGGTTGGTTTGCTTCGTAGAGTGTTTAGGCTCCAGTTGGTTTGCTTCGTTGACTGTTTAGGCTCCGGTCGGTTTGCTTCGTTGAGTGTTTAGGCTCCGGTTAGTTTGCTTTGTTGAATGTTTAGGATCCGGATGGTTTGCTTCGTTGAGTGTTTAGGCTCCAGTTAGTTTGCTTCGTTGAATGTTTAGGCTCCGGTGGGTTTGCTTCGTTGAGTGTTTAGGCTCCGGTTGGTTTGCTTCGTTGAGTGTTTAGGCTCCAGTTGGTTTGCTTCGTTGACTGTTTAGGCTCCGGTTGGTTTGCTTCGTTGACTGTTTAGGCTCCAGTTAGTTTGCTTCGTTGAGTGTTTAGGCTCCGGTTGGTTTGCTTCGTTGAGTGTTTAGGCTCCGGTTGTTTTGCTTCGTTGAGTGTTTATGCTTTGTTTGGTTTGCTTCGTTGAGTGTTTAGGCTCCGGTTGGTTTGCTTCGTTGAGTGTTTAGGCTCCGGTTGGTTTGCTTCGTTGAGCATTTAGACTTAGGTTGGTTTGGTTCGTTGAGTATTTAGGATCCGGTTGGTTTGCTTCGTTGAGTGTTTAAGCTCCTGTTGGTTTGCTTCGTTGACTGTTTAGGCTCCGGTTGGTTTGCTTTGTTGAATGTTTAGGCTCCGGTGGGTTTGCTTCGTTGAGTGTTTAGGCTCCGGTTGGTTTGCTTCGTTGAGTTTTTAGGCTCAGGTTGGTTTGTTTCGTTGAGTGTTTAGGATCCGGTTGGTTTGCTTCGTTGAGTGTTTAGGATCCAGCTGGTTTGCTTCGTTGACTGTTCAGGCTCCGGTTGGTTTACTTCGTTGAGTGTTTAGGCTCCAGTTAGCTTGCTTCGTTGAGTGTTTAGGCTCCGGTTGGTTTGCTTCGTTGAGTGTTTAGGCTCCGGTTGGTTTGCTTCGTTGAGTGTTTAGGCTCAGGTTGGTTTGTTTCGTTGTGTGTTTAGGATCCGGTTGGTTTGCTTCGTAGAGTGTTTAGGCTCCAGTTGGTTTGCTTCGTTGACTGTTTAGGCTCCGGTCGGTTTGCTTCGTTGAGTGTTTAGGCTCCGGTTAGTTTGCTTTGTTGAATGTTTAGGATCCGGATGGTTTGCTTCGTTGAGTGTTTAGGCTCCAGTTAGTTTGCTTCGTTGAATGTTTAGGCTCCGGTGGGTTTGCTTCGTTGAGTGTTTAGGCTCCGGTTGGTTTGCTTCGTTGAGTGTTTAGGCTCCAGTTGGTTTGCTTCGTTGACTGTTTAGGCTACGGTTGGTTTGCTTCGTTGACTGTTTAGGCTCCAGTTAGTTTGCTTCGTTGAGTGCTTAGGCTCCGGTTGGTTTGCTTCGTTGAGTGTTTAGGCTCCGGTTGTTTTGCTTCGTTGAGTGTTTATGCTTTGTTTGGTTTGCTTCGTTGAGTGTTTAGGCTCCGGTTGGTTTGCTTCGTTGAGTGTTTAGGCTCCGGTTGGTTTGCTTCGTTGAGTGTTTATTCTCCGGTTGGTTTGCTTAGTTGAGTGTTTAGGCTCCCGTTGGTTTGCTTCGTTGAGTGTTAAGGCTCCGGTTGGTTTGCTTCGTTGAGTGTTTAGGCTCCGGTTGGTTTTCTTCGTTGAGTGTTTAGGTTTCTGTTGGTTTGCTTCATTGAGTGCTTAGGCTCTGGTTGGTTTGCTTCGTTGAGTGTTTAGGCTCCTGTTGGTTTGCTTCGTTGAGTGTTTAGGCTCCGGTTGGTTTGCTTCGTTGAGTGTTTAGGCTCCGGTTGGTTTGCTTCGTTGAGTGTTTAGGTTCCGGTTGGTTTGCTTCGTTGAGTGTTTAGGCTCTGGTTGGTTTGCTTTGTTGAGCATTTAGACTTAGGTTGGTTTGGTTCGTTGAGTATTTAGGATCCGGTTGGTTTGCTTCGTTGAGTGTTTAAGCTCCTGTTGGTTTGCTTCGTTGACTGTTTAGGCTCCGGTTGGTTTGCTTCGTTGAATGTTTAGGCTCCGGTGGGTTTGCTTCGTTGAGTGTTTAGGCTCCGGTTGGTTTGCTTTGTTGAGTGTTTAGGCTCAGGTTGGTTTGTTTCGTTGAGTGTTTAGGATCCGGTTGGTTTGCTTCGTTGAGTGTTTAGGCTCCAGTTAGTTTGCTTCGTTGAGTGTTTTGGCTCCGGTTGGTTTGCTTCGTTGAGTGTTTAGGCTCCGGTTGGTTTACTTCGTTGAGTGTTTAGGCTCAGGTTGGTTTGTTTCGTTGTGTGTTTAGGATCCGGTTGGTTTGCTTCGTTGAGTGTTTAGGCTCCAGTTGGTTTGCTTCGTTGACTGTTTAGGCCCCGGTTGGTTTGCTTCGTTGAGTGTTTAGGCTCCGGTTACTTTGCTTTGTTGAGTGTTTAGGCTTTGGTTGATTTGCTTCGTTGAGTGTTTAGGCTCTGGTTGGTTTGCTTCGTTGAATGTTTAGGATTCGGATGGTTTGCTTCGTTGAGTGTTTAGGCTCCAGTTAGTTTGCTTTGTTGAATGTTTAGGCTCCGGTGGGTTTGCTTCGTTGAATGTTTAGGCTCCGGTTGGTTTCCTTCGTTGAGTGTTTAGGCTCCGGTTGGTTTGCTTTGTTGAGTGTTTAGGCTCCGGTTGGTTTGCTTTGTTGAGTGTTTATGCTCTGGTTGGTTTGCTTCGTTGAGTGTTTAGGCTCCGGTTGTTTTGCTTCGTTGAGTGTTTAGACTCCGGTTGGTTTGCTTCGTTGAGTGTTTATTATCCGGTTGGTTTGCTTCGTTGATTGTTTAGGTTCCGGTTGGTTTGCTTCGTTGAGTGTTTAGGCTCTGGTTGGTTTGCTTCGTTGAGTGTTTAGGCTCAGTTTGGTTTGTTTCGTTGAGTGTTTAGGATCCGGTTGGTTTGCTTCGTTGAGTGTTTAGGCTCCGGTTGGTTTGCTTCGTTGACTGTTTAGGCTCCGGTTGGTTTGCTTCGTTGACTGTTTAGGCTCCAGTTAGTTTGCTTCGTTGAGTGTTTAGGCTCCGGTTGGTTTGCTTCGTTGAGTGTTTAGGCTCCGGTTGTTTTGCTTCGTTGAGTGTTTATGCTTTGTTTGGTTTGCTTCGTTGAGTGTTTAGGCTCCGGTTGGTTTGCTTCGTTGAGTGTTTAGGCTCCGGTTGGTTTGCTTCGTTGAGTGTTTATTCTCCGGTTGGTTTGCTTAGTTGAGTGTTTAGGCTCCCGTTGGTTTGCTTCGTTGAGTGTTAAGGCTCCGGTTGGTTTGCTTCGTTGAGTGTTTAGGCTCCGGTTGGTTTTCTTCGTTGAGTGTTTAGGCTTCTGTTGGTTTGCTTCATTGAGTGTTTAGGCTCTGGTTGGTTTGCTTCGTTGAGTGTTTAGGCTCCTGTTGGTTTGCTTCGTTGAGTGTTTAGGCTCCGGTTGGTTTGCTTCGTTGAGTGTTTAGGTTCCGGTTGGTTTGCTTCGTTGAGTGTTTAGGCTCTGGTTGGTTTGCTTCGTTGAGCATTTAGACTTAGGTTGGTTTGGTTCGTTGAGTATTTAGGATCCGGTTGGTGTGCTTCGTTGAGTGTTTAAGCTCCTGTTGGTTTGCTTCGTTGACTGTTTAGGCTCCGGTTGGTTTGCTTCGTTGAATGTTTAGGCTCCGGTGGGTTTGCTTCGTTGAATGTTTAGGCTCCGGTGGGTTTGTTTCGTTGAGTGTTTAGGATCCGGTTGGTTTGCTTCGTCGAGTGTTTAGGCCCCGGTTGGTTTGCTTCGTTGAGTGTTTAGGCTCCTGTTGGTTTGCTTCGTTGAGTGTTTAGGCTCTGGTTGGTTTGCTTCGTTGAGTGTTTAGGCTCCTGTTGGTTTGCTTCGTTGAGTGTTTAGGCTCTGGTTGGTTTGCTTCGTTGAGTGTTTAGGCTCAGGTTGGTTTGTTTCGTTGAGTGTTTAGGATCCGGTTGGTTTGCTTCGTTGAGTGTTTAGGCTCCGGTTGGTTTGCTTCGTTGACTGTTTAGGCTCCGGTTGGTTTGCTTCGTTGAGTGTTTAGGCTCCAGTTAGTTTGCTTCGTTGAGTGTTTAGGCTCCGGTTGGTTTGCTTCGTTGAGTGTTTAGGCTCCGGTTGTTTTGCTTCGTTGAGTGTTTATGCTTTGTTTGGTTTGCTTCGTTGAGTGTTTAGGCTCCGGTTGGTTTGCTTCGTTGAGTGTTTAGGCTCCGGTTGGTTTGCTTCGTTGAGTGTTTATTCTCCGGTTGGTTTGCTTAGTTGAGTGTTTAGGCTCCCGTTGGTTTGCTTCGTTGAGTGTTAAGGCTCCGGTTGGTTTGCTTCGTTGAGTGTTTAGGCTCCGGTTGGTTTTCTTCGTTGAGTGTTTAGGCTTCTATTGGTTTGCTTCATTGAGTGTTTAGGCTCCGGTTGGTTTGCTTCGTTGAGTGTTTAGGCTCCTGTTGGTTTGCTTCGTTGAGTGTTTAGGCTCCGGTTGGTTTGCTTCGTTGAGTGTTTAGGCTCCGGTTGGTTTGCTTCGTTGAGTGTTTAGGTTCCGGTTGGTTTGCTTCGTTGAGTGTTTAGGCTCCGGTTGGTTTTCTTCGTTGAGCATTTAGACTTAGGTTGGTTTGGTTCGTTAAGTATTTAGGATCCGGTTGGTTTGCTTCGTTGAGTGTTTAAGCTCCTGTTGGTTTGCTTCGTTGACTGTTTAGGCTCCGGTTGGTTTGCTTCGTTGAATGTTTAGGCTCCGGTGGGTTTGCTTCGTTGAGTGTTTAGGCTCCGGTTGGTTTGCTTCGTTGAGTGTTTAGGCTCAGGTTGGTTTGTTTCGTTGAGTGTTTAGGATCCGGTTGGTTTGCTTCGTTGAGTGTTTAGGATCCGGTTGGTTTGCTACGTTGACTGTGTAGGCTCCGGTTAGTTTGCTTCGTTGAGTGCTTAGGCTCCGGTTGGTTTGCTTCGTTGAGTGTTTAGGCTACGGTTGGTTTGCTTCGTTGAGTGTTTAGGCTCAAGTTGGTTTGTTTCGTTGTGTGTTTAGGATCCGGTTGGTTTGCTTCGTTGAGTGTTTAGGCTCCAGTTGGTTTGCTTCGTTGACTGTTTAGGCTACGGTCGGTTTGCTTCGTTGAGTGTTTAGGCTCCGGTCGGTTTGCTTCGTTGAGTGTTTAGGCTCCGGTTAGTTTGCTTTGTTGAGTGTTTAAGCTTCGGTTGATTTGCTTCGTTGAGTGTTTAGGCTCTGGTTGGTTTGCTTTGTTGAATGTTTAGGATCCGGATGGTTTGCTTCGTTGAGTGTTTAGGCTCCAGTTAGTTTGCTTCGTTGAATGTTTAGGCTCCGGTGGGTTTGCTTTGTTGAGTGTTTAGGCTCCGGTTGGTTTGCTTCGTTGAGTGTTTAGGCTCCAGTTGGTTTGCTTCGTTGACTGTTTAGGCTCTGGTTGGTTTTCTTCGTTGAGTGTTTAGGCTCCAGTTAGTTTGCTTCGTTGAGTGTTTAGGCTCCGGTTGGTTTGCTTCGTTGAGTGTTTAGGCTCCGGTTGTTTTGCTTCGTTGAGTGTTTATGCTTTGTTTGGTTTGCTTCGTTGAGTGTTTAGGCTCCGGTTGGTTTGCTTCGTTGAGTGTTTAGGCTCCGGTTGGTTTGCTTCGTTGAGTGTTTATTCTCCGGTTGGTTTGCTTAGTTGAGTGTTTAGGCTCCCGTTGGTTTACTTCGTTGAGTGTTAAGGCTCCGGTTGGTTTGCTTCGTTGAGTGTTTAGGCTCCGGTTGGTTTTCTTCGTTGAGTGTTTAGGCTTCTGTTGGTTTGCTTCATTGAGTGTTTAGGCTCCGGTTGGTTTGCTTCGTTGAGTGTTTAGGCTCCTGTTGGTTTGCTTCGTTGAGTGTTTAGGCTCCGGTTGGTTTGCTTCGTTGAGTGTTTAGGCTCCGGTTGGTTTGCTTCGTTGAGTGTTTAGGTTCCGGTTGGTTTGCTTCGTTGAGTGTTTAGGCTCCGGTTGGTTTGCTTCGTTGAGCATTTAGACTTAGGTTGGTTTGGTTCGTTGAGTATTTAGGATCCGGTTGGTTTGCTTCGTTGAGTGTTTAAGCTCCTGTTGGTTTGCTTCGTTGACTGTTTAGGCTCCGGTTGGTTTGCTTCGTTGAATGTTTAGGCTCCGGTGGGTTTGCTTCGTTGAGTGTTTAGGCTCCGGTTGGTTTGCTTCGTTGAGTGTTTAGGCTCAGGTTGGTTTGTTTCGGTGAGTGTTTAGGATCCGGTTGGTTTGCTTCGTTGAGTGTTTAGGATCCGGTTGGTTTGCTACGTTGACTGTGTAGGCTCCGGTTAGTTTGCTTCGTTGAGTGCTTAGGCTCCGGTTGGTTTGCTTCGTTGAGTGTTTAGGCTACGGTTGGTTTGCTTCGTTGAGTGTTTAGGCTTAAGTTGGTTTGTTTCGTTGTGTGTTTAGGATCCGGTTGGTTTGCTTCGTTGAGTGTTTAGGCTCCAGTTGGTTTGCTTCGTTGACTGTTTAGGCTCCGGTCGGTTTGCTTCGTTGAGTGTTTAGGCTCCGGTCGGTTTGCTTTGTTGAGTGTTTAGGCTCCGGTTAGTTTGCTTTGTTGAGTGTTTAGGCTTCGGTTGATTTGCTTCGTTGACTGTTTAGGCTCCGGTTGGTTTGCTTCGTTGAATGTTTAGGCTCCGGTGGGTTTGCTTCGTTGAGTGTTTAGGCTCCGGTTGGTTTGCTTCGTTGAGTGTTTAGGCTCAGGTTGGTTTGTTTCGGTGAGTGTTTAGGATCCGGTTGGTTTGCTTCGTTGAGTGTTTAGGATCCGGTTGGTTTGCTACGTTGACTGTGTAGGCTCCGGTTAGTTTGCTTTGTTGAGTGCTTAGGCTCCGGTTGGTTTGCTTCGTTGAGTGTTTAGGCTACGGTTGGTTTGCTTCGTTGAGTGTTTAGGCTTAAGTTGGTTTGTTTCGTTGTGTGTTTAGGATCCGGTTGGTTTGCTTCGTTGAGTGTTTAGGCTCCAGTTGGTTTGCTTCGTTGACTGTTTAGGCTCCGGTCGGTTTGCTTCGTTGAGTGTTTAGGCTCCGGTCGGTTTGCTTCGTTGAGTGTTTAGGCTCCGGTTAGTTTGCTTTGTTGAGTGTTTAGGCTTCGGTTGATTTGCTTCGTTGAGTGTTTAGGCTCTGGTTGGTTTGCTTTGTTGAATGTTTAGGATCCGGATGGTTTGCTTCGTTGAGTGTTTAGGCTCCAGTTAGTTTGCTTCGTTGAATGTTTAGGCTCCGGTGGGTTTGCTTCGTTGAGTGTTTAGGCTCCGGTTGGTTTGCTTCGTTGAGTGTTTAGGCTCCAGTTGGTTTGCTTCGTTGACTGTTTAGGCTCTGGTTGGTTTTCTTCGTTGAGTGTTTAGGCTCCAGTTAGTTTGCTTCGTTGAGTGTTTAGGCTCCGGTTGGTTTGCTTCGTTGAGTGTTTAGGCTCCGGTTGTTTTGCTTCGTTGAGTGTTTATGCTTTGTTTGGTTTGCTTCGTTGAGTGTTTAGGCTCCGGTTGGTTTGCTTCGTTGAGTGTTTAGGCTCCGGTTGGTTTGCTTCGTTGAGTGTTTATTCTCCGGTTGGTTTGCTTAGTTGAGTGTTTAGGCTCCCGTTGGTTTGCTTCGTTGAGTGTTAAGGCTCCGGTTGGTTTGCTTCGTTGAGTGTTTAGGCTCCGGTTGGTTTTCTTCGTTGAGTGTTTAGGCTTCTGTTGGTTTGCTTCATTGAGTGTTTAGGCTCCGGTTGGTTTGCTTCGTTGAGTGTTTAGGCTCCTGTTGGTTTGCTTCGTTGAGTGTTTAGGCTCCGGTTGGTTTGCTTCGTTGAGTGTTTAGGCTCCGGTTGGTTTGCTTCGTTGAGTGTTTAGGTTCCGGTTGGTTTGCTTCGTTGAGTGTTTAGGCTCCGGTTGGTTTGCTTCGTTGAGCATTTAGACTTAGGTTGGTTTGGTTCGTTGAGTATTTAGGATCCGGTTGGTTTGCTTCGTTGAGTGTTTAAGCTCCTGTTGGTTTGCTTCGTTGACTGTTTAGGCTCCGGTTGGTTTGCTTCGTTGAATGTTTAGGCTCCGGTGGGTTTGCTTCGTTGAGTGTTTAGGCTCTGGTTGGTTTGCTTCGTTGAGTGTTTAGGCTCAGGTTGGTTTGTTTCGTTGAGTGTTTAGAATCCGGTTGGTTTGCTTCGTTGAGTGTTTAGGATCCGGTTGGTTTGCTTCGTTGACTGTGTAGGCTCCGGTTTGTTTGCTTCGTTGAGTGTTTAGGCTCCAGTTAGTTTGCTTCGTTGAGTGTTTAGGCTCCGGTTGGTTTGCTTCGTTGAGTGTTTAGGCTCCGGTTGGTTTGCTTCGTTGAGTGTTTAGGCTCAAGTTGGTTTGTTTCGTTGTGTGTTTAGGATCCGGTTGGTTTGCTTCGTTGAGTGTTTAGGCTCCAGTTGGTTTGCTTCGTTGACTGTTTAGGCTCCGGTCGGTTTGCTTCGTTGAGTGTTTAGGCTCCGGTTAGTTTGCTTTGTTGAGTGTTTAGGCTTCGGTTGATTTGCTTCGTTGAGTGTTTAGGCTCTGGTTGGTTTGCTTTGTTGAATGTTTAGGATCCGGATGGTTTGCTTCGTTGAGTGTTTAGGCTCCAGTTAGTTTGCTTCGTTGAATGTTTAGGCTCCGGTGGGTTTGCTTCGTTGAGTGTTTAGGCTCCGGTTGGTTTGCTTCGTTGAGTGTTTAGGCTCCAGTTGGTTTGCTTCGTTGACTGTTTAGGCTCCGGTTGGTTTTCTTCGTTGAGTGTTTAGGCTCCAGTTAGTTTGCTTCGTTGAGTATTTAGGCTCCGGTTGGTTTGCTTCGTTGAGTGTTTAGGCTCCGGTTGTTTTGCTTCGTTGAGTGTTTACGCTTTGTTTGGTTTGCTTCATTGAGTGTTTAGGCTCCGGTTGGTTTGCTTCGTTGAGTGTTTAGGCTCCGGTTGGTTTGCTTTGTTGAGTGTTTATTCTCCGGTTGGTTTGCTTAGTTGAGTGTTTAGGCTCCCGTTGGTTTGCTTCGTTGAGTGTTAAGGCTCCGGTTAGTTTGCTTCGTTGAGTGTTTAGGCTCCGGTTGGTTTTCTTCGTTGAGTGTTTAGGCTTCTGTTGGTTTGCTTCATTGAGTGTTTAGGCTCCGGTTGGTTTGCTTCGTTGAGTGTTTAGGCTCCTGTTGGTTTGCTTCGTTGAGTGTTTAGGCTCCGGTTGGTTTGCTTCGTTGAGTGTTTAGGCTCCGGTTGGTTTGCTTCGTTGAGTGTTTAGGTTCCGGTTGGTTTGCTTCGTTGAGTGTTTAGGCTCTGGTTGGTTTGCTTCGTTGAGCATTTAGACTTAGGTTGGTTTGGTTTGTTGAGTATTTAGGATTCGGTTGGTTTGCTTCGTTGAGTGTTTAAGCTCCTGTTGGTTTGCTTCGTTGACTGTTTAGGCTCCGGTTTGTTTGCTTCGTTGAATGTTTAGGCTCCGGTGGGTTTGCTTCGTTTAGTGTTTAGGCTCCGGTTGGTTTGCTTCGTTGAGTGTTTAGGCTCAGGTTGGTTGGTTTCGTTGAGTGTTTAGGATCCGGTTGGTTTGCTTCGTTGAGTGTTTAGGATCCGGTTGGTTTGCTTCGTTGACTGTTTAGGCTCCGGTTGGTTTGCTTCGTTGACTGTTTAGGCTCCAGTTAGTTTGCTTCGTTGAATGTTTTGGCTCCGGTTGGTTTGCTTCGTTGAGTGTTTAGGCTCCGGTTGGTTTGCTTCGTTGAGTGTTTAGGCTCAGGTTGGTTTGTTTCGTTGTGTTTTTAGGATCCGGTTGATTTGCTTCGTTGAGTGTTTAGGCTCCAGTTGGTTTGCTTCGTTGACTGTTTAGGCTCCGGTTGGTTTGCTTCGTTGAGTGTTTAGGCTCCGGTTAGTTTGCTTTGTTGAGTGTTTAGGCTTCGGTTGATTTGCTTCGTTGAGTGTTTAGGCTCTGGTTGGTTTGCTTCGTTGAATGTTTAGGATCCAGATGGTTTGCTTCGTTGAGTGTTTAGGCTCCAGTTAGTTTGCTTCGTTGAATGTTTAGGCTCCGGTGGGTTTGCTTCGTTGAGTGTTTGGGCTCCGGTTGGTTTGCTTCGTTGAGTGTTTAGGCTCCGGTTGGTTTGCTTCGTTGAGTGTTTAGGCTCCGGTTGGTTTGCTTCGTTGAGTGTTTATGCTCTGGTTGGTTTGCTTCGTTGAGTGTTTAGGCTCCGGTTGGTTTGCTTCGTTGAGTGTTTAGACTCCGGTTGGTTTGCTTCGTTGAGTGTTTATATCCGGTTGGTTTGCTTCGTTGAGTGTTTAGGTTCCGGTTGGTTTGCTTCGTTGAGTGTTTAGGCTCTGGTTGGTTTGCTTCATTGAGTGTTTAGGCTCAGGTTGGTTTGTTTCGTTGAGTGTTTAGGATCCGGTTGGTTTGCTTCGTTGAGTGTTTAGGCTCCGGTGGGTTTGCTTCGTTGAATGTTTAGGCTCCGGTGGGTTTGTTTCGTTGAGTGTTTAGGATCCGGTTGGTTTGCTTCGTCGAGTGTTTAGGCCCCTGTTGGTTTGCTTCGTTGAGTGTTTAGGCTCCGGTTGGTTTGCTTCGTTGAGTGTTTAAGCTCCTGTTGGTTTGCTTCGTTGAGTGTTTAAGCTCCTGTTGGTTTGCTTCGTTGAGTGTTTAGGCTCCGGTTGGTTTGCTTCGTTGAGTGTTTAGGCTCCGGTTGGTTTGCTTCGTTGAGTGTTTAGGTTCCGGTTGGTTTGCTTCGTTGAGTGTTTAGGCTACGGTTGGTTTGCTTCGTTGAGCGTTTAGACTTAGGTTGGTTTGGTTCGTTGAGTATTTAGGATCCGGTTGGTTTGCTTCGTTGAGTGTTTAAGCTCCTTTTGGTTTGCTTCGTTGACTGTTTAGGCTCCGATTGGTTTGCTTCGTTGAATGTTTAGGCTCCGGTGGGTTTGATTCGTTGAATGTTTAGGCTCCGGTGGGTTTGTTTCGTTGAGTGTTTAGGATCCGGTTGGTTTGCTTCGTCGAGTGTTTAGGCCCCGGTTGGTTTGCTTCGTTGAGTGTTTAGGCTCCTGTTGGTTTGCTTCGTTGAGTGTTTAGGCTCTGGTTGGTTTGCTTCGTTGAGTGTTTAGGCTCCTGTTGGTTTGCTTCGTTGAGTGTTTAGGCTCCGGTTGGTTTGCTTCGTTGAGTGTTTAGGCTCCGGTTGGTTTGCTTCGTTGAGTGTTTAGGTTCCGGTTGGTTTGCTTCGTTGAGTGTTTAGGCTCGGGTTGGTTTGTTTCGTTGAGTGTTTAGGCTCAGGTTGGTTTGCTTCGTCGAGTGTTTAGGATCCGGTTGGTTTGCTTCGTTGAGTGTTTAGGCTCCGGTTGGTTTGCTTCGTTGACTGTTTAGGCTCCGGTTGGTTTGCTTCGTTGAGTGTTTAGGCTCCAGTTAGTTTGCTTCGTTGACTGTTTAGGCTCCGGTTGGTTTGCTTCGTTGAGTGTTTAGGCTCCGGTTGGTTTGCTTCGTTGAGTGTTTAGGCTCAGGTTGGTTTGTTTCGTTGTGTGTTTAGGATCCGGTTGGTTTGCTTCGTTGAGTGTTTAGGATCCTGTTGGTTTGCTTCGTTGACTGTTTAGGCTCCGGTTGGTTTGCTTCGTTGAGTGTTTAGGCTCCGGTTAGTTTGCTTTGTTGAGTGTTTAGGCTTAGGTTGATTTGCTTCGTTGAGTGTTTAGGCTCTGGTTGGTTTGCTTCGTTGAATGTTTAGGATCCGGATGGTTTGCTTCGTTGAGTGTTTAGGCTCCAGTTAGTTTGCTTCGTTGAATGTTTAGGCTCCGGTGGGTTTGCTTCGTTGAGTGTTTAGGCTCCGGTTGGTTTGCTTCGTTGAGTGTTTAGGCTCTGGTTGGTTTGCTTCGTTGAGTGTTTAGGCTCCGGTTGGTTTGCTTCGTTGAGTGTTTATGCTCTGGTTGGTTTGCTTCGTTGAGTGTTTAGGCTCCGGTTGGTTTGCTTCGTTGAGTGTTTAGACTCCGGTTGTTTTGCTTCGTTGAGTGTTTATTCTCCGGTTGGTTTTCTTCGTTTAGTGTTTAGGCTCCCGTTGGTTTGCTTCGTTGAGTGTTAAGGCTCCGGTTGGTTTGCTTCGTTGAGTGTTTAGGCTCCGGTTGATTTTCTTCGTTGAGTGTTTAGACTTCTGTTGGTTTGCTTCGTTGAGTGTTTAGGCTCCAGTTGGTTTGCTTCGTTGAGTGTTTAGGCTCCTGTTGCTTTGCTTTGTAGAGTGTTTAGGCTCCTGTTGGTTTGCTTCGTAGAGTGTTTAGTCTCCGGTTGGTTTGCTTCGTTGAGTGTTTAGGTTCCGGTTGGTTTGCTTCGTTGAGTGTTTAGGCTCCGGTTGGTTTGCTTCGTTGAGCGTTTAGACTTAGGTTGGTTTGGTTCGTTGAGTATTTAGGATCCGGTTGGTTTGCTTCGTTGAGTGTTTAAGCTCCTGTTGGTTTGCTTCGTTGACTGTTTAGGCTCCGGTCGGTTTGCTTCGTTCAATGTTTAGGCTCCGGTGGGTTTGCTTCATTGAATGTTTAGGCTCCGGTGGGTCTGTTTCGTTGAGTGTTTAGGATCCGGTTGGTTTGCTTCGTCGAGTGTTTAGGCCCCTGTTGGTTTGCTTCGTTGAGTGTTTAGGCTCCGGTTGGTTTGCTTCGTTGAGTGTTTAGGCTCTGGTTGGTTTGCTTCATTGAGTGTTTAGGCTCCTGTTGGTTTGCTTCGTTGAGTGTTTAGGTTCCGGTTGGTTTGCTTCGTTGAGTGTTTAGGTTCCGGTTGGTTTGCTTCGTTGAGTGTTTAGGCTCCGGTTGGTTTGCTTCGTTGAGTGTTTAGGTTCCGGTTGGTTTGCTTCGTTGAGTGTTTAGGCTCTGGTTGGTTTGCTTCGTTGAGTGTTTAGGTTCCGGTTGGTTTGCTTCGTTGAGTGTTTAGGCTCGGGTTGGTTTGTTTCGTTGAGTGTTTAGGCTCAGGTTGGTTTGCTTCGTCGAGTGTTTAGGATCCGGTTGGTTTGCTTCGTTGAGTGTTTAGGCTCCGGTTGGTTTGCTTCGTTGACTGTTTAGGCTCCGGTTGGTTTGCTTCGTTGAGTGTTTAGGCTCCAGTTAGTTTGCTTCGTTGACTGTTTAGGCTCCGGTTGGTTTGCTTCGTTGAGTGTTTAGGCTCCGGTTGGTTTGCTTCGTTGAGTGTTTAGGCTCAGGTTGGTTTGTTTCGTTGTGTGTTTAGGATCCGGTTGGTTTGCTTCGTTGAGTGTTTAGGATCCTGTTGGTTTGCTTCGTTGACTGTTTAGGCTCCGGTTGGTTTGCTTCGTTGAGTGTTTAGGCTCCGGTTAGTTTGCTTTGTTGAGTGTTTAGGCTTAGGTTGATTTGCTTCGTTGAGTGTTTAGGCTCTGGTTGGTTTGCTTCGTTGAATGTTTAGGATCCGGATGGTTTGCTTCGTTGAGTGTTTAGGCTCCAGTTAGTTTGCTTCGTTGAATGTTTAGGCTCCGGTGGGTTTGCTTCGTTGAGTGTTTAGGCTCCGGTTGGTTTGCTTCGTTGAGTGTTTAGGCTCCGGTTGGTTTGCTTCGTTGAGTGTTTAGGCTCCGGTTGGTTTGCTTCGTTGAGTGTTTATGCTCTGGTTGGTTTGCTTCGTTGAGTGTTTAGGCTCCGGTTGGTTTGCTTCGTTGAGTGTTTAGACTCCGGTTGTTTTGCTTCGTTGAGTGTTTATTCTCCGGTTGGTTTTCTTCGTTTAGTGTTTAGGCTCCCGTTGGTTTGCTTCGTTGAGTGTTAAGGCTCCGGTTGGTTTGCTTCGTTGAGTGTTTAGGCTCCGGTTGATTTTCTTCGTTGAGTGTTTAGACTTCTGTTGGTTTGCTTCGTTGAGTGTTTAGGCTCCAGTTGGTTTGCTTCGTTGAGTGTTTAGGCTCCTGTTGCTTTGCTTTGTTGAGTGTTTAGGCTCCTGTTGGTTTGCTTCGTAGAGTGTTTAGTCTCCGGTTGGTTTGCTTCGTTGAGTGTTTAGGTTCCGGTTGGTTTGCTTCGTTGAGTGTTTAGGCTCCGGTTGGTTTGCTTCGTTGAGCGTTTAGACTTAGGTTGGTTTGGTTCGTTGAGTATTTAGGATCCGGTTGGTTTGCTTCGTTGAGTGTTTAAGCTCCTGTTGGTTTGCTTCGTTGACTGTTTAGGCTCCGGTCGGTTTGCTTCGTTCAATGTTTAGGCTCCGGTGGGTTTGCTTCATTGAATGTTTAGGCTCCGGTGGGTCTGTTTCGTTGAGTGTTTAGGATCCGGTTAGTTTGCTTCGTCGAGTGTTTAGGCCCCTGTTGGTTTGCTTCGTTGAGTGTTTAGGCTCCGGTTGGTTTGCTTCGTTGAGTGTTTAGGCTCTGGTTGGTTTGCTTCATTGAGTGTTTAGGCTCCTGTTGGTTTGCTTCGTTGAGTGTTTAGGTTCCGGTTGGTTTGCTTCGTTGAGTGTTTAGGTTCCGGTTGGTTTGCTTCGTTGAGTGTTTAGGCTCCGGTTGGTTTGCTTCGTTGAGTGTTTAGGTTCCGGTTGGTTTGCTTCGTTGAGTGTTTAGGCTCTGGTTGGTTTGCTTCGTTGAGTGTTTAGGCTCAGGTTGGTTTGTTTCGTTGAGTGTTTAGGATCCGGTTGGTTTGCTTCGTTGAGTGTTTAGGCTCCGGTTGGTTTGCTTCGTTGACTGTTTAGGCTCCGGTTGGTTTGCTTCGTTGAGTGTTTAGGCTCCAGTTAGTTTGCTTCGTTGAGTGTTTAGGCTCCGGTTGGTTTGCTTCGTTGAGTGTTTAGGCTCCGGTTGGTTTGCTTCGTTGAGTGTTTAGGCTCCGGTTGGTTTGCTTCGTTGACTGTTTAGGCTCCGGTTGGTTTGCTTCGTTGAGTGTTTAGGCTCCAGTTAGTTTGCTTCATTGAGTGTTTAGGCTCAGGTTGGTTTGTTTCGTTGAGTGTTTACGATCCGGTTGGTTTGCTTCGTTGAGTGTTTAGGCTCCGGTGGGTTTGCTTCGTTGAATGTTTAGGCTCCGGTGGGTTTGTTTCGTTGAGTGTTTAGGATCCGGTTGGTTTGCTTCGTCGAGTGTTTAGGCCCCTGTTGGTTTGCTTTGTTGAGTGTTTAGGCGCCGGTTGGTTTGCTTCGTTGAGTGTTTAGGCTCCGGTTGGTTTGCTTCGTTGAGTGTTTAAGCTCCTATTGGTTTGCTTCGTTGAGTGTTTAGGCTCCGGTTGGTTTGCTTCGTTGAGTGTTTAGGCTCCGGTTGGTTTGCTTCGTTGAGTGTTTAGGCTCCGGTTGGTTTGCTTCGTTGAGTGTTTAGGTTCCGGTTGGTTTGCTTCGTTGAGTGTTTAGGCTACGGTTGGTTTGCTTCGTTGAGCGTTTAGACTTAGGTTGGTTTGGTTCGTTGAGTATTTAGGATCCGGTTGGTTTGCTTCGTTGAGTGTTTAGGCTCCGAGTGGTTTGCTTCGTTGACTGTTTAGGCTCCGATTGGTTTGCTTCGTTGAATGTTTATGCTCCGGTTGGTTTGCTTCGTTGAGTGTTTAGGCTCCGGTTGGTTTGTTTCGTTGAGTGTTTAGGATCCGGTTGGTTTGCTTCGTCGAGTGTTTAGGCCCCGGTTGGTTTGCTTCGTTGAGTGTTTAGGCTCCTGTTGGTTTGCTTCGTTGAGTGTTTAGGCTCTGGATGGTTTGCTTCGTTGAGTGTTTAGGCTCCTGTTGGTTTGCTTCGTTGAGTGTTTAGGCTCCGGTTGGTTTGCTTCGTTGAGTGTTTAGGCTCCGGTTGGTTTGCTTCGTTGAGTGTTTAGGTTCCGGTTGGTTTGCTTCGTTGAGTGTTTAGGCTCGGGTTGGTTTGTTTCGTTGAGTGTTTAGGCTCAGGTTGGTTTGCTTCGTCGAGTGTTTAGGATCCGGTTGGTTTGCTTCGTTGAGTGTTTAGGCTCCGGTTGGTTTGCTTCGTTGAGTGTTTAGGCTCCGGTTGGTTTGCTTCGTTGAGTGTTTATGCTCTGGTTGGTTTGCTTCGTTGAGTGTTTAGGCTCCGGTTGGTTTGCTTCGTTGAGTGTTTAGACTCCGGTTGTTTTGCTTCGTTGAGTGTTTATTCTCCGGTTGGTTTTCTTCGTTTAGTGTTTAGGCTCCCGTTGGTTTGCTTCGTTGAGTGTTAAGGCTCCGGTTGGTTTGCTTCGTTGAGTGTTTAGGCTCCGGTTGATTTTCTTCGTTGAGTGTTTAGACTTCTGTTGGTTTGCTTCGTTGAGTGTTTAGGCTCCAGTTGGTTTGCTTCGTTGAGTGTTTAGGCTCCTGTTGCTTTGCTTTGTTGAGTGTTTAGGCTCCTGTTGCTTTGCTTCGTAGAGTGTTTAGTCTCCGGTTGGTTTGCTTCGTTGAGTGTTTAGGTTCCGGTTGGTTTGTTTCGTTGAGTGTTTAGGCTCCGGTTGGTTTGCTTCGTTGAGCGTTTAGACTTAGGTTGGTTTGGTTCGTTGAGTATTTAGGATCCGGTTGGTTTGCTTCGTTGAGTGTTTAAGCTCCTGTTGGTTTGCTTCGTTGACTGTTTAGGCTCCGGTCGGTTTGCTTCGTTCAATGTTTAGGCTCCGGTGGGTTTGCTTCATTGAATGTTTAGGCTCCGGTGGGTCTGTTTCGTTGAGTGTTTAGGATCCGGTTGGTTTGCTTCGTCGAGTGTTTAGGCCCCTGTTGGTTTGCTTCGTTGAGTGTTTAGGCTCCGGTTGGTTTGCTTCGTTGAGTGTTTAGGCTCTGGTTGGTTTGCTTCATTGAGTGTTTAGGCTCCTGTTGGTTTGCTTCGTTGAGTGTTTAGGTTCCGGTTGGTTTGCTTCGTTGAGTGTTTAGGTTCCGGTTGGTTTGCTTCGTTGAGTGTTTAGGCTCCGGTTGGTTTGCTTCGTTGAGTGTTTAGGTTCCGGTTGGTTTGCTTCGTTGAGTGTTTAGGCTCTGGTTGGTTTGCTTCGTTGAGTGTTTAGGCTCAGGTTGGTTTGTTTCGTTGAGTGTTTAGGATCCGGTTGGTTTGCTTCGTTGAGTGTTTAGGCTCCGGTTGGTTTGCTTCGTTGACTGTTTAGGCTCCGGTTGGTTTGCTTCGTTGAGTGTTTAGGCTCCAGTTAGTTTGCTTCGTTGAGTGTTTAGGCTCCGGTTGGTTTGCTTCGTTGAGTGTTTAGGCTCCGGTTGGTTTGCTTCGTTGAGTGTTTAGGCTCCGGTTGGTTTGCTTCGTTGACTGTTTAGGCTCCGGTTGGTTTGCTTCGTTGAGTGTTTAGGCTCCAGTTAGTTTGCTTCATTGAGTGTTTAGGCTCAGGTTGGTTTGTTTCGTTGAGTGTTTAGGATCCGGTTGGTTTGCTTCGTTGAGTGTTTAGGCTCCGGTGGGTTTGCTTCGTTGAATGTTTAGGCTCCGGTGGGTTTGTTTCGTTGAGTGTTTAGGATCCGGTTGGTTTGCTTCGTCGAGTGTTTAGGCCCCTGTTGGTTTGCTTTGTTGAGTGTTTAGGCGCCGGTTGGTTTGCTTCGTTGAGTGTTTAGGCTCCGGTTGGTTTGCTTCGTTGAGTGTTTAAGCTCCTGTTGGTTTGCTTCGTTGAGTGTTTAGGCTCCGGTTGGTTTGCTTCGTTGAGTGTTTAGGCTCCGGTTGGTTTGCTTCGTTGAGTGTTTAGGCTCCGGTTGGTTTGCTTCGTTGAGTGTTTAGGTTCCGGTTGGTTTGCTTCGTTGAGTGTTTAGGCTACGGTTGGTTTGCTTCGTTGAGCGTTTAGACTTAGGTTGGTTTGGTTCGTTGAGTATTTAGGATCCGGTTGGTTTGCTTCGTTGAGTGTTTAGGCTCCGGTTGGTTTGCTTCGTTGACTGTTTAGGATCCGATTGGTTTGCTTCGTTGAATGTTTAGGCTCCGGTGGGTTTGATTCGTTGAATGTTTAGGCTCCGGTGGGTTTGTTTCGTTGAGTGTTTAGGATCCGGTTGGTTTGCTTCGTCGAGTGTTTAGGCCCCGGTTGGTTTGCTTCGTTGAGTGTTTAAGCTCCTGTTGGTTTGCTTCGTTGACTGTTTAGGCTCCGGTCGGTTTGCTTCGTTCAATGTTTAGGCTCCGGTGGGTTTGCTTCATTGAATGTTTAGGCTCCGGTGGGTCTGTTTCGTTGAGTGTTTAGGATCCGGTTGGTTTGCTTCGTCGAGTGTTTAGGCCCCTGTTGGTTTGCTTCGTTGAGTGTTTAGGCTCCGGTTGGTTTGCTTCGTTGAGTGTTTAGGCTCTGGTTGGTTTGCTTCATTGAGTGTTTAGGCTCCTGTTGGTTTGCTTCGTTGAGTGTTTAGGTTCCGGTTGGTTTGCTTCGTTGAGTGTTTAGGTTCCGGTTGGTTTGCTTCGTTGAGTGTTTAGGCTCCGGTTGGTTTGCTTCGTTGAGTGTTTAGGTTCCGGTTGGTTTGCTTCGTTGAGTGTTTAGGCTCTGGTTGGTTTGCTTCGTTGAGTGTTTAGGCTCAGGTTGGTTTGTTTCGTTGAGTGTTTAGGATCCGGTTGGTTTGCTTCGTTGAGTGTTTAGGCTCCGGTTGGTTTGCTTCGTTGACTGTTTAGGCTCCGGTTGGTTTGCTTCGTTGAGTGTTTAGGCTCCAGTTAGTTTGCTTCGTTGAGTGTTTAGGCTCCGGTTGGTTTGCTTCGTTGAGTGTTTAGGCTCCGGTTGGTTTGCTTCGTTGAGTGTTTAGGCTCCGGTTGGTTTGCTTCGTTGACTGTTTAGGCTCCGGTTGGTTTGCTTCGTTGAGTGTTTAGGCTCCAGTTAGTTTGCTTCATTGAGTGTTTAGGCTCAGGTTGGTTTGTTTCGTTGAGTGTTTAGGATCCGGTTGGTTTGCTTCGTTGAGTGTTTAGGCTCCGGTGGGTTTGCTTCGTTGAATGTTTAGGCTCCGGTGGGTTTGTTTCGTTGAGTGTTTAGGATCCGGTTGGTTTGCTTCGTCGAGTGTTTAGGCCCCTGTTGGTTTGCTTTGTTGAGTGTTTAGGCGCCGGTTGGTTTGCTTCGTTGAGTGTTTAGGCTCCGGTTGGTTTGCTTCGTTGAGTGTTTAAGCTCCTGTTGGTTTGCTTCGTTGAGTGTTTAGGCTCCGGTTGGTTTGCTTCGTTGAGTGTTTAGGCTCCGGTTGGTTTGCTTCGTTGAGTGTTTAGGCTCCGGTTGGTTTGCTTCGTTGAGTGTTTAGGTTCCGGTTGGTTTGCTTCGTTGAGTGTTTAGGCTACGGTTGGTTTGCTTCGTTGAGCGTTTAGACTTAGGTTGGTTTGGTTCGTTGAGTATTTAGGATCCGGTTGGTTTGCTTCGTTGAGTGTTTAGGCTCCGGTTGGTTTGCTTCGTTGACTGTTTAGGCTCCGATTGGTTTGCTTCGTTGAATGTTTAGGCTCCGGTGGGTTTGATTCGTTGAATGTTTAGGCTCCGGTGGGTTTGTTTCGTTGAGTGTTTAGGATCCGGTTGGTTTGCTTCGTCGAGTGTTTAGGCCCCGGTTGGTTTGCTTCGTTGAGTGTTTAGGCTCCTGTTGGTTTGCTTCGTTGAGTGTTTAGGCTCTGGATGGTTTGCTTCGTTGAGTGTTTAGGCTCCTGTTGGTTTGCTTCGTTGAGTGTTTAGGCTCCGGTTGGTTTGCTTCGTTGAGTGTTTAGGCTCCGGTTGGTTTGCTTCGTTGAGTGTTTAGGTTCCGGTTGGTTTGCTTCGTTGAGTGTTTAGGCTCGGGTTGGTTTGTTTCGTTGAGTGTTTAGGCTCAGGTTGGTTTGCTTCGTCGAGTGTTTAGGATCCGGTTGGTTTGCTTCGTTGAGTGTTTAGGCTCCGGTTGGTTTGCTTCGTTGAGTGTTTAGGCTCCGGTTGGTTTGCTTCGTTGAGTGTTTATGCTCTGGTTGGTTTGCTTCGTTGAGTGTTTAGGCTCCGGTTGGTTTGCTTCGTTGAGTGTTTAGACTCCGGTTGTTTTGCTTCGTTGAGTGTTTATTCTCCGGTTGGTTTTCTTCGTTTAGTGTTTAGGCTCCCGTTGGTTTGCTTCGTTGAGTGTTAAGGCTCCGGTTGGTTTGCTTCGTTGAGTGTTTAGGCTCCGGTTGATTTTCTTCGTTGAGTGTTTAGACTTCTGTTGGTTTGCTTCGTTGAGTGTTTAGGCTCCAGTTGGTTTGCTTCGTTGAGTGTTTAGGCTCCTGTTGCTTTGCTTTGTTGAGTGTTTAGGCTCCTGTTGGTTTGCTTCGTAGAGTGTTTAGTCTCCGGTTGGTTTGCTTCGTTGAGTGTTTAGGTTCCGGTTGGTTTGCTTCGTTGAGTGTTTAGGCTCCGGTTGGTTTGCTTCGTTGAGCGTTTAGACTTAGGTTGGTTTGGTTCGTTGAGTATTTAGGATCCGGTTGGTTTGCTTCGTTGAGTGTTTAAGCTCCTGTTGGTTTGCTTCGTTGACTGTTTAGGCTCCGGTCGGTTTGCTTCGTTCAATGTTTAGGCTCCGGTGGGTTTGCTTCATTGAATGTTTAGGCTCCGGTGGGTCTGTTTCGTTGAGTGTTTAGGATCCGGTTGGTTTGCTTCGTCGAGTGTTTAGGCCCCTGTTGGTTTGCTTCGTTGAGTGTTTAGGCTCCGGTTGGTTTGCTTCGTTGAGTGTTTAGGCTCTGGTTGGTTTGCTTCATTGAGTGTTTAGGCTCCTGTTGGTTTGCTTCGTTGAGTGTTTAGGTTCCGGTTGGTTTGCTTCGTTGAGTGTTTAGGTTCCGGTTGGTTTGCTTCGTTGAGTGTTTAGGCTCCGGTTGGTTTGCTTCGTTGAGTGTTTAGGTTCCGGTTGGTTTGCTTCGTTGAGTGTTTAGGCTCTGGTTGGTTTGCTTCGTTGAGTGTTTAGGCTCAGGTTGGTTTGTTTCGTTGAGTGTTTAGGATCCGGTTGGTTTGCTTCGTTGAGTGTTTAGGCTCCGGTTGGTTTGCTTCGTTGACTGTTTAGGCTCCGGTTGGTTTGCTTCGTTGAGTGTTTAGGCTCCAGTTAGTTTGCTTCGTTGAGTGTTTAGGCTCCGGTTGGTTTGCTTCGTTGAGTGTTTAGGCTCCGGTTGGTTTGCTTCGTTGAGTGTTTAGGCTCCGGTTGGTTTGCTTCGTTGACTGTTTAGGCTCCGGTTGGTTTGCTTCGTTGAGTGTTTAGGCTCCAGTTAGTTTGCTTCATTGAGTGTTTAGGCTCAGGTTGGTTTGTTTCGTTGAGTGTTTAGGATCCGGTTGGTTTGCTTCGTTGAGTGTTTAGGCTCCGGTGGGTTTGCTTCGTTGAATGTTTAGGCTCCGGTGGGTTTGTTTCGTTGAGTGTTTAGGATCCGGTTGGTTTGCTTCGTCGAGTGTTTAGGCCCCTGTTGGTTTGCTTTGTTGAGTGTTTAGGCGCCGGTTGGTTTGCTTCGTTGAGTGTTTAGGCTCCGGTTGGTTTGCTTCGTTGAGTGTTTAAGCTCCTGTTGGTTTGCTTCGTTGAGTGTTTAGGCTCCGGTTGGTTTGCTTCGTTGAGTGTTTAGGCTCCGGTTGGTTTGCTTCGTTGAGTGTTTAGGCTCCGGTTGGTTTGCTTCGTTGAGTGTTTAGGTTCCGGTTGGTTTGCTTCGTTGAGTGTTTAGGCTACGGTTGGTTTGCTTCGTTGAGCGTTTAGACTTAGGTTGGTTTGGTTCGTTGAGTATTTAGGATCCGGTTGGTTTGCTTCGTTGAGTGTTTGGGCTCCGGTTGGTTTGCTTCGTTGACTGTTTAGGCTCCGATTGGTTTGCTTCGTTGAATGTTTAGGCTCCGGTGGGTTTGATTCGTTGAATGTTTAGGCTCCGGTGGGTTTGCTTCGTTGAGTGTTTAGGCTCCTGTTGGTTTGCTTCGTTGAGTGTTTAGGCTCTGGATGGTTTGCTTCGTTGAGTGTTTAGGCTCCTGTTGGTTTGCTTCGTTGAGTGTTTAGGCTCCGGTTGGTTTGCTTCGTTGAGTGTTTAGGCTCCGGTTGGTTTGCTTCGTTGAGTGTTTAGGTTCCGGTTGGTTTGCTTCGTTGAGTGTTTAGGCTCGGGTTGGTTTGTTTCGTTGAGTGTTTAGGCTCAGGTTGGTTTGCTTCGTCGAGTGTTTAGGATCCGGTTGGTTTGCTTCGTTGAGTGTTTAGGCTCCGGTTGGTTTGCTTCGTTGACTGTTTAGGCTCCGGTTGGTTTGCTTCGTTGAGTGTTTAGGCTCCAGTTAGTTTGCTTCGTTGACTGTTTAGGCTCCGGTTGGTTTGCTTCGTTGAGTGTTTAGGCTCCGGTTGGTTTGCTTCGTTGAGTGTTTAGGCTCAGGTTGGTTTGTTTCGTTGTGTGTTTAGGATCCGGTTGGTTTGCTTCGTTGAGTGTTTAGGATCCTGTTGGTTTGCTTCGTTGACTGTTTAGGCTCCGGTTGGTTTGCTTCGTTGAGTGTTTAGGCTCCGGTTAGTTTGCTTTGTTGAGTGTTTAGGCTTAGGTTGATTTGCTTCGTTGAGTGTTTAGGCTCTGGTTGGTTTGCTTCGTTGAATGTTTAGGATCCGGATGGTTTGCTTCGTTGAGTGTTTAGGCTCCAGTTAGTTTGCTTCGTTGAATGTTTAGGCTCCGGTGGGTTTGCTTCGTTGAGTGTTTAGGCTCCGGTTGGTTTGCTTCGTTGAGTGTTTAGGTTCCGGTTGGTTTGCTTCGTTGAGTGTTTAGGCTCCGGTTGGTTTGCTTCGTTGAGCGTTTAGACTTAGGTTGGTTTGGTTCGTTGAGTATTTAGGATCCGGTTGGTTTGCTTCGTTGAGTGTTTAAGCTCCTGTTGGTTTGCTTCGTTGACTGTTTAGGCTCCGGTCGGTTTGCTTCGTTCAATGTTTAGGCTCCGGTGGGTTTGCTTCATTGAATGTTTAGGCTCCGGTGGGACTGTTTCGTTGAGTGTTTAGGATCCGGTTGGTTTGCTTCGTCGAGTGTTTAGGCCCCTGTTGGTTTGCTTCGTTGAGTGTTTAGGCTCCGGTTGGTTTGCTTCGTTGAGTGTTTAGGCTCTGGTTGGTTTGCTTCATTGAGTGTTTAGGCTCCTGTTGGTTTGCTTCGTTGAGTGTTTAGGTTCCGGTTGGTTTGCTTCGTTGAGTGTTTAGGTTCCGGTTGGTTTGCTTCGTTGAGTGTTTAGGCTCCGGTTGGTTTGCTTCGTTGAGTGTTTAGGTTCCGGTTGGTTTGCTTCGTTGAGTGTTTAGGCTCTGGTTGGTTTGCTTCGTTGAGTGTTTAGGCTCAGGTTGGTTTGTTTCGTTGAGTGTTTAGGATCCGGTTGGTTTGCTTCGTTGAGTGTTTAGGCTCCGGTTGGTTTGCTTCGTTGACTGTTTAGGCTCCGGTTGGTTTGCTTCGTTGAGTGTTTAGGCTCCAGTTAGTTTGCTTCGTTGAGTGTTTAGGCTTCGGTTGGTTTGCTTCGTTGAGTGTTTAGGCTCCGGTTGGTTTGCTTCGTTGAGTGTTTATGCTTTGTTTGGTTTGCTTCATTGAGTGTTTAGGCTCCGGTTGGTTTGCTTCGTTGAGTGTTTAGGCTCCGGTTGGTTTGCTTCGTTGAGCGTTTAGACTTAGGTTGGTTTGGTTCGTTGAGTGTTTAGGCTCCAGTTAGTTTGCTTCGTTGAGTGTTTAGGCTCCGGTTGGTTTGCTTCGTTGAGTGTTTAGGCTCCGGTTGGTTATCTTCGTTGAGTGTTTAGGCTTCTGTTGGCTTGCTTCATTGAGTGTTTAGGCTCCGGTTGGTTTGCTCCGTTGAGTGTTTAGGTTCCGGTTGGTTTGCTTCGTTGAGTGTTTAGGCTCCGGTTGGTTTGCTTCGTTGAGTGTTTAGGTTCCGGTTGGTTTGCTTCGTTGAGTGTTTAGGCTCTGGTTGGTTTGCTTCGTTGAGTGTTTAGGCTCAGGTTGGTTTGTTTCGTTGAGTGTGTAGGATCCGGTTGGTTTGCTTCGTTGAGTGTTTAGGCTCCGGTTGGTTTGCTTCGTTGACTGTTTAGGCTCCGGTTGGTTTACTTCGTTGAGTGTTTAGGCTCCAGTTAGTTTGCTTCGTTGAGTGTTTAGGCTCCGGTTGGTTTGCTTCGTTGAGTGTTTAGGCTCTGGTTGGTTTGCTTCGTTGAGTGTTTATGCTTTGTTTGGTTTGCTTCATTGAGTGTTTAGGCTCCGGTTGGTTTGCTTCGTTGAGTGTTTAGGCTCCGGTTGGTTTGCTTCGTTGACTGTTTAGGCTCCGGTTGGTTTGCTTCGTTGAGTGTTTAGGCTCCGGTTAGTTTGCTTTGTTGAGTGTTTAGGCTTAGGTTGATTTGCTTCGTTGAGTGTTTAGGCTCTGGTTGGTTTGCTTCGTTGAATGTTTAGGATCCGGATGGTTTGCTTCGTTGAGTGTTTAGGCTCCAGTTAGTTTGCTTCGTTGAATGTTTAGGCTCCGGTGGGTTTGCTTCGTTGAGTGTTTAGGCTCCGGTTGGTTTGCTTCGTTGAGTGTTTAGGTTCCGGTTGGTTTGCTTCGTTGAGTGTTTAGGCTCCGGTTGGTTTGCTTCGTTGAGCGTTTAGACTTAGGTTGGTTTGGTTCGTTGAGTATTTAGGATCCGGTTGGTTTGCTTCGTTGAGTGTTTAAGCTCCTGTTGGTTTGCTTCGTTGACTGTTTAGGCTCCGGTCGGTTTGCTTCGTTCAATGTTTAGGCTCCGGTGGGTTTGCTTCATTGAATGTTTAGGCTCCGGTGGGACTGTTTCGTTGAGTGTTTAGGATCCGGTTGGTTTGCTTCGTCGAGTGTTTAGGCCCCTGTTGGTTTGCTTCGTTGAGTGTTTAGGCTCCGGTTGGTTTGCTTCGTTGAGTGTTTAGGCTCTGGTTGGTTTGCTTCATTGAGTGTTTAGGCTCCTGTTGGTTTGCTTCGTTGAGTGTTTAGGTTCCGGTTGGTTTGCTTCGTTGAGTGTTTAGGTTCCGGTTGGTTTGCTTCGTTGAGTGTTTAGGCTCCGGTTGGTTTGCTTCGTTGAGTGTTTAGGTTCCGGTTGGTTTGCTTCGTTGAGTGTTTAGGCTCTGGTTGGTTTGCTTCGTTGAGTGTTTAGGCTCAGGTTGGTTTGTTTCGTTGAGTGTTTAGGATCCGGTTGGTTTGCTTCGTTGAGTGTTTAGGCTCCGGTTGGTTTGCTTCGTTGACTGTTTAGGCTCCGGTTGGTTTGCTTCGTTGAGTGTTTAGGCTCCAGTTAGTTTGCTTCGTTGAGTGTTTAGGCTTCGGTTGGTTTGCTTCGTTGAGTGTTTAGGCTCCGGTTGGTTTGCTTCGTTGAGTGTTTATGCTTTGTTTGGTTTGCTTCATTGAGTGTTTAGGCTCCGGTTGGTTTGCTTCGTTGAGTGTTTAGGCTCCGGTTGGTTTGCTTCGTTGAGCGTTTAGACTTAGGTTGGTTTGGTTCGTTGAGTGTTTAGGCTCCAGTTAGTTTGCTTCGTTGAGTGTTTAGGCTCCGGTTGGTTTGCTTCGTTGAGTGTTTAGGCTCCGGTTGGTTATCTTCGTTGAGTGTTTAGGCTTCTGTTGGCTTGCTTCATTGAGTGTTTAGGCTCCGGTTGGTTTGCTCCGTTGAGTGTTTAGGTTCCGGTTGGTTTGCTTCGTTGAGTGTTTAGGCTCCGGTTGGTTTGCTTCGTTGAGTGTTTAGGTTCCGGTTGGTTTGCTTCGTTGAGTGTTTAGGCTCTGGTTGGTTTGCTTCGTTGAGTGTTTAGGCTCAGGTTGGTTTGTTTCGTTGAGTGTGTAGGATCCGGTTGGTTTGCTTCGTTGAGTGTTTAGGCTCCGGTTGGTTTGCTTCGTTGACTGTTTAGGCTCCGGTTGGTTTACTTCGTTGAGTGTTTAGGCTCCAGTTAGTTTGCTTCGTTGAGTGTTTAGGCTCCGGTTGGTTTGCTTCGTTGAGTGTTTAGGCTCTGGTTGGTTTGCTTCGTTGAGTGTTTATGCTTTGTTTGGTTTGCTTCATTGAGTGTTTAGGCTCCGGTTGGTTTGCTTCGTTGAGTGTTTAGGCTCCGGTTGGTTTGCTTCGTTGACTGTTTAGGCTCCGGTTGGTTTGCTTCGTTGAGTGTTTAGGCTCCAGTTAGTTTGCTTCGTTGAGTGTTTAGGCTCCGGTTGGTTTGCTTCGTTGAGTGTTTAGGCTCCGGTTGGTTTGCTTCGTTGAATGTTTAGGCTCCGGTGGGTTTGCTTCGTTGAATGTTTAGGCTCCGGTGGGATTGTTTCGTTGAGTGTTTAGGATCCGGTTGGTTTTCTTCGTCAAGTGTTTAGGCCCCGGTTGGTTTGCTTCGTTGAGTGTTTAGGCTCCTGTTGGTTTGCTTCGTTGAGTGTTTAGGCTCTGGTTGGTTTGCTTCGTTGAGTGTTTAGGCTCTTGTTGGTTTACTTCGTTGAGTGTTTAGGCCCCGGTTGGTTTGCTTCGTTGAGTGTTTAGGCTCCGGTTGGTTTGCTTCGTTGAGTGTTTAGGTTCCGTTTGGTTTGCTTCGTTGAGTGTTTAGGCTCTGGTTGGTTTGCTTCGTTGATTGTTTAGGCTCAGGTTGGTTTGTTTCGTTGAGTGTTTAGGATCCGGTTGGTTTGCTTCGTTGAGTGTTTAGGCTCCGGTTGGTTTGCTTCGTTGACTGTTTAGGCTCCGGTTGGTTTGCTTCGTTGAGTGTTTAGGCTCCAGTTAGTTTGCTTCGTTGAGTGTTTAGGCTTCGGTTGGTTTGCTTCGTTGAGTGTTTAGGCTCCGGTTGGTTTGCTTCGTTGAGTGTTTAGGCTCCGGTTGGTTTGCTTCGTTGACTGTTTAGGCTCCGGTTGGTTTGCTTCGTTGAGTGTTTAGGCTCCGGTTGGTTTGCTTCGTTGAGTGTTTAGGCTCCGGTTGGTTTGCTTCGTTGAATGTTTAGGCTCCGGTGGGTTTGCTTCGTTGAATGTTTAGGCTCCGGTGGGATTGTTTCGTTGAGTGTTTAGGATCCGGTTGGTTTTCTTCGTCAAGTGTTTAGGCCCCGGTTGGTTTGCTTCGTTGAGTGTTTAGGCTCCTGTTGGTTTGCTTCGTTGAGTGTTTAGGCTCTGGTTGGTTTGCTTCGTTGAGTGTTTAGGCTCTTGTTGGTTTACTTCGTTGAGTGTTTAGGCCCCGGTTGGTTTGCTTCGTTGAGTGTTTAGGCTCCGGTTGGTTTGCTTCGTTGAGTGTTTAGGTTCCGTTTGGTTTGCTTCGTTGAGTGTTTAGGCTCTGGTTGGTTTGCTTCGTTGATTGTTTAGGCTCAGGTTGGTTTGTTTCGTTGAGTGTTTAGGATCCGGTTGGTTTGCTTCGTTGAGTGTTTAGGCTCCGGTTGGTTTGCTTCGTTGACTGTTTAGGCTCCGGTTGGTTTGCTTCGTTGAGTGTTTAGGCTCCAGTTAGTTTGCTTCGTTGAGTGTTTAGGCTTCGGTTGGTTTGCTTCGTTGAGTGTTTAGGCTCCGGTTGGTTTGCTTCGTTGAGTGTTTATGCTTTGTTTGGTTTGCTTCATTGAGTGTTTAGGCTCCGGTTGGTTTGCTTCGTTGAGTGTTTAGGCTCCGGTTGGTTTGCTTCGTTGAGCGTTTAGACTTAGGTTGGTTTGGTTCGTTGAGTGTTTAGGCTCCAGTTAGTTTGCTTCGTTGAGTGTTTAGGCTCCGGTTGGTTTGCTTCGTTGAGTGTTTAGGCTCCGGTTGGTTATCTTCGTTGAGTGTTTAGGCTTCTGTTGGCTTGCTTCATTGAGTGTTTAGGCTCCGGTTGGTTTGCTCCGTTGAGTGTTTAGGTTCCGGTTGGTTTGCTTCGTTGAGTGTTTAGGCTCCGGTTGGTTTGCTTCGTTGAGTGTTTAGGTTCCGGTTGGTTTGCTTCGTTGAGTGTTTAGGCTCTGGTTGGTTTGCTTCGTTGAGTGTTTAGGCTCAGGTTGGTTTGTTTCGTTGAGTGTGTAGGATCCGGTTGGTTTGCTTCGTTGAGTGTTTAGGCTCCGGTTGGTTTGCTTCGTTGACTGTTTAGGCTCCGGTTGGTTTACTTCGTTGAGTGTTTAGGCTCCAGTTAGTTTGCTTCGTTGAGTGTTTAGGCTCCGGTTGGTTTGCTTCGTTGAGTGTTTAGGCTCTGGTTGGTTTGCTTCGTTGAGTGTTTATGCTTTGTTTGGTTTGCTTCATTGAGTGTTTAGGCTCCGGTTGGTTTGCTTCGTTGAGTGTTTAGGCTCCGGTTGGTTTGCTTCGTTGACTGTTTAGGCTCCGGTTGGTTTGCTTCGTTGAGTGTTTAGGCTCCAGTTAGTTTGCTTCGTTGAGTGTTTAGGCTCCGGTTGGTTTGCTTCGTTGAGTGTTTAGGCTCCGGTTGGTTTGCTTCGTTGAATGTTTAGGCTCCGGTGGGTTTGCTTCGTTGAATGTTTAGGCTCCGGTGGGATTGTTTCGTTGAGTGTTTAGGATCCGGTTGGTTTTCTTCGTCAAGTGTTTTGGCCCCGGTTGGTTTGCTTCGTTGAGTGTTTAGGCTCCTGTTGGTTTGCTTCGTTGAGTGTTTAGGCTCTGGTTGGTTTGCTTCGTTGAGTGTTTAGGCTCTTGTTGGTTTACTTCGTTGAGTGTTTAGGCCCCGGTTGGTTTGCTTCGTTGAGTGTTTAGGCTCCGGTTGGTTTGCTTCGTTGAGTGTTTAGGTTCCGTTTGGTTTGCTTCGTTGAGTGTTTAGGCTCTGGTTGGTTTGCTTCGTTGATTGTTTAGGCTCAGGTTGGTTTGTTTCGTTGAGTGTTTAGGATCCGGTTGGTTTGCTTCGTTGAGTGTTTAGGCTTCGGTTGGTTTGCTTCGTTGACTGTTTAGGCTCCGGTTGGTTTGCTTCGTTGAGTGTTTAGGCTCCAGTTAGTTGGCTTCGTTGAGTGTTTAGGCTCCGGTTGGTTTGCTTCGTTGAGTGCTTAGGCTCCAGTTGGATTGCTTCGTTGAGTGTTTTGGCTCCGGTTGGATTGCTTCGTTGAGTGTTTAGGCTCCGGTTGGTTTGTTTCGTTGAGTGTTTAGGCTCTCGTTGGTTTGTTTCGTTGAGTGTTTAGGCTTCGGTTGGTTTGCTTTGTTGAGTGTTTAGGCTCCGGTTGGTTTGCTTCATTGAGTGTTTAGGCTCCGGTTGGTTTGCTTCGTTGAGTGTTTAGGCTCCGGTTGAATTGCTTCGTTGAGTGTTTTGGCTCCGGTTGGATTGCGTCGTTGAGTGTTTAGGCTCCGTTTGGTTTGCTTCGTTGAGTGTTTATGCTCTGGTTGGTTTGCTTCGTTGAGTGTTTAGGCTCCGGTTGGTTTGCTTCGTTGAGTGTTTAGACTCCGGTTGGTTTGCTTCGTTGAGTGTTTATTCTCCGGTTGGTTTGCTTCGTTTAGTGTTTAGGCTCCGGTTGGTTTGCTTCGTTGAGTGTTAAGGCTCCGGTTGGTTTGCTTCGTTGAGTGTTTAGGCTCCGGTTGGTTTTCTTCGTTGAGTGTTTAGGCTTCTGTTGGTTTGCTTCGTTGAGTGTTTAGGCTCCGGTTGGTTTGCTTCGTTGAGTGTTTAGGCTCCTGTTGGTTTGCTTCGTTGAGTGTTTAGGCTCCTGTTAGTTTGCTTCGTTGAGTGTTTAGGCTCCGGTTAGTTTGCTTCGTTGAGTGTTTAGGTTCCGGTTGGTTTGCTTCGTTGAGTGTTTAGGCTCCGGTTGGTTTGCTTCGTTGAGCGTTTAGACTTAGGTTGGTTTGGTTCGTTGAGTATTTAGGATCCGGTTGGTTTGCTTCGTTGAGTGTTTAAGCTCCTGTTGGTTTGCTTCGTTGACTGTTTAGGCTCCGGTTGGTTTGCTTCGTTGAATGTTTAGGCTCCGGTGGGTTTGCTTCGTTGAATGTTTAGGCTCCGGTGGGTCTGTTTCGTTGAGTATTTAGG
This sequence comes from Lathyrus sativus, assembly GCA_963859935.3. Lineage (NCBI taxonomy): Eukaryota > Viridiplantae > Streptophyta > Magnoliopsida > Fabales > Fabaceae > Lathyrus > Lathyrus sativus. The sequence goes on from OZ012735.1 coordinate 594,047,631, forward strand.
ATCCGGTTGGTTTGCTTCGTCGAGTGTTTAGGCCCCTGTTGGTTTGCTTCGTTGAGTGTTTAGGCTCCGGTTGGTTTGCTTCGTTGAGTGTTTAGGCTCTGGTTGGTTTGCTTCGTTGAGTGTTTAGGCTCTGGTTGGTTTGCTTCGTTGAGTGTTTAGGATCCGGTTGGTTTGCTTCGTTGAGTGTTTAGGTTTCGGTTGGTTTGCTTCGTTGAGTGTTTAGGCTCTGGTTGGTTTGCTTCGTTGAGTGTTTAGGCTCAGGTTGGTTTGTTTCGTTGAGTGTTTAGGATCCGGTTGGTTTGCTTCGTTGAGTGTTTAGGCTCCGGTTGGTTTGCTTCGTTGACTGTTTAGGCTCCGGTTGGTTTGCTTCGTTGAGTGTTTAGGCTCCAGTTAGTTTGCTTCGTTGAGTGTTTAGGCTCCGGTTGGTTTGCTTCGTTGAGTGTTTAGGCTCCGGTTGGTTTGCTTCGTTGAGTGTTTAGGCTCCGGTTGGTTTGCTTCGTTGAGTGTTTAGACTCCGGTTGTTTTGCTTCGTTGAGTGTTTATTCTCCGGTTGGTTTTCTTCGTTTAGTGTTTAGGCTCCCGTTGGTTTGCTTCGTTGAGTGTTAAGGCTCCGGTTGGTTTGCTTCGTTGAGTGTTTAGGCTCCGGTTGGTTTTCTTCGTTGAGTGTTTAGACTTCTGTTGGTTTGCTTCGTTGAGTGTTTAGGCTCCGGTTGGTTTGCTTCGTTGAGTGTTTAGGCTCCTGTTGGTTTGCTTCGTTGAGTGTTTAGGCTCCTGTTGGTTTGCTTCGTAGAGTGTTTAGTCTCCGGTTGGTTTGCTTCGTTGAGTGTTTAGGTTCCGGTTGGTTTGCTTCGTTGAGTGTTTAGGCTCCGGTTGGTTTGCTTCGTTGAGCGTTTAGACTTAGGTTGGTTTGGTTCATTGAGTATTTAGGATCCGGTTGGTTTGCTTCGTTGAGTGTTTAAGCTCCTGTTGGTTTGCTTCGTTGACTGTTTAGGCTCCGGTCGGTTTGCTTCGTTGAATGTTTAGGCTCCGGTGGGTTTGCTTCATTGAATGTTTAGGCTCCGGTGGGTCTGTTTCGTTGAGTGTTTAGGATCCGGTTGGTTTGCTTCGTCGAGTGTTTAGGCCCCTGTTGGTTTGCTTCGTTGAGTGTTTAGGCTCCGGTTGGTTTGCTTCGTTGAGTGTTTAGGCTCTGGTTGGTTTGCTTCGTTGAGTGTTTAGGCTCCTGTTGGTTTGCTTCGTTGAGTGTTTAGGTTCCAGTTGGTTTGCTTCGTTGAGTGTTTAGGTTCCGGTTGGTTTGCTTCGTTGAGTGTTTAGGCTCCGGTTGGTTTGCTTCGTTGAGTGTTTAGGTTCCGGTTGGTTTGCTTCGTTGAGTGTTTAGGCTCTGGTTGGTTTGCTTCGTTGAGTGTTTAGGCTCAGGTTGGTTTGTTTCGTTGAGTGTTTAGGATCCGGTTGGTTTGCTTCGTTGAGTGTTTAGGCTCCGGTTGGTTTGCTTCGTTGACTGTTTAGGCTCCGGTTGGTTTGCTTCGTTGAGTGTTTAGGCTCCAGTTAGTTTGCTTCGTTGAGTGTTTAGGCTCCGGTTGGTTTGCTTCGTTGAGTGTTTAGGCTCCGGTTGGTTTGCTTCGTTGAGTGTTTATGCTTTGTTTGGTTTGCTTCATTGAGTGTTTAGGCTCCGGTTGGTTTGCTTCGTTGAGTGTTTAGGCTCCTGTTGGTTTGCTTCGTTGAGTGTTTAGGCTCCTGTTGGTTTGCTTCGTAGAGTGTTTAGTCTCCGGTTGGTTTGCTTCGTTGAGTGTTTAGGTTCCGGTTGGTTTGCTTCGTTGAGTGTTTAGGCTCCGGTTGGTTTGCTTCGTTGAGCGTTTAGACTTAGGTTGGTTTGGTTCATTGAGTATTTAGGATCCGGTTGGTTTGCTTCGTTGAGTGTTTAAGCTCCTGTTGGTTTGCTTCGTTGACTGTTTAGGCTCCGGTCGGTTTGCTTCGTTGAATGTTTAGGCTCCGGTGGGTTTGCTTCATTGAATGTTTAGGCTCCGGTGGGTCTGTTTCGTTGAGTGTTTAGGATCCGGTTGGTTTGCTTCGTCGAGTGTTTAGGCCCCTGTTGGTTTGCTTCGTTGAGTGTTTAGGCTCCGGTTGGTTTGCTTCGTTGAGTGTTTAGGCTCTGGTTGGTTTGCTTCGTTGAGTGTTTAGGCTCCTGTTGGTTTGCTTCGTTGAGTGTTTAGGTTCCAGTTGGTTTGCTTCGTTGAGTGTTTAGGTTCCGGTTGGTTTGCTTCGTTGAGTGTTTAGGCTCCGGTTGGTTTGCTTCGTTGAGTGTTTAGGTTCCGGTTGGTTTGCTTCGTTGAGTGTTTAGGCTCTGGTTGGTTTGCTTCGTTGAGTGTTTAGGCTCAGGTTGGTTTGTTTCGTTGAGTGTTTAGGATCCGGTTGGTTTGCTTCGTTGAGTGTTTAGGCTCCGGTTGGTTTGCTTCGTTGACTGTTTAGGCTCCGGTTGGTTTGCTTCGTTGAGTGTTTAGGCTCCAGTTAGTTTGCTTCGTTGAGTGTTTAGGCTCCGGTTGGTTTGCTTCGTTGAGTGTTTAGGCTCCGGTTGGTTTGCTTCGTTGAGTGTTTATGCTTTGTTTGGTTTGCTTCATTGAGTGTTTAGGCTCCGGTTGGTTTGCTTCGTTGAGTGTTTAGGCTCCGGTTGGTTTGCTTCGTTGACTGTTTAGGCTCCGGTTGGTTTGCTTCGTTGAGTGTTTAGGCTCCAGTTAGTTTGCTTCGTTGAGTGTATAGGCTCCGGTTGGTTTGCTTCGTTGAGTGTTTAGGCTCCGGTTGGTTATCTTCGTTGAGTGTTTAGGCTTCTGTTGGCTTGCTTCATTGAGTGTTTAGGCTCCGGTTGGTTTGCTCCGTTGAGTGTTTAAGCTCCTGTTGGTTTGCTTCGTTGACTGTTTAGGCTCCGGTTGGTTTGCTTCGTTGAATGTTTAGGCTCCGGTGGGTTTGCTTCATTGAATGTTTAGGCTCCGGTGGGTCTGTTTCGTTGAGTGTTTAGGATCCGGTTGGTTTGCTTCGTCGAGTGTTTAGGCCCCTGTTGGTTTGCTTCGTTGAGTGTTTAGGCTCCGGTTGGTTTGCTTCGTTGAGTGTTTAGGCTCTGGTTGGTTTGCTTCGTTGAGTGTTTAGGCTCCTGTTGGTTTGCTTCGTTGAGTGTTTAGGTTCCAGTTGGTTTGCTTCGTTGAGTGTTTAGGTTCCGGTTGGTTTGCTTCGTTGAGTGTTTAGGCTCCGGTTGGTTTGCTTCGTTGAGTGTTTAGGTTCCGGTTGGTTTGCTTCGTTGAGTGTTTAGGCTCTGGTTGGTTTGCTTCGTTGAGTGTTTAGGCTCAGGTTGGTTTGTTTCGTTGAGTGTTTAGGATCCGGTTGGTTTGCTTCGTTGAGTGTTTAGGCTCCGGTTGGTTTGCTTCGTTGACTGTTTAGGCTCCGGTTGGTTTGCTTCGTTGAGTGTTTAGGCTCCAGTTAGTTTGCTTCGTTGAGTGTTTAGGCTCCGGTTGGTTTGCTTCGTTGAGTGTTTAGGCTCCGGTTGGTTTGCTTCGTTGAGTGTTTATGCTTTGTTTGGTTTGCTTCATTGAGTGTTTAGGCTCCGGTTGGTTTGCTTCGTTGAGTGTTTAGGCTCCGGTTGGTTTGCTTCGTTGACTGTTTAGGCTCCGGTTGGTTTGCTTCGTTGAGTGTTTAGGCTCCAGTTAGTTTGCTTCGTTGAGTGTATAGGCTCCGGTTGGTTTGCTTCGTTGAGTGTTTAGGCTCCGGTTGGTTATCTTCGTTGAGTGTTTAGGCTTCTGTTGGCTTGCTTCATTGAGTGTTTAGGCTCCGGTTGGTTTGCTCCGTTGAGTGTTTAAGCTCCTGTTGGTTTGCTTCGTTGACTGTTTAGGCTCCGGTTGGTTTGCTTCGTTGAATGTTTAGGCTCCGGTGGGTTTGCTTCGTTGAATGTTTAGGCTCCGGTGGGTTTGTTTCGTTGAGTGTTTAGGATCCGGTTGGTTTTCTTCGTCAAGTGTTTAGGCCCCGGTTGGTTTGCTTCGTTGAGTGTTTAGGCTCCTGTTGGTTTGCTTCGTTGAGTGTTTAGGCTCTGGTTGGTTTGCTTCGTTGAGTGTTTAGGCTCTTGTTGGTTTACTTCGTTGAGTGTTTAGGATCCGGTTGGTTTGCTTCGTTGAGTGTTTAGGCTCCGGTTGGTTTGCTTCGTTGAGTGTTTAGGTTCCGTTTGGTTTGCTTCGTTGAGTGTTTAGGCTCTGGTTGGTTTGCTTCGTTGATTGTTTAGGCTTAGGTTGGTTTGTTTCGTTGAGTGTTTAGGATCCGGTTGGTTTGCTTCGTTGAGTGTTTAGGCTCCGGTTGGTTTGCTTCGTTGACTGTTTAGGCTCCGGTTGGTTTGCTTCGTTGAGTGTTTAGGCTCCAGTTAGTTGGCTTCGTTGAGTGTTTAGGCTCCGGTTGGTTTGCTTCGTTGAGTGCTTAGGCTCCAGTTGGATTGCTTCGTTGAGTGTTTTGGCTCCGGTTGGATTGCTTCGTTGAGTGTTTAGGCTCCGGTTGGTTTGTTTCGTTGAGTGTTTAGGCTCTCGTTGGTTTGCTTCGTTGAGTGTTTAGGCTCTGGTTGGTTTGCTTTGTTGAGTGTTTAGGCTCCGGTTGGTTTGCTTCATTGAGTGTTTAGGCTCCGGTTGGTTTGCTTCGTTGAGTGTTTAGGCTCCGGTTGGATTGCTTCGTTGAGTGTTTTGGCTCCGGTTGGATTGCTTCGTTGAGTGTTTAGGCTCCGTTTGGTTTGCTTCGTTGAGTGTTTATGCTCTGGTTGGTTTGCTTCGTTGAGTGTTTAGGCTCCGGTTGGTTTGCTTCGTTGAGTGTTTAGACTCCGGTTGGTTTGCTTCGTTGAGTGTTTATTCTCCGGTTGGTTTGCTTCGTTTAGTGTTTAGGCTCCGGTTGGTTTGCTTCGTTGAGTGTTAAGGCTCCGGTTGGTTTGCTTCATTGAGTGTTTAGGCTCCGGTTGGTTTTCTTCGTTGAGTGTTTAGGCTTCTGTTGGTTTGCTTCGTTGAGTGTTTAGGCTCCGGTTGGTTTGCTTCGTTGAGTGTTTAGGCTCCTGTTGGTTTGCTTCGTTGAGTGTTTAGGCTCCTGTTAGTTTGCTTCGTTGAGTGTTTAGGCTCCGGTTAGTTTGCTTCGTTGAGTGTTTAGGTTCCGGTTGGTTTGCTTCGTTGAGTGTTTAGGCTCCGGTTGGTTTGCTTCGTTGAGCGTTTAGACTTAGGTTGGTTTGGTTCGTTGAGTATTTAGGATCCGGTTGGTTTGCTTCGTTGAGTGTTTAAGCTCCTGTTGGTTTGCTTCGTTGACTGTTTAGGCTCCGGTTGGTTTGCTTCGTTGAATGTTTAGGCTCCGGTGGGTTTGCTTCGTTGAATGTTTAGCCTCCGGTGGGTCTGTTTTGTTGAGTATTTAGGATCCGGTTGGTTTGCTTCGTCGAGTGTTTAGGCCCCTGTTGGTTTGCTTCGTTGAGTGTTTAGGCTCCGGTTGGTTTGCTTCGTTGAGTGTTTAGGCTCTAGTTGGTTTGCTTCGTTGAGTGTTTAGGCTCCTGTTGGTTTGCTTCGTTAAGTGTTTAGGTTCCGGTTGGTTTGCTTCGTTGAGTGTTTAGGCTCCGGTTGGTTTGCTTCGTTGAGTGTTTAGGTTTCGGTTGGTTTGCTTCGTTGAGTGTTTAGGCTCTGGTTGGTTTGCTTCGTTGAGTGTTTAGGCTCAGGTTGGTTTGTTTCGTTGAGTGTTTAGGATCCGGTTGGTTTGCTTCGTTGAGTGTTTAGGCTCCGGTTGGTTTGCTTCGTTGACTGTTTAGGCTCCGGTTGGTTTGCTTCGTTGAGTGTTTAGGCTCCAGTTAGTTTGCTTCGTTGAGTGTTTAGGCTCCGGTTGGTTTGCTTCGTTGAGTGTTTAGGCTCCGGTTGGTTTGCTTCGTTGAGTGTTTATGCTTTGTTTGGTTTGCTTCGTTGAGTGTTTAGGCACTGGTTGGTTTGCTTCGTTGATTGTTTAGGCTCAGGTTGCTTTGCTTCGTTGAGTGTTTAGGATCCGGTTGGTTTGCTTCGTTGAGTGTTTAGGCTCCGCTTGGTTTGCTTCGTTGACTGTTTAGGCTCCGGTTGGTTTGCTTCGTTGAGTGTTTAGGCTCCAGTTAGTTGGCTTCGTTGAGTGTTTAGGCTCCGGTTGGTTTGCTTCGTTGAGTGCTTAGGCTCCGGTTGGATTGCTTCGTTGAGTGTTTTGGCTCCGGTTGGATTGCTTCGTTGAGTGTTTAGGCTCCGGTTGGTTTGTTTCGTTGAGTGTTTAGGCTCTCGTTGGTTTGCTTCGTTGAGTGTTTAGGCTCCGGTTGGTTTGCTTTGTTGAGTGTTTAGGCTCCGGTTGGTTTGCTTCATTGAGTGTTTAGGCTCCGGTTGGTTTGCTTCGTTGAGTGTTTAGGCTCCGGTTGGATTGCTTCGTTGAGTGTTTTGGCTCCGGTTGGATTGCGTCGTTGAGTGTTTAGGCTCCGTTTGGTTTGCTTCGTTGAGTGTTTATGCTCTGGTTGGTTTGCTTCGTTGAGTGTTTAGGCTCCGGTTGGTTTGCTTCGTTGAGTGTTTAGACTCCGGTTGGTTTGCTTCGTTGAGTGTTTATTCTCCGGTTGGTTTGCTTCGTTTAGTGTTTAGGCTCCGGTTGGTTTGCTTCGTTGAGTGTTAAGGCTCCGGTTGGTTTGCTTCGTTGAGTGTTTAGGCTCCGGTTGGTTTTCTTCATTGAGTGTTTAGGCTTCTGTTGGTTTGCTTCGTTGAGTGTTTAGGCTCCAGTTGGTTTGCTTCGTTGAGTGTTTAGGCTCCTGTTGGTTTGCTTCGTTGAGTGTTTAGGCTCCTGTTGGTTTGCTTCGTTGAGTGTTTAGGCTCCGGTTGGTTTGCTTCGTTGAGTGTTTAGGTTCCGGTTGGTTTGCTTCGTTGAGTGTTTAGGCTCCGGTTGGTTTGCTTCGTTGAGCGTTTAGACTTAGGTTGGTTTGGTTCGTTGAGTATTTAGGATCCGGTTGGTTTGCTTCGTTGAGTGTTTAAGCTCCTGTTGGTTTGCTTCGTTGACTGTTTAGGCTCCGGTTGGTTTGCTTCGTTGAATGTTTAGGCTCCGGTGGGTTTGCTTCGTTGAATGTTTAGGCTCCGGTGGGTCTGTTTCGTTGAGTATTTAGGATCCGGTTGGTTTGCTTCGTCGAGTGTTTAGGCCCCTGTTGGTTTGCTTCGTTGAGTGTTTAGGCTCCGGTTGGTTTGCTTCGTTGAGTGTTTAGGCTCTGGTTGGTTTGCTTCGTTGAGTGTTTAGGCTCCTGTTGGTTTGCTTCGTTGAGTGTTTAGGTTCCGGTTGGTTTGCTTCGTTGAGTGTTTAGGCTCCGGTTGGTTTGCTTCGTTGAGTGTTTAGGTTTCGGTTGGTTTGCTTCGTTGAGTGTTTAGGCTCTGGTTGGTTTGCTTCGTTGAGTGTTTAGGCTCAGGTTGGTTTGTTTCATTGAGTGTTTAGGATCCGGTTGGTTTGCTTCGTTGAGTGTTTAGGCTCCGGTTGGTTTGCTTCGTTGACTGTTTAGGCTCCGGTTGGTTTGCTTCGTTGAGTGTTTAGGCTCCAGTTAGTTTGCTTCGTTGAGTGTTTAGGCTCCGGTTGGTTTGCTTCGTTGAGTGTTTAGGCTCCGGTTGGTTTGCTTCGTTGAGTGTTCATGCTTTGTTTGGTTTGCTTCGTTGAGTGTTTAGGCTCCAGTTGGTTTGCTTCTTTGAGTGTTTAGGCTCCGGTTGGTTTGCTTCGTTGACTGTTTAGGCTCCGGTTGGTTTGCTTCGTTGAGTGTTTAGGCTCCAGTTAGTTTGCTTCGTTGAGTGTTTAGGCTCCGGTTGGTTTGCTTCGTTGAGTGTTTAGGCTCCGGTTGGTTATCTTCGTTGAGTGTTTAGGCTTCTGTTGGCTTGCTTCATTGAGTGTTTAGGCTCCGGTTGGTTTACTTTGTTGAGTGTTTAGGCTCCTGTTGGTTTGCTTCGTTGAGTGTTTAGGCTCCGGTTGGTTTGCTTCGTTGAGTGTTTAGGCTCCGGTTGGTTTGCTTCGTTGAGTGTTTAGGTTCCGGTTGGTTTGCTTCGTTGAGTATTTAGGCTCCGGTTGGTTTGCTTCGTTGAGCGTTTAGACTTAGGTTGGTTTGGTTCGTTGAGTATTTAGGATTCGGTTGGTTTGCTTCATTGAGTGTTCAAGCTCCTGTTGGTTTGCTTCGTTGACTGTTTAGGCTCCGGTTGGTTTGCTTCGTTGAATGTTTAGGCTCCGGTGGGTTTGCTTCGTTGAATGTTTAGGCTCTGGTGGGTTTGTTTCGTTGAGTGTTTAGGATCCGGTTGGTTTTCTTCGTCAAGTGTTTAGGCCCCGGTTGGTTTGCTTCGTTGAGTGTTTAGGCTCCTGTTGGTTTGCTTCGTTGAGTGTTTAGGCTCTGGTTGGTTTGCTTCGTTGAGTGTTTAGGCTCCTGTTGGTTTGCTTCGTTGAGTGTTTAGGCTCCGGTTGGTTTGCTTCGTTGAGTGTTTAGGCTCCGGTTGGTTTGCTTCGTTGAGTGTTTAGGTTCCGTTTGGTTTGCTTCGTTGAGTGTTTAGGCTCTGGTTGGTTTGCTTCGTTGATTGTTTAGGCTCAGGTTGGTTTGTTTCGTTGAGTGTTTAGGATCCGGTTGGTTTGCTTCGTTGAGTGTTTAGGCTCCGGTTGGTTTGCTTCGTTGACTGTTTAGGCTCCGGTTGGTTTGCTTCGTTGAGTGTTTAGGCTCCAGTTAGTTTGCTTCGTTGAGTGTTTAGGCTCCGGTTGGTTTGCTTCGTTGAGTGTTTAGGCTCCGGTTGGTTTGCTTCGTTGAGTGTTTATGCTTTGTTTGGTTTGCTTCGTTGAGTGTTTAGGCTCCGGTTGGTTTGCTTCGTTGAGTGTTTAGGCTAGGGTTGGTTTGCTTCGTTGACTGTTTAGGCTCCGGTTGGTTTGCTTCGTTGAGTGTTTAGGCTCCAGTTAGTTTGCTTCGTTGAGTGTTTAGGCTCCGGTTGGTTTGCTTCGTTGAGTGTTTAGGCTCCGGTTGGTTATCTTCGTTGAGTGTTTAGGCTTCTGTTGGCTTGCTTCATTGAGTGTTTAGGCTCCGGTTGGTTTACTTTGTTGAGTGTTTAGGCTCCTGTTGGTTTGCTTCGTTGAGTGTTTAGGCTCCGGTTGGTTTGCTTCGTTGAGTGTTTAGGCTCCGGTTGGTTTGCTTCGTTGAGTGTTTAGGTTCCAGTTGGTTTGCTTCGTTGAGTATTTAGGCTCCGGTTGGTTTGCTTCGTTGAGCGTTTAGACTTAGGTTGGTTTGGTTCGTTGAGTATTTAGGATCCGGTTGGTTTGCTTCATTGAGTGTTCAAGCTCCTGTTGGTTTGCTTCGTTGACTGTTTAGGCTCCGGTTGGTTTGCTTCGTTGAATGTTTAGGCTCCGGTGGGTTTGCTTCGTTGAATGTTTAGGCTCCAGTGGGTTTGTTTCGTTGAGTGTTTAGGATCCGGTTGGTTTTCTTCGTCAAGTGTTTAGGCCCCGATTGGTTTGCTTCGTTGAGTGTTTAGGCTCCTGTTGGTTTGCTTCGTTGAGTGTTTAGGCTCTGGTTGGTTTGCTTCGTTGAGTGTTTAGGCTCCTGTTGGTTTGCTTCGTTGAGTGTTTAGGCTCCGGTTGGTTTGCTTCGTTGAGTGTTTAGGCTCCGGTTGGTTTGCTTCGTTGAGTGTTTAGGTTCCGTTTGGTTTGCTTCGTTGAGTGTTTAGGCTCTGGTTGGTTTGCTTCGTTGATTGTTTAGGCTCAGGTTGGTTTGTGTCGTTGAGTTTTTAGGATCCGGTTGGTTTGCTTCGTTGAGTGTTTAGGCTCCGGTTGGTTTGCTTCGTTGACTGTTTAGGCTCCGGTTGGTTTGCTTCGTTGAGTGTTTAGGCTCCAGTTAGTTGGCTTCGTTGAGTGTTTAGGCTCCGGTTGGTTTGCTTCGTTGAGTGTTTAGGCTCCGGTTGGATTGCTTTGTTGAGTGTTTTGGCTCCGGTTGGATTGCTTCATAAAGTGTTTAGGCTCCGGTTGGTTTGTTTCGTTGAGTGTTTAGGCTCTCGTTGGTTTGCTTCGTTGAGTGTTTAGGCTCCGGTTGGTTTGCTTCGTTGAGTGTTTAGGCTCCGGTTGGTTTGCTTCATTGAGTGTTTAGGCTCCGGTTGGTTTGCTTCGTTGAGTGTTTAGGCTCCGGTTGGATTGCTTCGTTGAGTGTTTTGGCTCCGGTTGGATTGCGTCGTTGAGTGTTTAGGCTCCGGTTGGTTTGCTTCGTTGAGTGTTTAGGCTCCCGTTGGTTTGCTTCGTTGAGTGTCTAGGCTCCGGTTGGTTTGCTTCATTGAGTGTTTAGGCTCCGGTTGGTGTGCTTCGTTGAGTGTTTAGGCTCCGATTTGTTTGCTTCTTTGAGTGTTTAAGCTCCGGTTGGTTTGCTTCGTTGAGTGTTTAGGCTCCGGTTGGTTTGCTTTGTTGAGTGTTGAGGCTCCGGTTGGTTTGCTTCGTTGAGTGTTTAGGCCCCGGTTGGTTTGCTTCGTTGAGTGTTTAGGCTCCTGTTGGTTCGCTTCGTTGAGTGTTTAGGCTCCGGTTGGTTTTCTTCGGTGAGTGTTTAGGCTCCGGTTGGTTTGCTTCGTTGAGTGTTTAGTCTCCGGTTGGATTGCTTCGTTGAGTGTTTAGGCTCCGGTTGGTTTGCTTCGGTGAGTGTTTAGGCTCCGGTTGGTTTGCTTCGTTGAGTGTTTAGGCTCCGGTTGGTTTGCTTCGTTGAGTGTTTAGGCTCCGGTTGGTTTACTTTGTTGAGTGTTTAGGCTCCGATTGGTTTGCTTTGTTGAGTGTTTAGGGTCCGGTTGGTTTGCTTCGTTTAGTGTTTAGGGTCCGGTTGATTTGCTTCGTTGATTGTTTAGGCTCTGGTTGGTTTGCTTAGTTGAGTGTTTAGGCTCCGGTTGGTTTGCTTCATTGAGTGTTTAGGCTCTTGTTGGTTTGTTTCATTGAGTGTTTAGGCTCCGGTTAGTTTGCTTCGGTGAGTGTTTAGGCTCCGGTTTGTTTGCTTCATTGAGTGTTTAGTCTCCGGTTGGATTGCTTCGTTGAGTGTTTAGGCTCCGGTTGGTTTGTTTCTTTGAGTGTTTAGGCTCCAGTTGGTTTGCTTTGTTGAGTGTTTAGGCTCCGGTTGGTTTGCTTCCTTTAGTATTTAGGCTCCGGTTGGTTTGCTTGGTTTGCTTCGCTGAATGTTTAGGCTCCGGTTGGTTTGCTTGGTTTGCTTCGTTGAATGTTTAGGCTCCGGTTGGTTTGCTTCATTGAGTGTTTAGGCTCCGTTGGTTTGCTTCGTTTAGTGTTCGTACTCCGACCAGTTTTCATTTGTTGATGTGCTCCTCATCATGTTGAGTATCCAGACTCCGATAGATTTCGTTGATTTGTTGTGTTCCTTGAATAGCCGGATTCTGACAATTTACCCTTCAGGCCATGACACCAGTTTTTGTCTTTTTGTTCCACCGACGGAGTTATTGGGTCAAGCTTCTTGGTGCTCCCAAAGCGGGTTTACCTGATTGAGTCCCTTTTCCCTAATCAGGGCTGGCAGTTTATTTCTGCGGTTGTCAAATTTCTGGGTTCTTTGGTATTCAACCGCCTTTTACCTCGAATGTTTGAAAGTCGTTCGCTTTTCATCCCTTCAGGCCCAAGTCGCTTGAATAGAGGCAGCTGTTGCACCCCAAAATTTGACCAACCTCTTTTTCTTAATCTTTGGCTTATGTTTCATTGCATTTTAGCATCTTGCATTTGTATAGCATAGTTATTATAGGGGATCAAGTGTTTGTGTTTCCTATCCAAGAGGAGGGTCTTTATTAGCTTCAAGATCAAGCAAAGGCACCAGTACAAGCCATCAAGTGTGTGTTATCATTATGGAAATGAGAGGTGTGTCATAGCCCAATATCAAAGAACCATCAGAAGATTGTCAAGGTGTCCATGAAGATTTGTCATTGGTGTGATAATTGGTAGAGGCTTGTTGAGTACCTCAGAGGTCATTGTGGAGTGGGAATGGTCACTCAATTCACATGCACATTGCCTAGGCAAAAAGGGTGAATTAGAGTTCTGTACAGTAAAAATTGAGGTTTCAACGTTTTAATCAGTCAATGTGTTGGATTGATTCTCCAAGAAATAAATCTCCAAATCATCAAAGATACTCCAATGGGTCAAGTATGAGTCCAATTTGAGGTTGTCACCCAAAGATTGAAGACAGTGCAGTTCAGGATTCCCGATTAGGGTTTCTAATTAGGAAAAGTCAATTGTAGTTTGACTTTCGATTTAAAAGGTGTTCCAATTATGTAATTATGGTCCATGAAGCTCATATGGCTTAGTGAAGTCCACTCAAGAAGTTTCAAGGCCTCTGAAGACCCAGAACGCCAACAATCGACTCGGTAGTCATCGATCGATCGTTTCGTTGACCAAAACGTCCACCCCTTGACCATAAGGAATTTGACCTCAAAGTATGAAGAAAAAATGTTCCTGATGACATATTACACCTATCCATTAAGTTTCATGACTATCGGATTAAGGATGGAGGAGTAATCAAGAAAGTCGAGAATTAGGATTTTGAAAGGGGCAAGACCATAATTTCCTAACCACACATCCAATTGAGTTGGTTCAAATCTTGTTGGAAAGGTCTTGACAAATACTACAAAAGTCTCACAGAGGTCCATGTGCAAAAAATGAGTGATTTGGAGTTATGATCAAAATCATTACAAGAGGGGAAAACACTTAGAAAATTTCTAAGTTTTCTGGCCTTGCAAATCATGTTTTCAGCCAACTTTGGAGGGATTTTTGACCTAGTTCCACTTGGAATCTGAAGATCATGTAAACATGAAAGTTGTAGAGCTCCATGAGGGATTTCCAAAATGTAGTAGAACTCCTCCATAGCCTTTGTGAGTTGAGAGTTATGAATCCAGAAAGTTGGGGTCTCCACACTTGAGTGCGCCATTTCCACTTTTTCACAAATTCACTTTTCAGCCACTTGGATCATTCTCAAACATTGGATCATGTCTTGATCTGATATTTAGAGAGGTTTATGGTTTAAAATGCAGAAGAAAGAAGGGCTTGGTAGAGTTTGCAAGTTGCCATTATTTTAATCAAAAATCATGAGGAAAGAGAAACTTTTTGGTGAGAACTTGCAGCTGCAGCTCCCTACACACTAGCCTCACTTCAGTCAGCTCTTGTCCTTCATTTCACTTAAGTTTTGCCCTGCATTGAGCCAAGGGACTGATGAGCACAGCTGCCACATGATATTAGATAGATTTTCTTCCCAAACTCCCCCTAAAAGCTTGAAACTTCAAATCTGCCCCAATACCTCTCTTGGCCTATAAATAGAGACCTCATCCCACTCTTCAAATCACACCAGAGAACTCTAAACCTCAGAGAAAACACAGCTCTCATCCTCTTTCCCTCTTTGCTTGAAAGTAAAGAAATCTTCCAAAACCACCAAAAAACTGCCTTGTGCAAGTTTCATACCAGCAGCCCTTTTAACCATAGAATCACCTCAAAAATCATCCACACAACCTCAAAATCATGTTTAGAAGGTGTTACAACCATTAAACCATTCAAAAACACCATAACCCAAAAAGTCAACTTCCCACACCATGAACATTGACTCTTCTGCATAAGATGATGAAACACACTGCCTAGACCAGTTCTAAACTCTTTAACACTTTAAACACCACATATTTATGTTGTACCAACTGTCCAAGTCATTAAAAACTAGCTGGAACACCACTTGTTAGAACTGTCATCGATAATCACCTTTTGGTTCAAAAAAAAAGGAATTTGCAAGCTTGCTCAGGGGAAAGGAATTCTTGCCTTTTTGCTGCTAGCTTGTTGTGAGGGATCTACCAGAGGAATGTAGTCCTAAACACACTCATTATGCATCATGTGTTGATTGATTTTTTTGGTGAATATGTTTATGCATTATCATGTTGAATTGTTTTGATAATCATGCTGCCAAGTATATGTGATATCCATCATGTGCATTTTCTGTTTAGAATGCTAGTAGGATATACATTTGGCTCTATGCAGTTGTGATGTTAAGTACCCTGATTTCAACATTGTTATGATGAAGTAACCACCAGCTGTCTTGAAAACTCTTAGCATGAATTGGTTAGGTCTGTTGAGTTACAATCTGTACAGGTCCATTATTTCTGTCATACTAGTTGGTTGTGAACCTCAGCTTAGTGGATACTTGGATTAGGCTAGTATTTAGTAATGTGCATAGGAATGCTATTTGGAGTATACAATGATGGAAGGACTGTTTCGAGCCTCATTTCAGTTTATATCCTTGAGTGACAATTTTGTTTTGGTGGGCTGATTGATTGAACTTTAGTGTGGTTGGTGCTGAGCTCTTACTGCTGTTGGCTTGTTGTGCTCTTGGAATGATCGATTTTTTATTAACAGTGTGGTCTGTCTTTAAAGATTACATTGTGGTCTGTTTTAGTTTTCTTTGTTTAAGGGATGCTGTCATGAGGCTCTTAGGGCTGGCATCAGAGCTTTAAGACATTAGAGTTGTTGTTTGGTTTGATTGACTGCATCAAGTTTGTTGCACTCATGCTGCTGTCATAGGACATTGGACTGTTTCTTTGGTTGTATGTTGTAACATCAAGATTTGGTTAACCTATTGATGGCATATCTTGGACAGTCTAGGAGAGGTTGACAGATATTTGTCATGAGGATTTAAGACTGTTGTGAAGGCAGTTCTCCTGGGTTTTGGTTGGTTGTTAGCATGATTTGTATGGAACTCTTGGTTTGCTGTTAGACATTAAGGGCTTGATTGGTGTAAGGTTGAGTTTTGATTAGAGACTCAATGAGCTATCCCTGCTGGTGTAATTTTTGTTTAAGAATTGTTATCATTTGGAGTTCATGACAAGTTGGAGATTCAGACCTTGTTTGACTTAGTGTGATTGTGATTTGGTTCAGTGCACTGTCCAATCTGTTGAGGGCTAGACCAATGTGGCTTCCCATCATTCCTGTTTTGGATGATTCCTAGTGAGGAATAGGTTCAAGTCTGGACCTATTTAGGATCTGTCATTGAGATTTAGGTGTTGTTTGGGAATTCTTGCAACTGTGTAGGATTATCTGGTGGTGGTTGTCTAAGGATATTTGGTTTAGAACAGACTTAGATAACCAATTGAGAACTGTCATAGGAGTTTAAAATGGTGTGCCTCAGTCTCTTTAGGTCCTTGGAGGAGGCATTGGCTAGTGAAGCTTTTAGGACCTAGTAGATTTTTCTGCTGTTATGGTGGGGAGGATAAGTTTGTTAACTTATTTGTCTTGAATAAACCTCTTTTGGTCTGTAAATCTATTATATGATTAAAGTGTAGGATTGTTGAATAATGCTAGCACAATCATGCTGAATCCTTCCAGGGATCATTTGTGAATATCTCAGGATCTTAAGTGTTCATCCCTTTTGTTGAGTCTACAATTGTCATGCCTTTCTTTGAAGTCTGTTAACTCAAGACTAGTTTGTACTGACTTTGTGTTTGTTTAGGCCTTAGCATGGAAACTAGAGCTCTTGATGTTGGCATAAGTTTTCTTAGTTCTATTTTGAGGAATTCTATTTACAAAAGTGAGTTGTTACCATAGGACAGTCTGAATTCATGATAGGACTTGATTGCCATTTTGTTTTAACACTTGGCTTGTTGTCTAGTTTTGTGGAGAGATATACCAACTTAACTTCCCATCAGAACCTTTCTTAATTTCATATTTTTGGCTGATGCATGATGTTTGGGGGCTATTAAGATTTGTGTTATTACTTCTAATCATGAACTGATTTGGTGATTGTCATGAAGGTAATGTGATGCCAAACTGTGTTGTTGTTTCTGTTTTCAAACCAAACCATTGTGAACTATGTATTTGTGTTTAAAAGCTTCTAATCATGTTGAGTGAGTTTGCTGCTGGAGTTGTGTATGTGTGCTTGCATTAGTAACTGTCATGAAGGCATTGTTTTGAACTAGTGTTTGGACATTGTAATGTCAAACTATGTTGTTGCTTCTGTTTTCAAACAAAGCTACTTTGAATTATGTTTCTTGTGTTGAAAAGATCAATTTTGTTTCTAGGATCCAGTTTTAAAGCAATACCTGTGTGTTGTTGTTTTTATAAAAGCACTGTTGTACACATTGCTAGCTGGATGACAGCTGTTGTTTTAAAGTTTGGCCAGCCTATGAGAATTATCATCAAGCTTCATTTTTAAAGGCTATTGCATCTTGTGTATTGAAGGTCATAACCTGTTACAGATTGGTAAACATTATGTTGGATCATCATTGAACACATTGGTTATGTACAAAGAAATTCCTCAAAACACATTTTTGCAACTTGACAGCCATATCTTGATTCAATGAGGGAATGAGTTTCTTCTTTGAACTTAATCCATGAGTAGAATATTTCAAACATGAGCAGACCATTGTTGGTCTTGAATTCACCCATTCTAATCACTCTGTCTTGGCTTATGTACAACTCATGCTCTTTGATGCAACTCACATACCTTTTTTTGTTCCAATGCTGTTTTGAGCAAACTCTCTGTTAAGACTCATTCAAAATCATGTTTAGACTTTGCTCAAACTATCTTCTACCAATAATTGCATCTGTTTGGATCTAAAAACTTCAAAATGCATCTCAAAGCTCATTCTTGCATAAGCCATCGTTTTTTCTACAGTGTGCATGATTTGGAAATTTGAGCAATGCCATTATGTTCCTTGTGAAAAGTTAGTCAAGTTAGACTAATAGTTTGCTCAATTTGGTTGAGATTTGAGAGAGTTGTGCCGAAAACGCCTTTTGAATTTCTTGCCTTGGCCTTTCCTAGTTTGCCCAGCCATTCTGCTTGTTTTGGTTTATATGTTTATGAGGTGGCATCAATACACGGATGTATCGCCACCCCAGTGGTTAAACGCCTTGCCATAAGTATCTTGCCTTGCCATTAGACCCGTGTTCAACCCCCAGCGGGGGCGTTTTTATATTATTTTCATTTTATTCCTTTGCTTTGATATTTTTACTTTTTCATTCCATTTGTTTCACACGCTTGGAGTTGGTTGGTTTGGTTTGTTTTGAGCCTGCCACCCCAAGGTCTTGGGTTCAAGCCTTGGGGAGGCACTTCCTTTATTTTTAATGACTTGTTTTCATTTCTTTTTATTTTATTTTAATTCTTTTCTTATTTTTATTTTATTTATTTAAAATAGTCTCAAATATCATAAAATCCCAAAAAAAATCATTTGTCTATTATTTTAAGTGTGTTGTTTTATTTTCCATCCTTTTATTTTATTTTTTTTCATTTCATTTTATGATTTTTATTTTGAATTTATCAATTTCTTGTCTTTCTCCTTTCACTTGTGAGTGAATAATTTAGTGTTTACTTGGCCTTGTGCCATGATCCCCCTAGGATTCCTAGTCCCTCCACTTAGGATGGGAGTAGGAGAGATATTAGGTGTTCAATCCTTTGCATGATAACATTAGGAAGTTTCCCTTTACCTCAATCTTAGGATCACCATTGCATGACAACTTTAGGTTTGGTTTAGTCCCCCTTTAGTGTGTCTTTTCTCTTCTCATCTCAAAACAATCACAAAACACCTAATAAAGGTTAATAATTATTGTGCGTTACGAGCCTTAAGCACTTGGGAAAGGGTTGTTGAGGGGTTTCCCTTCAATGGCTTGGATGTTTAGCATAGCACCCTTTGGGTGATATGCGACGCATTTTCCCCTAAGTCATAGTCTCTAGTGCGATATGAATTGCAAACAAATCAAAAACACTTCTTTTCTAAAAAACACAAAAACAAATCATTCAAACCCTTTTTGCCCTTTGGGGGCCTTTAATCTTGGAAAACCATTTTCATAAGAAGATTTTTGTTAACTCTTGGTTCTATCGCAAACGGTAATGCCTAAGTCTCCAATTTGTCGAGCTGCATACACCAAACTGCTAGAACTGATTGTTAACCCTACTCGGGTAAAAACAGTTGAACAAACATGTGTTCCCTTTTAGCCCGAACTACGTTTGCTCTGAACTTTCATACCAGATGAAAGTACGTAGGCACAAGACGCGATGTCTTGGCGAGCAACCTTCCCCCCTTTTCACCCGTAGTTAGCCGAACTACGTTGACTCTGACTTCTCACTTCAGATGAGATACGTAGGCACAAAGCGCTGTTGCTTTGCCGAGTCACTTCTTTTTTCTTTTGTCCTTGAGCCTGTAGTTAGATAGTTTCAGTCACCCTTTTAGATAGACAACAAGCATGGATCCCATAGAGTACGACGGACATGAGGGGTGCTAACACCTTTCCCTTGCGTAACCGACTCCCGAACTCGAGATTTGGTTGCGATGACCGATCTTATCCCTCTTTTCGTTAGGTTTTCTCTGAGCGTTTCCTTTCCCTCTCTTGGGATAAATAACGCACGGTGGCGAATCTTCAGTCATTGCCGGCCTCGATTTTCGCAGTAGCGACACCTTGCTTCTGAATGTAATGGACACCATGCAGGCCCCGAAAGATCAGCATGGATGTAACTGTCGCACCTCGAAAAATCACATCGAGCAACGTGACCCTCGCGCTAAAGTCGTGAATGCAATTAGACAGAATCGCCACCGAACTTTATTTAGCCTTAAAAGCGATAGGAAAATATCGAGAACGCCTTTTAAAAATGAAAGGATAGGAACACGGCCGTCGCAACTGATGTTCCGGGTTCAAGAGTCGGTTACGCAAGGGGAAGGTATTAGCACCCCTCACATCTGTTGTACTCAACGAGAAGCTCTTAGTTCAAATTGTGATGAAAATTAGCTAAGATTATTTGTTTTCTTCTTAATAATAAATGTGAAATGGTAGGATAAAAGGATAAGATGCTAAGGGAAAATGGGTGGTTATAGGATAGGGTGCTCGCCAAGGATTGGGGCCCTTGTGCCTACGTATGCTCATTCAGACGAGAATGAGAAATCAAAGCTCTCGTAGTTCGACTATAGGAAATGATAGGAGGGGGAAAGGAAAATGGATAGAATTGTGAACAAAATGATGGGAAAAGATAGAAGTGTGAAAAGGTGGAAAAAGAAAAAGGTAGCTCGCCAAGATCGTCGCAATCTTGTGCCTGCATATCTTACATTCAAAAATGAATGAAGAATCAGAGTGTCCGTAGTTCATGGAAATGGCCACGAAAAGATGAAGGGTTGAATTGGTTTGAAGTTTGGTACGGATGACGATTACTCGAACTTAAAAAAGTCTCCTCGGGACCAAGTAATCCGGGGAGTGAGTCAAAGGTGTGACTCTCTCTCTCTCTCTCTCTCTCTCTCTCTCTCTCTCTCTCTCTCTCTCTCTCTCTCTCTCTCTCTCTCTCTCTCTCTCTCTCTCTCTCTCTCTCTCTCTCTCTCTCTCTCTCTCTCTCTCTCTCTCTCTCTCTCTCTCTCTCTCTCTCTCTCTCTCTTTTTTTTTCATCTTGTAAGAAGTTGTGTTTGAATAATGAATGGTTGGAAGATGGTTGAACGTTATCAAGTTGGAAATGTTTTAGAGGCGTCAATTTCTCACACACGAGTAAGATAATCCGTATCTAAACAACTGAAGGGAGATCATAGGCTTAATCCCCCTATTTCACCTTGAAAATAATTAAATAGTTTTTAATTATATTGATAGTTTGATTGAGAAAATCCGCTTGACATTGGGTTAAGGGTTTAATTATATTTGCGTGCACAATCATGGTGGGATGGAAGTTGGTTCGAAAATGGAACCGGCTTGACGACGAATCAAGGGTTAAGTTGTGAGAAACGATATTAGTCCCTAAGGGTGATCCTAATAACGAAACCACGATGAAGTGTGAAAGTGTATGCAATAGGTTGGTGGAGAATGAGGACGAGCACTCGACTTACGGGGGTGTTTGAAAATGGCTCGATGACGAATCAAGAATTAGTTTGAAAATAGTTTGATCTACGCTACTCCCTAAGGGTGCTCCTAGAAGATAAACCATAATCAAAGCAAAATACGAATGTGTACATCAGAATGGGATAGGGTACATGTAAGTTGCACGAGATTGCATGAAATAAATGGTCTCATTGTAAGGTAGCCCAAGAGAAAGTTGTGTGTGTGCGAAGTGTCTTAAACTATGCCTTGAACAAAAGTCGGACAAAACTCCAATCTAGGATTTCTGACAAAGTCCAATAATCCAACAGTCCACCACTTTAGGATTTTATTGTTTCGATAATTGTTAAGTGTTTTCGGATATGTGAATAAGAGATGAATATGAATATGGATATGTAGAATATGAATATGTAGAATATGAATAATATGACAATATGAATAGTATGAACAATATAGCAAGATATATAACAATATAATCAAGATAAAATTCACAATAATATAGTCAAGATAATATTAACAAGCATACAAACAAGATAATATAATCGAAATATAATAACTGAAATTAAAACAGGAGTATATTGACTGAAAAGTAAAACAATAATATATTGACGGAAAGTAAAAGTTAGTCGTTAGTCAATTTGTGAATTGAATCGGGACAAAATGTAGCGCTAAACCATCGTAGCTTGATCTATGACGAAGATCAAACTATAGGAGGTCGCACAAATTGATATCTTTGTTAAAAATAAGATAGAGAAATGATATTGAGGATCATTCTCAAATTTAATTGTGTCACACGGACCAAAAAGCAAATGATCTCATCTTAATCACAAACTCGTGTTAATTAGTCGAAGGTAACCTATCACGATCCCAAAGTATAAAAAATGATCCAAATGATCATTTTCTACAAATTTGAAATAATGAAGGTTAACAATCTCAATAAATCAACGTTTGCGAATAAAAGACTTTCATTGATCGAGAATTGAAATAAAATTCAAATGAAAAGAGTGGAGAAGAAAATGAAAAGAAAATAAGTGTGGTCTCATCTAAATCACCATTTTGTCAATAAATTGATAATAGTGATTTTTTGGTTTCTTCATCGACCAAAATTAAAATAGAAAATAAAATCAAAAATAAAATTGAAGTAAAAAATAACATGACATGAAATCATGATATAGAATATGAATAAAATCGGTCAAAAAGACAAAAAATCAATAATGAACTAATACTTACACACAAAAAAAAAACTTAACCAAATTAACTTAATTAAAATAAACAAGGGGGAGGGAGGTATAAAATCAATGGGGGTGTGAATGATTAATAGGGTATGTGAGAAAGAATGGGAATCATTTGGGCTAAGTGAGCCCATCATCCCACATCATGGCAGCTCGGTGGGATTGAGAAAAAGAAGGGAGGTTTAAAAAAAACCTAATACGAGCTATAAGCCCAAAACGTAATCAAAACAAAAAGAAAAAAAACAAGGTCATGAAGTTCCACCGTCAGGTTTAAAAAACTAGCTGTGGTTTTCCTAGAAGAACGCGCTCAGAGGGGATGAAAACATCCTCCTCTTTATCATCACGCACAGCCATGGCTGCAAAGGCCAATAAACCAATTCAATCAAGCAACAACGAAAATACATTCAGAGGAAGACATACTCGTCATTGATTCTCAACCCAAACGAAACGAAATGGAAAAGTAACGTGATATCAATGACAACCTTCGATTTGTTCTTGTCTGTTTGAAGCTACGATTATATTCGCTTAACTCAGGTTCGTTTCTTCTTTTCAATTTAATCCCTTCCTTCTTCTTCTTCTTCTTGCGATTTTGTCTCTAGTTTTAGGTTTTGGTTTAGATGTGGGTTAGATTTTGGTTGGAGATTGGGTTGCGGATTTGTTGCTGTTGATGAAGAAGATTGGAGAAGTGATGGTTTGAAGGAAAGGGGTTTTGATTTCGATTTGGTTTTTTCAAGGAACTTGCTGCATGTGTTGTTGCTGTTAGTTCTTTTGGTAGAGGGTTGAGAATAATTATTGGAAGAAGCTTTTCTTTTTCGTTTTATCGAATGGAGAGGCCCCAAAATTTATAGAAGAGCTAAGGGTTAAAATGTGGAATTCTTGCTGCTGTACATTGTCGTTTTGGTTCGTGACGTCTTTGGAATATTCTGCAGATTGTTTGAAGGTGGGTCATTTTGGACTTGCGGTTTGTTATTTTGTCGTATGCGTATTGTTTTTTTTTTCATTCTGTGCAACTTGTTTTGACTTTGCTTCAATTTTGTGTATAGGAAATTGGCTTGACAGAGGTTGTGCGTGTTCGTGAATGGGACGTTGCGTAAACTGCTGCTTATGGCTTGGGCTTCCGGTATTCCATACACGGTCGTGCCATAAATGTGACAACAGGCTTAGTGAATTTGGGGTCCGCAAGTGAGGGTTTTTGTGAATCACAGTTGGGCTGGGAAAGTAGTGTCTGATATCAGTGTGGCCATTAGTTTGGAAAAACAACGTTTTGCAAGTGGGTACTTGAATACTTGGTTGTGTTGTGGCATAAGTGTGGAAATTGGCTTAATTTTTTTTTCACTACATGGTGGGGTCGAGTACCTTTCGCTGCCAAGGACCCCTTTCTGCTGAGATTTTGATTGAATAAAAATGTGAATTTTGATGTTGCTGCTACTATCATTTGTGACTTCTTACCAACTGCTCATGTTGCGAGTAATTTTTCATGAGTCCAAGCAAAATCTTGAGCTTCTATTATTATTTTGGCACCAAACTATTCATGGTTCAATTAATTGTCTTCAAGATCTAATGAGTACAAGGTTTGAAAAAAGGATGGAAATATTGTCATGTCTTGAGATACAATGGCTTGGAATTAATTTTGAACCACTTGAACAAGTTGGACTCAATCTCTAAAATCCATTATTTTGAATGTTGAACTAAAAATCATCATGATAAAAAAAAATTTGTTCAAGGATTTAAAGTAACCCAATAAATTGAACTTGGCTCAAAGATCTGAACACGAATGAGTAACCTTACTCCAGCAGGACTTGGATATACAAATTGGTTATGCCAAACAACTAACTCAAACTGGATCTTTAACTTGTTTTATCACTTGAATTCAACCAATTAGGCTAGCACCCGCCACCAATCTTAGAGTCATGCAAAGCATATATTAAGAATAATTTGACCACCGTATGAATATAATATCACCTTGGGATAAAACTCGACATGAATTTGAACAAGACTTGAAAATCATCCTAAGAAATGGCTTGAGAACCCCTTGATCATATTTTGATTACTTAGTTATGAGAAGAATGACACTTGAACTCAAAGGATCTTATAAAAGCCCATGATCACAGTGAACACACACAAAACCCTAATTAGGACCTTAGGGACACACCGCTAAAATCTTACACGTCTTGGCCTAATCATGAAACAACCTTTCTCCTGACCAACTAAATCAGGACCAACTGAACTTCAATCATACCACACACACTTTTGACAAATGAAAAGTATATACAGGTGGGATAAATTTGGGGTATGACAGACGCCCCTATCTAATTGGCTTAAAACGAGTACGTTGAAATGCTACGGAGTTCATTTTTTGAGGTATAAGGCAATTAGATATGAAGAAAACCCTGAATTTGTCCAAAAAGAAAGAAAGTGTTTGGGAAGTGAAATACTGGATAGTTTGTAACTGTCCTTTTCACCAAAAGAATGATAACATAGACAATCTGACACCAAAAGGATGACATAGCTATCACCAAAAGCATGATAGAGTGACACACACTCACCAGCATCCTTGACACTAAAAGGATGTAGGGGTCCATTACCAAAAGGGTAATAGAGAACACTCATAAAATCTGGCACCAAAAGGACGACAAACCAATCAATAAAAAGGATGATAAAGCAAACTCACACACATAAACCTGACACCAAAAAGATGTAGAAGGTCCATTACCCAAAGGATAATGGAGAACACTCGCACAATCTAGAACCAAAAGGATGACATACCCATCACCAGAAGGATAATAGAACAAACTCACACACACAGCTCTGACACCAAAAGGATGTAGGGGGTCTTTTACCAAAAGGATAATGGAGAGCACTCGCACAATCTGGCACTAAAAGAATAGCAGACCTATCACCAAAAGGATGATAGAGCAAACTCACACACAACCCTGACACCAAAAGGATGTAGGGGTCCATTACCAAAAGGATAATCGAGAACACTCGTACAATCTGGCACCAAAAGGATAACAGAACCATCACCAAAAGGATGATAGAGCGAAACACACATAGCTCTGACACCAAAAATATATAGGGAACACTCACACACTCTGGCACCAAAAGGATGACAGATCCATCACCAAAAGGATGATAAAGTGACACACACATAGTGTTGCGGTTAGAATATGATATCAAATTATTAATTAATTTGAATCGCATCATTAGTTCACAACCGCTCTTTGATTTATCCAAAGGAAAAGGTCAAAAGAAGGAAAACCTAATTTTTGCATCGTAAGTAATGCGGGGAGAGATCTAGGTAAGGGGTTGGTTAAGCTTAGGGAAGGTACTAGCATCCTAAACTTCTGTAGTACTCTACAAGAACCTTTTGTTTAATTTACTATTTGCTTTAAGTATATACTGAGCTAAGGGATAAAGTGACTTAAAAGACCTAAGGGTTAGTCCTAAGTTTACTCGGCAAGATTCGCATCTTGTGTCTACGTATCCTGGGTAGGGAATGGAATCAGAGTAATCGTAGTTCCCCTTGGAAGAGAGGTTAGAAACGTCTTGACTATGGCCAAGGTTTCAATGGGGAGTAAGCATCTCTTAAGGAAACGCTTACGTGGAGTCTTGAAACTCCTATTTCTACGTTGAATTTGTTAATTGAAATTAGAGTTGACTAAATGCTCCACGGCGGGAAACCCTAAAACAGAGTATGGTGACTCTTTGACCTAATGCTAGGGTAAAGGACATTTTCGTCTGCGCCGGGACACCTAGGCAAATTAGGGTTTTGGAATGTTCAAAGGTTAGTGTTATCGACTCGGCGGTCAAATGGCTAGACCTAATTCTTCGGAGGGCGTAACGGTGAATGATGCAAATGATGAATTATTATATGGCAGAATTAAAGTACGAAAATAAAGAAAGCGGTAAAGCAAAAGCATCGCGACGATCACTCGCGTAAATTACAAAATCCCAAAAATGCAAGAATAAATAAATTGCTATGATGGTCTCGCATAAATTACAAACCGAAAATAATAAACAAGAATAATGCTTGCGACTATGGCCTCGCATAATTACAATTGAAATAGTGGCACCACAAGCAAATGACAGATTAATAAGCTGAAATGAACGAGATAATGACGAGGGTTAGACGGAAATTGAGACGCCTAAATCAAGATTTTAGTTTTTTGAATTTTATTTAAAAGAAAAGTTAATTTTTGCATTTAAAAGGAGAAATTGTTTTATTTTATGTTTTTAATTAAAAAATTTGTTTTAATTTAATTAAAGAAACATATTTTAATTTTAAGGTTTTTTTATTATGAAGAAAATTTATTTTTAATTTTGTTGTAATTAAAAAATGTTTTGATTTTAATGAAAAAAGTTTTAATTTTAATGTTTAAAAATGTTTTAATTTTAATATGAAAAAATGTCTCAATCTTTTTTTTTTTTGAAAAAACGTACTTACAATTAGACTTCTCAGATTTTTAAAAAAAAGAAAATAAAACATTTTAAATTTATAAAAACATGATTAATTTACTTCAACAAGAAAGTTATCTTCCTTATTAATATTGTTAACCCACAACTAAGGGAACAACAATGTAATAACTAATTAAAGAAAATAAATAAATAAAAAGCAAAACCAACACCAAATTAAGACAAAAGGGGTGATATATTTGCTGATAGTTGTCATTAGGGTTTTCTCAACCCTTATCATCTTCTTCTCCTCTAAGGGGAAGCGGCGGCGCCATTGAAGAGCTCTTCGGAGCTTCTTCATTCCTCTCCGCATGGCCTTGCATCCGTCCTCCGACGATTTCGTTTATCTTCTTCTTCTTCCAATTTCCTGCAAAACCAAAACCTCAACAAAACCAAATCTCCTCCTTACCTTCTTTCCAATCGGCAATCCCTTTGCAAGTTGCGAGGATGGCTTCACGGTGGTAGTGATCCTCCTAAGTTCACGGCCGCTGCTGGACGTCGTTGAAGTTCTAAGGCTTGCGAAAAACTTCCTCTTCTTCGTCTGCGTGCTTTTGACGTTGGTGATGATGAAGAGACGGATTGATTGGTCTCTCTGAACCTCGGCGATGATGATGATGAGGTTTGAAACCTCTCTGAATCTGTCGGATGGAGATGAGGAGGGATCCCAGAGATGCTCTGAGTCGCCGCTTTGGTTTCGTTTTAGGGTTTTTTTCCCCTTGATGTCTGTGATATTATGCTTTATATCTCCTTTCGATTTGTGGGCTGGATCCGATATTTTACGGTTTTGATTCTCCTTATTTTCACGTTTGACTTTGTTGGTTCATACAGATTCTCAGGAAATATTATTGTTAATGATTCTTGCTGAATTTGATAAGATGAACCTTGATCGAGTTTTGGATTTCTTGCCGGATGACTTTGTTATGGTTTGTTGCATTTTTTCAAGAGTTTGGTTGCATTTCGATCCGTTGACTGAGGGTTTTTTGGAAAGTTGTTGTTAAGGTCATGTTTGGCAAACCACTTTTCTGAAAAAATCACTTTTTCAACCACTTTTTTCAAATAAGTGCTTTTCCAATAAGCACTTTTGAAAATCACTTTTCTGGAATTGTTTTTTCTTCTCTCTCCCTTGGTTGCCTTGAAACATAAGAACAGATATTGCTGGTTCTTGGCCCGAAGTCTCGAAATAAGTCGGGAGTTGGTTTCGGAGCAATCCGTTACCATCCCGACGCACCTGACGATGACAATGCTCTGAGGGTGTCAGATACAAACTAACTGATTAAATTTCCGTTTACTATTTTGCGGGTTCGAACAAACCAGAAACTCGGGAAAAGTCGAAGAAATCTGAAGATTTTAGGATTTTTTAGGAATTTTAAGAAAAGTGTAATTGTAAAGTTATTTATTTTTTTAATGAAAATGTAAATTGATTTTGGTTAAATGAAATGGAAAATTATTATTCAAAAATGCATGTTTTTTATTATTTTCTTTTTTTTTAAAATGAAATGAATAAATAAATTAGAAAAATGAAATAAGATCAAATTAAAAAATCAAGGTAAAATTATTTAAAAATGAGAACAATATTAAGAATAATTAAAAAAGGAAGTGGAAACAATATTTAGAATAAAACAAAATTATAAAAAAAATGCACTGAAAATAAGAATTGAAATGACATAGAATAGAAAATGAAATGAAAATGACATTACGAAATGAAGTAAATTTGATTTAAAATAAAATGAAAATGAAATGAAATTCTATATTTTTTATTAATTCAAAATTCATCCAATTTATCCGACTAATCCCGTCTCTGTCATAACTTCCGATTAAACCTTCTGGCACTTCAAATGAGCAACCTTATCCGAATAAATTCAAACTGTCTGATTAAACTCAATTGATCATATTCTCCGGCCAATTTCAATCCAACAAATAGAATCAACTTAATTTGAACAGCTCAAATCCTCCACAATCAAACCATTCCAACTACACCTCAACCCTGACTCACGTCAACAATGTCCAACGGCTCAAATTTCCTGACTACAGCTGAAAATTCGTAAATGACAGCCGACTGCAAACAAATGACCATTTTCCCCTTCGTCAGTCAAAGAGCACCCAATGTGATCTTTCCTGCAAAATCAGCAAACTACACAAACCTGTTAGTGATTAGTTAAATGCAATGCAAAAGTGAAATGAAATGAACCTAATAATCTCGGGGGGAAATTTGGGGTATTACACATAGCCATGACACCAAAAGGATGTAGGGAACACTTGCACAATCTGGCACCAAAAGGATGACAAACCCATCACCAAAAGGATGATAGAGCGACACTCACACAACCCTGACACTAAAAGTTTGTAGGGAACACTCGTACAATCTGGCACCAAAAGGATGACAGAACCGTCACCAAAACGATGATAGAGCGACACACATACAGACCTGAGGCCAAAAGAATGTAGGGAACACTCGCACAATCTGACACCAAAGGGATGACAGACCCATCACCAAAAGGATGATAGAGTGGCACACACACACAACCCTGACACCAAAAGGATGTAGGGAACACTCGTACAATCTAGCACCAAGACCCATCACTAAAAGGATGATAGAGTGCCACATACACATCCCTGACACCAAAAGGATGTAGTGAACACCCGTACAATCGGACACCAAAAGGATGTTAGAGCGACACACACACAATCCTGACACCAAAAGGATGTAGGGAACACTCGCATAATCTGGCACCAAAAGGATGACATACCCATCACCAAAAGAATGATAGAGCGACACACATACAACCCTGACACCAAAAGGATGTAGGGAACACTCGCATAATCTGGCACCAAAGGGATGACAGACCTATCACTAAAAGGATGATATAGAAACATACACACAACTCTGACACTCATAAGCTTAGAATCTATCTCAAAATGACTTGAAAGTTAATCAATCATAGTCTGCATTAACCCTAATTATGATTTTGAATTAATTTGCATTAAGACTTGAAGACACAACTTAATCACTAAAAAAAAGATCTTAAGGAAACTTGAGGATTGCATTTTGTACCATGCTCAAATTATGCCAGACCCTATCTTTCCAACTTGACTTGGATTAAGCCTGTACTTTAATCACATATTGGTTATGATTCGAGCCCCTTCTGAAGCCTTATTTGTATATGCCCTTGGGGTCAGCCTCGACATATGGCCCAAAACCCACTATAGACCAAATGGTCATGCCTTGAAAAGAGACAGTCCCATGGCCTAAGTAGCTGATCTTGTCTCCACATACTTGATCATGAACATGAGAGCACATCCTTGCTTCATCTCCACTTGAAATTGCATTTGCTAGGGATTATAACCATAATGGGCATACATAAGGTCTTCATAGACAAAGTCCTAGAGGATCATGGCCAGGGTCCAGATGGTCACTTAGGAAAAGATCATGAACCCATACAAGTACTTAATACAAGAGAATGAGAAGGTAGGACAAATTTAGGGTATGACAGATGCCCCTATCTAATTTCCTTGAACCCGAGAGGATGAACCGTTGCATGGCGTTCATTCTTAGGGTGGAAGTCAATTAGATACAAGAAGACCCCGAAATTTGTCTGACGAGGAAGTGGAACACTACCAGGTTAACAGCCTGTGAGAGCGGGGTACAAAATGATCAGAATACATTAAGGTTCTGTGAGTAGTCTAAGCAGTACCTTATCCAATAAGGTTCTCCGATGATACCAAGGCAGTATCTCGACAAAAACTTGAGATTCTTCGGGTGGGCGAAGCAGTCCCTTATCCAACTAAAGTTCTTCGCGATACCAAAGCAGTATCTCTGAACATAAACAAGATTCTTCTGATGGTCGAAGTAGTACCTTATGCAATATGGTTATTTGCGATACCAAAGCAGTATCTCTGATCATACCTTGAGATTCTTTGGGTGGTCGAAGCAGCATCTTATCTAATAAGATTCTTTGTGATACCAAAGCAGTATCTCTGAATAAAACTTGAGATTCTTCGGGTGGTCGAAGTAGCATCTTATCCAATAAGATTCTTCATGATACCAAAGCAGTATCTCTAAACAAAACTTGGGATTCTTCGGGTGGTCGAAGCAGCACCTTGTCCAACAAGGTTCTTCGATGATACCAAAGTAGTATCTCGATCACAACAAGAGATTTCTTTGGGTGGTCGAAGCAGTCCCTTATCCATTAAGGTCCTTCGTGATACCAAAGTAGTATCTATAACACAAACGAGATTTCTTCGGGTCGTTGAAGCAGCATCTTATCCAATAAGATTTTTTATGATACCAAAGAAGTATCTTGAGCGATACATTTTCTGGGGAATAGTTGAGCAAAATTCCTATCAGAGAGAAAGTGTTGTCCAAACTCTGCAGGGGAAAAGCCTTCAAGAAACGTTTTAAGATAACTTCTGTTTGAGGAGCCATAAGAGCAACAGCTGTTGGGGACTATCATTATCAACTGCATGGTTGAAGAATGACTTGCTGAGGAATGGAATTCCATGAACAAGTGTGGGGTATCACCTCTCTTCAGAGAAATATTGACGAATTTGAAGGAGGATTGGCCAAGATGCTTGTGAACTAATCCCGGATCCTGTTATGCTACGCCGCTGGGGATAGCAGTTCTATGCATTATGATGCACAAACATGCAACTAAGATGCAACTGCTAGGGAATCTAATGCACGTGGAAATGAAAACGATCTGCAAATACTAGACATGGTTATGATATTATCCTATATGTCATGCTTATGATGATGCAAAAGATCAAGTATGTTGGGGATAAGTTTCCTGTTGGAGGTACCACCAGTGACTGGATTTAGTAGTTTCCAAATGGATTGGACTTTAGTTATTTTGCCAAATGATACTAGGCTTCAGTTTTATGAGGATACCAACGAGGGTGGACTTTTAGTGGTTGCCAATGAAGACTGGACTTTAATGGTAAAATTGAAGGTGCTAATTGGA
Source organism: Lathyrus sativus (assembly GCA_963859935.3). Lineage (NCBI taxonomy): Eukaryota > Viridiplantae > Streptophyta > Magnoliopsida > Fabales > Fabaceae > Lathyrus > Lathyrus sativus. The sequence continues at coordinate 594,078,070 of OZ012735.1, forward strand.
GTGACTTTTTCTAGTTGCCAATAAAATATTGGGCTTTTTGTAGGGGGAGTGAGAGGATTTGACTACTCGACATCCCAAATTTGGAGGCTCAATGAGTGACTACAGGAACTGATTTCCCCTAGTAATCTTTGGACTCAATGCTAGGGGAACCATATCAGGAAGACCCCTGGAAAACATTATTTATGATGAAGAGCCTAGGTGACTGACAACTGATTTGATGTTGTCGCATGGTGAAATATTTTTGGAGACCATCTAATATCCTCCAATATCTTCAAACACCAAAATAAGCTTTATTGTTTGTCAGAGATTATTATCATTATTTTTAACTGAAGTTTTAAAGCATAAATTATCAAAAAAATAAAAATAATTCGAAAATAATCAGATAAAGTAAAAAAAAGAGCACGATTTGATGAGAAATCTCTCTTTTATATTAATTTGACCCTTAAATGAGTAAGTATATACAAGGATGCAATTCCTTAATATGAGGTAATTGCGGTGCAAGAAAAATATAATGGCGATACAAATTATTTAAGTTCCATTGAGTTTCAACACTACTATAGTCCCTATGACTTAGAAGACCTCAACCCCTTGCTTCGTGGGAAGACGACTGGATTGATTCCTCTTTTCGGTGAAATATCAGGGTTAAGTGAATATGCAGAATGGATACTTTGCCTGGATCGCCTTTTCGGGTTTTCAATGCACCGGGACGCCCTTTTTTGCCTGAGCCGCCCTTTTAGGCATTCAGCTCAGCAAGCCTATTTTTTTTATTTTTTCCTTAACTTTTTTCTGGACCGCCCTTTCGGGTTTTCAGTCCACCGGGATAACCATTTTTTGCCTAAGTCGCCCTTTCAGTTTTTCGACTTAGCGGCCTTATTATTCCACTTTTTTAGGCAAAGTATTGTTTGACAGAATCTGCATTTACTGGTTAAGGTAATTCATCACCATCCATAGTTGCGATTTTTAGAGCACCATCGGAGAATGCCTCTACTACAACATATGGGCCTTTATAATTTGATGTCCACTTGCCCCTAGATTCATTGTACATAGTCATTCCTTGAATATCCTGGGATGCACTCTCTTGTCGAAAGCTCTTTTCATGCGTCTCTGATAAAGCTGACCATGACATATAGCTGCCAAGCGTTTTTCATCATTAAGATTGAGCTCATGAAATCTTGTCTTCACCCACTCTGCTTCATCAAGTTGAGTTTCCATTAAAACTCTTAATGAGGGGATCTCAACCTCTATCGGAAGAATCGCTTCCATGCCATAAACCAATGAGTAGGGAGATGCCCTGTCGAAGTTCGCACTGAGGTATGATAGTCGTGCAGCACAAAAGGCAACATTTCATGCCAATATTTATATGTGACCACCATTTTCTAGATAATCTTCTTAATGTTCTTATTGGCTGTCTCGGCGGCTCCATTCATCTTGGGTATATAAGGTGTTGAATTGTGGTGTTCAATCTTGAAACTGGTGCATAACTCATTCATCATTTTGTTGTTGAGATTCGACCCATTATCAGTGATAATGTGATTAGCACTCCATACCTGCATATAATGTTGTGCTTCAAGAAGCGGGAAACCACTTGCTTGGTGACATTTGTGTATGATGCAGCTTCAACCCATTTGGTGAAATATTCTATGGCCACCAATATAAAGTGATGTCCATTCGAGGCTTTTGGCTCAATCATCCCAATCATGTATATTCCCCACATGGAAAAGAGCCATGGTGAAGTCAAAATATTCAAAGGAGTGGGAGGTACATGAGTCTTGTCAGAATATATTTGACACTTATGATAAGTTCGAGCATGATGGTAACAATCAGCTTTCATGGTGAGCCAATAATAGCCTGCTCTTAGTATCTTCTTTTCCATCGTATATACATTCACATGGGTTCCAAAACAACCTTCATGAATGTCTTTCAGAATTTGTTCAGCCTCATGCTTTTCCACACATCTGAGTAGGACAGTGTCATGATTACATTTGTACAACACGTTTCCGTTAAGGAAGAAATTGAATGCCAATCTGCGCAGAGTCCTCTTGTCAACACCCAAGGCACTCTCATGATACTCTTGCTTCTCCAGATATTGCTTTATGTCATAGAACCACGGTTTCTCGTCTGATCCTTCATCGATAGTCAAGCAATGTGCAGGCTCTTAAAAGCGTTGTAAATCAATGAACGGTTTATGATTAGGCCATATCAACTTATACATGGATGCCAAAGTTACCATGGCATCTGCCATTTGATTTTCTTCTCTAGGCACGTGAGTAAAAGTGATATCATCGAATCAGGGAAGTAACTTGGCCACATAATTCTGGTATGGGATTAAGTTTTCATGTTTCGTATCCCAGTCACCTCTTATCTGGTGTATTACCAAGGCAGAATCCCCAAACACATCAAGAGTTTTGATTCTCAAGTTAATGGATTCTTCTAGCCCTAGTATACATGCTTCGTATTCAGCCATATTATTAGTACACGTAAAGCAAAGTTTGGCTATGAACGACAGGTGAAAATTCTTGGGAGACGTGATTACTGCCCCAATTCCATGTCCATGAGAATTTGAAGCACCGTCGAACATGAGAGTTCATCGCTCCCATGGTTCCGATCCTTCCTCTGGCTCTGGCTCTTCGTAGTCCCTTGCCATCATGATATCCTCATCTGAAAAGTCAAACTTCAAAGGCTGATAATCCTCCACTGGCTGGTGGGCTAAATGGTCTGCTAACACACTGCCCTTAATGGCCTTTTGGGTGACATATTGGATGTCATATTCAAACAAAAGCATTTACCACCGGGCTATCCTACCGGTGAGAGCAGGGATCTCAAAGCTGTATTTGATGGGATCCATCTTAGAGATCAGATATGTGGTGTGTGTTAGCTTATACTGCCTGAGACGTCTGGCAGCCCATGCAAGCGCACAATAAGTCTTCTCAAGTAAGGAGTATCTAGTCTCGCAATTGTTGAACTTCTTGCTGAGATAATATATGATGTTATCTTTCTTACCAGTATTGTCTTGTTGCCCCAATATGAAGCCCATGGATTCATCGAGCACAATCAGGTACATTATGAGTGGCCTTTCAGGAACTGGTGGTATCAGGATTGGTGGTTCTTGCAAATATTCTTTCCTAGGAAATAAATCGGCGATATAGTTCAACCTCCCTAGGAAACCATAAACTTATTTTTCAGTTCTTGGGGCAGGCATACTTTGAATTTCCCTTACCTTATATGGGCCCACTTCAATCCCTTTATGGCTTACAGTAAAGCCCAATAGCTTTTCATATCGTACTCCAAGCATACATTTATTAGGGTTAAGCCTTAGTCTAAACTTTCTCAATATGCAGCCCATAGATTCATCGAGCACAATCAGGTACATAATGAGTGGCCTTTCAGGAACTGGTGGTATCAGGATTGGTGGTTCTTGCAAATATTCTTTCCTAGGAAATAAATCGGGCGATATAGTTCAACCTCCCTAGGAAACCATAAACTTATTTTTCAGTTCTTGGGGCAGACATACTTTGAATTGCCCTTACCTTATATGGGTCCACCTCAATCCCTTTATGGCTTACAGTAAAGCCCAACAACTTTTCATATCGTACCCCAAGCATACATTTATTAGGGTTAAGCCTTAGTCTAAACTTTCTCAGTCGATCAAATAGCTTTTCCAAATTAATCAAATGCTCTTCTTCAGTTTGAGACTTGGCAATCATATTGTCAACGTATACTTCAACCTCTTTATGAATCATATCAGGAAAGAGCGTTACCATCGCGCGTTGATACATTTCCCCAACGTTCTTCAATCCAAATGACATTACCTTATAGCAGAAGGTGCCCCATGGTGTGATAAAAGTGGTCTTCTCTATGTCATCTGGATCCATTTTAATTTGATTGTAACCGAAAAATCCATCCATGAAGGATAAAATAGAGAACTGAGCCATGTTATCCACTAACACATCAATGTGAGGTAATGGGAAATCTTCCTTAGGGTTATCTTTGTTTAAGTCACGGTAATCCATACACATACGAACCTTTCCGTCCTTTTTCGGTACCGACACAATTTTGGCAACCCATTATGGATACTTTGCTACTACCAGGAACCCAGCGTCGAACTGCTTTCGGACTTCTTCACGGATCTTAAGAGCCATATCAGGATGGGTCCTCCTCCTTCTGCTTGACAGCGTGACATTCTTCCTTGAGCGGTAATTTGTATAAAACAATGTCTGTATCTAATCTAGACATGTCTTGATACGACCAAGCGAACACATCAGCATACTGTCGGAGAAGTTCTATCAACTTTATCTTGACAGTATCTTGAAGAGACGCTCCAACCTTTACCTCCCTTTTACCTTCTTCAGAGCCTAGGTTGATGACCTCGACATCCTCTTTGTGTGGCAGGATAGCCTTCTCTTCTTGTTGTAGCAGCCTTGCTAACTCATCAAGGAGTTCACGATCTTCCTCGCCTTCTCCTTCAGCTTGATAAATTGGGAAATCAAAATCATATAGGCCTATAGTAGCATCGTTATCAAGGACCTCAGTAGTCTCTCTGCATGTTATGATTTATGCAGTTTATTTAGGAAAGTGAGTGCATAAAAGAAATGCCATATATTGTAAAAAGTAAAAAGAAAGTGAGCGAAAATTGAATGCAAACTTATATTTATTAATTATAACTATGTTTCAGAACATCATGTGGCCCAATACAATGATCCACTATGCTTTGGACAGAGTGTAGGGTTTTTTTTTTGACAAACAATAAAAGTTGCTTTTGGTGTGGGAAGAACTGAGGGATTTCAATAGTCTTCCAATTTTGGAGTTCTTCACTAGGCTTGGCTTGACGAATCCAACTTGCAGAGATCTCTTCATCATCAACTTTATCTTCAATTACTATAGCTGCTATATGATCAAAGATATGTTCGGCGCTTTTGAAAATATCCCCCATAGGAGGGACCTTCTCTTTGCTATATGCAATCGCCGGTGTATTGGAAAATGGATGGTATCCCAGCCCAGATTTATCAAAATTTTCAGCAACCTCTACCATTTTGCCCAGCCCTTGGCACTTCCTTCATTAACAATTGCTTTAGCCTCTTCATACGAAGCCATTGACGATATGTCTCTTGATTATCTGGAACTCATTGTACTTTCAAAGTACTCACTACCTCAAAAGACTGAAAAGGTGTCTCGACCATTTCCCCTTCAACCTCAATGTACCGGAAGGACGTTAAGAGACTCACCAGGATGTCTTCCTCTCCTCCAATTAGGACCACCTTATCATTTCTGACAAACTTTAGCTTTTGGTGAAGAGTAGATGCTACAACCCCTGCTGAATGAATCCAGGGTCTTCCTAGAAAGCAACTGTATCCCGGGTAAATATCCATTACTTGAAAAGTAATGTCGAAGACAGCTGGCCCAATATTTATCAGTAAATCTACCTCACCTATCACCGCTCGTCTGGAACTGTCAAATTCTTTAACTATCAAGGCACTTGGTTTCATACTGACTCCCTTTATAGGCATCTTCTCCAAAGTGATCTTGGGGAGCACGTTCAAAGAAGAACCCATGTCTACCAAGACTCGTGATATCAAAGTGTCCTGACACCTAATGGAGATGTGGAGAGCTTTGTTATGATTCCTTTTTTCTGAAGTTAAATCATCGTCATTGAACCCAAGGAAATTACCAATAGTTACACTAGCTATCACATCATCAAATTGAGCTACGATGATGTCTTTAGTAATATGCGCAACACTCAAAACCTTCATCAACGACAACCTGTGCGCATCTCAGCTGAGTAGTAGTACGAGCATGGAAATCTTAGCAGGAGTTTGGTTCAATTGGTCAACGACTTTATAGTCGCTCTTCTTGATGATTTTTAATAACTCATCAGCTTCTTCCTGCGTAATTGCTGATTTTGGAGACAATGCTTCTGTTGGTGGCTCTACACTTGAAATTCAATTGTCGTGTCAATGGCCTTCCTTTTATCTTTAGCAGGTGCTTCTACTGTCTGGAGGAAAATAATCGACTACTACAGCTCATTCCACTGGGCCTAACCACAACGTCACATTTGGCTGCATCATACTCGATTACTAGTTTCTCTGGCCCTTGTTTAAAAACTTTTGGCTCAGGTACATCGACAGGGTATTCAATTACTACTGGAGCTAGCCATGTTGGTCTTTGTCTGTTGATATCAGTTTCATCATATTGCATAATCACGAGTGCTGGATGGACAGACCTTTGTTGAAAGGCTTCTGATGCATCATATTGTATAACTATCGGAGCTGGACAAGTTCGCCTTGGGGGATAAGCTTTTGTCTCATCGTATTGAATTTCAATGGTAGCCACACTCGGACCCCGACGTTCTATCTGTATTATCCCCTGCTCTAGGAACCTCTGTAGATGTCCCTTGACCACTTCATTAGTCAAATTCTCCGCTTCTTCTTGGGGAATCATCCCATTTTTCTTTAGTTGTTCTCAAATAACATCCATTGGAGTACAGACATCTTCAATATTCGTAATCAGCGTCAAACCATTGCTCTCCTCCATGACATTAGCAGAAGAACTTCCATGTGTAGGTAATGGATTATTCTTAACATTGGCACCTCTAGGTGTAAAAGTAGTCTTGCACCCTATTCTGGAACACATAACAATTATCTATGGAATGTCCAGGGGCCCCCTTGTGAAATTCATAATGAATGTTGGCATCATACCCGGGAGGGTATGGAAAAGTTGTCGGGCGCAAGTCGCGCAATGTTAAATGCCCACTCTGGTTTAGCTGAGAAAAGATCTGCCCATATGACATTGGTACCAGATCAATGTGCCTTCTTGAAAGTCTTGGCCTCTGCTGCCTCTGGGCTTGAGCATTCTGGTATTATGGAGGAGGAGCTCTCTAATAATTAGGTTGCTGTTGAACCTATTATTGAGCAGGCTGTTGATAGGGAGCTTGGGAGACTGCAGCTACTTATTGGTATTGAATCTCCACTAGGACTCTGTCTCTTCGCCCCCTCATTATGGCATTAGTTTCTTCTTCCCTCTTCTTCATTAAGGGCTTTCTACCTTCATTCGTAGCAACAACTGCAGCCTTGTTCTTTTTCAACTGGCTCTCAATTTTTCCCCCACCGATACTACTTCAGCAAAGTTAGGGAAACTGGATCCAAGCATGCGATCTAAGTATTGAGGTTGCAGCGTTCCTATAAATAATCAGTTAATTCTTTGGTCAAAAGTGGTGGCTGGACGCGAGCTACCAACTCTCTCCATATTTGTGCATACTCTTTGAACGACTCATTATTATGTTGAGCCATATCCTGCAGCTAGGTGCGATTCAACGCCATATCAGTATTGTACTGATAATGCTTGGAAAATGCATCTGCAAGTGTCGCTTTCGCGAAAATAAGGTGCCGACACAACAGAAGAGTCGCCACCTTTCGTTATTTATCCCTTAGAGCGGGAAAGGAAACAATCGAAAAAACCTAACGAATAAGGGTAAGACAAGGTCATCGCAACCATTGTCTGGGTTCGGGAGTCGGTTACGCAAGGGGAAGGTATTAGCACCCCTCACGCCCTTCGTACTCGACGGGATCCTCGCTTGTTGGTTTACTTGGACGGGTTGGTTTTATTCTATCTACCTATCAAGGCTGGCTGAAAAAGAAAAGAAAAATGACTCGGCAAAGCGTCGCACTTTATGCCTACGTATTCTCATCAAAGAATGAGAAATCAGAGTCAAAGTAGTTCGGCCTACGAAGGGTTATGGGGGAAGGTAGCTCGCCAAGATATCGCCATCTTGTGCCTACGTACTCTCAACAGGCATGAGAGATCAGAGCTCACGTAGTTCGGGAAACTACGGTTTATTTCCTGTCTTTTACGAAAGAAGTGTTTTTATTGTGTTTGCGATTTCAACCGCACTAGAGACTATGACCTGAGAGTGAATGCGTCGCATGTCACCCAAAGGGTACCATACTAAACATCCAGACTGTGGAAAAGAAACTCTCCCACAATCCTCTCTCAGATAGCTTAAGGCTCGTAACGTATGAAAGAAACCATTCATGATTACTGTATCTTAAACTGTTTTGAGATGAGAAGAGAACAGGCCCAACTAGGAGGGAGACTATCAAGTCCTACTGTTATCATGCCATGGATTCATCCTATGGTTGAGGTTTGAACAGGGAACTCCTAGAAGTTGTCATGCATAGGTTTCAACCTAAAATTCTATCATCAAGTCCTTATCAAAGGAAATGAGAGTCCTAAGGGATCATGTCAATGATACACCAAAACAGACAAAGCATCAGCTTAACAGTAAAATGAATGCAATGCAAGTGAGGGAGGTAATGTGTGCGGGGCTTCAGCCTCCACAAGCTCATCTCAACCTCAAGCCAGAATGAAATAACAGTAATCATACTGAAATATAAACAACATGCTATCAAGCAATAAACAGTAAACTGCAATCATACAGAAGAAATGAAATGAAATGCCATCAGGCAAACAAACCACATGGGCAAGGGAGCCGGGCTCTACCGAATACCCGCAAGCAAAGCCACGTAGTAACAGTACAAGCAGAGGGAGCAACTCAACCTCTAGTGAAATCATGCTCCTAGGTTCTACCTATTCTAGTTATGGACTTAATCTAATGCAACAGACAAATCAAGCAAAACACACAATACAGAAAAGAAAACAGAAGAAAGCCTCAGCTTCTCCAGCAGCAACTCAGTCTTCAGACTTCAATCACTTGCTTTTCCAGGTTTCAACCCTACAATATGAGTTTCAACTCATCTTCTCCCTTAAGCTTCAGCTTCTTGATCAGCTCCACCTTCAGGCTTCACCTAATCTTCAGGGATCTTCAAGTATCAACTTGATCTTCATGCTCTTCAAGCTTCAGCTGGAATGGCATTACTCAGGGATTCATCCTCTTCAACAATCTTCAATGAAGTCTTCATCTTCATGCCCAGGCTCAACCTTTCTCAAGACAATCAAAACCAGAGAAAAATCACTTACTAGATAAGCTGGGGGATATTGAACTGCTTATTGATCACCAAAGGTGACCTTTAAGGGTTCAACATCAAAGGAATGGTTCCCTCAAAAGTTCTACCTCCTAGGTATATCACTTATCCCTCTAAAGGAGAGAGGTGTATACCATGGAAGGACTTTGAATCATAGGGAGGAATGGAGGTGAATGATACCATCCATGTTTGAGAAAGAATTTATCTACATCTAAGCTCTTCCTAATCCCTAACTCTAAAACAAAACAAAAAGAAGAAAGAACAAGCTCCTCAATGCATCTTCAAGTCTTCTAGTATGCTCCACAATGCTCCACAAAGAGACACCAAGCTTTCCAAGCTCGCAAATCAAAGCAAACTAACCAAACATGCCCTAAAGGCAACACAAACAATCATTCAATACAAAAATCAATCAAAAATAGCATACTATCATATTAAATCCTAATATAAATGCTAGGGGATCCTACATAACTACCCTTAAGTCCCATATATTCCCCATAGCCTAAATTGCCCTAAAACCTAAAATTTAAAGTTGTTATGGACCTATATTAAAGTTTTAACCTAATTCTATCCTACCTAGAACTACCTAATTAAAACTATCCTAAAAATTATTACAAAAATATGGCATTAATTCAGGGGGAACCTAAAACATTCATCTAACTACCCTAAAAAGATTGAACTCAAAATATAAAGGGAACTATCCTAAATAAATTCTACAAGTTAAGGTACCAACTAAAAGAATTAAAAAAGCAATTAAAAGTAAAAATATGCAAAAAATATAAAAATGAAATAAAATGGCAATTTTATGATTTTATATTTTTCTAGACAGAAAATGGAAAGTGGGAAAAAAATTCCCATAAAAAATATGGATTTTCCAATTTATATGCATTTTTAAAGTTTGATAAAATTTGGAGACAATTAAAATGATTTATGGATGCATGGGGTGTGACAAGTAATAGAATTCAGTTATTAGTGATGGGCCCAGATAGGGGGGTTGCAAATAGAAACGCGCCTCAGCCCAATTTAAATCAGAAAAACAAAATAAAATGAAAATAAAAAAATTATTAACGCGGTGCGAATAGCATTGAATTATAGTTATAATATGATGGGCCTCGCTTAGGGGGTGGGGTTAGCAGATTCACACAAAGCCCAGAACTGCGCTATTAGTGAAACGCGGCGTTTCATACGCCAGCTTCCCTCCACAATCGTTTTTAAATCCCGTCCGTTGGATCGTTCTCCAAGTCAACCCAGTCAGCGCGCATCCAACGGTAGACCAGTCATCTTCAACCTTGGTCATTTAGGGTTTCTGAACTCCATGAAAACAGCTCCCATGCATGAAACTTCCACTCATTCGTACGCCTTCGTCCCTCCACCAAATGCCTCAAGAACACTCCTTGAATGGTGAATTTTCTTCTGCTTGCACAAGATTTGATGTTGAAAGCTTGTATCTCAAGATCCAATACCTTTTGCTCCCTTGCAATTTCACTTGGAACTCCTTCAATTCTTCATCAATGGAACCTCAAGCTAGCATGAACACACTCAGGGATGTTTATGGATATGATTTGTGAAGAAAAATGGAATGGTAGTGAAGAAGAATATGAAGATTCAATGCAATTTGCAAATGGAGAATTTTGATATCTCTCACTCTTCTCTACACCAAATAACACCAACTATCACCAACCCTTCACCAATGGAAGTTGTATTCAATAAATAGACTGATTTAGAAAGGTCTAGAACCTCCTAGAATCATCTAGTAAGAACTTGAAGTTTCATGACATGGTAATTTGCATTTCACTTCTCACCACATGATATATCATGACAAAAACCCTTGTAACTTGGGTAACTAACTTGAATTTATCCCCAAGTGATATTTTGGACAAGTTACAATACATATCTTCCTTGTTTATTAAGCTTTTCCTTGTTTTGGTTTGGTACCCCATTATGCAAGCAATCAAATTACAAAGCAACCCTATGATACAAGCCTCAAATCAAACTTGTGGCTGAACCATTGTTCTTATAATGTCATTTGGAGTCAAAATGACCTATCATATGACATGGTTTGGATTTGTAACTTGGATTTTATGATTTTCAATCTCACTTGAATTAACTTATGCCTCATTTTTAGGCCATTTTTATCACTTTTTGATATGACCCTTTTCAACATCTCAAGACCACCCTAATAGCCTTAAAACGTAATTCTAAGCAACTTTGATGTTGAAGATTTTTCCATTTGAAGCTTGGAAGTAGGAGATATGGCCTTATGCTTGAAATGACCTATAACTTCCAAATGACCAAAATGCCCTTGGCTTGTCAAAGCCATAAGTTGAGTTCTACAAATACTATCAAGGACTTATAGTACTCCCTAGAAAGCTAAGAAGATGCTCTTCAACATTCATGTTTACCAAGAGATCATAGGAATCATCCTTCTAGGGCAAAAGTTGTCTGCAAGTTGGGTGACTTTCAAGGACCCAGATTCACATACCTCAGATGACCTGTAATTTGTCAAAACCATAACTTGAGCTCTGAAAATCCTATCAAGGACTTCTACTACTCAAATTGAATCTAAGAACAAGCTCTACAACATTCATGTTATGGGGAAGATGAGATGACAATCACATCTTGAGCTAACACTTCCTGGAAGATAGGGATCAAACTAGGGGATTTTACACTGTCAATCCTTAGAAACCCTAGCTAGAAACTTCTCAAACTCCTCAATCATGATGAGTTGGTCTAGTAATAATCCTTATAGTGTCTCAATACATCATTCCATGATCACATGGCTCTTGGATTAGGTCTCAACCTTCTCCAAATCTTCAGTTGACCTAGGGTTGACCCAGTCAAAACCCTAATTTCACCATTCATGGTTGAATCTTCTGAATTCTTGCATAATGACCTCTCTGGGCTTCATGATGGCTTTCAATACATCCCATAAGCTTTATTAAAGCTTCAAGTTCAACCTCAAAGTCTCAGAATCATCTGAGGAGCACCCACAACTCTCAAGTTATGAGGCATACAACCTTGGTTTCAACCAATTCCTCTGAGTATCTCTTGAGCTTTCTAACAAAGGTATCAACCTTCAAACATTGAAATAACTTTCCTGGCTAACTCCATAGCCTTATACAACTCTTGATAGGTAAGTAAATGTTGGTCAAATTTTAGGGTGCAACAGCAAGGTCCCTCCACGTGCTAACTTGTCCCTTCTCTAATTGCATGTACCATTCCAATGATGTCCCACTGAGGTTATCTTGGAAATAATGTATTAAGAGCAAGTCATTATCAATATGAGCAGCCATCTTGTGACAGTATGCTCTCAGATGATTTCTTGCACAGCTGGTCCCCTTATATTTGTCAAAGTCTTGGACTTTGAACTTCTTCAGTATCACCAGTCCAGGAACTAGACACATAACAACAACATCCAAGCCTGGAGTTTTTTGGACCACCAAGGACTTGAACTTCTCTTCCAAAATGCGTAATATATCTGCAAAAGGGTCAGCTACAATCCCTACATTATGCTGAGAAGGAGGAGGTTGGAAAAAAGGTCGTACTGCTCGTCCATTCCCATTTCAGAGCCATGATGGGAAGATGCACAATGTTCAGCCACGTCCACGTGGATAGGAGGAGGAGTTTTAATGACTCCAAAAATTCCTATTTTTTTCAGCAATCTTCCTGGCATCAACTATGGTCTCAACATTGTTTTCGTTACGGGCCAATGTCGTCATGGTTTCCAGCAGTTGGTCCATCTTTACTTTGAGGGCATCAATATCACCCCTCATTATGTTCTGGGTCTCCTCAATCTGTTCAAGAATCATTTGGAAGTTGTGTCGAGTCTCATAGCAGTATTGAGTAGTTAGCTTTCAATTCTGAAGGTAAAAAGGTAAAGTCCATGAGTTGCATACCGAGTAAAGATGCACAATGCTTGTGTTTATGATTTATGCTTATGTTTACGTTTTTATTTTTAGGGAAGCATTTATAACAGTGGTTATTTAACAATTATTCAAACAACACGAGAACAAAGAAATTAAAAGAAGGCTGGACTCTCATTCATTCAGATTGATCTGTTACATTGTGCCAAGATAACAAAAGTACAAGCCAATAAAAAACTAAATACTGAGTTCTTAACAACAAAATGACAAAAGAAAATAAAACAAAGAAATCTTTAAGCTTCATTTCTTCATGTTTCACGCTCTTTGAGCTCTTCTTCAAACCTTTTCAACATTACCTTGCAGAGGCACATGAACTCACAAATGGCTAGAGCAGTAGAATTATCCATAGCTTCCATGTCATCTCTATGCCTCCACATTAGATCTTTGGCTAACCAATTGCAAAACTCCGCCAACCCATTCAACTTATTGCAGTATATGTCTCGATTATTTCTCATGATGAATGGACTGCTCATATGTCGCAACATCCTGGGACACCTTGTCTCTCGCATCAGACCATATAACTTTGTCTTCCAGAATAGCTCCCATCTGATTCTCTTGATATTTAATGAACCTTTTGAGATCATATATTTCCTCACATACTTTATGCTAATCAGCTGGTCTGACCCAAGGTGAACCTAGGGCCTCCTCTTTGAGTTGACGCTCTATATCTTCACCAGCTCTGGAAAGGCGTAGCGCAACACTGACTTCATTAATCTCTGTTCCCAATGTCTCTCTAAGCTCTTTGTTTCGCTTAGTAGCAAGAATGTACCAATGTTCGTTCTCTTGGCACTTTCCACGAGCATAGTCCAACTGTTCTTTAAGGGAACCTAAACGATTGTCATCTTGGTTGATGCATACTTTAGTCATTTTCCTCTTACCTTCCTCCTTGTCAAATTTGCTTTCTATTTCTTTAAGTTGATTATTCTTTCTCACAGTCTCATATTTCATGTTGTTTTTCTCATTAGTCACATCTTGAAGTCTTACTTTCAAATATTCATTTTCCTTCCCTAACTGAGCTATGCTGGCTCTCAACTCTTCCACCTCTTCAACTTATATGGGAACAAGCTATGGAGTGGTAGGTCTAGGAGGAGCCTCAACAGAGAAGGGGTGCTTAACTATTTTGACTCTTTCTAGAACCCATGGTTGATAAGGTATCCTAGCCACACCATCCCTTTTCCTCAATTCAGATCCCTTGGTATGAATTTTTTGCCAAAATCGTACAATCTTGCAGAGAAGTGAAGGATCCTTAGTACCTTTTTCGTGAAGAATCATTTCCTCCAACTCTTTATCGTCAGGTTTCCCCAACATTGGGTACTTAAATTATCGTATAACTAATATATGGTTATATCTTATATAGCCTTTTGACCTAATCAATGACACATTACAAAAGCTACCACAGTTCACGATGATTTCATCCACTTCCAACCTGTTGCGATACCAAGTGATGTCCCTTTCAGAAAGAGACACTAGCAAGTGAGCCCACTCCCCATTGTTCAAATCAGGGATAATAGTGTGGCACTTAAATATGTGGGAAGTAAGCCATTTTTAGAGAATAGGGAGACAAAACATCAATACTAAACCCTTCCTTTCATGGCGAAGATGCAAATTGTAGAAGACATCAGCCAATAGAAGGTGTGTTGGACTTTGACCTTTCTTCCAAACTACCCAAAAGATACTGACGGCTGCTGAATCAATAAACTATTTGAAAGTGGGAAATAGTACTCGTCCATATATGATGAGAGCCAATACATTTACCAAAGCATCCCATTGTTTATTCTTCAATAGCTTCATTGCTTCTTTTTCTAGCACAATGCTTCTAAAGCCAAAGAAATCCTCCCTTTTCTTCCAACCAACTTTAGCTACTAAAATAGAGATTTGGAGAGCATCAGCCAATTCTTCCACCTCTGGGGTCTGGCCAATCATAGTATAGGGTGCCCTCATTTATGGATCATAGAATCGTGCCAAGGCTGTGATGACAGGGATTATACTTCAACTATCAAGAGATTAATAACTTCGCCAAACCTTCCCATTAGAGTCTTCTTGAAGATAAGATGTACTTCTTTCAAACGATTCATCACTACACTGACGTCTGGATTGAATGATTTAAGCTGGATAGTCTTTCTCTTTGCTGAACTTGTGGTCATTGTGAATGTATGTTAACCTGTTAATACAAATGCTTCCCTGAAAATAAAAACTTGTGTAAGTTATGATGTATATGTAAAAGATTATGAATGCAAAGATGCTGGATCAATGTTATCACAAGTATCTCCCAACCCTCCTAACAGGTAAAATTAGGATAGTTCTATATTCTTTACCCAAAATATCCCACTCACGGGATATTTTCTACGATGATAGATAAGGTTCTCAAGGTCATAGACACCAGTTGTACCAACATCACGCAACAATCTAGTTGCATTGTGACAGTAATACAAAAAGGTCTCTCCTGAGCGAAGTATTCATGCTAGGCCCACGAGGAGCGAGTCCTTGTAGACTAATATTACACGATCACCAATATAGAGACTGGTTCTAAGAATGGTTCCCAGAGTCACGGACCCTTCATGAATCGAGTCGTGCGACATGCTAGCTGCTTTACAACAAGATCTACGAATAGGTCTCCTCTAGGGGAAGCTTTCATGCTAGGCACACAAGGAGTGACTCTTTTGGGACTAACACTAATTACTTCCAAAATCTAAGCTATGTATTCTCTCTTTTTTTTCCAAGACTCGGGTACAGAGCCTTACTTGTGATATCAACCCAGAATCCAACAAGCAAATAAGCAACAACATATAATAAAAGAGAAATCAATAAAGCAAATAAATAGACAACAGAGGAAAACAAATAAGAGTAGAACACCCAAGCGAAGTTAGCACTCTCGAATCAAGTCAAGTTAGGCTTGACTCTCTCTTGCATAGGGCAATGCAGATCCCCAGCAGAGTCGCCATTTGTCGTACCTAAAAAAATACGATCCTCGTGATGGACGCGGAAAAAACTTTCGAACAGATTCGCCACCGAACTTTATTCATTCCAAGGAAGGAATATGAAAATATCGATAAAACCTTTAAAGATATAAGAACATGGTCATCGCAACCAAATTCTAGGTTCGGGAGTCGATTACACAAAGGGAAGGTATTAACACCCTCTACGCCCGTTGTACTCAACGGGAATCTCTTGATTCGATTTGAGAGCAAAGTTAGCTAGGTTGTTTATTTTCTTCTAAAGATTCGCTTATAAGGAGGAAAATGGGCGGTTTTTTATATTAGGGTGCTTGCCATGGATTGGGGCCCTTGTGCCTACATACTCCCTCGTGTAACGGGAAAGTCAGAGCATCGTGGTTCGTGGGACTACCGTTAAAGAAGGGAAGGTAGAAAAAAATAAAAGGTAGCTCGCTAGGATCTCGCAATCCTATGTCTACGTATTCTCATTGAAAAATGAGAAATCAGAGTGCCCGTAGTTCAGACTATGGCTGGTTGGTTTGTAATGAACGAGTGTTTAGGTTGCATTCTAACTGCTAAACATTGGCTTGCCTGCTCGCTAGGGGAGGCTGAAGCACTAGTTTATATGCGCGGAAGAAGGGACTGAACAATGTTCATTGGGAAAGGTGTTTGAGCTGTGGATCGCACGGGGAAAAAAAAGAGGTTTGATACGTTAAGTATTTTGAAGGAGAATGACGACTATTCGATAAACGAGACGTTAGCCTCGCAACCAATTAATCGGGGCATTATTGGAATGCTAGATTCCAACAACACCTTTTTCATTCAATTATGAAATCTGTGTTTTATGAACGGTGAAAGTACCATACGGAATGCTAGACTCTAATGGCATTTATTTGTCCAAATAATTAAGGCAAGTATTTTAGGGACGAAAGGTCGAGCTACCCACAACCCAAGGCGTACGCCCCAAGAGTGGTCACTTCAAGAATCCAAGGAATGTGAAACTCCAAGAACTCAGTTCTTTCACAATTTAATTAAGAAAATGAATTGAATGGATTAACATGTATCAGGGTTTTAGATTGAGAAAAGAATTTGATTTACGTAGGTTTAGGGTTTTGATCGCACGGGGCGAGAAAACGTGGTTAGATTGGTTGAATATTTTAAGGGAGAATGACGAGTACTCGATAATCGAGGCATTATTGGAATGATAGATCCCAATGACACCATTTTTATTCAATTAATTATGAAATCGTATTTGTTGGGCGATAAACGCCTTGTCCAAGTGATTAGCTTAAGTATTTTGGGAATGAAAGGTCGGGCAATCCACAACTCAAGGCGTGCGCCCCAAGAGCGGTTACTCGAGAATTCAAGGAATGCGAGACTCCATGAACTCAGTTCTTTCATATCTTAGTTAAGAAAAGATATTTGAATTAGGTTGAACGTTTGATTAAATTAGGATATTTTGATTAGACGCATTAGGTATTTTGAAAGGATTGAGTGTTTTAGAAATGAAAGACCGAAACAATCACAATTCTGGGCGTGCGCCCCAAAAGTGATTATTCAAGAATTTGAGGAGTGCTAGACCCAAGAATCCACCTGTTTCATCATTTGCTTAAGAAAGGTATTTTAAGAAATAATAATTAGAAACAAATCCATATAGTGGATTATTTTGCATTGGACCATACTTGATTCACTTTAGAGATACAATGACTATTTTATTTATTAATATTAGCCACCTTAACCATAATTATCCTAACCCTAAAGCCCTTAATAACATTAGTTTTAAAGAAATAGAAATAATTTTTTATTTATTTATTTTGTCATAACAATAATAAGAAAAGTAAAGAGTTTTCAATAATACAAATGAGGTGTATAAAGATCAATAGTAAGTGTAGCTTCCAAAAGGCCAGCTTTAAGAGCCCATAAGGCCCAAAGATATACCCAACTCGGGTCAAGTAGCATAACTAAAGCCCGACCCAATTTTCCTCAATCACATGGAAGGTAGAGACCACATATATCATTATTTGAATTAATCATAACTTAATGCCTGACCCCTCTTACTACCTGTTGCACCCCAAAATTTGACCAACATTTCTTTACCTAGCTTGTGTTTCATTTCATTCACATTAGCATTATCATTTGCATTTCATTGACATGTATGCAGGAGATCAAGAGGTATGACTACCAATAAAGAGCTATACAAGAGTTTGAAGCTAGCTAAGAAGGCTATTCAAGTGTTCAAGGGTTGATATCTTTGTCAGAGAAGTTAGAAGATCCTCAGAGATAGTGGTTGAAGCCAAATGTGTAGGCCTCCTAACTTGAGAGTTGTGGGGAGTCATCAGATGATCCTGAAGCCATGAGGATGGACTTGAAGCCTTGAGAGAGCTTATGAGATGTCTTGACAGCCATCATGAAGCCTAGACAGGTCATTATACAAGATTAGGAAGACCTACCCATTAGTGGTATAATTAGGGTTTGACTGGGTCAACCCTAGGTCAACTGATGATTTGAACAAGGTTGAGACCTAATTCAAGGGCCTTGTGATCATGGATTGACACATTGAGATGTTATAAGGATGATTCCAAGGTCAACTCATCATGATTGAAGAGTTTAAGAGGTTTCAAGCTAGGGTTTCTAAGGCTTGACAGTGTAAAATCCCCTAGTTTGACCCCTATCTTCAAGGCAGTTTAGCTCAAGATGTGATTGTCATATCATCTTGCCCCCAACATGAATTTTGTAGAGCTTGCTCTTAGATTTAATTTGAGTACTAGAAGTCCTTGATGGGATTTGTAGAACTCAAGTTATGACTTTGACAAGTTACAGGTCATCTGAGGTATGTGATTCTGGGGGCTTGAAAGTTACCCAACATGCATCAAACGTTTTCCCAAGAAGGATGATTCATATGAACTTTTGGTCAACATGAATGTTGTTCCTTATCTTCTTAGCTTTCTAGAGAGTACTAGAAGTCCTTGATAGGATTTATAGAACTCAAGTTATGGCTTTGACAAGTCAAGGGCATTTTGGCCATTTGGAGATTACAGGTCATTTCAAGCATAAGGCCATAACTCCTATTTCCAAGCTTCAAATGGAAAAATGTTCAACATAAAACTTGTTCAAAATGATTTTTTAAGGCTATTAAGGAGGCCATGAGATGTTGGAAATGCTTGTAGCTCAAAGTTGCAAAAATGACCTAAAATAAGGGTATAAGTTAAATAAACCAAAGTTGGAAATTGATATTTTCAACCTACACATCCAAATCATGGCATGTAATATATCATTTTGACTCTAGAAAACATTTTAAAAACATTGGTTTATCCATATTTTTGATTTTAGATTCAATTTGTGGACTTGCTTTGAACAGTGATTACTTGCATATTAAGCAACATGTGCAAAACCTAGAATCAAGGCATGAGTAAGGTCCTTTGCAAGCTAAACTCTTTCAAAATGTCACTAGGGGAGAAATTGGAAGTGAATGAGGTTGATTCCAAGCTGCAAACAGAATTATGCATATCATGAGATGTGTTTGAAAATCTCATGACATGAGAAGTGGAAACTCTTATTAGAAGGATCTAGAGGGTTCTAGATCACTCATCCATCATCTATATATTGAGTAGAGATGATCCAATGCAAAGGTTGGTGATGATTGAAGGAGAGAGCATAGATTGAGATTGAAATTCCATAGCTTGCAATTGAATTCTGTTTCACCAACTTCTCCACTTTCCATCCATTTTCATGATTGAAACTTCTTCCATGGATGCTAAGGAGTGATTCCAGATCATAATCCAAGAGAATTCGTGGCTGAATCGTGTATGAGCAAGTGAATTTTTCCACCTGCAACTCACCATCGGATTTCAAGATTTAGGAGCTTTCAACCGGTTCTTTTGCATACAGAAGCAAGGAGAGGGTTCATTGATCGTGTCTGAAAGATTGGAGAGCTTGAATTGGAGGTTTAGTGCATCTGTTCATCCAAGATTTTCAGGTTGGTAACTTTCTTCCTCTGGCATGAATTAGGTAGAATCAAGGTGAATTAAGGTGTTAGATTCATTGTAGAATGGTGTAGGATGGATTTCAGATAGTTAATTTGAGAATTAGTGACAAAATAGGTGCATTACCATTTTCGGTTGAGATTTGGATATGGTGAATCTTGAGGATTTAGGTTGAATAAAGGGTATGGTTGAACTCGTGACAAGATTTGGGATAAGTTTCATGTATTGACCTCTTGGAATGGAGGCCTGTAGAGAGAATTAGGGTTGGGGAAGATGACCGGAGCACCACCGGTGGTGGCCAGAGCTGGGCGCGAAGTTGCAGAGGTTTGAAAGGTAGGAGATGACTCTGGGACCATCAGATCTTGGTTGGACCTTTGACTAGAAGCTCATCCAACGGCCACGTTTTAAACTCAGTTTGTGAAGGAATTCTGATCATGAAACGCACTGTTTCATTTAATCAATGGTTCTGGGCTTAGTGGAAAGATTGATATTCACACCCCCCTGGTGGCCCAACCCATAGTTTGAACTGATTTTAGTTTCTCTTTGCACCGCGCGTGTGATTAATTTTCATCGATTTTCTTTTAATTTTCATTTTATACATGGTTCTTGTTAAAATCATATAAAATTGAAAATTAATCCAATTAATCCCATTCTTTTTGCATTTTACTCATGGTTGAGTCTAGTACTTTTTAGAGAAAAAATATTTTCATTTCATGTATTTTCTGATTTAACGGGAATTTTATATTTTAATTGATATTAAAATGGTTATGTTTGATACCTAGTTTTGTGGAATTTTGTATGATCTTGTGGTGATGACTTTGATCCTAATTTTGTGTGTGTGATTAGGTTAGACATGTATGATCCAATAGAATTTTTCTCACATTTTTGTGATGAAAATAAGTGTGCTTTCTAGATTGAAATTTAGGTGCCTCCTTTTAGGGTATTAGGTTTATTACCTCATAATGTAGAATTTATTTCTAGGTCTTATTTGATGATTTGATCTCTGAAATTAATATGGTAGAGTCATGATTGACCTAGGTTCCCATAGATATTTTTGTAGGATTTTACAATTGGTTTTAGTATTTTAGTTAGGACTAACTTTAATACTAGGTTTTAGGTGATCCTAACTTACTAATTCAACTAGTTTAACTTCTCTAGTTCCCTTAGTTTAGGGTTTTGGCTTGGTTTGCCTTTGGTTGAGATTGAAGACAAGTTGAAGACAAGGTGAGGATGCTTGAAGATGCTTGAAGTTGCTTGGAGCTTGGGTATTGTCTGTGCCTGAACGTGTCTGGTGAAGATTTAGGAAATAGGAGCCATAGGGAAAGCCTTATAGTTAGAATGATTTCTTTCACAAATATGGAAAGCATCTTGTGCTTCCATTCCTCCCAATGACTAAAAGTCCTTCCAAGATATTCACATCCCTCCTTTGGAGGGATGAGTGGCTTTATCTGGGAAGTAGAACTTTGAGGGAACCAGTCTCTCATAATGATGAACCCTTACAGGCTTCCTTTGGTTGTCAGTAAGCTGTTTATCATTTCCCCTCATCCTGTTAAATCAATTGTCTTCTGGTTTGAGTATCTTGAAAGATGTTGGACTTGAGTTTGAAGATGAGGACTTCACTGAAGAGTGTGGAAGAGGATGATTCCTTGAGCATTGCCATTGCAGCTGAGGCCTGAAGAGCAAGAAGAACAAGTTGATACTTGAAGATTCAATTGAGATTGAATGAAGAGATGAGGCTAAAAGAATTGAAGGATGAAGTTGACACCTCCAGATGATTGAAGATTACTCTGAGAAGCTGAAGCTTGTAGGAGAAGATGACCAAGTTGAGACTGGTAAAGCAAAGAGAGCTGAAGCTTGAAGACTAAGTTGATACTTATGAAGAGGATTCAATTGAGATTGAGTGTAGAGCTGAGGCTTGAGGAATAAAGGAAGTTGACACTTGCACTGATGCTTGGAGAGCCTGAAGGAATCCATTTGATACTTGCAGTTAGGAGTGAAGCCTGAAGGTGGAATTGACTGAAGAGCTGAAGCTTGGAGAAGAGAGAGCAAGTTGATACTTGGGTTTGATGGACTGAAACCCTGGAGAAGCAAATTGATATTTGTCATGGAAGATGGTAGCCTTGAAGGGTGATTGAAGTCTAAGGACTGAGCTGCTGTCAGAAGATTGTTGTGCTGTAAGGGGTGGTTGACCTGCTTTCTTTTCTTGTCTGTTTTCTTTTTCTGTACAGATGTGCCTTGTTTGACTTGCTTGATGCATTAGAATAAGTCCATGATTAGACTGACTGTAAGCTAGGAGCATGATCGCACTAGAGGTTGGGTTGCTCCCTCTGCTTGTATTGTTACTGTATGGCTTTGCTTGCGGGTATTCGGTAGAGCCCAGCTCCCTTACCTATGTGGGTTGTGATTTGCTTGATGGCATTTTATTTCATTTCTTCTGTATGATTACAGTCACTTATATTTTGCTTGATAGCATGTTATTGCTTCTGTATGATTGCAGTTATTCATATCTGGCTTGAGGTTGAGATGAGCTTGTGGAGGCTGATGCCCCACACACATTTCCTCCCTCACTTGCATTGCATGCATTTTACAGTCGTTTACTGTTTACTGTTTAAGATGATGCTTTATCTGTTTCCGTTTATCAATGACATGATCCCCTAGGAATCTCACTTCCTTTGATAAGGAAGTGATGATTAGAACTTTAGGTTGAAACCTATGCATGATAACATCTAGGAGATCCCTGTTTCAAACCTCAACCATAGGATGAATCCTTGGCATGACAACAGTAGGACTTGATAGTCTCCCCGTAGTTGAGCCTCTTCTCTTCTCATCTCAAAACAGCTTAAGATACAGTAATCATGAATGATTTTTTCGTACGTTATGAGCCTTAAGCTATCTGAGAAAGGATTGGTGGAGAGTTTCTTTTCAACAGTCCGAATGTTTAGTATGGCACCCTTTGGGTGACATGCAGCGCATTCACTCTCAGGTCATAGTCTCTAGTGCGATTGAAATTGCAAACACAATAAAAAACACTTCTTTCGTAAAAGACAGAAAAAAAACTTCAAACCTTTTTGCCCCGTGGGCCCATAATTCAAAGGAAGCTTTTTCTGAAGAAAAGAGTGTCGTTAAACTTCAGCGCCACCGCAAACAGGCTTTGTCCCTAACTGCTGGAACTGCTGTTTAACCCTACTCGATAAAACAGATGAATCTGAATCCCCGTAATCCGTATTATCCCGAACTACGTAAGCTCTTATCTCTCATAGCTGTTGAGAGTACGTAGGCACAATACTGATGTATTGGCGAGCCATCTTCCCCGTAACTCGTAGTTAGTCGAACTACGTTGACTCTAATTTCTCATTCTCTAATGAGAATACGTAGGCATAAAGTGCGACGCTTTGCCGAGTCATTTTTCTCTTTCTTTTTAAGCCAGCCTTGATAGGTATATAGATAGACCAATTCGTCCAGTAAACACAACAAGCGTGGATCCCGTCGAGTACGACGGACGTGAGGGGTGCTAATACCTTCCCCTTGCGTAACCGACTCCCGAACCCAGACAACGATTGTGATGACCTTGTCTTATACCTTTTCGTTAGGTTTTTCCGATCGTTTCCTTTCCCGTTCCGAGGGATAAATAACGAAAGGTGGCGACTCTTCTATTTTGCCGGCACCTTATTTTCGCGGAAGCGACAACTGGCGACTCTGCTGGGGATCGAACCCAAAATCTCTGGTTCTCCGGTTCCCTACGCGAGAGTCAATCCTAGCGCTTGTATGATTACTTGTTGGGTTGTGTTTATTTATCGCATTTGTATTTCCCGCATTTTATTTTCAGTATGATATGATTATCTGTGCTGTTGTGGGAGGGGCATTCTGATGAGTGAGAAGCCAGACCCAGGCTTGAGTGTACCTAGCATTAGTTGCGGAAATTAGTGGGCGCGTGCTTGCTTTGCAGGCACTAGTGTCTCATGAAATCCATGCTCAGATGAGGTTCTCCCGGTTGACTTCTTTTTCAACCCTTTGGGTTGAGGGGGCTGTTGGTTTGGAGGATTGTCGACTCTGGGGACCGATCATTTATGATTCAGCCGAGTGAGGCCGCTTCATGAGCTAGTGATGCCACACCTTCTGGGTATCGTATCACCCCTCTTGAATGTCTGTGACGCTGATGACCGCATAGGATGCCGAACTTGTGTCAGTTTAGGTCCATACCCGTAAGCAGGGTTGGGTTTGTTGCAAGAAACTTTGACCTTCAGACTACCTGGTTTTCTTGATAGTGAATCAGTTTTGTTGGTGCCGGAGGTTCTCATCATCAGATATATGATTGTTCTTGACAGAGCAGAGTTATCAGAGGGCCTCATTTCCAGAGATATGTTCGTTCTTGACAGAGCAGGTTTATGATTGGGATCAGAAGATCTCATCAGCAGATGTATGATTGTTCTTGACAAAACAGAATTTTGGTCCTGTATCAGAGGTCCTTATTATCAGATGTTTGTTCTTGACAGAGCAGATTTATGGTCCTATGTGGGTGTGTTCTTGACAGAGCAGATTCGTGGTCCGATACCGGGGTTTTCTTATTATCAGATATAGTGGTTGTTCTTGACAGAGTAGGATTATGGTTTTGTTGATACATAATCTCCATAGCACAGTTGCCTTGATCTCCTGCTGCATGATTGCATTTTACATTGCTTTGCATACCCATTTGCATTTCATTAACGTGTGTCTGTGTTGCAGGTACCGTTTTCCCCGATCCAGGATTTCTTGCCTCCTATTGTATTGTTATAGGTTCTCTGAGGAAGACCGTGGCTTACAAGCTCCCCACTCCTGATGTTGTTCAGCTGACTGGTTTGATTGCTTTAGCAGATGATTCTGTGAGAGATGAGTTCAGAAAGTCTTACGGCAAATTGCTCAGTTCGGTTCGTAAACCTTTTACATTTGAGTTGAATGGGTTGCACGCCTTGTTGCAGTTCTACGATCCTCCGTTGAGATGCTTTACTTTCCAGGATTTTGTTCTCGCACCCACGCTAGAGGAGTATGTTGATTTGTTAGGTGTGCCTATTGTCGCTACTGCGAAAATCGGCGCCGGCTGAACATAAGAGTCGCCACCGTGCGTTATTTATCCCAACGGAGGGAAAGGAAACGCTCAGAGTAAACCTAACGCAAAACGGGAAAGGAATGGTCATCGCAACCAAATCCTGGATTCGGGAGTCGGTTACGGAAGGGGAAGGTATTAGCACCCCTCACGTCCGTCGTACTCGACGGGATCCACGCTTGTTTTCTAGTACGGATTGTTATTCTATCTATTCTACAGGTCAGGGTTAAAAAGAAAAGAAAATGACTCGGCAAAGTATCGCACTTTATGCCTACGTATTCCCGTCTGGAACGAGAAATCAGAGTCAACGTAGTTCGCCTACCTACGGGAAAGGAGGGGAAGGTTGCTCGCTAGGATATCGCATCCTATGCCTACGTACTTTCATACAACATGAAAGATCAGAGCAAACGTAGTTCGGGCCACGTACGACACAAGTCTGTCTTGATTGTTTTTTATTCCTTCTGAAAAAGGGTTTTTCTGATTACCGGTCCAAGCGGACAAAATGACGTTTTGATGAGTTCACATTCTTTTACGGAAGAAGTGTCTTTTATTGGATTTGAAATCTTATTGTGTTTTTCTGTTTGTTTTGAGAAAGGAGAGACAGAACTCTAACCTATGGTTACAAAGGGAATCAAGCTAACCTAATGTTATCATGCATGGGTTAAGCCCTAGTGTCTATCATGCTCCTCTCTTGCACAGAGAGAAACAAAGATCCTAAGGGAATAGACGGAAACAGAAACAATAGCATATATACAATAAAGCAGTAAATATGGATGCAACAATACAAGCGAGGCAAGGGAGTCCCACTCGACCTCGAACCTAAAAAACAATAGGAAAAAGTGAACAGAATTCACTTTCAACCTAACAGGTTAAACAGCAAGTAATACAGTCAGAGAAATTCAAACAATACATCAAAAATTATAAACAGCAAAAGTCTTCATCAACATCTGTCTTCAAGTCATCATCAACTATCCACAAGCTTCAAGCTAGCATCAGTCTTCATCTTTAAGCTTTCAAGCAAGGTCTCTATCTTCAATCCTTCAATGGCTTTTCTTCAAGTCTCACTCTCCAAGATGATCAGCAGTCAACAAGATGAATAAGATGTTAAGCAGTCAATTGCCTACCAAGGGTGGCTCACTAACTGTTAACATGATACAGACAATTTCCTCTCAAAAGTTCTATCTTTTAAATACATTCACTAATCCTTCCAAAGGAAGGAGGTGGATATTTAAAAGAGACTTTGAATCATAGAGAAAGAATGGAGGCAAACAAGACCTTCCATGTTTATGAAGCAAGTTTTTCTACTCTAGAGCTCTGCCTAGCTCCTAGATCCTATAACCTTCAACAGCTGCCAACAAGATGCTCTTCACCAACTCTGGAAATTGGTCTTCATTCTCTTAATCTTCAATGGGCTTCATCAGCACAGTCTTCAGCTCAAACCCAAGCCCCAAACAAGCCCCAATACCCCCACACAGTCAAATAATAACCCTAGAGAGGGCACACCACACAGTCAATCAAATACAAGCAATATACTAATAGTAATAGTAGAATAGGGGAAGCCTAATACTTTCTAAGGGATCTATTATCTACCCCTAATACCCCTATAGTCCCATACCCCAAAATTCAAGCTACAACTCCTAAAAGAAATGATTTATCACACCTATGTTATACTTAAACCCTAGTTTTGATTCTCCTAATCACACCTAAACAAACCATCTAAAATTTAGTCCTAAAATCATGAATTAAATCCCATATTAAAATTAAAGTCCTAAGTGAAGTACTCTAAAAGAATGGGTCCAAAATATACAAGGATCTAGCTAAACTAAAATCAACAAGATTAAGTATTAAACTAAACATTATTTAACCTATTTAAAAGAAAAATATACTAAAAATGCAAAAATAAAATAAAATGCTAATTTTATTATATGACAGTTTTCTTAACAGAAATATTAAAAAGATGCAAAAACAACCACTTAAAAATATGAAAATTTCAATTTGTTATGATTTTTCAAAGAATTAACAAAAATAAAAGAAATTATAATGAAAATAAAAGAGTTAGGGGTGCAATTAGTAAGGATTTCCGTTAAAAATGGATGATGGGCCCAGACTGGGGGCGCGCATAGCAAGGCGCGTCTGGGCCCAGCTAATTAGAAAACTGAAAAGAAAAATAAAAAAACCACAACGGTGCAGAAAGCAATTAATTCAGTTCAATTCATGCTGGGCCTTGAAAGTGGTGGTGCGAATAGAAATGGATCCCTAAGCCCAAGCTGGGACTTTAAGTGAAACGGTGCGTTTCACACTGCCTGAGTTCCCTCGCGTTTCATCTTTGAATCCTGGCCCTTGGATGCGTGCTTCAGTCAAAGTCTTGGGAATGATCCAACAATCCTCATGTTTCTTCTCCAACGAGCTAGGGTTTCACCATTAATGAACCCTGCATGAAGTTTCATGATCCAGACTTCCACCCTCTCATACACCTTCGTTTCTCCATGAAATTCAGATCCATAAAAAACAAAATTGCTCCACATCTTCTCCTCTACACAACCATGGTTTCAGTTTTCTCCAAAACTCAATCTAGAGCCAAACCCGATAGGTAGAAGACCTTGGTTCCAACACTTTGCACTGAGATCAACCTTGATGATTCTTGCTAACTCTTACACTAATGCGTTCTTCATGCTATGCTGATCATTCTAATCTATCTAGCTAAGATTAACATGCCCTAACCTAAGTGTTCTAAGGCTCAACAGAATTAGTGCTCCCATGGTGAACTCCATGAAATGCCCTCAAATTCATCAGAATCATTCATCTACCTATTCCTAACAATTCTAACCTAAAGATTCTACAACATGCTAACTATTTCTAGCCAATTCGATAGAAAAACTAACCTGGTGTAATCTTGAAAACAGATGGATGATCTCTTGGATTCACAGCTTGCAGTGCTTTGGACTTGATCAATAAACTTGATTCTTAGTTCTGTATGCAACAACACTTGCTTAAGCACCTTGGATTGCCATAACCACTTCCTTTTGCAATTTGGGTGATACACTTGGTAGCACACGAATTCTACTTCAATTCAGCCAGATCTTGATGGAAACTTACTCTATGATGAATATAGATGATGATAGGATCAAGAATTTTGGAAAATGATGAAGATTTGATAGAGTTTGGAATGAATTTGCAAAATTGAAGAATGAGATGCAACTATGAGTTTCAACCAAAATGAATCACCAACCAATGATTGGAGCCACTCTACTCAATATATAGATGCTCATGGAACACTCTAGAACTTGTTAGAAACTTCTTGTGCACAAATCCCTTGAATTTTGGCATGTGTAACTTCATACATAAGCAACCAATGATATCTCTCAAATTTTGACCTAAACTCAAAAATATAATATTGCCAATCATCTCAAAACATTATTTCCAATCAAAATGACCTATAATTTCATCCCATTTGGACATGGTATGAAAAATCTCATTTTTAGGTCACTTTTATTCATTAAATTCACCTTTTAATTGACCAAATTTGGAACCTTGAGCTATGAGCATTTACAAACTTTCATGATCACTTTTCTAGACTCAAAATGTCATTTGGAGCAAGTTTGATGTTGTGATGTTTTTCATTTGAAGCTTCCTTGTATGAGTTTTGGGCATAGGCTTGAAATGACCTGTAATTCTCAGATGACCAAAATACCCTTTGCTTGCCAAGGTCATAAGTGGAGTTCCACAAATCAGATGAAGGCATACCATACCTTTATAGAAATATAAGACAATGAGGAACAACTCTCATGTTTACCATAAATCCATTTGAAAGCTCCTTTAGGGGTAAAAGTTGCTTGGAAGACAAGTAACTTTCACAGACAAAATTTCAGATGCCCCAGATGACCTGTAACTTGCAAGGACCATAACTTGAGTTCTATAAATCCCCTTGATGTCTTCCAGCACTCAAATTAAAGGTCTTTAGATCCTCTACAAGTTTCATGTTGGCCAGGGACCCATTTGAAGCTTGCATTTTGAATTATCTTGCTTGGAAGTTTGACCTAAATCAGGGGATTTTACACAGAAACCCTAATTTAGAAACTCCTCTTCTTCTTGATTTATCTTGATTTCTCCTTGGCACAACACCACATCCCTATCTACATGTCAAATGATGAACCCCACATCTCTCAAATAGACCTTGATGCCTTTCAATCAATCATTTGACCTAGGGTTGACCTAGGGTTGACCCGGATGACCCTAGTTGACTGTCTTCAACTGCAACTCTTGTGATCACATCAATGACTTGTCTCACTTTCAAAATGACCCTCTAGGTCCTCCATGATGTCTGTATACCCTCCATGACCTTAATTCACAGCTCACAACTTCTTTGATGATCTTCAAATACACTCAAGATAGGAGAGAGATCCACTGCTTGATCCACTGACTTCTTAGATTTCAATTTCTTTCTGATGACTTGACTAAGATTGAATTTGAATAATAATCTCTTGATAGGCTCATAGAGATAAGAATAGTACTTGGTCCCTTGTTGGATGACTTGTCATGCTATGCTATGCAAATGATTATACTATATACATGACTCCTTATGCAAATGCTAATGCAATTGAAACATAAACTAAGTGAAGTAGGTTGAGCAAATTTTAGGATGCAACAGCTGCCCCTATTCAAGCGACTTGGACCCGACTGGGTGAAGTGCGAACGGCCTTCGAACATTCGAGGTACGAGACGGTTGAATACTAAGAACCCGGAAATTTGCCAACCGCAGAAATAAACTGCACCCCTATTTGGGGAACGACATCCACTAACTGAATCTGGTTGTTACGGCAACAACTGATCCGACGTCTGATAACTCTGATTTCGACTTCAACCACCTATGTAACGCCACAGGTACTGAACACTTTTCGCAAAACACCTCTGTCCACAACTGGACTAACCTTATCAACACAAGAAGAGACAAATTCGTCAACACGAATAGAGATTCTGTTGTCACAGGAGTAACCTTGTCCACATCTGGATCCAAATTTCGTCAAACCACGACTACACAAATCTGTCCACGTCAGGACTCACATCTCAACAACACAGGAATAGAACTTTGTCCATGCTAGGACGCCTGTTTCGTCAACACGAAGAAATCTCAACTAAAACTTGTCCACGTCAGGACTCCACCTGCCGTCAACACGGAAAATCTCGGTGACTTCGCTGAGGATGACTCGTCTGCATTTCATCAGCACGAGGGGATCCTATCAACATAGGAATGAATTGTCCACGTCAGGAATAAATCGTCCATGTTAGGAATAACCTTTCCACGTTAGGAATAAACTTTTCCACGTTAGGAATAAACTTTTCCACGTTAGGAATAAACTTTCCCCCGTTAGGAATATACTTTCCCCGTTAGGAATAAACATTGTCCATGTTAGGACTAAACCTTCCACGTTAGGAATAAACATTGTCCATGTTAGGACTCACACATCGTCTTGATTTGTCCACGTCAGGACTCACATCTTCGACCCGCTGAGGAAATAAAACTTGTCCACGTCAGGACTCACACTTCGCCAACACGAAGAAAGATAAAATTGTCCCTATCAGGACTCGCGTATCTTGTCAACCCGAGGAACTATAAACTTGCCCATGTCAGGACTTCACATTCCATCAATACGGAGAAATCGAAACTGTCCACGTTAGGACTAGCACATCTCGTCAACCCAAGGAAATAAATTTGTCCACGTTAGGACACCCACTTCTCTAGCACGAAGAAATCCCGTCAATATAGGAATAAATTATCCACGTCAGGACTCATATTCCGTCAACGCGAGGAACTCCTATCAATATAGGCAATAAAATTTTGACGACTCCGGGGAAATACTCCTGTCAACCAGTAGGAAAATACATCCGTCCGTTCCTACGGGAAGATACTCTGAATACAGTTTCTCTGCTTATCTCCACAGTAACTAACTCCATTGGTCCCAACCCACAAACCTTTTAGCACTGACGTGACAGCGACTTTGAGGCGGACTCTACTGGGGATATTTGGAAACCAAACTACTGGACGCCTGTTCTGATAACCGGCGGCAGCCTCTGAAATTCTGATTCATGAAACCCTTTGATGCTGACGTAACAACAAATTTGAAGAAAATGATCCGCTGGCCGGACTAGAGAAACTTCGACAAGCAACTCTGGCGGGGAAAACAAGGGAAATTTAAACAACTAGCTCTGCTCGGGGACAAAGAGAACTTAACCTAATAACTCTGTGGGAAAAAATAATAAGATGAACCGTATCATCACACGGCGAGACCTCGAATGTCTGGAAATTCATTTGAGCAAGAGCTCCCTCCACCTGCAAGGGAAACAATACTTGAAACAAACGGTTAGCCAACCTGGTTTATATTTCAAAATGCATATGTTTGACAATGACGCAATGCTCCATTCGACATGGAAATGCTACGCGTTTTTATTTGGTGGATGCAAGTATGACACTATATGCCGATGCAAATGCAAACTCGAACTGCTGGGATACAGAAACCGCTTCAGCAAAATAAATGCTGAAGACAAATCCAACTCCGCTGGGGGTAACCAGGTGCCACAGAATTATTCCAGCAAAATAAATGCTGGAAGAGTGAAGCCAACTTCGCTGAGGGATAATTGAATGCGTCAATCAGGATTGGACTTCTGCTGGGGAGTGAACGGGTATCAAACGGTATTCCGACAAAATAAATGCCGGGACACACAACCAACTCTGCCGGGGAGAGTCTTAATCTTCGAGTTCCACTGGGAGGAAAAAGAACATTTGCTGAAAAGAGAGAACTCTGCTGAGGATGAAACGACTCTCTTGGGGAAAATCAACTGACTCCGCTGGGGGAGAGTAAATGACCCTGCTGGGAAGGGTAGACTGTCTGAGTACAGCTCACAAGTTGGAAATATTAATCTTCTGAGGCTAAACCCTTCTGCTCGGGATGGGGGATCCTTTTGGGGGACACCACACTGTCTGAATACAGCCTTCGATCTGGGAATCGTCAATTCTGCTGAGAGTAAACGACTTTGCTGGAGAATGTCCTTCGGCTAAGCTGCGACTAGCTGGGGAATTCGATCCTTCTTTAGTAAGGAACATTGCTATCTCAGAAGCGCGACCTGCGTGGGGATCGAGTCTTTCCGTTACGAGCCTCTGGTCCATACCGCAATCTTTTGATCGTCCGCTTCCTACGGCTACGAACCCTGCAACACCACAAACAAGACAAGACAAGTCTATGCAACCAAATCTATTCAGGCTAGTGTTAGTGACATTATTTTCAGTTAATTCAAAGTTTTAGCAATTATTGGCAAGGGCCAGCGACGTTATACACACGCTAGTTTCATTAAACCTAGGCGTTTATCATGTACAAAACAGTAAAGAACCAGCATCAAGTGCTGAATAACATGTTTTATTGATTGGGCCCCTAAATGGGCAGAGTTTTGTACACGGGATGTAACTCCTGAAAAGAGGAAGCTACGCACAATAAATATACAAGTATGCACAAGAAGCATAAATATAATGACAAATCAAATTTGTACACATGTCGGCAACGGGATGCAGACGAACATCACGAGCTGATCCTCCTATGACTCGCCCGACTCTAATGCTTTTCCCGACATTCACATTTCCGAAGAGATTGTATCTGATAATCGGCCCCTCAGGCATATTCTCCCGCGCCAATGCTCACTGTAGTATCAAATTCGGACCGCAATCATTTGCTTTTCAAATCCCTAACTTTTGCGTGAACCGCCCTTTACGGGTTTTCAGTTCACCGGGATACCCTTTTTTGCCGAAGCCGCCCAGTGTAGGTTTTCAACTTCGCGGGTGTACATTTTTTCAATTTTATCCCTAACTTTTGCCCAAACCTTTCATTCTGTTTTTGGTTCGCCAGGATGCCCCATTTTTGCCTGGACTCTCTTTTTTCTGTCCAGCGGGTCAATTTCAAACAAAGTATTTTTTAACTGCGTCCGAATTCACAGGCGACGTAAAGTCTTCACCGTCCATGGTGGACAACAATAAAGCCCCTCCTGAAAAGACTTTTCTGACAATGTATGGCCATTCGTAGTTGGGGGTCCACTTGCCCCTGTGATCTGCCTGCGGCGGGAGAATCCTTTTCAGCACAAGGTCGCCCGTCTAAAAGCTCCGAGGATGTATCTTCTTATCATATGCTTTCTTCATTCGGCTCTGGTACAAACGACCGTATGCTAGAGAAGCGAGCCTCTTCTCATCCATTAAACTCAGCTGGTTCAACCTGTCTTTCACCCATTCTGCCTCGTCTAGTTGGACATCTCGTAATACCCTTAGGGAAGGAATCTCAACTTCCAATGGTAGCACTGCTTCCATTCCATATACCAACGAGAACGGGGTTGCCCCGGTTGATGTGCGTACCGTCGTACGATAACCGTGCAAAGCGAAAGGTAGCATATCGTGCCAGTCCTTATAGGTCACCACCATCTTCTGGACAATCTTCTTTATATTCTTATTGGCCGCTTCAACAGCGCCATTCATCTTGGGTCGGTAAGGGGAGGAGTTGTGATTCTCTATCTTAAAATTCTGACACAGCTCCTTCATCATTTTGTTATTCAGGTTTGAACCGTTGTCCGTGATTATCCGCTCGGGGATTCCATATCTGCAAATGATATCTCTCTTGATGAATCTGGCTACCACCTGCTTAGTCACGTTTGCGTAAGATGCCGCCTCCACCCATTTGGTGAAATAATCGATCGCTACTAAAATGAAACGGTGCCCGTTAGAAGCCGTCGGCTCGATCTTTCCAATTATATCGATTCCCCACATCGAGAATGGCCATGGCGATGACATCACATTCAGAGGACTCGGAGGCACATGGATCTTATCTGCATAGATTTGGCACTTGTGGCACTTCCTCGCAAACTTGAAACAATCAGTTTCCATAGTTAGCCAAAAATAACCTGCCTGCAGCAGCTTCCTCGTCATAGCATGCCCACCCGCATGCGTACCAAATGTACCCTCATGTATTTCCTCCATGAGCAGCTTCGCCTCTTTCTCATCCACACAACGTAGTAGCACCAAATCGTGATTTCTTCTGTATAAGACACCGTCCGGATTCAGGTAGAAATTACCCGCCAATCTCTTGAGAGTTTTCTGATCGTGACTGGATGCCCCAGTCGGATACTCTTTGTTCTTCAGGAAGTTAAGGATATCGAAATACCATGGTTTATCATCAGATGCTTCGTCGATTGCAAATACGAAGGCAGGTATGTCGAGCCGAGAGATAACAATTTTGGGAGCCTCATTCCAGAAGTTGACTTTGTACATGGAAGACAACGTGGCCAGGGCGTCAGCCATCTGATTCTCTGCTCGCGGTACATGATGCAATTCAACCTTGTCGAAGAAAGGCAACAATCTCCTCGCGTAATTCATGTACGGTATCAAATTAGGCTGACGTGTCTCCCATTCTCCTTTTATTTGATTCACCACCAGAGCTGAGTCTCCATATACATCCAGATTTTTGATTCGCAAATCAATGGCTTCTTCAAGCCCCATGATACAAGCTTCGTATTCGGCTTCATTATTGGTAACTGGAAAGGTCAATCGAGCGGTAAATGGGATGTGCGACCCGTGTGGAGTAGTGATGACTGCCCCTATTCCGCTACCGTAGGCGTTTACAGCTCCGTCAAATATCAACTTCCATTTGGAACCCAATTCTGGTCCTTCGTCTGGCAACGACTCTTCACATTCTTTCATCTTTGGGTACATGATATCCTCGTCAAGAAAATCAAACCTCATCGATTAGTAATCCTCAATAGGCTGCTCTGCCAAGTACTCAGATAATACACTCCCCTTTATAGCCTTCTGCGAGACATACTGGATGTCGTATTCAGTCAAAACCATCTGCCAACGGGAAATTCTCCCTGATAATGCCTGCTTTTCGAATACGTATTTGATATGATCCATCTTCGAGATGAGCATGGTTGTATGGTTCAGCATGTATTGCCTCAAACGCTTGGCGGCCCAGGCCAACGCGCAACAAGTTTTTTCAAGCATTGAATATCGAGATTCATATTCAGTAAACTTCTTACTCAAGTAGTAGATCGCATGCTCTTTTCTTCCTGTCTCTTCGTGTTGACCGAGAACACAACCCATACTTCCCTCAAGAACTGTCAAATACATAATCAAGGGTCTCCCTGCCACTGGGGGTATCAAAATAGGAGGCTCCTGCAAATACTGCTTTATTTTATTGAACGCCTTTTGACAATTTTCATTCCACGTTACAGCCTGGTCTTTTTTCAACAGCTTGAATAACGGCTCACACGTAGCCGTTAGGTGAGATATGAACCGGGCGATGTAGTTCAACCTCCCTAAAAACCCGCGCACCTCCTTTTCTGTTCTAGGCGTCGGCATCTCTTGTATTGCTTTTATTTTTGCAGGATCAACCTCTATTCCTCTTTCGCTCACGATAAACCCCAGCAGTTTACCCGATCTCACCCCGAAGGTGCACTTGCTAGGGTTCAGTCTCAGCCTGAACTTCCTAAGCCTTTTGAATAACTTCAGCAGATTCACCAAATGCTCTTCCTCCGTCTGGGATTTGGCAATCATATCATCGACATAAACTTCGATCTCCTTATGCATCATATCATGGAAAAGAGTCGTCATTGCACGCTGATACGTTGCCCCAACATTCTTTAGTCCGAAGGGCATCACTTTATAACAAAATGTTCCCCAAGGCGTAATGAAAGTAGTCTTCTCCATGTCTTCTGGTGCCATCTTAATCTGATTATAGCCCAAGAAGCCATCCATGAAGGAGAATATGGAGAATTGGGCAGTGCTGTCAACTAGCACATCGATGTGAGGAACCGGAAAATCGTCTTTCGGGCTCGCTTTATTCAAATCACGGTAATCTACGCACATTCTCACTTTACCGTCTTTCTTTGGCACTGGTACAATGTTAGCGACCCATGAGGGATATTTTGTCACAGCCAGGAAACCAGCATCCCACTACTTTTGAACCTCCTCCTTAATTTTCACTGCCATATCGGGTCTAGTTCTGTGAAGCTTCTGCTTGATCGGCGGGCATTCTTCTTTTAACGGCAGGCGGTGCACAACCATATCTGTATCAAGCCCCGACATGTCTTCATACGACCAAGCGAACACATCACTATACTCTCTGAGCATTTCAACCAGTCTTCGCTTGATATCGCTCTGCAGCGTAGCTCCTATACGGATGTTCTTTTCAACCCCTTCCGACCCCAGGTTAATAATTTCAATGACCTCCTCATGAGGCAGAATGACTCGTTCTTCTTGCTTCACCAACCAAGACAATTCTTCGGGAACATCGCCATCTTCGACAATCTCTTCTTCGGCCTGAAATACCGGGTGCTCAAAGTCGAGACGAGTCACAGGCGGTTCAATGATGTCATCTGAAAGCGTTATCCTGCAAAAGGAATGGTTAAATGCTTCAAAATGCGTATAAAGCAAATAACCACGTTGCCATTTTATTGTAAAACACAAAACAAGAAAAACAGAGATCGCAATATTTGTACATGAAAAAAACGCCTTTTATTTAATGTTAAAACAACACAATGTTCATAACGGCACAACCCTAAGCAAATCACGATGCCCCGGGTAAGGCACCGGATTGTTCAACAATTGAAAAAACAAAGTATTACTGTTTGTGAGTCACAGGAACAATATCCTGAATAGACCAATTGCATAATCCTTGTCCTGGCACGCTTGGCTGAATCCAGGCGTCCATGTCGCAGTCACTGTCTCCTTCTTCGGAATCTGAAACAGCGTTGATGGCCTCGTGACACACTCCACTAGCGGTGATAGTTATCGGTCCTCTGAAACGGGGTGCCCCCACAGCAGGTGTTGATGACGACGTTGATATCCCAACCCAAATCGGTCCATCTTCACGGGAATATCCAGCACCTTGCCCCAGCCTTTGCGCAACCCTTCAAAGGCTTGACAGGGTGTTTCATGAATCTCGCCGTCGATCTCTAAATACTTGAATGATGACAGATGGCTGACCAATATATCTTCTTCTCCATAGACTGTGACCACACTGTCCCCTATCATGTATTTCAACTTTTGATGCAAGGTAGATGTGACTGCCCCAGCCCCATGGATCCAGGGTCGTCCGAGAAGGCAGGTGTACGCTGGCTGGATGTCCATAATATAAAATTCAGTCGCGAAAACCTCCGGCCCCACCTGTAGAGGTAATGTTATGGATCCAAAGACTGTTCTTCGTGTACCATCAAATGCCCTGACCACCAAGTCACTAGGCGTACACAGGATTCCTCTGACATCCAGTTTCATCATTGCTTTCTTGGGCAGCACGTTTAAGGAAGACCTAGTGTCTACCAGTACATGAGACATGACTGATCCCCTACACTCAACTGAGACGTGCAACGCCAGATTATGCTCTCTCCCCTTTGGGGTCAAATCAAAGTCTGTAAACCCCAAGCTATGGCCTGCGTTCACATGCGCCAACACTCCCTCCAGCTGATTCACGGAAACATCTTGGGGTACGAAGGAAGTATCCAGAACTTTCAACAATGCATTTCTGTGAGCTTCGGAACATAATAGCAGCGACAGTATAGATATCTTTGACGGCGTTTGTTGAAGATACTCAACAATCTTATAATCGCTCTTACGAATCAAGCGCATGAACTCTTCCACATCTTTCGATGCCGTTTCTTTCTCGTTCCTCTGCACAGGGACAGTCTCATTCATCTTTCCTTTTCCTTTCGCCAGTCGTTCAGCCTCTACCTCAGGTGATATGAAGATTCTCCCACTTCTTGCCATACCTCCGGTACCGACAACGTTGTCTACAACCTCAACTGGCTGTTTATTAACATCAATCTTCACCCCATCACAGTATACTTCCAACCCATAAGTCCAGGGGACTGCCTTGGTGCTCTCATAAGGGATTGGTCCTGCCTTGGTGATAGTGATCGGCGGTCGCTTGGTCGGCGCCGTTATAGTTATCGTTTTTCGGGGAATCGTCACGGTAGCTACATCACTTTGCTTGTCTGCTAATACCTCTGCAGGTTCCTCAACTGCCGTTCGGTCGAATTGTAATGTGCCTCCATCTATTAAAGCCTGAATACCCTTCTTTAAGTCAGCACACCCCCCCAGCTTGGGTCCAACACCATAAACAATACTCATCGCAACCTGGATACACACCTCCTTGCAATAATCTGCTCTTTATCTCACACAACGGTGTCTTTAGGTCGTCAACATTCATAATCAAGTTCAAACTCTCCTCGGTTAAAATGGCGTTTGCCCCGTGGTTGGGCATGGGCTTTTGCACTATGTTCGGACCCGCCTGTCCAAAATTTATAGCCTTACTATCCAATAGATCCTGCACCACATGCTTGAACGCGTGGCAACCCTCTACATCGTGGCTAGGAGCCCCGAAGTGGAATTCACAGTGCCTGTTTGCATCGTAACCGTATGGAGGAGTGTCTGTTATTGGCGCTAGAGTTCTCTTTTCCACCAAGTTCAAACCCAGTAATGTCTGTAGTAATTCTGCATATGTTGAAGGAGGCGTTTCAAACACCCTCCTTGGTTTGCCCCCCTGGGCTCTGCGCTGGATAGGATATGCCCCCTGTTGTGGTTGCTGTTGCTGTTGTTGTTGTTGTATTGGTTGTTGCTGAAATGGAATAGTAACACTTGCCACCTGCTGCGGCTATTGTACTGGTTTCGACCTCTGCCCCGGCCTCGGCCTCAGCCCCCAAACACTGCGCTTGCATCACCTTGACGGCGCCCACCGAAAGCCCTTCTGTTACTGCCAGCTGCAACGGATTCCTCAGCTTGGAATCTTCCCTGTTTAATGTTGCTTTCAATTTTCTCTCCCATCAGGATTAAGTCTGAGAAACTGCCCAAAGAAGTATGAAACAACTTGTCATAAAACATGCCAGTGAATGTTCCTATGAACATATCATTCATTTCTTTGTCCTCCAAAGGGGGATGAACTCGGGCAGCCATGTCGCGCCATCTCTGCGCATACTCTTTGAAGCTCTCGCCCTTCTTCTGGGACAACCCCTGCAATTGGACCCGGTTGGGTGCCAAGTCACTGTTGTACTTATAGTGAGCCACAAATGCTTCAGCCAGCTGCTTCCATGTCTTTATCTGAGTTGGTTCCAATCCCATATACCACTCAAGGGAAGGACCAGACAAGCTATCTTGAAAGAAATGCATTAGCATCCTCTCATCGTTTGAATACGCCGACATCCTTCTGTAGTATGACCGCACGTGCACTTTTGGACAGGTATCCCCCTTATACTTGTCGAATGTGGGAGCTTTGAATTTGATTGGCACCCTCAGGCCAGGCACCAGACCCATTGTAGTCATATCTAAGCCAACAGCGCTTTGATTCACGACCCCCTTCATCTGCTCCTCGAGCATCCTGATTCTCTGAGAGTCATCCATAGGACCTTCGAAACCTCCACCGGAGAAAGCATCCTCTTGCTGATCTTCTTGCCAGTTACCGTTCCCAGTTCCGTATCCATCGTAC
Organism: Lathyrus sativus; assembly: GCA_963859935.3. Taxonomy (NCBI): domain Eukaryota; kingdom Viridiplantae; phylum Streptophyta; class Magnoliopsida; order Fabales; family Fabaceae; genus Lathyrus; species Lathyrus sativus. Next base: position 594,117,462 of record OZ012735.1, read on the forward strand.
CCGTTGTTACGGCCAACTCTGGTCTGATTGATTACTGGGCCTCGCCCCCTGTTACCATATCCCGGAGCGACTCCTGCAGGTCCAAAAGCCATTAACCCAGCGCCATTTCCATTTCCGAATCCGCCATAACCCTGATTAGTCATACCAAATCCGTCCTGTCCGAAGCCTTGAGCGTTGAAGCCGTACTTCCCAGCATGATCAAACCCCTGGTCATTGAAGCCGAATCCATTATTACCGAAGCCATTACCTCCCATATTATCACCCAGGTTGACATCTCTGAGCCCAACGTTGTTGACGACAGTCTCGTTACCAATTCCAACGTTACCGTTTCTGGCAGCAGCGCCGCTGTTCACATTGACAGCAGGTATATTTACTACAGGTGGAGCCACTGGTGTGGGAGTACCATCCCCGTGAATAGTGTCGACTCGCACAGAATGATGATCCTCGTTTCCGTGCCCAACATTTCTTACCAACAGAGGCTGCACCAAAGCTTGCAGATTCTCCTGGCCTTTCGCAATGGTCTACATGGTCTGCATGAAGAGCGTCAGCTTCTCACGCATGTCCTGCATTTCATTCTGCATCTGATCCATAATTCTTCGGCAGTTGGTGCGAGTGGAGTATCGGTGCGGGCGCTGACCTTCAATCCTGGGAAGACCTGGTACAGTGCAGGAAATGAGATACAATTCAATAATCACCTGTAATGCCGTATGAATGTGAATGCAATGCAATATGTGTCTGTGCATTAGGGAATGTCATTCCCCGATTCTAGTGCGAATGTGCCAGTGTGGTGATAGTGACAGCAATACGATGTTCGGAACCGAATTATAGAAAACACCCCATATATTGCAGAGAAATCCATTAAGCCGCAGAATACAATATCACTGAGTGTACAATAAGAAGGCATGGCCTCAACCAACAATCCTGGTGATGGTCAGCGCTATGCAAATAAAGCATATACATTAATACATGAAACGATCAAGTACTCCCATAGGCCTGGTACTCCTCTAATAACTTCTTAGTCTCTGGATGACTTGGTCGAGAAAGCAGACCCTCAACAAGTAGATCTCTCCGCTTGAGAACACGTCGCAACTCACCAGCGGATTCCTCCCATGCCCCTTCTCCGAAGCGATCCTCTAGCTTCCGCTTCTGAGACACAACTTCTTTCTTTCCTTCGATGGCCTTGTTCAATGCATTCTGGAGACTATATCTGGCCATCACCTCTTCTTCATACTTCTTGGTGCTAGCCTTCAACTGTTCTTCGAGTTCAGAAATTTGCTGCTTCGATTTGTCTTCCCTCTTTTTGTTGTTGGTTAGCGTAGCATTCCACGTCTTGTTACAAGAAGAGATTTCCCAGTGGGCGGCATCGAGTGCTTTCTTTTTGGACTTCAACATGTCATGAGAGCTTCTGAATTCTTTCCCCAGACGTTCCCGCTTCTTTTTCTCTTCAATCAATTCAGCACCTAGCCTGTTTACTAACTCGATCTGCTGTTGGAAAGAATGGACAGCCTTGTTCTTCTCACTACGCATCTGAGCCAGTTCCTTTTCTAACTCTTCATTGATCTTCATCAAGGCTTCTTTTTCTTTTACAACTCGCTCGTAGACCTCCATAGTAACAGTGGTTGGTTCCTCTACCGGAATATGGACAGGGACCGGCGCAGCTGGAAATGGCATCAGTAACTGCCTTGCTCTCTCTTGGATCCAAACTTTGTAGGGTGCATAAGCCTGACAATCGTTCTTCCCTAACAGTGGTTTCCCTCTTCTGTTGATACGCATCCAGGCATGCTGAAGCTTGGCTAGTAACTCTCCATTCAAATCACCGGTGAAGTACAGAGATTCCTGTACTTCCTCCTCCTGAGGTGGGTTCTTCAACGCATATCCAAACTGGCGAACAAACAGAGATGGGTTGTAATTGATGCACCCTTTCCTTCCGATCAAAGGAACATTAGGATACCCAGAACAACTGAAAATAAGCTCAGACCCCAGCAAGTCTCGGTCAAACCACTCAATGTCTTCAGAAGATAGTCTCGTCAAGCGCTCTGGCCAATCAGCTGTAGTTGCACTATCCACAAAAGGTCCCTTCAGGGGAAGGTGACTCTTAAACCACATATTCAACAGCGGCGCACAACAGTAAACAGTCTTTCCTCTTCTATTTTCATTTTTGTAGTGCAATGAATGATAGAGATCTCCAATCAAAGTGGGTACCGGGTTGCCAGCAGCAAACAGATGAAAAGCGTCCAAGTCCACAAAATTGGGTAAGTTGGGAAACAGCACTATTCTGTATATGCATAGAGCCAAGATAGCATTAAAGACTATCCAGCACCCGCTCTTGGCGTACTCTTGAGCTTTGCCAACCAGAAAATCAAGGGAGAAACCTGGAACTCCAAGCCAAGAAGTCACTAATAGTTCAGAAGCGTTCATGTGCAAGGCCTTAGCTAAGTCCTCCAGCTTGGGCTCAGCGGCAAAATGAATAAAGGGAACCTTATTCTGTACTGGCAGCTCGGTAAACTCCGCGTATTCTTCCATAGTAGGCCCCAAAATAAAGTCAGCAAACGTGAAACATCTCAATGCAGGGTCGTAGAATTGCATCAAGGTGTACAGCCTATTCATCTCAACAGCAGTTGGCTTGCAGACCAGTCTCAACAATCTTCCATGCCTCATCCTGAAACTTCTCCTAACTTCCTCATCAGCAAGGGACATTAGACCAAGTATGGGAGTAACGTCAGGTGTAGGTAACTTGTACGCAACTGTCTTTCTCAAACCAGCCATGATCGATAAGTAGAAGTCCGAACACTAGAACCAGGGAATATGCAAATGAACCTGCAGCACAGACACACGTTAATGGGATGCAATGATAATGGTTATGCAAACAATGCAATGCAAATAAATGCAACAGGGACCAACTGCCATAGCTGAGAAGCCTGAACCATATCAAAAGTCTCAGATAGACCCTCCAGAATTCCTCAAAGCCTGGTCTTGGACAGACTGAATACAAAGCTCCAACACTGGTCTCTGATAGACCCTATAACTCTGACCGGTCTCTGATAGACCTCATATCATAACTCTGACTGGTCTCTGATAGACCTCACAACTGTCCATAAATACCCAGGATCTCAGATCAAGAAACAAACCGGTATCTGAAGGTCTAGTTACCTGCATAACCCCAAGCCCCTCTCACAGGTAGGTGTCCTAGCAACTGACAATGGTACGGCATCCTATGCGGTCGTCGGCGTCACAGACTTTCAGGGTTGATGATACGATTCCCAGAAGGAGTGGCGTCATCAATTCCTGAAGAGGCCTCACTTAGCCAACTTCCAAATGATCGGTTCCCGGAGTCGACAATCCAACTAACCAACAACCCCTTCGACCCAAAGGGTAGAAAAAGAAGTCAACTAGAAGAACCTCGTCCGAGTGTAGATTTTGTGGGACACTAATGCAAGCAAAGCCGGCACGCGCCCACTACTTTCTACTCTAATTCTAAGTGCACTCAAGCCCAGGTCTGCCTTATCTCTCAATCATAGAACACCCGTCACAACCCCAATACAGCAATAATAACAATAATATAATGCTGAAAGTAAATGACAGAAATATAAATCCATACAAAATCCTCGTCGAGAAAACAAGCGCTAGGATTGACTCGCTTAGGGGACGTTGGATCCCAAATGCATAAGGGACTATCGCAGTCCTTAGCGGCCAGGGGACGTTGGTCCCCAGCAGAGTCGCCAGTTGTCGCTACTGCGAAAATCGGCGCCGGCTGAACAGAAGAGTCGCCACCGTGCGTTATTTATCCCAACGGAGGTAAAGGAAACGCTCAGAGTAAACCTAACGCAAAATGGGAAAGGAATGGTCATCGCAACCAAATCCTGGATTCGGGAGTCGGTTACGCAAGGGGAAGGTATTAGCACCCCTCACGTCCGTCGTACTCGACGGGATCCACGCTTGTTTTCTAGTACGGATTGTTATTCTATCTATTCTACAGGTCAGGGTTAAAAAGAAAAGAAAATGACTCGGCAAAGTATCGCACTTTATGCCTACGTATTCCCGTCTGGAACGAGAAATCAGAGTCAACGTAGTTCGCCTACCTACGGGAAAGGAGGGGAAGGTTGCTCGCTAGGATATCGCATCCTATGCCTACGTACTTTCATACAGCATGAAAGATCAGAGCAAACGTAGTTCGGGCCACGTACGACACAAGTCTGTCTTGATTGTTTTTTATTCCTTCTGAAAAAGGGTTTTTCTGATTACCGGTCCAAGCGGACAAAATGAAGTTTTGATGAGTTCACATTCTTTTACGTAAGAAGTGTCTTTTATTGGATTTGAAATCTTATTGTGTTTTTCTGTTTGTTTTGAGAAAGGAGAGACAGAACTCTAACCTATGGTTACAAAGGGAATCAAGCTAACCTAATGTTATCATGCATGGGTTAAGCCCTAATGTCTATCATGCTCCTCTCTTGCACAGAGAGAAACAGAGATCCTAAGGGAATAGACGGAAACAGAAACAATAGCATATATACAATAAAGCAGTAAATATGGATGCAACAATACAAGCGAGGCAAGGGAGTCCCACTCGACCTCGAACCTAAAAAACAATAGGCAAAAGTGAACAGAATTCACTTTCAACCTAACAGGTTAAACAGCAAGCAATACAGTCAGAGAAATTCAAACAATACATCAAAAATTATAAACAGCAAAAGTCTTCATCAACATCTGTCTTCAAGTCATCATCAACTATCCACAAGCTTCAAGCTAGCATCAGTCTTCATCTTTAAGCTTTCAAGCAAGGTCTCTATCTTCAATCCTTCAATGGCTTTTCTTCAAGTCTCACTCTCCAAGATGATCAGCAGTCAACAAGATGAATAAGATGTTAAGCAGTCAATTGCCTACCAAGGGTGGCTCACTAACTGTTAACATGATACAGACAATTTCCTCTCAAAAGTTCTATCTTTTAAATACATTCACTAATCCTTCCAAAGGAAGGAGGTGGATATTTAAAAGATACTTTGAATCATAGAGAAAGAATGGAGGCAAACAAGACCTTCCATGTTTATGAAGCAAGTTTTTCTACTCTAGAGCTCTGCCTAGCTCCTAGATCCTATAACCTTCAACAGCTGCCAGCAAGATGCTCTTCACCAACTCTGGAAATTAGTCTTCATTCTCTTAATCTTCAATGGGCTTCATCAGCACAGTCTTCAGCTCAAACCCAAGCCCCAAACAAGCCCCAATACCCCCACACAGTCAAATAATAACCCTAGAGAGGGCACACCACACAGTCAATCAAATACAAGCAATATACTAATAGTAATAGTAGAATAGGGGAAGCCTAATACTTTCTAAGGGATCTATTATCTACCCCTAAAACCCCTATAGTCTCATACCCCAAAATTCAAGCTACAACTCCTAAAAGAAATGATTTATCACACCTATGTTATACCTAAACCCTAGTTTTGATTCTCCTAATCACACCTAAACAAACCATCTAAAATTTAGTCCTAAAATCATGAATTAAATCCCATATGAAAATTAAATTCCTAAGTGAAATACTCTAAAAGAATGGGTCTAAAATATACAAGGATCTAGCTAAACTAAAATCAACAAGATTAAGTATTAAACTAAACATTATTTAACCTATTTAAAAGAAAAATATACTAAAAATGCAAAAATAAAATAAAATGCTAATTTTATTATATGACAATTTTCTTAACAGAAATATAAAAAAGATGCAAAAACAACCACTTAAAAATATGAAAATTTCAATTTGTTATGATTTTTCAAAGAATTAACAAAAATAAAAGAAATTAAAATGAAAATAAAAGAGTTAGGGGTGCAATTAGTAAGGATTTCAGTTAAAAATGGATGATGGGCCCAGACTGGGGGGCGCGCATAGCAAGGCGCGTCTAGGCCCAGCTAATCAGAAAACTCAAAAGAAAAATAAAAAAACCACAACGGTGCAGAAAGCAATTAATTCAGTTCAATTCATGCTGGGCCTTGAAAGTGGAGGTGCGAATAGAAATGGATCCCTAAGCCCAAGCTGGGACTTTAAGTGAAACGGTGCGTTTCACGCTGCCTGAGTTCCCTCGCGTTTCATCTTTGAATCCTGGCCCTTGGATGCGTGCTTCAGTCAAAGTCTTGGGAATGATCCAACGATCCTCATGTTTCTTCTCCAACGAGCTAGGGTTTCACCATTAATGAACCCTGCATGAAGTTTCATGATCCAGACTTCCACCCTCTCATACAGCTTCGTTTCTCCATGAAATTCAGATCCATAAAAAACAAAATTGCTCTACATCTTCTCCTCTACACAACCATGGTTTCAGTTTTCTCCAAAACTCAATCTAGAGCCAAACCTGATAGGTAGAAGACCTTGGTTCCAACACTTTGCACTGAGATCAACCTTGATGATTCTTGCTATTTCTTACACTAATGCGTTCTTCATGCTATGCTGATCATTCTAATCTATCTAGCTAAGATTAACATGCCCTAACCTAAGTGTTCTAAGGCTCAACAGAATTAGTGCTCCCATGGTGAACTCCATGAAATGCCCTCAAATTCATCAGAATCATTCATCTACCTATTCCTAACAATTCTAACCTAAATATTCTACAACATGCTAACTATTTCTAGCCAATTCGATAGAAAAACTAACCTGGTGTAATCTTGAAAATAGATGGATGATCTCTTGGATTCACAGCTTGCAGTGCTTTGGACTTGATCAATAGACTTGATTTTTGGTTCTGTATGCAACAACACTTGCTTAAGCACCTTGGATTGCCATAACCACTTCCTTTTGCAATTTGGGTGATACACTTGGTAGCACACGAATTCTACTTCAATTCAGCCAGATCTTGATGGAAACTTACTCTATGATGAATATAGATGATGATAGGATCAAGAATTTTAGAAAATGATGAAGATTTAATAGAGTTTGGAATGAATTTGCAAAATTGAAGAATGAGATGCAACTATGAGTTTCAACCAAAATGAATCACCAACCAATGATTGGAGTCACTCTACTCAATATATAGATGCTCATGGAACACTCTAGAACTTGTTAGAAACTTCTTGTGCACAAATCCCTTGAATTTTGGCATGTGTAACTTCATACATAAGCAACCAATGATATCTCTCAAATTTTTACCTAAACTCAAAAATCTAATATTGCCAATCATCTCAAAACATTATTTCCAATCAAAATGACCTATAATTTCATCCCATTTGGACATGGTATGAAAAATCTCATTTTTAGGTCACTTTTATTCATTAAATTCACCTTTTAATTGACCAAATTTGGAACCTTGAGCTATGAGCATTTCCAAACTTTCATGATCACTTTTCTAGATTCAAAATGTCATTTGGAGCAAGTTTTATGTTGTGAAGTTTTTCATTTGAAGCTTCCTTGTATGAGTTTTGGGCATAGGCTTGAAATGACCTGTAATTCTCAGATGACCAAAATACCCTTTGCTTTCCAAGGTCATAAGTGGAGTTCCACAAATCAGATGAAGGCATACCATACCTTTCTAGAAAGCTAAGACAATGAGGAACAACTCTCATGTCGACCAGAAATCCATTTGAAATCTCCTTGAGGGGTAAAAGTTGCTTGGAAGACAAGTAACTTTCACAGACAAAATTCCAGATGCCCCAGGTGACCTGTAACTTGCAAGGACCATAACTTGAGTTCTATAAATCCCCTTGATGTCTTCCACCACTCAAATTAAAGGTCTTTAGATCCTCTACAAGTTTCATGTTGGCCAAGGACCCATTTGAAGCTTGAATTTTGAATTATCTTGCTTGGAAGTTTGAACTAAATCAGGGGATTTTACACAGAAACCCTAATTTAGAAACTCCTCTTCTTCTTGATTTCTCTTGATTTCTCCTTGGCACAACACCACATACCTATCTACATGTCAAATGATGAACCCCATATCTCTCAAATAGACCTTGATGCCTTTCAATCAATCATTTGACCTAGGGTTGACCTAGGGTTGACCCGGATGACCCTAGTTGACTGTCTTCAACTGCAACTCTTGTGATCACATCAATGACTTGTCTCACTTTAAAAATGACCCTCTAGGTCCTCCATGATGTCTGTATACCCTCCATGACCTCAATTCACAGCTCACAACTTCTTTGATGATCTTCAAATACACTCAAGATAGGAGAGAGATCCACTGCTTGATCCACTGACTTCTTAGATTTCAATTTCTTTCTGATCACTTGACTAAGATTGAATTTGAATAATAATATCTTGATAGGCTCATAGAGATAAGAATAGTACTTGGTCCCTTGTTGGATGACTTGCCATGCTATGCTATGCAAATGATTAGACTATATACATGACTCCTTATGCAAATGCTAATGCAATTGAAACATAAACTAAGTGAAGTAGGTTAAGCAAATTTTAGGGTGCAACACCTATCAAGAGTCAGATGCCCTTTGTTCATATGGATGCTGAGCCTAATCTGGCTAGTCTAGCTCCTTCACTTCATCTGGATGCCTCCGAGTTGGTATTGTCTAGTTGGAACAAGGTTCCCGGTTTCTCCTTGCAGTTCTTAGTGGGAAAGACTCAGCAGTGCGCGAAAGACGGATGTTGGGTCGTGTTCAATGCCATCCTCGCTCTGTGCATATATGGCATCATTCTGTTCCCCAATATGCCTGACTTTGTAGACTTCGACGCATTTCGCATCTTTGCTTCAGGGAATCCAGTCCCTACCTTGATAGGAGATGTCTACCATTCCATCCACTACAAAAACGAGAACAGAAGGGGCAAGAATGTCTCGTGCTGCGTACCCCTACTTTATAAATGGCTTGATAGTCATCTACCCAAGAGGGGTCCCTTTGTTTCGTCTGCAGCCACAGCTGAGTGGTCCGAGCGTTTGATGAGTCTATCAGCGGAGGATATTGACTGGTTTGACAGAGATAGGTTGGGTACCGAGATTATCTTCAGCTGCAGCGGGTTTCTGAACGTGCCTTTGATAGGCAGGAAGGGCTGCATAAACTACAATCCATCTTTGCTAGTCCGACAGTTCGCGTATGCTTTGAGAGCTCCGCCGAAGGATGAAAAGGTGCAGGAATCTCTGTACCTCACTGGTCTTCTAGAGGGGGATCTGTTATCTAAGATTCAGCGCGCTTGGAATGGTATTAGTAAGAGGGGAAAACCATTGCTGGGGAGAAGAAATAGCCAAGCCTACCCTCCGTACGTGACGTGGATCAGAGCCAGAGCAGATGTTATAGGGATGCCGTTTCTTCCTGCCAAGCCAGAAAGCCCTCCAATGATTGAAGAGCCTACCACCGTGCCCATTCAGCAGCATAATTAGGTGTTAGCTAAGCGAGTTGAATTGAAGAGGGCAAATGAAGAACTAGAGAAAGAATTGGCGCAGCTCAGAAGCGAGAGAAACGAGGCCGTTCATTCCTTCAAGAGGCAGATAGAGCTGGTGAACCAGCTAGGTACAGATTTGACTAAGCAGATAGCTGAGCGTGAGCGCATGGGTCGAGACTTCAAAGCTGTCAACGATGTACTGGCCACAAAGAATCAGCACTTGGACGAAGCGTATCGGAGGATATCCAAGTTCAACCAACACTGGAAGGCCTCCCTAGCCAACAGGAAAGAGAGGGAGGATAAGCTGATGCAACAGATCTCCAAGCTGAAAGCTCAGGTGAAGGCCAATGAGAAGAGGTTTAATGAAGAAACCGCTCGCAGATATGCCGCTGAAGGCTGATAACGCGAAAACATATCGTTTATTTGGCTTGATTTACATGCATTTATTTGTGACTATTGCTAATTTATCTTGATTTACGTTGCATTATGCGGTTAATTTACTTTGTTTTGCAGATTTTGGAGGATTTGGATTAAAGAAAGAAAAGAAGACGAAATGGAAGGAAAAGAAAGAAGAAAAAATACAGAAAATAGCAGAAAACAGAATTTGTGACTGTCACGGTCGTCACGGCCATGTCACGACCGTCACAGCCTTCACGATCGTCACGGCCATGTCACGACCGTCATGCTTCTCACGCTTGTCACAGATCCCTCACAACCGTTATGCATCAAATAACAGAAGTTCGTTCAAGAGAGAAGTGGCCACGAGCACTTTCCTCCTTTTCTCCTACATTTTCTCCACTCACTGCCCACTACTGGAAGTTACTCCCACTCCCTCCATAACTCACCCATGATCTCTGGAAGTTGAGAAATGAATTATCTCCTATAAATAAGCCTTAGATTCACAGTTTCAGGGGGGAGGCCTTCGACACATCGAAGTGCTGCCAAATTTACGTTCTTGCATTATTTTCCCATTTCCTTTCCTTTTTATTTTCATTTGTATCGCCGTATTTCTTCCTGTACCTTTTAATTCTCGCCAAAGTAGAATCCTGCTGACATTGTGGAGGACTACTCAAGAATTCAAGATCAGTACGATTTACAGGTTTTTATCAATTGAATTATTATTTTATTTCTGTCAGTATGCATGTTTCATTATTTTGTTGTTTATGTTTATTTTCATTTACGTTAATTATCATGTCTAGCTAAATTAGTTTTATCGGTATGTAACTGAATTAGTAGGATAGGATTCGATAGTAACCGGCATCTTCCCCATTTCTACAAACAACCTTTCTGGCCGTAGTTTTTAATCTAAATTCTAAATAAACCTTTGTCACGACAGTGAGAAGCTATTTACGGTGGTTTTGCCACGACAGTGGGAAACCATATTAAGGTACGAACCAACAAGCGACGGCTGCGGTTAGTCCAGATAGTAAAAACTAGGCATTGATTTTAGACACAGCGAAAGCGCTTTAAAAGAAATTAGAATCTATTTGTTTACAAAAAGTAGTTTTAACCCCGAATGGGACAGCGAAAGCGTACATTCGGCCCTTAGAATTATGACCCGAGTCAACAACCATCGTGAGACGAAGGTCTTTAAACGAGTAAGTTCTGCTGAAAAGTGTTTGCAATAGACAAAAAGGCACCGGTAACCTGCTGAATTCCCGATAGCTAAAGCGTTACATACCGATATTCCTTTACCGCATTTCTTTAAATCAAAAATCTTTATTTCCTTTGCATTAAATTTCATCCGCATTTAACTTTCCAAATTCCATTAGCCTTAGCTTTACGCCGTAGCAATAGATAACGGTAGATTGACATTGGTCTCTATGGGTTCGACAATCTTTTATATTACTTCGATATTTCCGTGCACTTGCGGATGCATCAAGTTTTTGGCGCCGTTGTCGGGGACCAACAATCAATATTGTGATTCCGTTGTTGCATAGTATAGACTAAGGCCCTCTTATCTAAATCATTATGTATAACCCATATTTCCCTTATAACTACCACCCTCCATATTATAACTACCACCCCCAATATTTCGAGGAACCACAAATTCCGCTTAAATCCGACCTCGAAATATTATTAGAAGATTTCAATACTACGCACTGTCACCCAAATTCCCTCTATGATGACGACTCTCAATGTTTTGAGGACACACAAGATTTTGATACATCCAACCTCGAACTACTACTAGAAGAATTCAATGAGACGTCTACTCACTCTAGGATAGAATCTATGATGGAGCGCTTTGTGGAAACACAAACTCTCCAAAACGAAGATTTTAGAAAACAACATCTCCAAATTAATGAAGACCTTAGGCAGATGAATGTTATTGTCGATTCCCTCGCAACTCACAGCGAGACTTTGGAGACTCAAACCTCCATGCTTAGACAAACACCTCTAGGACCCTTCCCAGAAGGACATGTGAATGTTGTAACAACCGTTAATGAAGAACAAATAGAAGATCCTAGGGAGATTGATGATGAGCCTGAGGAGAGTTTTGGTGAGAAAAGCATACATATTGAGAAAAATCCACCGACACCAGCCGAAAGGGAGGTTGTCGAAGAGGTAGAGAAGGAAGCACGTATAGTTGCTCCTTCTCCCTATACCCCACCTATTTCTTTCCCACAAAGGTTTGCAGAAGTTAAGGTAGACTCCCAATCCAAAACATATGTGGAGGTATTGAAAAATATACACACCAACGCACCTTTGTCTAAGGCCCTTCATAGAAAAAGAAAATTCGAGGACCGTGAAACTAGGGTCATTATTACTGTTAAAAGGGTACGATTAACTTTTGAGGTGGTGGATGAAATAACAAAGCCCAAATTTGAAAAGCTGATACGCAGAATAGATTCAGAACCACCACCACGCGTTCAAAACAAGAAACCACCCTACAGAAGAAAGAAACGAAAAGGTGAGGGATATGAGAGATGGCTTGATAAGTGGCCATGGAAACCGAAGACTATTCAAAGTTCGATCGAGGAACCATTCTCGAAAGAACCACCATGAGTACTTGCACTCCTTAGCCGTCGAGCTATCGACGCTAAACAAAGCGCTGTGTGGGAGGCAACCCACAAGGTCTTTATTTTAATTTGTTTTGTTTAAATCGGCAGAAAATAAAGAAATGTATTGCTTGTTACGCTTTAGATATATCTAGGCGAAAACTCTCTAGATGACGATCTGAGAAGATGAGCTATGCCCACGGACATTCCTACGAGTGTCGCTGCTGGTGGGAACACTGATGATGAGTACTTCCTCTTGACGCGCGCAACATGATGAGCTGGTTCGAGAATTACACAAACAAAGTATCTCAAAATGCCCGCCACCGAAGTAGAAGTGATCAACAAAGACAAGGATAGCAAGAGCAGTAGCATTCATACAGGTTCTATCTTTCCTTTTCCACCTTTTACTGAAACATTGAGGACAATGTTTGGTTTAAGTGTGGGGGAGGAACTCTATCGCTTTCATTTTATTGCCTTTTAGTTTGATTTATTGTTTTTATCTATTTTTAATGCTATGTCAAACTCTTTGCATGTGTTGTCGAGTCTTTATGAGTGGTTTTCGCCTGTTATTCAAACTTCCCCAAAATTTCAAAATTTCAAAATTTTAACCTCCAACAAAAACTTTTTGATTCATGACATGGTACTCTGAAAGTATATAGGCTGTTTAGGCTATGTTAGAAAAACGTGGGAAAGTTTTGATAAAATTGATATCGTCCTGACAACCTTAACCCCCTAAATATGCAAAATAAATTTGAGTACCCATTATGCCGAGACCTTAAAACTCCAGGTTCTTGCAGTAATCCCTAAGTAGTTTATTTAAGCAGTCAGCACCATCCTAAACACACTAAGTAAGAAACCGATGCAAATAAGTGTATGATCTCTAGGTTAAAATGAGAAACTAAGAAAGAAAAGAAAAAAAAATTATGAAGAAAAAGACATGTTCCTTCTAAGTTAGGTGCTCCTCACCCGAGCACTTAGCCTAACGGTACAAACTCTTTAAGTTCAATTGATGCTCAAGCATATTTGCAGAAAAAAATGAAATAACAATGAGATCGTAGTCACTAACAGGTCTACTTGCCATGAATGTGTATGGATAACGGGCTTAATGTGATTGCACTATAATGAAATGGGGCGAAAGAGAGCATGAGTTATAGGTTGAGTTATAATGGCATGATTCCGAGTGGTTTGCATAAGTAGGGAGTTTTTGAAATTGTGTCGTTATGATATCCTTGGTATTAATATTTAGTACCTATCGATCTAACATTAGCCTAGCAGCCACGTATGATTAGAGTTTCGTCGTGACTTTGTTTCGAACTATGCTTATTTCTTTTTACTGTGTTGGTCGATTGCTTGAGGACAAGCAATGGTTTAAGTGTGGGGATGTTTGATAACGCGAAAACATATCGTTTATTTGGCTTGATTTACATGCATTTATTTGTGACTATTGCTAATTTATCTTGATTTACGTTGCATTATGCGGTTAATTTACTTTGTTTTGCAGATTTTAGAGGATTTGGATTAAAGAAAGAAAAGAAGACGAAATGGAAGGAAAAGAAAGAAGAAAAAATACAGAAAATAGCAGAAAACAGAATTTGTGACTGTCACGGTCGTCACTGCCATGTCACGACCGTCACAGCCTTCACGATCGTCACGGCCATGTCACGACCGTCATGCTTCTCACGCTTGTCACAGATCCCTCACAACCGTTATGCATCAAATAACAGAAGTTCGTTCAAGAGAGAAGTGGCCACGAGCACTTTCCTCCTTTTCTCCTACATTTTCTCCACTCACTGCCCACTACTGGAAGTTACTCCCACTCCCTCCATAACTCACCCATGATCTCTGGAAGTTGAGAAATGAATTATCTCCTATAAATAAGCCTTAGATTCACAGTTTCAGGGGGGAGGCCTTCGACACATCGAAGTGCTGCCAAATTTACGTTCTTGCATTATTTTCCCATTTCCTTTCCTTTTTATTTTCATTTGTATCGCCGTATTTCTTCCTGTACCTTTTAATTCTCGCCAAAGTAGAATCCTGCCGACATTGTGGAGGACTACTCAAGAATTCAAGATCAGTACGATTTACAGGTTTTTATCAATTGAATTATTATTTTATTTCTGTCAGTATGCATGTTTCATTATTTTGTTGTTTATGTTTATTTTCATTTACGTTAATTATCATGTCTAGCTAAATTAGTTTTATCGGTATGTAACTGAATTAGTAGGATAGGATTCGATAGTAACCGGCATCTTCCCCATTTCTACAAACAACCTTTCTGGCCGTAGTTTTTAATCTAAATTCTAAATAAACCTTTGTCACGACAGTGAGAAGCTATTTACGGTGGTTTTGCCACGACAGTGGGAAACCATATTAAGGTACGAACCAACAAGCGACGGCTGCGGTTAGTCCAGATAGTAAAAACTAGGCATTGATTTTAGACACAGCGAAAGCGCTTTAAAAGAAATTAGAATCTATTTGTTTACAAAAAGTAGTTTTAACCCCGAATGGGACAGCGAAAGCGTACATTCGGCCCTTAGAATTATGACCCGAGTCAACAACCATCGTGAGACGAAGGTCTTTAAACGAGTAAGTTCTGCTGAAAAGTGTTTGCAATAGACAAAAAGGCACCGGTAACCTGCTGAATTCCCGATAGCTAAAGCGTTACATACCGATATTCCTTTACCGCATTTCTTTAAATCAAAAATCTTTATTTCCTTTGCATTAAATTTCATCCGCATTTAACTTTCCAAATTCCATTAGCCTTAGCTTTACGCCGTAGCAATAGATAACGGTAGATTGACATTGGTCTCTGTGGGTTCGACAATCTTTTATATTACTTCGATATTTCCGTGCACTTGCGGATGCATCAAAGGCCAGCTCAACAAAGCTCTTGCTAACCTGAAGGAGCGCAAACTGACGTTTGAGTCCAAGAAGCGGAAGTTAGAAGATTGTTTCGGCGAAGGAGCATGGGAAGATTCGGTCGAAGGTCTTCAATACACCATCATGCAGAGGGAGTTACTCGTCGAAGGGTTGCTCACTCGGCCTGATCATCCAGAAACGAAGGGGTTGTTAGAAGAGTTTCGCGCCCGTGGCCGTACTTGACTATGTTTGTAATCCTTTTGTGTTGATCATTGTTGTATGCTGACCATCGCCAGGATTGTTGGCTGAGGTCACGCTAGTGATTCTGCTTGTACTCACTGATGTTGTGTACTGCCTTGATGGGATTTCTTTATATATGAGATGTTATTCCATGATTGGACTCAGACTTCTTATTATCAGCACTGGCACTCAGGCACTAGGATCGGGGGAAATCTCCCTAACGCACAGACACACGTTTGCATTTGCATGAAGCATTTGCATAACGAGCACTTTGTCATTTTTTCCTAACCTTTTTGTGTTTTCAGGTTGTTCCAGGATTGATCAGAGACCTATTCACCGCTATCCGACCAGAGCAAATCAAACCAGAATCATGGAACAAGTGCAAACTGATGTTCAGGAACTTCGCGGAAGAATGGATCGCTTCATGGAGCTCATGCAAGCGGTCGCCAATGGCCAGGATCAGCTCAGAACCTTGGTCCAGCCTCTGATTTCAAGGGTCGATAGCAATGGTGTACTCCATGGTGGGACCGTGCCTACTCCTCCACCAGTTAAAACTCCTCAGAATGGCGTCCCCGTGACCGGGGGAAATGGCAGTGCCAATGGCAATGTGATAGCTAACATGGGACTCAATGGCAATACGACGGGCGTCGGTAATGGGAATTTTGAAGCTAATGTCAATGCTGGTCTGGGCAACGGCAATGCAGGTGTTGGGAATCTGTTTGGGCCTCAACCGTGGTTAGAAGATCGTCAGGACGATGTGTTCTCTCAGAGAGGCGCTGAAGAGGAGCTGACTGCTGAAGCACGTCTAAGGTTCAAGGCACTCGAGGATAAGATGAGAAATATCGAGAACCAGAACACCCTGGGCGTTGATATGTCCAAGTTGGGACTGATTGCTTATTTCAAGGTGCCTCCCAAGTTCAAGGTACCTGACTTTGAAAAGTATAAGGGCACCACTTCCCCTCGCGTCCACCTGAGATCATATTACAGAAAAATGTCAGCTCATTCTGATGACGAGAAGTTGCTGATGCACTTCTTTCAAGACAGCCTGTCCGGGCCCTCCCTCGAATGGTACATGAGTCTGGAGCCTACCAGTGTGCGCACGTGGAAGGACCTTGCTGAAGCATTCGTGCACCACTACCAATACAACAGTGACTTGGCCCCGAACCGAGTCCAACTGCAGAATCTGTCGCAAAGGAACAATGAAGGGTTTAAGGAATACACCCAGCGGTGGTGTGAATTGGCAGCCAGGGTTCAGCCGCCGATGGTTGAACGCGTGCTTGTGCAAATGTTCGTGGCCACCCTCCCAGGGGTTTACTATGAGAAATTGGTCAACGGTATGTCCGGAACCTTCTCAGATCTCATTATCACAGGTGAGCACATCGAAAATGGGATCAAACTCGGGAAAATTCAAGGTGATTCATCCTCAGCCGGAGGAGGAGGAAAGAAACCTTATGGTGGCAAAAGACGGGAAGGAGACACGAGCGTCGTGACCAACGCTCGAAGGAAGGGTAAAGGCCCTCACCAACAGGTGGCCAGTATAACTATCCCGGCAGTTCAACAGCAGCAGCAGCAGCAACAGCCGAATCAACAAGGGTACAGAAAGTATCAGAACAGGGCACCTCTGTCGAGCCATCACCTCGAGACACCGCCCATGTCGTACGCGTAGCTGTTACAAACTTTGCTTCAGCTACGGTTGATCCAGAAGAGAACCTTGGCTCCCTTGACAGGGGCACCTCCGCCAGGTTATGACGCGAATGCAACTTGTGAGTTTCACTCAGGGGCACCAGGCCACACAATAGAGAACTGCAAAGCCTTTAAGCATAAGGTGCAGGACATGGTGGACGCTAAGATCATCAACTTCTCCGATAATGTGCCAAATGTCACGAAGAACCCTATGCCGAACCATAGGGGAGGTGGAGTAAACGCCATTATTGAAGACGAGAGCTTGGATGTGTTGATTGACGTCAGAGATCTGAAGACACCACTTAGCTTCGTTAAAGCTAAGTTGATGAAAAGAGGTTTCTTTCCAGGTTGCGGAGAGCTGTGTATGGGTTGTGCGACAAGTCCTGATGGATGTGAACAGTTGTAGAGGGGATTCAAAGTCTGATGACTGAAGGGATCTTACAGTTTAGCCGGAGGGCCGAAAGTGGACCGAGAGAGGTAGTGCTGAAGCAAGATGATGAGGTCGCCACCATCACCATACCTCGCCAGACGATAACTATTTCTGCACCCAGGCCGCCTACGATTACCATCACCAAAGCTGGGCCAATACCGTGCGAAAGCACTGATGCTGTCCCGTGGCACTATGGGGCTGAAGTCTACTGCAACAGACAGAAGTTGGAACTAGAACCATTTGGGTCGTCTGTGGAGAACCTTGCGGGAATCAGTGGTATCACTCGCAGCGGAAGAGTGTTTGCACCACCTGAGGTTGTGGCGGATAAAGCGGGCAAAGATGACGCAACTGATAAAGGTAAAAGTAAAGTCGTTGAAGAGATCCCTCGTGGGGTAGAAAAAGACTTACTCGTCAAAGACGCCGAGGAATTTATGAGGTTGATTAAAAAGAGTGACTACAAGATTGTGGATCATCTCCATCAAACACCCTCGAAAATTTCCATCTTGAATTTGTTGTTGTGTTCTGAGGCACATCGCAACGCACTGCTGAAGGTGTTGAACGCCGCATACGTACCGCAAGAAATATCGGTAAACCAGCTGGAAGAGGTTGTAGCCCACGTGAATGCTAGAAATGGGTTAGGGTTCACTGACCTAGAGCCGACGCCGAAGGGGAGGAATCACAATAGCGCCCTGCACATCTCGATAGAGTGTAGGGGAACGATTATGTCGCACATGTTGGTGGACACGGGGTCGTCGCTCAATGTTCTTCCGAAGAAGGCATTAATGAAGTTGGATACTCGTGGAGTGATTTGCACACCCAGTGATCTGGTTGTGAAAGCGTTCGATGGAACCAAACGCCATGTTTTCGGGGAGGTGACGTTGCCAATCCAAGTCGGTCCGGAAACAGTCGATGCGGTCTTTTACATTATGGACATCATGCCTGCCTACAGCTGTCTCTTGGGCTGGCCATGGATCCATTCCGCAGGTGCCGTGACCTCCACGTTGCACCAGAAACTCAAGTATGCTGTCGGAGGTAGCATCGTGACTGTTTGTGGCGAGGAAGACATAATGGTGAGCCATTTGTCATCCTTCAAGTATGTTGAGATGGATGGGGAAATCCACGAAACCATATGCCAAGCGTTCGAAGCTGTTAAAGTCAAGGACGTAGCTTCTGTAGTCACTGAAAAGCCAGAGATGACTCTCTCTTCATTCAAGGAAGCTCGGGCCGTTGTCCAGGCTGGATCTACCCCAGGCTGGGGGAGAATTTTGGAGATACCTAACAAGCAAGACGAGTTTGGGTTGGGACATTTTCCTGCGGCTGAAGCCTCCTCTTCTAGAAGTGTGTCGCGAGGTAAAGGGCCGATCCTGTTTACCAACGGCGGGGTGATATTTGAAAGCATCAATGCAGTGTCTGAAGATAGCGGAGATAGCGACTGTGACCTCGACCCTTGGATCCAGCCAAGCAAGCCAGGCGAGGGCCTTACCAACTGGTCTGTCAAGGATATCATCCAGATGACAAGCGAAGAGTAATGATTTACTTTTTCCAATCATTGTACAACCCTATGTCTTACCCGGGGCATAGTGGTTTTATTGTCAGGGCCTTGTTTGATTATGTACATGCATTTTATCAATAAATCAAAAGGAGTTTTTCTTCGTATTCAAATATTGTGATCTCTGTTATTTCTGTTTTATATTTGTTTTGAAAAACAACAAAATGGCAATGGGGTTTGTGCTAACCTGCATATCCTTGTTTTAAGCTTAACCCTTGTTATTGTAGGATCCACATAGCAGATGACATCGACTCTGGACCTTCTACGATTCACTTCGACTTTGATTGCCCGATCTATCAAGCCGAAGAAGAGATTGATGAAGACGATGACCTTCCTGAAGAGTTGGCCCGCTTGTTGAAACAAGAAGAGAAAGTTATTCTGCCTCACGAAGAAGAGATCTAGATTGTGAATCTGGGTTCTGAAGAACTTGTCAGGAACGTCAGGATATGGGCCGCGCTGCAGAGTGATGTCAAGCAGAGATTGGTCGAGATGCTAAGAGAGTATAGTGACGTCTTTGCTTGGTCATACGAGGATATGCTCGGACTTGATACTGACATCGTGGTCCACCACTTGTCGTTGCGAGAAGATTGTCCTCCCGTTAAGCAGAAGCTTAGGAGGACGCGACCAGATATGGCCGTTAAGATCAAAGAAGAAGTGCAGAAACAGCTTGATGATGGCTTCCTAGCAGTCACTACTTACCCTCCGTGGGTCGCCAACATAGTGTCTGTACCGAAGAAGGACGGTAAGGTACGAATGTGCGTCGATTATCGGGATTTGAATAGGGCGAGCCCTAAAGATAACTTCCCGCTGCCTCATATTGATGTGTTGGTCGACAATATAGCGCAGTTCTCCGTATTTTCGTTCATGGATGGCTTCTCCGGCTACAATCAGATCAAGATGGCGCCGGAGGACATGGAGAAAACTACGTTTATCACTCCTTGGGGAACATTTTGCTACAAGGTAATGCCTTTCGGTCTGAAGAACGCAGGGGCCACTTACCAACGAGCAATGGTTACTTTGTTTCATGAGATGATTCATCATGAGATTGAAGTCTATGTTGATGACATGATTGCGAAGTCCCAAATGGAGGAGGGACATCTGGTCAATTTGCTGAAGCTTTTTGAGAGGCTTAGGAAGTTCACGTTGAGGCTGAATCCTAACAAGTGTACTTTCGGAGTACGGTCCGGAAAGTTACTGGGGTTTATCGTGAGCGAAAGAGGCATCGAAGCTGATCCTGTGAAAATTAAAGCGATAAAAGAGATGCCAGCGCCAAAAACAGAAAAAGAAGTTCGTGGTTTCCTGGGCAGAATAAACTACATTGCAAGGTTTATTTCTCAGCTCACGGCCACGTGTGAACCGATGTTCAAACTATTAAAGAAAGATCAGGAGATTATCTGGAACGAGGATTGCCAGAAGGCATTCGACAAGATAAAACAGTATCTGCAGGAACCTCCGATCTTGATACCCCCAGTGGCTGGACGGCCCTTAATCATGTACTTGACAGTTCTTGAGAATAGTATGGGGTGTGTTCTCGGTCAGCACGACGAGACGGGCAGAAAGGAGCATGCCATTTACTACTTGAGTAAAAAGTTCACAGACTGTGAATCTCGTTACTCGATGCTGGAGAAGACGTGTTGTGCACTAGCCTGGGCTACCAAACATTTACGACAGTACATGCTCAATCACACAACCATGCTAATTTCGAAGATGGATCCGATCAAGTACGTCTTCAAGAAGCAAGCGCTTTCGGGCAGGATTGCGAGATGGCAAATGGTGTTGACGGAATATGACATTCAGTACGTTTCCCAAAAGGCCATCAAGGGTAGCGTATTGTCTGAATACCTGGCCGAACAGCCGATCGAGGATTATCAGCCGATGAAATTTGAATTCCCCGATGAGGATATCATGTTTCTTAAAGCGAAGGATTGCGACAAACCGTTGCCTGACGAGGGGCCGGATAGGAAATCCCAGTGGAAATTGATATTTGACGGGGCGGTTAACTCTTACGGAAGTGGAAATGGGGTGATCATCACGACTCCCCACGGATCCCATATCCTGTTCACTGCGAGACTGACGTTTCCGGTCACCAATAATGAAGCGGAGTATGAAGCATGCATTATGGGTCTAGAAGAGGCGATTGATTTGAGAATCAAGAACCTAGATGTATACGGTGACTCGGCACTTGTGATTAACCAGATTAAAGGAGAGTGGGAGACTCGCCAATCGAATTTGGTGTCGTACATGAACTATGCCAGAAGGCTTCTTCCGTTCTTTGATCAAGTGGAGCTCCATCATGTGCCCAGGGCTGAAAACCAGATGGATGATGCCTTAGCCACGTTGGCTTCGATGTATAAAGTCAATTTTTGGAATGAAGCTCCAAGGATTGTCCTTTCTCGTCTTGATAGACCTGCATTCGTCTTTGTGATCGAGGAAGCCGCCGACGGCAAGCCATGGTTCCATGATATCCAGACCTTCCTTATGACTAAGGAGTATCCTGCGGGAGCGTCAACCCAGGATAAGAAGACTCTGAGGAGGCTGTCTGGAAATTTTTATCTCAATCCTGATGGAGTGTTATATAAAAGAAACCACGATCTCGTGCTACTCAGATGTGTAGATGAGAAAGAAGAGAGAATGCTCATGGAAGAAGTCCATGAAGGAACATTTGGTACGCACGCCGGCGGGCATGCTATGACAAGAAAGATCCTAAGAGTAGGATACTACTGGCTGACGATGGAGTCGGATTGCTTTAGATTCGCGAAAAGATGTCATAAATGCCAGATTTATGCTGATAAAGTTCAGGTGTTGTCGTGCCCGTTAAATGTCATGTCCTCCCCGTGGCCGTTATCCATGTGGGGCATCGACATGATAGGCAAGATCGAGCCCACTGCATCTAACGGTCATCGCTTCATTCTAGTAGCTATCGACTACTTCACCAAGTGGGTGGAGGAAGCCTCGTATGCTAATGTGACCAAGCAGGTGGTGGCTAAATTCATAAAGAGGGATATCATCTGTCGTTACGGAATTCCCGAGCGGATCATTATGGATAATGGTTCGAATCTGAATAACAAGATGATGAAGGAGCTGTGCCAGAGTTTCAAGATTGAACACCACAACTCATCTCCTTACCGGCCGAAGATGAATGGTGCCGTTGAAGCGGCCAATAAGAACATAAAGAAGATTGTTCAGAAGATGGTTGTGACCTACAAGGATTGGCACGAGATGTTTCCATTTGCACTGCACAGTTATCGTACAACGGTATGTACATCAACCGGGGCAACTCCTTTCTCATTAGTGTACGGTATGGAAGTTGTCCTACCGTTAGAAGTGGAGATCCCTTCTTTGAAAGTTTTGGCTGACGTGAAACTCGATGAGGCAGAATGGATTAAGAACCGACTAAACCAACTCAGCCTGACGAGAAGAGGTTAGCATCGATTGCGCATGATCGTTTATACCAGAGCCGAATGAAGAAAGCTTATGATAAGAAGGTGTGTCCTAGAAGCTTTCAGACGGGTGATCTCGTCCTGAAGAAGATTCTTCCTCCACACTCCGATCACCGGGGCAAGTGGACTCCCAATTACGAAGGTCCGTACGTCGTCAGCAAGGTTTTCTCGGGAGGAGCTTTGTTGTTATCCATGATGGTTGGTGAAGATTTTGCATCCCCGGTGAACGCGGACGCAGTTAAAAGATACTTTGCTTAAAGAATGATCCGCTGGAAAGAAAAAGAATATCCAGCAAAAAATGGGGCATCCCGGCGAACCATAAAAAAGGAAAAAGGTTCGGGCAAAAATTAGGGATATAAAGAAAAGAATGTACACCCGCAAAGTCGAAAACCCGGATGGGGGATTTTGGCAAAAAAGGGTATCCTGGTGAATCGAAAACCCGAAAGGGCGATTCAGGAAAAAGTTAGGGATTTGAAAAAGAAAATGACTGCGTTTCGCGTATGGACTGTATTTGTTTAGTGGTTTGGAAGACCTGAGGGCCGTTCATCTGAATCAATCTCTTCTGAAGCTGAAGCCTCGGAGAAGTATCGAAGTCGAGTGGGTCATAGAGGGATCAACTCATAGTGTTCGTCTACGCCTCGTTGCCGACATTTGTATATACTGATGTATATTTATGTTTTATTTTGCGCAGCTTCCTCATTCCAGGAGCTTGCATCTGTTGTAAAATATTTTTTGCCCATTCAAGGGTTCGTTATCAATAAAATGTATACTATTCAGCAATTATGTTTGTCTGTTTAGCATTTATCTGTTTTGTTTGCGAAAAAGAATGCCGATGTTTTTGATAAAATGCGCATACATAAACTTGCTGGCCTAGGCCGCTGATTGTTGAAACAATGAATTACTTGAACATTGTCGATAGATGATAACCTTGATAGGTCCCTTTGAGAAGGGTATTTTGTCTGTTTGTTTGTGTTGTTGCAGGTGTATCATATACCAGGCAGTGCGCCGTGCGCATCCCCAAGCAGGATGATTCCTCCTTCTCCAGCGAAATTCAGCAGTCTCTCCCTGCAGAGTCTGAACGTGAGATCGTGAGCATTGATATGTGTTTCCCCAGGCAGAGAAGATTCTGCCCCCATTCAGATGTATCCTGAAGGAACGGCATCTCCCCAGCTGAGTCAGGCGCCAAAGCGTGTGTTCATCCCCCAGCACCGGGTCACAAGTGCAGGTCTCGTAGGAGACTATTCACTGAAGTGTGCAGCAATTGGTAGTTCCAGACTGAAGTCTCCAGGAGAATTGAAACTCCCCACCGATTCGTACTCTCCCCAATAAGCAGGATGATTCCTTCTTCCCCAGCCGAGCTGGCAGTTCCCCAAGAGAGCCGAGTCCTTGGAAAGAAATTCAGGCCCTGATTGGTTTTCCCGAGAAGAATGTTGAATAACTGATGCCGTATTTCCCCACCGGAGTCGTTATCTCCAGGAAGGTGTTCCTCCGTGGAGCCGTGGCTCAAGATGATTCTTGAATTCCCCAACAAAGTCGTTTGCTCAAGATGATTCTTGAACTCCCCATCGAAGTGGTTTGCTTAAGATGATTCTTAAAATCCCAAGTGAAATTGCCAGAGTGGGTTGCTCAGGATGATTCCTGAAATCCCCGGCAGAGTGTTTGCTTGGGATGATTCCCGAAATCTCCAGCAGAGTTATGGGTTCAGGATGATTCTTGAAGTCCCCGACGGAATTATTTGTTCAAGATGATTCTTGTAGTCCTCAGCAGAGTTGATTCATCCAGAATGATTTCTGGATCCCCGAAGCAGAGTTACTTGATAGTTCTCCAGAATCCCCAGCAGAGATGTGTGATCCCTAGCAGGTTTCTGAACAGCGAAGTTGAAACTTCCCCCTTGAAGACTTGATGATTGAAGTCCAACCGTATTGACGAAGCGGTTCTCCCAGCGGATGCGGAGCGCCTGATGGTAGAAGTTGGATATCCCCAAGTGGCTCATGATTGACCGAGAATTCTATTCCCGACTTGCTGATGAAGTCCGACTGATGCCCGAAAATATCTTTAAATGCCCGATGGCATGATTAACTTGATTGTTGACCTGATGAGTCCTAAGGAATCTTGATGCCTGACGGCATGATCGACCATGTATTACTGGTAACCATGTGACCCATTCCCCAGCTAGTTGCCGTGCAGCTAATATTTCAGTTTCCGAAGATTCGTTCCCATCAAAGTACCGTGTACTTGTGCAGTTGGCAAATTTCCGGGTTTGTCGGTATTCAATCGTCTCGCACCTTGATTGGTTGAGAGCCGTTTGCTTCTCACCCAGTAAGGTTCAAGCCGTTTGAATAGAGGCAGCTGTTGCACCCCAAAATTTGACCAACATTTCTTTACCTAGCTTGTGTTTCATTTCACTCACATTAGCATTATCATTTACATTTCATTGACATGTATGCAGGAGATCAAGAGGTATGACTACCAATCAAGAGCTATACAAGAGTTTGAAGCTAGCTAAGAAGGCTATTCAAGTGTTCAAGGGTTGATATCTTTGTCAGAGAAGTTAGAAGATCCTCAGAGATAGTGGTTGAAGCCAAATGTGTAGGCCTTCTAACTTGAGAGTTGTGGGGAGTCATCAGATGATCCTAAAGCCATGAGGATGGACTTGAAGCCTTGAGAGAGATTATGAGATGTCTTGAAAGCCATCATGAAGCCTAGACAGGTCATTATACAAGATTAGGAAGACCTAGCCATGAGTGGTATAATTAGGGTTTGACTGGGTCAACCTTAGGTCAACTGATGATTTGAACAAGTTTGAGACCTAATTCAAAGACCATGTGATCATGGATTGACACATTGAGATGTTATAAGGATGATTCCAAGGTCAACTCATCATGATTGAAGAGTTTGAGAGGTTTCAAGCTAGGGTTTCTAAGGCTTGACGGTGTAAAATCCCCTAGTTTGACCCCTATCTTCAAGGCAGTTTAGCTCCATATGTGATTGTCATCTCATCTTGCCCCCAACATTAATGTTGTAGAGATTGCTCTTAGCTTTAATTTGAGTACTA
The DNA here is from genome assembly GCA_963859935.3 of Lathyrus sativus. Classification (NCBI taxonomy): domain Eukaryota; kingdom Viridiplantae; phylum Streptophyta; class Magnoliopsida; order Fabales; family Fabaceae; genus Lathyrus; species Lathyrus sativus. The sequence continues at coordinate 594,143,027 of OZ012735.1, forward strand.
GAAGTCCTTGATGGGATTTGTAGAACTCAAGTTATGACTTTGACAAGTTACAGGTCATCTGAGGTATGTGAATCTGGGGGCTTGAAAGTTACCCAACTTGCATCAAACTTTTGCCCAAGAAGGATGATTCCTATGAACTTTTGGTCAACATAAATGTTGTTACTTATCTTCTTAGCTTTCTAGAGAGTAATATAAGCCCTTGGTAGGATTTATAGAACTCAAGTTATGGCTTTGACAAGTCAAGGGCATTTTGGTCATTTGGAGATTACAGGTCATTTCAAGCATAAGGCCATAACTCCTATTTCCAAGCTTCAAATGGAAAAATGTTCAACATAAAACTTGTTCAAAATGATGTTTTAAGGCTATTAAGGAGGCCATGAGATGTTTGAAATGCTTGTAGCTCAAAGTTGCAAAAATGACCTAAAATAAGGGTATAAGTTAAATAAACCAAAGTTGGAAATTGATATTTTCAACCTACACATCCAAACCATGGCATGTAATATATCATTTTGACTCTAGAAAAAATTTTAAGAACATTGGTTTAGCCACATTTTTGAGTTGAGATTCAATTTGTGGACTTGCTTTGAAAAGTGATTACTTGCATATTAAGCAACATGTGCAAAACCTAGAATCAAGGCATGAGTAAGGTCCTTTGCAAGCTAAACTCTTTCAAAATGTCACTAGGGGAGAAATTGGAAGTGAATGAGGTTGATTCCAAGTTGCAAACAGAATTATGGATATCATGAGATGTGTTTGAAAATCTCATGACATGAGAAGTGGAAACTCTCATTAGAAGGATCTAGAGGGTTCTAGATCACTCACCCATCATCTATATATTGAGTAGAGATGATCCAATGCAAAGGTTTGTGATGATTGAAGGAGAGAGCATAGATTGAGATTGAAATTCCATAGCTTGCAATTGAATTCTGTTTCACCAACTTCTCCACTTTCCATCCATTTTCTTGATTGAAACTTCTTCCATGGATGCTAAGGAGTGATTCCAGATCATAATCCAAGAGAATTCGTGGCTGAATCGTGTATGAGCAAGTGAATTTTTCCACCTGCAACTCACCATCGGATTTCAAGATTTAGGAGCTTTCAACCGGTTCTTTTGCATACAGAAGCAAGGAGAGGGTTCATTGATCGTGTCTGAAAGATTGGAGAGCTTGAATTGGAGGTTTAGTGCATCTGTTCATCCAAGATTTTCAGGTTGGTAACTTTCTTCCTCTAGCATGAATTAGGTAGAATCAAGGTGAATTAAGGTGTTAGATTCATTGTAGAATTGTGTAGGATGGATTTCAGATAGTTAATTTGAGAATTAGTGACAAATTAGGTGCATTACCATTTTCGGTTGAGATTTGGATATGGTGAATCTTGAGGATTTAGGTTGAATAAAGGGTATGGTTGAACTCGTGACAAGATTTGGGATAAGTTTCATGTATTGACCTCTTGGAATGGAGGCCTGTAGAGAGAATTAGGGTTGGGGAAGATGACCGGAGCACCACCGGTGGTGGCCGGAGCTGGGCGCGAAGTTGCAGAGGTTTGAAAGGTAGGAGATGACTCTGGGACCATCAGATCTTGGTTGGACCTTTGACTAGAAGCTCATCCAACGGCCACGTTTTAAACTCAGTTTGTGAAGGAATTCTGATCATGAAACGCACCGTTTCATTTAATCAATGGTTCTGGGCTTAGTGGAAAGATTGATATTCACACCCCCCTGGTGGCCCAACCCATAGTTTGAACTGATTTTAGTTTCTATTTGCACCGTGCGTGTGATTAATTTCCATCGATTTTCTTTTAATTTTCATTTTATACATGGTTCTTGTTAAAATCATATAAAATTGAAAATTAATCCAATTAATCCCATTCTTTTTCCATTTTACTCATGGTTGAGTCTAGTATTTTTTAGAGAAAAAATATTTTCATTTCATGTATTTTATGATTTAATGCAAATTTTATATTTTAATTGATATTAAAATGGTTATGTTTGATACCTAGTTTTGTGGAATTTTGTATGATCTTGTGGTGATGACTTTGATCCTAATTTTTTGTGTGTGATTAGGTTAGACATGTATGATCCCTTAGAATTTTTCTCACATTTTTGTGATGAAAATAAGTATGCTTTCTAGATTGATATTTAGGTGCCTCCTTTTAGGGTATTAGGTTTAGTACCTCATAATGTAGAATTTATTTCTAGGTCTTATTTGATGATTTGATCTCTGAAATTAATATGGTAGAGTCATGATTGACCTAGGTTCCCATAGATATTTTTGTAGGATTTTACAATTGGTTTTAGTATTTTAGTTAGGACTAACTTTAATACTAGGTTTTAGGTGATCCTAACTTACTAATTCAACTAGTTTAACTTCTCTAGTTCCCTTAGTTTAGGGTTTTGGCTTGGTTTGCCTTTGGTTGAGATTGAAGACAAGTTGAAGACAAGGTGAGGATGCTTGAAGATGCTTGAAGTTGCTTGGAGCTTGGGTATTTTCTGTTCCTGAAGGTGTCTGATGAAGATTTAGGAAATAGGAGCCATAGGGAGAGCCTTATAGTTAGAATGATTTCTTTCACAAATATGGAAAGCATCTTGTGCTTCCATTCCTCCCAATGAATAAAAGCCCTTCCAAGATATTCACATCCCTCCTTTGGAGGGATGAGTGGCTTTATCTGGGAAGTAGAACTTTGAGGGAACCAGTCTCTCATAATGATGAACCCTTACAGGCTTCCTTTGGTTGTCAGTAAGCTGTTTATCATTTCCCCTCATCCTGTTAAATCAATTGTCTTCTGGTTTGAGTATCTTGAAAGATGTTGGACTTGAGTTTGAAGATGAGGACTTCACTGAAGAGTGTGGAAGAGGATGATTCCTTGAGCATTGCCATTGCAGCTGAGGCCTGAAGAGCAAGAAGAACAAGTTGATACTTGAAGATTCAATTGAGATTGAATGAAGAGCTGAGGCTAAAAGAATTGAAGGATGAAGTTGACACCTCCAGATGATTGAAGATTACTCTGAGAAGCTGAAGCTTGTAGGAGAAGATGACCAAGTTGAGACTGGTAAAGCAAAGAGAGCTGAAGCTTTAAGACTAAGTTGATACTTATGAAGAGGATTCAATTGAGATTGAGTGTAGAGCTTAGGCTTGAGGAATAAAGGAAGTTGACACTTGCACTGATGCTTGGAGAGCCTGAAGGAATCCATTTGATACTTGCAGTTAGGAGTGAAGCCTGAAGGTGGAATTGACTGAAGAGCTGAAGCTTGGAGAAGAGAGAGCAAGTTGATACTTGGGTTTGATGGAATGAAACCCTGGAGAAGCAAATTGATATTTGTCATGGAAGATGGTAGCCTTGAAGGGTGATTGAAGTCTGAGGACTGAGCTGCTGTCAGAAGTTTGCTGTGCTGTAAAGTTGTAGGGGTGGTTGACCTGCTTTCTTTTCTTGTCTGTTTTCTTTTTCTGTACAGATGTGCCTTGTTTGACTTGCTTGATGCATTAGAATAAGTCCATGATTAGACTGACTGTAAGCTAGGAGCATGATTGTGATAGAGGTTGGGTTGCTCCCTCTGCTTGTATTGTTACTGTATGGCTTTGCTTGCGGGTATTCGGTAGAGCCCAGCTCCCTTGCCTATGTGGGTTGTGATTTGCTTGATGGCATTTTATTTCATTTCTTCTGTATGATTACAGTCACTTATATTTTGCTTGATAGCATGTTATTGCTTCTGTTTGATTGTAGTTATTCATATCTGGCTTGAGGTTGAGATGAGCTTGTGGAGGCTGATGCCCCACACACATTTCCTCCCTCACTTGCATTGCATGCATTTTACAGTCGTTTACTGTTTACTGTTTAAGCTGATGCTTTATCTGTTTCTGTTTATCATTGACATGGTCCCCTAGGAATCTCACTTCCTTTGATAAGGAAGTGATGATTAGAACTTTAGGTTGAAACCTATGCATGATAACATCTAGGAGATCCCTGTTTCAAACCTCAACCATAGGATGAATCCTTGGCATGACAACAGTAGGACTTGATAGTCTCCCTGTAGTTGAGCCTGTTCTCTTCTCATCTCAAAACAGCTTAAGATATAGTAATCATGAATGATTTCTTTCGTACGTTATGAGCCTTAAGCTATCTGAGAAAGGATTGGTGGAGAGTTTCTTTTCAACAGTCCGGATGTTTAGTATGGCACCCTTTGGGTGACATGCGACGCATTCACTCTCAGGTCATAGTCTCTAGTGCGATTGAAATTGCAAACACAATAAAAAAACACTTCTTTCGTAAAAGACAGAAAACAAACTTCAAACCTTTTTGCCCCGTGGGCCCATAATTCAAAGGAAGCTTTTTCTGAAGAAAAGAGTGTCGTTAAACTTCAGCGCCACCGCAAACAGGCTTTGTCCCTAACTGCTGGAACTGCTGTTTAACCCTACTCGATAAAACAGATGAATCTGAATCCCCGTAATCCGTATTATCCTGAACTACGTAAGCTCTAATATCTCATAGCTGTTGAGAGTATGTAGGCACAATACTGACGTATTGGCGAGCCACCTTCCCCGTAACCCGTAGTTAGTCGAACTACGTTGACTCTGATTTCTCATTCTCTGATGAGAATACGTAGGCATAAAGTGCGACGCTTTGCCGAGTCATTTTTCTCTTTCTTTTTAAGCCAGCCTTGATAGGTAGATAGATAGACCAATTCGTCCAGTAAACACAACAAGCGTGGATCCCGTCGAGTACGACGGACGTGAGGGGTGCTAATACCTTCCCCTTGCGTAACCGACTCCCGAACCCAGACAACGGTTGCGATGACCTTGTCTTATACCTTTTCGTCAGGTTTTTCCGATCGTTTCCTTTCCCGTTCCGAGGGATAAATAACGAAAGGTGGCGACTCTTCTGTTTTGCCGGCACCTTATTTTCGCGGAAGCGACACTACCAATCCCGTTAATAACATTTAATTTTAACATTTTTTATTTATATGTTTGGAAAAGAACTTAAAACAGACAAATTTGAAAATACCAAAGCAAATAGTCTCGGGCTATGGTTTAGAGAAAGCAGGCGGTAGGTACTGTTTCTAAGACACTCAATGTTTCATAGGGAAGGTAATGTAATAAGTATCATAAAGCAAACATTGATCTTTTTTTTATTTTTAAAAACTTTGCAATGATAGGAATAGGAATCATTTACTACCACGCCAAACCCACTCATTTCTCACTTTCACTATATTTCGTCTTCTTTAAAACTAGAAAGAGAAAACCATGGATCCGCCATTGATACCTCACCAAAGCTCAATGAAATTATCCACAACATTGGTCTTTCAAACCTTTGCCTGATCCTAGTTACTACACAAATCCGAACCGACACTATAAACCCTAAATCCTCATTAGTTTCCTATGAACACGCCACAAATCCCTAAGTCTAAGTAAGCAAAAAACCCTAATCCCAACGAATCATCATCAACAAACTTTCAACAGAAAAAAACTTGAGGCTTCCTATGAAATGCTTAAAATGGAGGAAATAGTCTCGTTATCTTTACCTCTGATGAGTTCAAATCGTCCTTTTTTATCTTCTTGGCTTGACTGTGTATCTTATTCTTCTCTAAACCGTCCTTCTACAGATGTATTTTGAGCAAGTGAGGTTTAGCTTCACTTTAATCAGAGCTCTGATATGAGCTTTGAGAAAGTTTATGGATACTCAAAGCTTTGGTGTATTCTAGGGCTAAGTTTCTACAGAGTCTCTCTAGGTTTTTTTTCCGTCCCCTTCTGCGAATAATTGTTCGTTTATTTATAGAGGTTTTTTTTCGGGGTTTTCTGGCACGTGTGAAGGATGGAATTTCAGAGGAATGTCTTCTTAAGGGTAATGTTAACTTGTGCCATTGGGGCACATGTTAAGAACTAAATTAAGAAACATTATCTTGGAAATTGTGTATAAACTTTAATTAAAGTATAAAATTAATTTTTAAATCGTTTTTTCCAATGCAAATTTACTATAAGTGGTTTTTTTAACATGTGCCCCAAGGGCACAAGTTAACATTACCCTCTTCTTAACAGTGTGAGAATATTTTCATTATGTTAGAATGAATTTAGCAGCGAGATTTTTGTGGGGACCAAGAGTAGTGAATCACCTTCCATTTTTGTCTGTAGTGCTCTTGAAAATATCTGATCTACAACTAAGTTTTTACCGTGTGAAAACATAATTCATGAACCCCTTTATTTTTTTTATCATGTTGATATGGTCTCCAATCCACCTTGCCAATTTTGTTTTGGTTTTTTACTTGTCTCGTCATGAACTGTTATGCAATTATGCAGGTTTACCTATTTTTTATTTGGCTTAATTGCAACTTTGGTCCCCCTATTTTGTGTTTTTTTGAGTTTTGATCCCCCCATTTTAAAAACCACGATTTTGGTCCCTTTTTTAAGTTTCAAGATTAATATTAGTCCCCTTGTCATTTTAAGTCATGTTTTTAATGAGGTGGCGCGTTGAATGCTGATGTGGCATTTCCATGTCAGTTAAAATGGTCTTTTTAAATTTTATATAATTTCCATGTCATTAACTTAAATATTATTTCATTTTCACAAATTTAATAAAATAAAACTTAAATAAAAAATCCCATTTAACGTAAACATTATTTCATTTTCATGTTCATCTTCAACCCATTGTAACCAACGAACAAGGTGAAGCTTGGTGTTCCCCCTTTCATTCACGAACGAACGGTGAAGATTGGTGATCCCCCCTTCATTCACGAACGAACAGTGAAGATTGGTGATCCCCCTTCATTTTCATTTTCTTCCCATTGTAACCCATTTTCGTCTTCCCATTTCTTCAAACCCAGTTCTATATCAAACCGCAGCTCGCTTCAAATCAAACTGCAGCTCGCTTCCTGTCGTCTCTGAAATGGCAAACCGAAGTTACGTGTCGAGGTATGTTTCGTAACTCACCTCTGAATACAAAAAGCCTAAACATGCAAATGTAGTTTGTGTTCTATCATAGCATATGAATTGTTAATACCGACTCCCGGTTTTATCTATGGTTTAATTCAAAAACTGTCGTTTGTGTTTTGTAGGCCCTCTAATACCGAAGCTGTCAGATTTAGAGTACACCATAGGGGACATTTAATTCAGAATCTAGTTCTGTTGTATGTTGATGGGCTTGTAAGTGAAATGAATTGGGATTGGGATGTAGACTTGATGTCTTACATGCAAATTGAAGATTTGATCAAGAGTGAGGGGTATCGTAATATAAAGTGTTTATGGTATTGGAATCCTAATTTTTCCTTTTCTCGTGGACTTCGGCCTCTAAACAATGATAATGATGTCTTAAGGTTAATGGAGGATGTTAAAGGATTTAAGGTAGTTGATCTTTATGTTGAACACAAAGTTGAAGAAATAAGTATTGAGGATGTTATTTTTGAGGAGGATAATGGTGAAAAAGGCAATGGTGAAGGAGCAAATGATGAAGAGGTTAATGTTGAGGAGGATAATGGTGAAAAAGGAAATGGTGAAGGAGAAAATGATGAAGAGGTTAATGTTGAGGAGGATAATGGTGAAAAAGGCAACGAACTTGTAAAGGGAAGCGAGCTGCGGAGAGAATGATTCCTAAATGTGGCAACAAAAAATCTAAAAAAAACGGTGACAAGTCGGGCAACGAAGCAGGAGAAACTGTTGTAGATGGAGGGTCGCAAGCACCGCCACCAACCCAAGAATAATTCTATGTTTTCTTAATGTCTTTTTGTTTAAATATGTTGTCTTTAATGCTTCCGTCAATGTAATGATTCATCGGTCTTGTACTTCTGTTGCAAGAGCCAAAATAGAACTTCTGCTGTTATGAAGTGTATACATTCACTGTTAATTTTTGATAATAGATATGTTATGAAGTGTTCTTTACTACTGTGTCAAATTATTCTCTAAATGTGACTAGTACTTCAAAGCATAAATTCTAAGCCACATGACACATAAATTCTAAGCTAATATTATAATTCAATTAGACTAACCTATGAAACTAACTAACTACATCAACTGACCTTTTCAAAACAAATTAACTGAATCAATACATTACAGGTAACTTAGTTTCAATTCTAACTACAGCTGCAGTTCATAACAGTTTTCATGCTAACCATTTCAAAATTCAATTACACTAACCAAACAAACTAACTGATTACATCAACTAACTTTATCATACTCCAAACTAATTCAGCATAACAGAAATAGATAGCAAGTCATAAGGTTCACATCAAATTTTTTTACCAAAAAGAACAGATTCTATAAATGCATTTCGTTTTGCTAATGTGAATTGTTGTTCGGTGTTGAAGGAGGCTCGAGTTGCGTTTGTGTTCTTCAAGTCGCGTTACGCTGCTGCAACTGCTTTCCATTTGCAACCATCAATCAATCCAACTCAGTGGATTACTGAGCCTGCTCCGCAACCTCATGATGTTTACTGACCTTTCTTTTCAGAATCTTTCATGAAACAATGGATTTCTAATTTGGTGGTTATAGTTGTGTGTATTCTTTTCACAATCTTATTCCTTATACCATTTGTAATATGCTTATTCAGTTCTCTTGTTTTACAGATAAGTAACTACAACAGTAATGCACGCACTTTGTAATGATACATAGTGCACTTATTGGATATAATTTCAAAGTATTGCAGCTGATGCAGTTCCAGACTTACTAGATTAATATTCTCCAGTACTCTGCAGATTAATGTTCCATAAACATCATTTGAAGACAATCAAAGTAACTACAACATAACTCTTCATTAACACAGACAATCATAACTCTTCATTTGAAATTAGTTCATTTGGAAACTACATAAACATCAAAGTAACTACAACACTTGACATTACATCATTTGAGTACATGTGTTGCAACTAATGCAAACACAATTAAAAAGACAAATATCAAAGATAACCCCACAAAATAATACATAAACCTAATTTTCATCTTCAACAAATCTTCATTTTTCTTGATGTCCTTAATCACATCCATGAGCTCCTCATTCTTGTCTTTCAAAGATCTTATCACATCTTTAGCACGATTGCTCATGTCTTCATCAACCCACTGAAAGTAATTACATCCTTTTTTTCTCATCACCTTAAAATTACCACACCCATGAAATCTTCTTCCGAGATTATCGTATGTCCATGACGTCATCAACGGTGACTCAAATACACACCAACATCTATTACCTCTTCTTCTTATACCAGAACCAGACTGGTTTGTTGAGGAAAAAGATAAATTCGTTTCAGACATGTCGGTAAATAGGAGGGCTGGTATGGGTTTGTTGAGAAAAATGGGTTACAATGGCATGCAGAACTGGGTTTGGGGTTTGATTCGTTCGTGAAAATGAAAATGGGAAGATGAAAATGGTTACAATGGGTTGAAGATGAATATGAAATAATATTTAAGTTAATGAGGTTTTTTATTTAAGTTTTATTTTATTAAATTTGTAAAAATGAAATAATATTTAAGTTAATGACATGGAAATGCCACATCAGCATTCAACGCGCCACCTCATTAAAAACATGACTTAAAATGACAAGGGGACTAATATTAATCTTGAAACCTAAAAAAGGGACCAAAATCGTAGTTTTTAAAATGGGGGGATCAAAACTCAAAAAAACACAAAATAGGGGGACCAAAGTTGCAATTAAGCCTTTTTATTTTTACTTGTACTCTTTTCTGACCCTAAATCCATCCTCATTTCACGTATGTTCTTTGAAGCATCCTTGACAGTGTGCTGGTTTATGGATTGGTAGTTTTTTTTCCCAAGAAAGTTGCAGCTTGTGAAGCGGAACAACTCTCGTGTGTTACTTGATAATCTTGAAGGTATGAGCTTTTGAAGCTTTTGGTTTCTGTAACTCTTCTTTGTGTGTGGACCCTACACGTATGTTCTGCAAGTTGGTTTTATTATCATGAATATAATACATGTCATGTTCTTGGTTACTAACTCATGTTGTATCATAAAACGATATCAAATACATTCGACTTGCTTATGAGTCTTTGAATACTACCTTTCCTCATAGTTGTTGACATGAATAGTTCGAAGGTCTTTATATTGTTAATTGGATTTTCAATTAGTTTTTCACAACTTGAATTGACTTGTGACTTTTGTTTGACTTTCATGTACATGTTCTCGGACTTGTACGAGCTCTGGACAAAATATGTACCTGAGCATAAAAGGACTCTTGCTTGTACCTGGCCCTAAAGATAATGCAGAGAATTCAAAACATAGCCAACCATGTAATGGAACTCATGACTCGTTACAATTGAATGGTGCAGATGATAATATTTTCCACTTGGTAGAAGACTTGGTGATATCAGAACTTCCATTTTCAGGATTGTTGTTAGCTTTCTTATCATGGTAGTGCATTCTCCTTTGTTCATCTTTCATCACATATTATAAATTTTAACATTCTTACCTTTGAATCTCTTTAACATTTTGGCATATGACTGACTTTGTTCTTCTACCTTCTTTTTTAGCGAGACACAAGGATGAGGATGGCTTGTGAGGGTGATAATAAAACAGGTGTTGCAGCTTGGTCAAAATGTCATGACTTCAGTGAGGATTTGAGGGGATGACTTGCTGACTTTCTCAAGGAAAAAGAAATCCATGGAATTAGTATTAAATTTGGTGTAACTTCTTAGAGTCTTGAATCCTAATAATAGAATATGAAATTGTTTGAAGCTTAGCTTGATTTAGGTGGCCATTTTGTGATAGAACTCATATTTGTTTGTATCTCTGTACTGTCATAACTTATTGTTGAAACTTAGTTATCATAAGGTGATAAAAACTCTGGAGTGATGTAATAGCCTTGTTTGAAATAGACTCTCCAACTTGTTATAAATCTAAACTTTATGTCCATAACTTTGCATATATGAACAACTTCTTTGAACTCAAGTTTGTTTGCTTCACCATCCTTGATTGGCACTCCTGTAATTTGATTGATTCATTTTGTTACCTTGAATCCACATTATCGGACTTTGAAAGAAATCTTAATTTTCAATCCCCAAACTGACTTGCCAACTTCCTGAATATTGCTTCTTTTAAAATGACTTGAGAGGACTCCACCGTGGCTTAAGAGGACATATCCTAGAAATGAATTTTTCATGGCTTATATATAGGTGGCCACATGGAAGAAGACACTCATAAGCTTAGAATCTATCTCAACATGTCTTGAAAGTTAATCAATCATAGTCTGCATAAACCCTAATTATAATTTTGAATTAATTTGCATTAAGACTTGAAAACACAACTTAATCACTAAAAAAGATCTTAAGGCAACTTGAAGATTGCATTTTGTACCATGCTTAAATTATGCCTTACCCTATCTTTCCAACCTGACTTGGACTAAGCCTGTACTTTGATCACGTATTGGTTATGATTTGAGCCCCTTCTGAAGCCTTATTTGTATATGCCCTTGGGGTCAGTCTTGACATATGGCCCAAAACCCACTATAGACCAAATGGCCATGCCTTGAAAATAGACAGTCCCATGGCCTAAGTAGCTGATCTTGTCTCCACATACTTGATCATGAACATGAGAGCACATCCTTGCTTCATCTCCACTTGAAATCACATTTGTCAAGGATTATAACCATAATGGGCATACATAAGGTCTTCACAGACAAAGTCCTAAAGGATCATGGCCAGGGGCCAGATGGTCACTTAAGAAAAGTTCATGAACCCATACAAGTACTTAATAAAAGAGAATGATAAGGTAGGGCGAATTTAGGGTATGACACTAACTAGGGATTAACTCCTTGTCTCTCCAGTGTTTGGGGAATTGAAACAATGTATGTACATCATCAACGAGATTCTGTTTGAAAGCATACAGTTTGCAATTATGGGTATTTCATTTTCATCATCCTCCCTCCAGTCATGCTAAACAACGTTCGATAAAGAGTGAAATGGACAAAATATGCATGTGATTCATGGTAAAATGAGTGAATATTGTAGCATCCCAAAATTTTCCTCATGGTTTCTGGATTTAATGGCTTATGTTTCTTTGCATTTTGCATTTCCGCATATCATAACATTGGTTCTCGAGACATGGGATCCAGGTATTTCTGTGGCTTCTCGAGGCATGGGATCCAGGTATTTCTGTGGCTCAGGGTTCCCTTTCGTGGCAAGAGTTCAAACAATGAGCATCAGAGTCTCTAGCATTTATTTTTCCCAACGATCAAGCGGTCGATTTTATTTTATTCAGCAGGTTATTTTCAGCTCATGAGACGGTGTAGAGGCTATCTCGAGCATTCTCAGAGTTATAATATCCAAGGGCAAATTTCATAGGCTTAACAGACCTTAGAATGGGTGGCAGCGGGTAATTATACAGGATTCCCTCCATTTGGCATCAATTTAGGCATTTTTTAGTGTGGTAACCGGTTACCACATATGGGTAATCAGTTACCCTGGGCAAAATTTGCCAAGGAATTTGAATTTTCAGCATTGCAAGTTTTCACTCATTTTCAACCATTGATTTCACATGATCATCATGTGAAGGATCTAGAATTGTTTCAATTTTCACCATTTCCCTCCAAATTACAAACACTCTATTCCTAATTTCCATTCCAAATGCTAATCCACATTCTAAATCGTATTTTGATTCCTAACCTAGAGCTTATTTAAGTGGATTTGCTCCAAACCTCACTCATTCACAACATTTCACTCTCATTTTTCATCTCAATTTCAGATTTTGCTCCAAATTTTCTCAACTTTTTCACTCCCAAAACCTCCATTGAAGCTCTTTTCACTTGAGTTCATTGATTCTACATTGGAATCCTTGAATTCTAGAGCTAAACCTCCTTCATTCATCTCCATTATCTTCAATTCATCACTCAATTTTCGTTTGAATTGAGATCTGAGTTTGGAAGCTAGATTTGAAGTGCTTTTGGATCAATCTTGGCTTGATTTTTCTAGTTCTTCACTTCTACCATAAGGAAGCTCTTGGATCTTGAAGATTCTATGGGTTTCTAACTTGGATCTGTCAGTTTCAAGTAAATCAACACTTACCAAAGCAAATCTCAACTTTGAAGGTTGGTGAATTCTATATCCAATTTTGTTTTGAGCTTATTTGCATAATCACAATGTAGATCCATGGCTTTTGATGCATTTTGATCCATTTTGATGATTTTGATCTTTGTGATTTGTGATCTCAATGTTGGATTGTTTCTACATGATGTTTGATCATTGATTCATGATGATAAGTTTGTGCTTATTTGATTACATGTTCATGTGAGTGATTGGAGAAGCTGTTTGATGTTGAAAACTGTTTTTTAAAGCTGTTTTTTGATTCTATCTCAGTGGTAACCGATTACTCTGCACAAATTTCACGTTCCTGAGCATTTTTCAAATAGTTAACCGGTTACCTGATTTTTGTAACCAATTACCATTGAGGCAGAATGTGGGTTTCTTGCATTTGCTTACTTGTTTAAGTTCTTTTTCACATATGAACTTCATGGATTGGTATGATACATTTATGTGGATTGTTTTTGACATATCTCATCATTCTTGAATGTTTGATTTGGATTCTTCAACACGTAACGTCCGGTTTTCATTTGAATGCTAAACTTGCTCATGTTGCTTAATGGATGCAATGATCATTTGACTTGTTTGCTTATAGCATGATTAATTGATTATCATTGTTGATTGTCTTGCTGGATGTTTGTTGCATGTTTGTACCTATTTCTGATTCGCTTGTTGCACATTTGTTTGATCTTCAATTGTTCAATTTGAATTGAAAATCATGATTCTTGTTGATGCTATGTTGTTGATCAATTATGTTTGATTGTTGAAGCATGTTCATACCTGCATGATATCTATTGATTATTGGTGTTTGCTTATGTTTGATTTCATTAAATCATGTTTGCTTGCTTGCTGCCTCACTTTTCACAGCTGTTCTTATTTTGAATTTGCATGTTGTCCTTGCCTTACTTGCTTGTTGCCTGCCTTTTTACACCTACTTTTATGCTATAACATGTGCTGTTATAGGAGGCGCTGTTGTAGCTGTTGTTTTTTACTTTGTTTCTTGCTTTTTGCCTTGCCTTTGCATGTTCCCTTAGGTGTCCTATTCCAATTTAATTTCTGATTAAATTTGGAGTAAGATAGACACTAGTAGTGCAATCTGAGTATCATAACAAGTAGGCTAGTCCCTTTTAACCTCAACCTTAGGTGCATCTTTTGCATGCTAACATTAGGATATAATCTCCTTGCGCATATCAACCTTAGGACCACTTTGCATGAAAATGTTAGGGCCGAGTTTCCCTTAGACCTTCCATGCGTCTCTCTTCTCATCTTAAAACACATTCTAACTCATCTAATAAATGCGATGAACGTTGTACGCTACGAGCCTTATGCACATGGGAAATGATGAGTGAAGGGTTTCTCCTCACTTGTCTAGAGTGTTTAGCGTATTCCCTTTGGGCGATATGCGACGCATTCGCTCCTATGTCATAGTCTTTAGTGCAACATGAATCACAAAGCGAACTAATTCACTTCACTAAAACTCACAAACAAAAGTCAAACCTTTTGTCCTTCGGGATTTGTGTTCCAAAGTCATTTTTAGAAAAGAGTACGTTACTTTTCTGTTCTACCACAAACAGACATTGCTCCTAACTGCTGGAATGGGAATTTAATGTCACTCATAAAAAAAATACCTAACCAACCAGTGGTTGAGTTTACCTGAACTACGTTTGCTTTGATTTATCATACCATATGAGGATATGTAGGCACAAGACGACGATGTCTTGGCGAGAAACCTTCCCCCTTTCACCCGTAGTTTTACAAGCTACATTGACTCTGACTTTCCCGTTGCTCGAGGGAATATGTAGGCATAGGGCGGCGATGTCCTATAGAGTCTCTTTCTTTTTATTTTGTTCTCGTTTCCATTTAGCAGTAGCTTATATATAACTCACCCTTTAATTAGACAACAAGCATAGATCCCATTAAGTACATTGGACGTGAGAGGTACTAATATCTTCCCCTTACGTAACCGACTCCCGAACCCAAGATTTGGTTTTGATGACCTTGTCTTCTCCCGTTTTTTAGGTTTTCTTCGATCGTTTTATTTCTCTCTCTTCGGGATAAATAACGTTTGGTGGCGACTCTTCTGTTTTTCTACCGGGTGTTTTTCACAATTGTGACAACTGTCGACTCTGCTGGGGAATCAAAGGTTCCCTATGCGAGTCAATCCTAGCGCTTGTCTGTTTTTGTATCTTTGGGTGTTTACTTTTGTGCAGTTATTTGCTTTTATGTACATTACTTATTGTATATTATTGCATTTGCATTTTATTGTTATCATATTGTGCTACTATTGTTGTGTTGTTGAGTGGGTGGTTCCATGAGAGATAAGCTTGATACCCAGGTTTGAGTATACACACAAGATTAGTGTGGAGAGCAGTGGGCACTTGTATGGCATGAGTCACACAATAGTTTGCAAGAAATTCGCGTTCAGACGAGGTTTTCTTTGGAGACATCCCATCCTGCGCATTTAGGGTAGTTGAGGGGGTGTTGAATTAGAAAACTAACGACTCTGGAGACCGTTTGTTAGGAAGTCAGTTGAGACCTCCTTGATTGACCATGATGTTAAACCAGAAATGGTGAATGTATCATTGCTTCTCGACTTGAGAGTCAGTGATACTGATGACCTGCATAGGATGCCGTACCATTTCAAGACTAGAACCCGCATGTGAGAGGGGATGCTTTTGCAGGAAAACTTTGACCTTCGACCAACCCAGTTTTCTGGTTTTCTTGTCAGAGCGGAATTCTGATCCTAAGTACTCCGGTTTTCTATCATCTCAGTGTTTTGGTTTTCTAGGATTTCTTATTAGAGCAGAGTTCTGATCCATTTAACAGCACAACAATAATTTTTGAGTTTTGGATGCCTTGATCCCTTGTTTGCATCTGCATAATCATCTTGCATTTAGCATTGCATGTTTGTGTGTTTTACAAGTTCTCGTCTTTCCCTTGATTTTGGTCCTAGCTTTCTTTAGAAATGGAAACTAAGAAAAAGGAGACGACTTTGTACAAATTTCCAACACATGAGTTAGGACCTTTATTTGGTCTAATTTCTATGGATGATCTTGGAGTTCTTGAGGTATTCAGATAGGATTATGGGAGGATCTTGAGCCTTATCCGGAACGTCTCGAACTACGAGCAGGGAGCTATTCTCACTCAATTGCAGTTTTATGATTCACCACTGTGATATTTCACCTTCCCGAATTATGTGTTTGTTCTGACTTTAGAGGAGTTCGCTTTCATCTTAGGTGTTCTGATCCGAGATGAGGTGCCATTTTGTTGTTCAAAAGAAGAAACCGATTTCAAGAAGTTAGTCGCTGCTCTTTATTTGAGCGCCTCTGAGTTGGTTGATCATGTTGTTAGCAGGAATGGAGTTTATGGCTTTACTTTATCTTTCTTGGTGGATAAAGCCCAGAAGTATGCTGAAGAGGGTTGTTGGGTGGTATTTAGCGCCATCTTGGCTTTGCACATCTACGACATCGTGATGTTTCCTAACATACCGAACTTTGTTGATTTGGATGCCTTTCGTATCTTTGCTTCCAGGAATCTCATACCTACCATCCTAAGAGATTTGTATCATTCATTACACTACAAGAATGAGAAGAGAAGAGGAAAGATGGTTTCTTGTTGTACACTGTTTTTTCACAAGTGGTTTATTGATCATCTTCCTCTCTCTGGAGCTATTTTAGATTCAAAAAATTCAGTTGAATGGTCCAAAAGACTCATGGGTTTAACAGCCAAGGATATCTCCTGGTTCAACTGAGATCTGCTTGTTCGTGAGCTCATCTTTAGTTTTGGTAGTTTCCCTAATGTGCCTTTGATGGGGAGGAAAGGTAGTATTAACTACAACCCTTCTCTTGCTGTCAGACAATTTGGTTATGCTTTGAGGGGACCTCCGAAGGACGAAGAAGTGTAGGAATCTCTATACTTCAGTGGTGTAGATGACCCTGGTATTCTGGCCAGATTCGTTGATGCATGGAATAAAATCTATAAGAGGGGGAAGCTTTCCTTAGGGAAAAGTGACTGTATAGCCTACGATCCATATGTGGAATGGATCCAGAAAAGGGTTGAGAAGATCCTTTTGCCTTTCCCCATCGAGGAACCCCTATATCCTTTAGTCATTTAGCAGCCTACAACGATTAACATTCTAAGATATAATAAGCTTTAGGAAGAGAAGGAAGAGCTGCGCAAAGAGAATGAAGAGTTAAAACAGAAGATCAGTTAGCTGAAGCACGATAAAGGTGAAGTTGTTTACTTGGCAAAGACGAAGTCAGAATCATTGACCAACCTGGAGAAAGAGCTAGTTGAGCAGATCAGGATGCGAGAGCGGATTGGTCAGAATCTAAGGAGGATTTATACAGAGTGTATCTGGAGATATCCAAATTCAATGAGCAATGGAATGATACTTTGATCGCCAGCAAGAACAGGGAAGACTAGCTTCGCACTCAAGTTGATAAGCTGAAGGCATTACTCAAGGTCAAGGAGAAAGAAGTAATGGTAGCATCATCCCATAGGTACACGATTGAGCATAAATTCCATAAGACTTTATCAGCGCTTGAAGAGCTCAAGATCCAAGCGGATGTGAAGAAACCCAGGCTTGAAGATGCCTTTGGCGAAGACGCTTGGGAAGATTATTGTTATTGTCTCCGAGATGTGATATGCAGAAAGGACATTCTCATCAGAGAATTGGTTGTCAAACCAGACCATCCAGATACGAAGACAATGCTTAAGGAGGCTAAGACCATGAGCAAGGAGCATGGTTGCTGGGGAGGATTATCTTCTGATATGTCACAGTAGTTTCTTTTGTTTTGTATCTTGATCATCACCAAATCTGTTGGATGAGACCAATACCTTTTTGTATCTTGATCATCACCAAATCTGTTGCTATGTACTGTTTCAGAGTTACTTGATATATGAGAAGAATTTTGTGGTATTCTTGTCCATCTCTGCTATTCTTGTTTATGGAAACCGGAATCAAGGGGGAGATCTCCCTGTAAATACATAGACATGTTTACATTTTCATTTGCATCGCAAGTGTCTCCAGTGGCCTTTTGTTCTTATCTCTGCTTGGTTTTCTTTAGTAACAGGATTGAGGAGTTCAGTTTCCACAGATATCCAACTCGAGCGAATCAGCAAAAAGTAATGGATCAGGTTCAGGCTGAATTGCGGGAAGTCAAAGCTCGCATGGCCCATTTTATGGAGGTGATGCAGAATGTTGTCAGTGGGCAGGAACAATTGAGAACTCTGGTCCATCCGTTGATAGCACGGGTTAACGAAGAGGGTGTTTTGCATGGAGGATCTGGTGTTATTCCTCCACCTGTTGGTGGTTCTATTCTATAGGGTATTCCTACTGTTGTCTTACCTCCGGGCGGGAGTGTTATGAATGAAAATGGTAATGTTGCTGGTGGGAATGTGTGCACTGTGCACGGGGCTGCTGGTCCTCATTAGGAAGATCACCAAGATGACTTCTTTTCCATGAGAGATATGGAGGGTGGTTTGCCAACTGAAGCTGACAGGAGGTTTAAACTGACCGAAGAGAAGATGAAGTCTTTCGAGAATCAGAATTCTTTGGGGTTTGACATGTCAGATCTTGGTCTAGTTCTAGGGTCAGGATTCCCCCCAAGTTTAAGGTACCAAATTTTGACAAGTAAAAAGGGACGACCTGTCCTAGAGTATGCATCTGAGTGTATGTCAGAACAATGTCTGCATACTCCGATGATGAAAAGTTGTTAATGCATTTTTTCCAAGACAGTCAGGCAGGAGCGTCTTTGGAATAGTATATGGGGTTGGAGAGGACTCACATCCACAGCTGGAGAGAATTGGTTGAGGCCTTTGTTCGCCACTATCAGTATAATACTGATCTAGCACCAAACAGGGTACAATTGCATATTTTGTCGCAGAAGAATGTTTGAGAGCTTAAAGGAGTACGCCCAAAGATGGCAGGATTTAGCAGCGAGGGTGCAGCCTCTTATGATGGAAAGAGAATTGATTGATATGTTCATGGCTTCACTACCTGGTGTGTATTTTTAAAAGTTG
This sequence comes from Lathyrus sativus, assembly GCA_963859935.3. Classification (NCBI taxonomy): domain Eukaryota; kingdom Viridiplantae; phylum Streptophyta; class Magnoliopsida; order Fabales; family Fabaceae; genus Lathyrus; species Lathyrus sativus. The sequence continues at coordinate 594,162,052 of OZ012735.1, forward strand.
ATAGGCTGTATGTCTGCGGGTTTCTCTGATTTGGTAATGGCTGGTGAAAGAGTTGAAAGTGGGATTAAGTCAGGAAAGATTCTAAATGGTGGTGGATCCTCTTCGGGAGGAGCAAAGAAACCATATTCAGCGAACCCTAAAAGGAGGGAAGGAGATGAAAATGCTATTTCTCACAAGGGTAAAGGTATAATGCAGTATCGTTATCATCAACAAGTTTCTACCATGGCAATCCCAGCCGCACCTCAGCAACGAGTTAACACACCACGACCTTACACTGCTAGACCAAGAATGGCTGACAGGCAGTTTGAGACTCCTCCGATGTCGTATTATCAGTTGTTACAACATCTGCCACAATTGCAATTGGTTCAAAAGAGGACTTTGGCACCTGTCACTGGTACACCGCCTCCTGGTTATGATGCGAATTCCAGATGTGATTTTCATTCAGACGCCCCGGGCCATAATACTGACAAGTGCAAATCCTTCAAGCACAATGTTCAAGATTTACTTGATTCAAAGGCTATAAACTTCACCAACAAGGCGCCTAATGTGAATCAAAACCCGATGCTGAATCATGGGGTGGCAAGAGATAATGTTGTTATTGAGGGAGAAAAGTTGAATTTGATAACGGATGTTGGGGATTTGAAGACTCCATTGAGTTTCATGAAGGCTAACTTGTTGAAGAAGGGAGTTGTCGCTTCTGCGAAAATCGGCGCCGGCTGAACAGAAGAGTCGCCACCGTGCGTTATTTATCCCACGGGAGGGAAAGGAAACACTCAGAGTAAACCTCGCACAACACGGGAAAGGTATGGTCGTCGCAACCAAAACCTGGATTCGGGAGTCGGTTACGCAAGGGGAAGGTATTAGCACCCCTCACGTCCGTCGTACTCGACGGGATCCACGCTTGTTTTCGGGTATGGATTGTTATTCTATCTAAACTATAGGTCAAGGGTTAAAAAGAAAATAGAATGAAAATAAAAATGACTCGGCAAAGTATCGCACTTTATGCCTACGTATTCCCGTCTGGAACGAGAAATCAGAGTCAACGTAGTTCGCCTACCTACGGGAAAGGAGGGGAAGGTTGCTCGCTAGGATATCGCATCCTATGCCTACGTACTTTCATACAGCATGAAAGATCAGAGCAAACGTAGTTCGGGCCACGGACGACACAGGTTTGTCTTGATTGATTTTATTCCTCCTGAAAAAGGTTTTTCTGATTAGCAGTCCAAGCGGACGAAAATGACGTTTTGATGAGTTCACATTCTTTTACGGAAGAAGTGTCTTTTATTGTGTTTGAAATCTTTATGGTGTTTTTCTGTTTGTTTTGAGGTAGAAGAGAAAGAAGCTCTAACCTACAGTTGCGAAGGGAATCAGACTAACCTAATGTTATCATGCATGGGTTAAGACCTAGTGTCTATCATGCTCCTCTCTTGCGCAGAGAGAAACAGAGATCCTAAGGGAATAGACGGAAACAGAAACAATATCAGATATATACAGTAAAATAGTAAAATGCATGGATGCAGCAATACAAGCTAGGCAAGGGAGTCCCACTCAACCTCGAACCTGGAAAACAATAGGCAAAAGTGAACAGGATTCACTTTCAACCCAGCAGGGTAAACAACAAACAATACAGCCAGGGAAACCAATCAATACATCAGAAATGAAATACAGCAAAAAATAAACAGCCACAGCAGCTCTGCACCACACCTATCTTCAAGTCATCTCCAGACAGCTACAAGCTTCAGTCAGCATCAATCTCTATATCTCCACAGTCTTCAAGCAAGGTCTTGATCATCAGTCTTCCATCTACACTGGCTTTTCTTCAAGTCTCAATCTTCAGGAGAAACATCAGTCAACAAGGTGAAGTGAATGAATGTTAGACAGTTAATTACCTACCAAAGGGGGTTCATCAACTGTTAACATTAAACAGAAAGTTTCCTCTCAAAAGTTCTATCTTCCAAATACATTCACTGATCCTTCCAAAGGAAGGAGGTGGATATTTGGAAGAGACTTTGAATCACAGAGAAAGGATGGATGTAGACAAGGCATTCCATGTTTGAGAAACAAGCTTTCTAATCTAGAGCTCTGCCTAGCTCCTAAACCCTAATCTCCTCAACAGCTGCTAGCAAGAATCTCCTCTCCCACTCTGGAAGTTGGTCTTCAGTCTCCGGATCTCCAATGGCTTCAACATCACAAGCCTTCAGCTTCCCCAATCCCCAGACAGTCCCAATACCCACACATACAAACAGTAATCCCCAAAGGGCACACCACACCAGTCAAACAAAAATATACAGTATATTAATAGCAGTAGGGGAATCCTGATTTTTCTAAGGGGATCTCATAACTACCCATAGTTCCTATAGTCCCCTATCTAAAATATTCAATCTCTAAGTCCTAAGGGAAATGAATTAATTCTCCTAAGTTGTCACTTAAAACCCTAATTTGTTCATGTTGTTCACACCTAAACTAAATACCTAAAATTAAGTCCTAAAAATGGGAACTAAATTGTATCTACAAGTTGTATATCTAAACTAAACAACCTAAAAAGAATGGACAAAAAATATTAAAGCAACTATGAGAACAAAAAATATAAAATTCATGTATGAAATGAAACACCTAAAATATGCATTTATTTGGAAAATATGGGAAAAATATCAAATAAAAAATAAAATGCAATTTTTATTTTTTATAATTTTCTAGACTCTTTATAGAAAATTATGCAAAAAGAATTATTGAAAAATAATGCTTTTTCAATTTTATATGATTTTTAGAAAATGCATGAAAAAATGAAAGGAAATTAAAAAAATGAAATATAAAGAAAATAAGGGGAGGGGTGAGAATAGCAAGGGCGCCCAGTTCATATTTCCAATGGGCCAAGAACCAGGGGGTGCGAATAGTAATTGCGTTAGGCCCAGCACTCTTCAGGAAATTAAAACGAAAATCAAAAGAAAAAGAATAAACCAGCGGTGTATTTAGCAATGATATCGCTGTCGCTACTGCGAAAATCGGCGCCGGCTTGACAGGAGAGTCGCCACCGTGCGTTATTTATCCCTCAGAGCGGGAAAGGAAACGCTCGAAGTAAACCTCGCAAAGACGGGAAAAGGTATGGTCATCGCAACCAAAACCTGGATTCGGGAGTCGGTTACGCAAGGGGAAGGTATTAGCACCCCTCACGTCCATCGTACTCGATGGGATCCACGCTTGGTGTTTATAGGTAAAAGGGTGTGTTATCTATCTACGCTAATGGCTGGTCTGAAAAGAAAATAAAAGGACAGGACTCGACAGAACATACGGTGTTCTGGGCCTACGTATTCCCTCGTGCAATGGGAAAGTCAGAGTCAACGTAGTTCGACTTCCTACGTCTAACGGGGGAAAAGGTGCTCGCCAGGACATCGCGTCCTGTGCCTACGTACTTTCATTTGAAATGAAAGATCAGAGCAAACGTAGTTCGGCTAACTACGGGTAAACAGGAGTTCTCACACAACAGTGAGAAAACAAACTAGTCTCTAAGGCTCGGGAACCTACAACTACGATCTGGTCTCAAACGCGCTCAGGCAAGAGAAAGGGATAGCAATTAGTCGTTAGCGGGAAAGTCTCGATCGCACAGCCGCGAGAGAACAAAGGTTAGTCGTTAGTGTGCTCGCTAGGATATCGCATCCTATGCCTACATATCTTCGTCTGGAACGAAGAATCAGAGCAGCTGTAGTTCAGCTAACTACGGATCAAGCTACTCAAACGCTCCTACAGAAAGGAAAGGGAAACCCTAGAATTATAGCTGAGAAACAGGGGAATCTATATACTGCTATCACACCTGGTTGACCATCCTAATGTCTATCATAACAACTCCGCAGCGGAGAAGTCAGAGCTCCTAAGGGATCATGGCAACAGGACTAAACTACACACAAGAAACTGCAACGTAAACGAATACTGAAAATATGCATGAATGCAACAACTTAAACAAACAAGGCACAGAGGCCGCAAACCACAAAGGCAAGGGAGCTCAGCTCTACCGAATACCAACAAGCAAAGCCACGCAATAACAAACAAGCAGAAGGAGGACCACCTCAACTTCTTATGCACACACAGTCTACTTCTAAGATGCACCTACTCAGAAACTATCTAGATGAACCTAAGTCTAATGCAACATAACATCACACAAGTCAAACAATACAAAGAGACTAACCCTGACCAGGGCCTCAAACAAACCTGAAACAATCTCCTAATCTAGCTCTCTAAACAAACTCTATACAACCTAAGCAAAGATCTAAGCAACAAATCTAATCAAAACCCTAAGCAAGGATCTAAACAAACTCCTAGGCAAGAGGAATCAATCCCATTCTCCAAGCTTCAGAATAAGCTTACCAGAGAAAGGAAGCTAAGCAGACAAGCTCATGGTATCTTCCTCAGGAAAGCACCAGGAGGTTACTCCTCAGGAGTCGTATCCTATGCGGCTCGACAACTGTGATCAGTTTACATCCCTCCTCAGGAGAGATTAAACTCACATGAAGGCTCCGACATCACTGGATACTTACGAAATCCTAGATAAACTAATGGAACTAAGTGAATAGACCCATAGGACCTTCCTCAGGAAAGTACTAGGAGGCTTCCACTTAGGAATCGTATCCCATGTGGCTCAACAACATGTGATCAGTTTACATTACTCCTCAGGAGGAATTAAACTCACAAGTCGGCTCCAACATCACTGGACACTTAAGAAGTCCTAGACAAACTGCTGGAACTAAGTGAATAGACCCATAGGACCTTCCTCAGGAAAGTGCTAGGAGGCTTCCACTTAGGAATCGTATCCCATGTGGCTCAACAACATGTGATCAGTTTACATTCCTCCTCAGGAGGAATTAAACTCACAAGTCGGCTCCGACATCATTGGATACTTACGAAAGAGGTGAGAAGAAAGAATGAAGGTCATTCATAGTGCCTTCCTCAGGAAAGTACCATAAACTCCCTTCAAACTTCAGGATCTCGAACCTCACAAACAGACAAACAAGCTCCTAGACTAAGCCTCAGTCCAATGCAACTCTGCAAGCTCCAACAGGACTCCCATCAGCTCCCACCTTCAAGAAGAACCCACAGGCCAACAAACCACAGGAGACTATCTCTGAAGTTCAACCACAGTTGAACTTCAAAGTCAGAAGTCATCAAGACTTCTCCTATCTTCAGGCTCAGACAAATCACAGCAGAACATCCTATGAAAATCTATCAAAAATCTAATGGGAGACCTACATGGCTCTAGGATAACATACTGAAAAATCAAAACAAAATTCAATACCAGATGAAAGAATTAAACTCAGCAACACAGATATATCAACAGACCAATTATTCATCATCAATAATAGTGAAAAAATGCAATTAGAATGAAAATGCATGATTGAGCTAATGTTTTTGCACTATAAAATTCTACACTGAATCACGAGTCTACAGAAAAAAGAACGGGATTATTTGACTAATTCTACTATTTTTTTATGAATTTCTAATGATATGCATGCATTAAAAATATTAAAAAAACACATCAATTAAAATGGAAAATATGCAAAAAATAGCAAACTAAAATAAAATGACAATTTTATTTTTATTTGATTTTCCTAACATTTTTTATGAAATGGTTGAAAAAAAAGAATTATTAAAAACAATTATTTACAATTTATTATGATTTATTTAATGGAAATATAAAAGAAAGATCAAAATAAAAGAAACAACATGGAATAGAGCTGGGGGTCTAAACAGCAAAGAATTTCAGCTTTCAATTCATTGGGCCCTCAATGGTGGGGTGCCATTAGCAGTAGGGCGCTGAGCCCAAGTCTTATTATCCAGAAAACAAAAGAATTGAATTGAAACCAGAGGGGGGGTGTCACATTAGCAATTCCTCCGTTGATATCCATAATGGGCTACGCCCAGGGGGTGTTGATATCAATTTGGGGCCTAAGGCCCAACTCCAGTTACTCTGTCTCTCACGCAGAAGGGAGGTGGGGAAGCAATTGAGGGGTTAGCGTAGCAACTACGCTTGGGCCTAAGCCCAATCCAAACCCTAAACCCAGACAAACCCTAATCAAAACTAAACTTCTCCTAATCTCTCTGGCACTGTTCATCAAGCGCCGTCTTCCTCATCTCCTTCCTCTACCTCTCACGCTCTCTGCAACTTTCTCATCTCCTCTCAAACTCTCTGAACAAACCTCAAAATCAAACACAATCTCAGTACCGCCACACTCAAACCACGCATCAAACACACTTCCAAACCCTAACATCCCTAAAATCTCAATGAACAAACACAACCTAAGGCCATTCTATCAATCAGAAGCGACATGCAACAAATTTAAATGAGGACGCACCTGGATGAGAAGCAAGAACGAGCTAAGGTGTTCTTGAAGTTCGTTGAAGAACGAAGACCTCAGAGTGCGAAGATCTTGAAGATTTCTGGTGAATCTGGCTAGATCATGGAAGAAAACTGGAGGCGCTGCGTTGGTTGAAGATCGTTGAATGTCTGAGCGTGCTGGAAAAATTGATGGAGGATTGATATTATTCTGGAAAGATCTTGATGGACGATGAAGATCTGAGATGATTTCTGGAAAAAATTCGTATGAAGGTTTGAAGGTTTAGTGATTTCTGGAGAGCTGTGGGATGAAGGTGATGAAGGTTTAATGGCGTTTCTGGAGTTTGGTTGGAGGTGGATGAAGGTGGAGGACGATTTCTGGAAATTAATGATGAAGATGATGAATGTCTGGAAAAATTCTTGATAGATGATGAATGTTGATGATTCCGGCGAGGTGGAGACGGTGGAGATCTGGGAAGAAGATGAAGATCTGAGGCTTTTGGTAGCTCCGGTGGAAAGGACGGTGGCCGGCGGCGTTGCTAGGGCGTTTGCATGCCCGGCGGTAAGGGGGCTCCGGCGAGGACGAGAGGAGGCCAGGTGGCTCAGGGAGATGGTTGCATGCGTGCCACGTGGTGGCGTGGAGAGAGAGAGAGAGATAGTGGGGGACAGGTGGGGACGTCTGGGAGTGGGTGGTGGCGCAATGATTGAGAAAAACGTGGGGGGCCCTCTAAGCAACACGTGTCATGCTATTTATATCCCTGAAGATGCTAGAACTTTCCAGAAATTTCTGGTGTGCGCTGGGAGCATGTCTGACTGGATCATTTTGCTGGACTTTTCTGAATCAATTGTGAATTGGGCCTTTGCAAAAAACGCCTCACTGGGCCCATACGAAAAATGAATGCAAAAAACTGAAAAAACTGTATTAAACAATTAACTAGACCTAATTAACTCTAATCAATTATTAAAAGTCTAATTAACTCTAAATCATCTAATTAAATCTAAAACATGATTAACCTAATTAAAACTCTAAAAAAGTCATTAACCTATTTAATTCTGAAAAATTCAATTAATCCTAATTAAACTCTAAAAAAATGATTAAAAATCTAATTAATTCTATATTATCCTAATTTTCTATTAAAATTCTAAAAATGATTTAAAAACAATTAAACCTATTATTAATAAAAGAAAACTATATTATTTTCTATATCATCTAAAAATATTAAAATCTATAAAAGAAAACTATATTATTTTCTATATTATCAAAAAGACTATTAAACCTATTTAAAATCTATAGAAAAATTCTAAGCTATTATTAAAAGAAAAGCTATATTATTCTAAAAAGATAAAACCATTTAAAATCTTATTTAAAATTCTACAAGTGATTAAAATCTATTTAAAATATTCTACAAAATTCTAAAAAGAGAATTAAGCTATTAAAATATTCTAAAACCCTATTTAAATTCCAGAAAAATCTATAAAGCCTATTAAAAATTCACAAAAAATCCTAAAAATGCAGATGAATGCAAATGACCGCCGTAAAAGAGCGCACGAGACCAGATCGAATCGAACGGAGATCTCCGGGCATCAGAATATCCCAAAATCACTGAAAAATCACCGAGGAGCGCACAATTTCCCGAAAATAAAACCCTGGCAATCTGGACTGGGTCTGCCATATCTGATAGACAAAAATCAAGCTGTAACCCTGATATCCCCTGCTTGTGCACAAAAATCATACATCTGAGCTGTGAATATGAATTTAAACCATGAGTCAGATAGGAAAATCAGTTGGTCAAATTTTAGGGTGCAACAGCTGCCCCTATTCAAGCGACTTGGACCTGAAAGGTTTGAAGAGCGCTCAGCCTTCAAACATTCAGAGGTACGAGACGGTTGAATACAAATAAAACCCGAAAATTTGCCAACCGCGAGCATATACTGTAAACTGCTTGGAGAATAAAGTCCAGAAAACCGAGTCCAGTTATTATGGCACCAAACTGATTAATCATCTGATAAAGAACTCCTGATTTGAATACCCGTTGCTTGTGATACCCCATATAACAAACCCTGATGGTTGCAACAACATACATGATTCTTTCACATTGCCTACTGATAGGCAGGAAGAGAAATATACTCACATCGCCCAAAGATGGACGGGAAGACACCCTGATTGAATACTCACTTCGTCTAATGATAGACGGGAAGACAACATTAATCTCCAAATTCACATCGCCTAAGGATAGACGGGATCATCCTGATTGATGAACAAATCATTATCCACATCGTCTAAGGGTAGACGGTATCATCCTGATTGATGAACAACTCATTATTCTCATCGTCTAAGGGTAGACGGCATCATCCTGATTGATGAACGAATCAATATTCTCATCGTCTAAGGGTAGACGGCATCATCCTGATTGATGAACAACTCATTATTCTCATCGTCTAAGGGTAGACGGGAATCATCCTGATTGATGAAACAACTCATTATTCTCATCGTCTAAGGGTAGACGGTATCATCCTGATTGATGAAACAAATCAATATTCTCATCGTCTAAGGGTAGACGGGATCATCCTGATTGATGAACAACTCATTATTCTCATCGTCTAAGGGTAGACGGGATCATCCTGATTGATGAACAACTCATTATTCTCATCGTCTAAGGGTAGACGGGATCATCCTGATTGATGAACAACTCATTATTCTCATCGTCTAAGGGTAGACGGAAAGAAATAATCTCTGAATTCACGCTGTCTACTGACAGACGGGAGAAAACTTTAATCTCCATACTCACATCATCTAAGGATAGACGGAAAGACACCAGAATCTCCATACACACATCGTCTAAAGATAGACGGGAAGTCACCATAACGCAATTCAACACCATCCTTTGAATTTCAGAATCCTTCTGTCTACGGGAATTGATGGAGAAGTCAATATCCTTGAAGGGGCCACATCGTCAGTATGGACTGACGGGAAGAAAAACACCTTTTAAGAAGCATGTCGTCAATAAGAATCAACAATCACGCAAACTGAACATTCTTCGAAGAGCCTCGTCATCAATAGGGATTGATGGTCAGAAAAGTCCCTCTTAAACGTCATCTCATCCAATAACCAGAAAGAGAACCGATATTCAAAATCATTTTGAAACCCCTCAACAACTAAGGATAGCTGGAGAAGACTCGCTGGGGAAACACCTCATCATATGTATGATCCGGCAATAAGAAACCCGCTGAACAGTAGCTCGAAACTTCACATCGTCTACTGATAGACGGAAAGAAAAGCATATCCTGGGAGAAACCCCTTCTTGAAATCTTACTGTGATCACCCGCAACTTCACATCGTCTATGGATAGACGGAAAGAAAACCACATTCGTACTCCAGACGTCGGAGAAATCCATTCGTTGGAGGAACACATCGCCAATATGAATTGACGGGAAGAAAAGCTTGTCAACATCAGATGACTGACTGATCAAAGCATAATCGCTGTATGATCTGAGATACAAATAATCCGCTGAACTGTCTGAATACTGTTGCTGGATAAATGCCCCTGATCACAGAGTAATTCACGTGCCATATGAAGCTGATAGAAAACCTGACTTACGCTTTGTATGCCTATGCAAATGCTTTAATCTTTCTACAGCGTAATGCTCCATTCTAGATGGAAATGCTACGCATTTTGACAATGATATGCAGGTATGATGCAAATATGATGCATGCAATATGTTAGCAGGCTCGAGCTGCCGGAGAAGGCCGGGTACAGAAAACCACTTCAGCAAAATAAATGCTGAAGGCGAGGCCAACTTTGCTGGGGATAACCCGGATATCACTGAATCGTCCTAGCAAAATAAATGCTGGGAGAGTGAAATCAACCCTGCTGGGGATACCGGGAACTTAACCGAACACCTCGACGGAGTAATACCCTGCTGGGGAATATAACTCCGCTGCTAAATAGCAGATGTGCTGAATATGATTGGACTCCTCTGGGGATAGCTTATCCATACCAATGACAAATTGGTCTCTGCTGGAGACAATGGAGGGAGTCCTCCCGCGTACTGATGAAGCTCGGATCTGGAAAATGATGCGCCAACACAGATGGGCTTCACAGTAATCGCAAACATGGATTTGAGCTCTTAAGCTTATCTTACTGGGTCAGATACAACTGCCGCTGGATAACATTCTGCCTGAATACACAGCCTTTTAGTGAAGGGTCAAGGGATAGTAACACGACTTCCCGTATTCATCTCGCTCTCGAAAATCGACTGCATCCGCTCGAATAACCCTGAATGGCCTTGCTGATACAGAGAACAACAATCCTTTCGCTTCTGATATGCCTCAGCCTACGGGACCTCTTGTGGGGATAGCCCTTGCAAGAGAATCTGCAAATTTGTTCCTTGATGGTCTGATATGATATGCCTCAGCGTTCTGAACTCCTGAGAGACACTTCACCTCGAATGCTTCTCGCACAACCTTTGCGCGCTTAAGATGGTCTGCCCCTGACTGCAATGACCTTGATTATCTGATTCAGAGTAGCACCTCCTGACTACGACGCATTCACCGAATCTCAACCTGATTGCCCCAGAATAACTGACTTCGAGAAGCTGACCTGACTGGGGATCACCATAAAGCTTGCCCCTGCTCTCGGAACATTCGGGCATTCTGCATTCTATCTTGATCATACTTTCCATTGCAGGAAACTTTTCTGCTGTCAAGCGCTTACTCGCAAGTAAAACAAGTTGTTCTGCATAAATGATGTATTAATGCAACACATATGACAGCTTTGACATCCAATCTGTTCATTGGGAAAAAGAAAAACAGTTTATGGCATATAATGCACAAAACATTTGTCGGCATCAGTATCAACATGGTAAGAGGAACCTTTTAGGAGTCAGAATCGACGCGACCTTTACCGGAGTATGCTTTCGAAACAACCTGCTTCAATTAGGACTTTTGAAAGGTTGTAACGTGGTCAGGTTCATGGTTTTGAAAGAAAGGATAAAGGCTCAAAGTTTACTTTAACCCACCCGTTCTCCTTGATGTTCTCCCATCCTACGTTTAGCTAACTCGACCTTAGCGCTCACCTCTCAGAGGCTGAAAGATAGGAGTGATAGTTCGAGAAACTTTTGGATTTTGGAATGACGGCCACTCACTTTTCGTCTTTGACACTTGAGGTCACACGACTCGTATTTCCTTCGAGGATTTTTCTTTTGATCCTTTTCACTTTTTCTTTTCATATCCCTAACTTTTGCCTGGACTGACTCCTTTTGAGTATCTTTTGATTTTTTAAGTCCAGCGGGATGCCCTCATTTTTGCCTAAGTCATTTGTTTTGAATTTTTCTTGACTTAGCGGGCTTTTGACTCTTTTTTTCCGTTTTTTCGAACAAGTCGTGTGACATTGGTTGTCTGACTCTTTGGGAATGATGTGGCTGTCCCACTCCTGATTGAACCATTGTGGTCTTTTAGGCACGACCTCTAGGGATGTGATTGATCCTCGAACGGACACTCCTTTTGCAATTTGGACGCTCGGTCAAATTAGCTAACACCTACCCTGCCCCAGGTTAAGATTGAGGGTTTTTTCGTTCACAGAAAGAAACTCCTACTACAAGGCTCAAAGGGGTTGACAAGGGATTATCTTCCTTATGTCTCCGGTGTTTAAGGATTTGAAACAATGCCTGTACATCATCAGCAGGTTTTATTTCAAAAGCATACAATATCGGAATTTGCATGTCGGTCATTTTCGTCATCCTCCCCAAATTCTTCTTAACCAAGCGGTGGATATTTGCAAAACAGTTAGTGAACACGAATGGATTCAATCAAAACATGCACATTTATTTCATTATCATCAATTTGAATAAAAACAACCAAGTTTTACAAACAAGTTTACAAATTCAAACAGGAAAGCAACTACAAATGCAAAGAAATGACAAGCTAAAACAAAGGAAATATGCTAGCTTCCGAGAACTGGGCTTTCACATCTGCCCTGCTGCTGAACCAGCTATCCTTATTAGAGGCAACCCAATGCTGTCCTGATCTGCTTCAACGACCCGGCCAGATTATAGAGCTCTTACTCCTTCATTCAGATGATGTGGGGACCTCCCGGCCCGAAGCTGATTGCTGCACTATCAAGCAAATCCTGCACTTTGTGCTTAAATGCTTTGCAGTTCTCAACCGTATGGCCTGGTGCCCCGGTATGGAACTCGCAAGTAGCGTTGGCATCATACCCCGGTGGTGGTGGTCCCGTTAAGGGAGCCAATGTTCTTTTACGAACCAATTGGAGCTGAAGCAATGTCTGCAGAAGCTGTGCGTATGGTATAGGAGGAGTTTCCAAATGACGGCTTGCCAAAGGACCTTGATTCTGACCTCTTTTATACCCCCGATTATTCTGTTGCTGAGGCTGCTGCTGCCGGTATCGGGTTGACCCTTGAGCACCCTTCGTATCAAATGCAACATCGGTTTCTTGATCTTCGATGTACTGATTAACGCTCTCCTTATGCTTAGCCATTTGCTTTCTCAGATCTGCCCCAGGAATAGGCAACAATTGTGGGCCTGGAGATTCTGACACCATGGAGTCCAGGATACGCTTCTGACCCACTACAGCTTTGGAAACATCTGTCATTTTAACATCGATCGAGACAGGAGCAATATGCACAGCTACGCCGCCCGGCGTGAATTCAATATCGTGCGAGTCAATCAGGTCTTGAACGTTGTGTTTGAAAGCATGACATCCCTCGATGTCGTGTCCGAATGCCCCGGAATGAAAATCACATTGCTTATTGGCATCGTATCCCTGAGGAAACGCTTTTGTTGGTGGTGACAACGTTCTTTTCTCAACCAGATTAAACCTCAGTAAGATCTGCAAGAGCTCAGCATATGCCATAGGTGGTGCCTCAAACATTCTCTTTGGCTTCCCTTCCTGGATCCTCTGTTGAGCCGGATGCATCTTCTGTTGCTGCTGCTCAGGTTCCACATGCACAGGTGGCACGAGCTTCTTCATTGCGGCTTCGAATAGCTGATCGTCTTCTTTCCTAAGCACATTCTTGACTACCTCCATGATCAAGCTCATCTGGGTCTTCAGCTGACTGTTCTCCTCTTTGAGAATCTTCTGCTCTGAACGCAACTCTTGCATGTCTCTCATTATCTGCCCCAGCTGGCTTTGGACTTCGATCAATTCAACCTGATTCTGTTCCATATCTCTGGAGGAATTCCTGCAACAAACTGGATGATGAAGAAATAAGACCCACGGTTCTGATATACCTGTTAAATGATAATGCAGCGCAGAAAGCAAACACACATTCACAACGAGATAAAGAGAAACCCAAGCTATAAGCAAACAGACGAACATCGCCCATAAATGTACAACCAACAAAATCAGCAGGTAAGCACAAATGAGTACGAATACAGTGACCCCAGCCAACAATCCTGGTGGTGGTCAGCAAATACTGATGCACAAAAGCTAAACGGGTTAAGCAGAGAAAACAGATGCGGCATCCGACGCGAAAACCTCTAGAAATTTCTCCCATACCACCGAACTTTCTGATTGGCAATCTTCAGAGCACACACTTCCTGTGGAGTCTTCCATGACATTAACTGACGAACCCGCACAACTAGAAGACGGAAAATCATTAATCTGAACACAACCTTGAGGAGTGACGCAAATACGGTCAGAGTCTAGCAGATCCTGAATCTGACTTCTAAGCACCTTACAATCATTGGTTGAATGCCCCTGTGCCCCAGCATGGTACTCACAACGGGCGCTGGCATCAAAACCTGGAGGATAAGGTGGAATTACCGGCTTAGTCTCTTTCGGCACTATCAATCTACTTCTGACCAGATCTGGCAACAACTGACTGTACGACACCGGTAGCTGAGTAAACTGCCTTTCAGGCTTCCTTGGTCTTCGTGGAGCATGCTGACGCGATCGGCGATAGGATGATCGTTGACTTGAAGTATCTGAAAACTGATCCTGAGATGCTAGAGATTCTGAGGTGGCATCATCTCCTTCCCACTCTTCTTGAGAACTGACAACTGACTCAATCCTATCAACTGGGACGTAAGGAACACCTCGAAACTTTCCACTCCTGAGTCCTCGCTCAACAATCTCTCCCAGCCTCATCAGGCCCACAAAGCTTGTGCAACTGAACAATTTGTCAAAATAATGGCCTTTCAGAGTACCCAAGAAGATGTCAACCAGTTCTCTTTCCGGAAGCGGTGGTCGAACACTAGCAGACAATTCTTTCCACCTTCGCAAATACGCTCTGAATGATTCATGCTCCGCTTGAGACAATTCTTGCAGATCTACGAGACTAGGAGTCAAATCCAAGTTGTAATCGTATTGCTTTATGAAAGCTCTGGCTAAATCCACCCATGATCGAATCTGGTTACTTTCCAATTGCACATACCATCTCAACGATGCCCCAGTCAGGCTATACTGAAAGCAATGGATCATCAATTTGTCATTTCGCACAAACGAAGTCATCCTTCGGCAGAACATCATCAAATGCAATTTTGGACAGCTATCTCCTGTGTATTTCTCAAATTCCGGCACTTTGAACTTGTGCGGCATCACGAGGTCAGGGACCAAGCACATGGCTACAGCATCCAGGTTAACGGCATCTTTCGCTTCCAAGGCTTTCATTTGCTCCTCCAACACTCGGAGTCTTCTACCATAGTCAAGAGCTCTTGGATCTACTAACCCGGTCATTGGAATATCTCTCCGGTAATTCATCGCAGGGAAAGCAACACATTGATTGTTAACAGGAGGATAATATTCATTTCGGGCAATAAACTGCTCATGCTGATCTCTGTTCTCAACAGCAGGCTGCACAACTTGGGCTGTAGTTAGATTGTTTGCTTGCGGGAAGTCCTCCATAGAATCATACTGATGGTTGGACGCCACGGTAAACCCCGCCAAAGTGTTAGGAGCCTGGAAATTGCCTTCAGACATAGCCACCAATTACCGGTAACCGACTATGCTGCTTGATTCTGCTCAAATCTGCTTCAGCCCCTTGGTCGTCTTCAACACTCCACTCTTGCCTCAAACAAATCCCCGAGAATCACTTTCTGGTGAAAACAAAGGCTGGATAAGTGCTCTGACCTGCTAAATGCTATGCAATATGATTTATGCAAACAGAAATACAAAAAATGCTAACGTGCATGTGTGCATTGGAGATATTTTCCCTCCAATTCCAGTGTCAGTGGTAGCAAGACGAGATAAGCCATAAAGACAATATTTGGAAAATCCCTCATATATTGATTAGAATAACAGTCTTGTCAAGAAGTTACATAACTATGCTCCATACAGCTGATATGACAAAGAGGATCCCAACCAACATGCCTGGTGGTGATCTCAACATACAGAATACAAGAGAAATCAAATACGGGTACGATTGCGGAAGTCCTCGACCATCTTCTTTGTCTCTGCATGATCCGGTTGATAAATCAAACCTTCTATCAGTCGATCCCTCTTCCTGACCGTCCCCTGGATGTCTCTGACAAAGTCTTCCCAAGCCTTATCATTAGCACCATCC
The DNA here is from genome assembly GCA_963859935.3 of Lathyrus sativus. Taxonomy (NCBI): domain Eukaryota; kingdom Viridiplantae; phylum Streptophyta; class Magnoliopsida; order Fabales; family Fabaceae; genus Lathyrus; species Lathyrus sativus. The sequence continues at coordinate 594,177,896 of OZ012735.1, forward strand.
CCAGGTTTGGGTCTCTTGGCATCTGCTCTATGCTGGAGATCTTCCAAATTCTTCATGGCATCTATCAACTTGCGCTCGGCCTCGTATCGGCGACAGGCTTCTTCTTCAAGCTCTTCGTTCTTCACTTTGACCTGTTCTTCTAACTGAGCAATCTGTGTCTTCAGCTCTCCTTCTCGCTCCTTGCGCTTGGTCATAGTGAGATCCCAGTGTTCTCTGAACTTGGCTAGCTTGGTGTAGGCCCTTTCCAGCTCTTGCTTCTTGGTAGCCAACACACTACTAACTGAGTCTACATCTAACTCCAGACGCTTCTTTGTTTCAGTCAATTCCAATAGCGTAGCCTTCAGATGTTTCAGAGTTTCATCCTGTTGCTTAGAAATATACCCTGTTTCAATATTTTCATGCCGAAGCTTGGCATTCTCCTGCTCTAAAGCCTCTTTAGTCTTTGCCAGCTCTTCTTTCTCCGCCATCAGCTGCTTGTAGACCTGAATGTCCACAGTGGTAGGCTCCTCCACCGGAGGAGGATGCAATGGCTGAACTGCTGGATACGGCATAAGGAACTTCACAGCTCGCTCACGAATCCATTCTTCATATGGGCTAGGACCTCGAGTATCCCCTCTGTTACCTGAAAGCTTCCCTCTCTTGTACAAGTTTTTCCAGGCTTTCTCAAGTTTAGTCAGCATCTCTTTCCCAATTGCCCCGGTGAGATACAGAGATTCCTGTATCTCCTCGGGCTTTGGCGCTCCTTGAGGTATGTACCCAAATTGCTTGATCAATAAAGAAGGGTTGTAGTTGACACAACCTTTCCTTCCTATTAACGGAACATTCGGGAATCCTTCGCCTTTGAGTATGACTTCAGCTCCAAATACTTCTTTATTGGTCCATACCACGTTCTCAGCAGTTAATCCCATTAAGCGCTCGGGCCATCCTAGAGAATTGATAGACGTGACAAAAGGGCCTGACTTAGGCAAATGACTGGTGAACCACCTGCACAGGAGAGGGACACAACAAGACACATTCCTTCCTCGTCGCTTTTCATTCTGGTAATGAGTTGAATGGTGGATATCCCCCAGCAAAGTAGGAACTGGGTTTCCCGCAGCCAAAATATAGAAGGCATCTGAATCAACGAAATCAGGAATGTTCGGGAATAACACGATGCCATACACACATACAGCAAGAATGACGTCAAAAACATCCCATTTACCTTTCTGGGCATACTCTCGAGCCTTCTCCACTAAAACATCCAACGGAAATCCCCATACGTCTCCCCTTCTGATCATCTTCCCAGACAACTCAGACTCTTTCAAGCACAGGATGGCAGAAAGCTCAGCCAGCTTAGGCTCAGCGTCCGTACGATAAAAAGGCATCTGCTCACGGACCGGTATATCCAGAAGTGCAGAGTACTCCTCCAGGGTAGGAGCCAAAACAAAGTCGGGAAATACAAAACACCTGAGCTCCGCGTCGTAGAACTGTAACAGAGTGTAGATGCCGCTGGTCTCGTAGACAGATGGCTGATAAACGTAGGTCAGAATCCTCCCATATCTCTTTCTGAAGTCACCCATTCCTCTCTTCTTAGCAATAGCAATCAACTCTAATAATAGACTGATATTCGGCGACGGAAACTTATAGGGCAATACTCTCTTCAGGTTTTCCATATCTTGCTAGGAACAAACACCAGAACTGGAAGGGAAAATATGTACCTGCAATACACACACGTTAGTTGAATGCAGATGGTAATGCAATGATGCAATATGATAAATAATGCAATCTGCGAACACAGGGGCTATGCTGTAGCCTGAAGAGGAATATCTCTGTGATCAAGAACAGAAAACCATCACGGTCATCAGAACCTCATGCCACTAACTACCATCTGATACTCAAAATATCAATCCCCTGGTAAGAAAACCATCTGAACCTCCGTATCTGACGAGAATACCATCTGATGATAGCCTCAACCTCAGATAAGAAACCCATCTGACCCAGACAACACCTGGAGATGAATCAAGAATACCACCTGATAACTACTGAATCATGGTTTCTGAAGGCCAGTTTTCCTGCAATAACCCAGTCCCTCTCACAGGTAGGATAAACCTAATCCACGGACAAAGGTACGGCATCCTATGCGGTTATCAGCGTCACAGACTTTCATGAGTGACGATACGATTCCCAGAAGGAGTGGCATCATCAAGTCATGAAGAGGCCTCACTTAGCTGACTTCCAAATGATCGGTCCCCAGAGTCGACAATCCTCACGTCTGGACTCCCCTCAGATCCTCAGGACCGGAAAGGAGCACCTCTGCAAGAATCTCGTCTGAGCGCAGATTTTCGTAGGGAACTGTGCCTGCTCAGCAGACAGGTTCGTCTACTACTTCTCCGCAACTATATCTAGGTGTGTACTCAAGCCCAGGTCCGGCTTCTCACTCACAGTAACCTCCCTTTGCCCACAGCAATAATCATAATAATATAATGCTGGAAAATAAATGCGGAAAGGTAAAGGTACAGAAAAGTAAAGTGCAGAAAAGTAAAACACAATATGCACAACACCCAACGAATAAACATCCAAGCGCTAGGATTGACTCGCGTAGGGGATGGGAAACGGTCCCAGCATAAGGGATGGGAAAAGTCCCTAGATGCTATAAATCCCCAGCAGAGTCGCCAGCTGTCGCTACTGCGAAAATCGGCGCCGGCTTGACAGGAGAGTCGCCACCGTGCGTTATTTATCCCTCAGAGCGGGAAAGGAAACGCTCGAAGTAAACCTCGCAAAGACGGGAAAAGGTATGGTCATCGCAACCAAAACCTGGATTCGGGAGTCGGTTACGCAAGGGGAAGGTATTAGCACCCCTCACGTCCATCGTACTCGATGGGATCCACGCTTGGTGTTTATAGGTAAAAGGGTGTGTTATCTATCTACGCTAATGGCTGGTCTGAAAAGAAAATAAAAGGACAGGACTCGACAGAACATACGGTGTTCTGGGCCTACGTATTCCCTCGTGCAATGGGAAAGTCAGAGTCAACGTAGTTCGACTTCCTACGTCTAACGGGGGAAAAGGTGCTCGCCAGGACATCGCGTCCTGTGCCTACGTACTTTCATTTGAAATGAAAGATCAGAGCAAACGTAGTTCGGCTAACTACGGGTAAACAGGAGTTCTCACACAACAGTGAGAAAACAAACTAGTCTCTAAGGCTCGGGAACCTACAACTACGATCTGGTCTCAAACGCGCTCAGGCAAGAGAAAGGGATAGCAATTAGTCGTTAGCGGGAAAGTCTCGATCGCACAGCCGCGAGAGAACAAAGGTTAGTCGTTAGTGTGCTCGCTAGGATATCGCATCCTATGCCTACATATCTTCGTCTGGAACGAAGAATCAGAGCAGCTGTAGTTCAGCTAACTACGGATCAAGCTACTCAAACGCTCCTACAGAAAGGAAAGGGAAACCCTAGAATTATAGCTGAGAAACAGGGGAATCTATATACTGCTATCACACCTGGTTGACCATCCTAATGTCTATCATAACAACTCCGCAGCGGAGAAGTCAGAGCTCCTAAGGGATCATGGCAACAGGACTAAACTACACACAAGAAACTGCAACGTAAACGAATACTGAAAATATGCATGAATGCAACAACTTAAACAAACAAGGCACAGAGGCCGCAAACCACAAAGGCAAGGGAGCTCAGCTCTACCGAATACCAACAAGCAAAGCCACGCAATAACAAACAAGCAGAAGGAGGACCACCTCAACTTCTTATGCACACACAGTCTACTTCTAAGATGCACCTACTCAGAAACTATCTAGATGAACCTAAGTCTAATGCAACATAACATCACACAAGTCAAACAATACAAAGAGACTAACCCTGACCAGGGCCTCAAACAAACCTGAAACAATCTCCTAATCTAGCTCTCTAAACAAACTCTATACAACCTAAGCAAAGATCTAAGCAACAAATCTAATCAAAACCCTAAGCAAGGATCTAAACAAACTCCTAGGCAAGAGGAATCAATCCCATTCTCCAAGCTTCAGAATAAGCTTACCAGAGAAAGGAAGCTAAGCAGACAAGCTCATGGTATCTTCCTCAGGAAAGCACCAGGAGGTTACTCCTCAGGAGTCGTATCCTATGCGGCTCGACAACTGTGATCAGTTTACATCCCTCCTCAGGAGAGATTAAACTCACATGAAGGCTCCGACATCACTGGATACTTACGAAATCCTAGATAAACTAATGGAACTAAGTGAATAGACCCATAGGACCTTCCTCAGGAAAGTACTAGGAGGCTTCCACTTAGGAATCGTATCCCATGTGGCTCAACAACATGTGATCAGTTTACATTACTCCTCAGGAGGAATTAAACTCACAAGTCGGCTCCAACATCACTGGACACTTAAGAAGTCCTAGACAAACTGCTGGAACTAAGTGAATAGACCCATAGGACCTTCCTCAGGAAAGTGCTAGGAGGCTTCCACTTAGGAATCGTATCCCATGTGGCTCAACAACATGTGATCAGTTTACATTCCTCCTCAGGAGGAATTAAACTCACAAGTCGGCTCCGACATCATTGGATACTTACGAAAGAGGTGAGAAGAAAGAATGAAGGTCATTCATAGTGCCTTCCTCAGGAAAGTACCATAAACTCCCTTCAAACTTCAGGATCTCGAACCTCACAAACAGACAAACAAGCTCCTAGACTAAGCCTCAGTCCAATGCAACTCTGCAAGCTCCAACAGGACTCCCATCAGCTCCCACCTTCAAGAAGAACCCACAGGCCAACAAACCACAGGAGACTATCTCTGAAGTTCAACCACAGTTGAACTTCAAAGTCAGAAGTCATCAAGACTTCTCCTATCTTCAGGCTCAGACAAATCACAGCAGAACATCCTATGAAAATCTATCAAAAATCTAATGGGAGACCTACATGGCTCTAGGATAACATACTGAAAAATCAAAACAAAATTCAATACCAGATGAAAGAATTAAACTCAGCAACACAGATATATCAACAGACCAATTATTCATCATCAATAATAGTGAAAAAATGCAATTAGAATGAAAATGCATGATTGAGCTAATGTTTTTGCACTATAAAATTCTACACTGAATCACGAGTCTACAGAAAAAAGAACGGGATTATTTGACTAATTCTACTATTTTTTTATGAATTTCTAATGATATGCATGCATTAAAAATATTAAAAAAACACATCAATTAAAATGGAAAATATGCAAAAAATAGCAAACTAAAATAAAATGACAATTTTATTTTTATTTGATTTTCCTAACATTTTTTATGAAATGGTTGAAAAAAAAGAATTATTAAAAACAATTATTTACAATTTATTATGATTTATTTAATGGAAATATAAAAGAAAGATCAAAATAAAAGAAACAACATGGAATAGAGCTGGGGGTCTAAACAGCAAAGAATTTCAGCTTTCAATTCATTGGGCCCTCAATGGTGGGGTGCCATTAGCAGTAGGGCGCTGAGCCCAAGTCTTATTATCCAGAAAACAAAAGAATTGAATTGAAACCAGAGGGGGGGTGTCACATTAGCAATTCCTCCGTTGATATCCATAATGGGCTACGCCCAGGGGGTGTTGATATCAATTTGGGGCCTAAGGCCCAACTCCAGTTACTCTGTCTCTCACGCAGAAGGGAGGTGGGGAAGCAATTGAGGGGTTAGCGTAGCAACTACGCTTGGGCCTAAGCCCAATCCAAACCCTAAACCCAGACAAACCCTAATCAAAACTAAACTTCTCCTAATCTCTCTGGCACTGTTCATCAAGCGCCGTCTTCCTCATCTCCTTCCTCTACCTCTCACGCTCTCTGCAACTTTCTCATCTCCTCTCAAACTCTCTGAACAAACCTCAAAATCAAACACAATCTCAGTACCGCCACACTCAAACCACGCATCAAACACACTTCCAAACCCTAACATCCCTAAAATCTCAATGAACAAACACAACCTAAGGCCATTCTATCAATCAGAAGCGACATGCAACAAATTTAAATGAGGACGCACCTGGATGAGAAGCAAGAACGAGCTAAGGTGTTCTTGAAGTTCGTTGAAGAACGAAGACCTCAGAGTGCGAAGATCTTGAAGATTTCTGGTGAATCTGGCTAGATCATGGAAGAAAACTGGAGGCGCTGCGTTGGTTGAAGATCGTTGAATGTCTGAGCGTGCTGGAAAAATTGATGGAGGATTGATATTATTCTGGAAAGATCTTGATGGACGATGAAGATCTGAGATGATTTCTGGAAAAAATTCGTATGAAGGTTTGAAGGTTTAGTGATTTCTGGAGAGCTGTGGGATGAAGGTGATGAAGGTTTAATGGCGTTTCTGGAGTTTGGTTGGAGGTGGATGAAGGTGGAGGACGATTTCTGGAAATTAATGATGAAGATGATGAATGTCTGGAAAAATTCTTGATAGATGATGAATGTTGATGATTCCGGCGAGGTGGAGACGGTGGAGATCTGGGAAGAAGATGAAGATCTGAGGCTTTTGGTAGCTCCGGTGGAAAGGACGGTGGCCGGCGGCGTTGCTAGGGCGTTTGCATGCCCGGCGGTAAGGGGGCTCCGGCGAGGACGAGAGGAGGCCAGGTGGCTCAGGGAGATGGTTGCATGCGTGCCACGTGGTGGCGTGGAGAGAGAGAGAGAGATAGTGGGGGACAGGTGGGGACGTCTGGGAGTGGGTGGTGGCGCAATGATTGAGAAAAACGTGGGGGGCCCTCTAAGCAACACGTGTCATGCTATTTATATCCCTGAAGATGCTAGAACTTTCCAGAAATTTCTGGTGTGCGCTGGGAGCATGTCTGACTGGATCATTTTGCTGGACTTTTCTGAATCAATTGTGAATTGGGCCTTTGCAAAAAACGCCTCACTGGGCCCATACGAAAAATGAATGCAAAAAACTGAAAAAACTGTATTAAACAATTAACTAGACCTAATTAACTCTAATCAATTATTAAAAGTCTAATTAACTCTAAATCATCTAATTAAATCTAAAACATGATTAACCTAATTAAAACTCTAAAAAAGTCATTAACCTATTTAATTCTGAAAAATTCAATTAATCCTAATTAAACTCTAAAAAAATGATTAAAAATCTAATTAATTCTATATTATCCTAATTTTCTATTAAAATTCTAAAAATGATTTAAAAACAATTAAACCTATTATTAATAAAAGAAAACTATATTATTTTCTATATCATCTAAAAATATTAAAATCTATAAAAGAAAACTATATTATTTTCTATATTATCAAAAAGACTATTAAACCTATTTAAAATCTATAGAAAAATTCTAAGCTATTATTAAAAGAAAAGCTATATTATTCTAAAAAGATAAAACCATTTAAAATCTTATTTAAAATTCTACAAGTGATTAAAATCTATTTAAAATATTCTACAAAATTCTAAAAAGAGAATTAAGCTATTAAAATATTCTAAAACCCTATTTAAATTCCAGAAAAATCTATAAAGCCTATTAAAAATTCACAAAAAATCCTAAAAATGCAGATGAATGCAAATGACCGCCGTAAAAGAGCGCACGAGACCAGATCGAATCGAACGAAGATCTCCGGGCATCAGAATATCCCAAAATCACTGAAAAATCACCGAGGAGCGCACAATTTCCCGAAAATAAAACCCTGGCAATCTGGACTGGGTCTGCCATATCTGATAGACAAAAATCAAGCTGTAACCCTGATATCCCCTGCTTGTGCACAAAAATCATACATCTGAGCTGTGAATATGAATTTAAACCATGAGTCAGATAGGAAAATCAGTTGGTCAAATTTTAGGGTGCAACAATCACGTGTAAATGGTTGGGCTTAACAAAACGGGGGTGCGTATAGGAAAGTTGATCCAAGGCCCAGAACGGTACCATTAGTGAAACGCAGCGTTTCACATGCTAGCCAAGTCCTCGCAGTCTAAAACGAAATCTTGTCCACACGATTTGATCTCTTGGTCAATGGTCCACGCGCATCCAATGGTATACGATCCATCTTCCCCATTTGAATCAGTTTGGAGCCAAAACTCCATGGAAGCTCAAGCTTGGAACCTCCAACGTCAACACTCAAATCCTCTCAATTCTTAATCAAAATTCACGAAATAAAAGCCTAACATGATCCATTTTTCATCCTGAATTCACTCATGTCATCCACATCAATTTATATCACCTATATCATCAAACCCGATCTGAAATCCAAGAATGCTCAACAAATACATCACCACTAATCAACAAAATTAATGCATCAAACTCTTCCTGACCTCACACTGATCAAATATCCCTAACAACCTAGGGTTCTAGAGCCATATCCACAGGGTTCTATGTCCAAACAGAAATTGCACACACACATTAATCTTCATCAAATCTCATCAAACTGTCCAGAAATCAACCTCTAACCACCTAGAGTATGTCTACCCTAACAATTCACTAAGATTTCCTCTAATTCGAGCCAAATTAAGAAAAGTACCAACCTGGAAAAATGATGAAAACAGAAGGCGATTTTCTTCAATTCAAGGCTTGTAAGACTCCAGGATCAGTCAATGTATTGGTATCTTGCTTCTGTTTGCAATGATTCTTCCTCAAACGGCTTGGATCACCATAACAGAATCTGACTTGCAGTTGAATGTGCAGAAACTCAAGAACACGATTTGTGCCAGAATTCCCTCAGATTTTGATTGGAGCACCTTCAGTAGTGATTATTGAGTTGAATAGGATCGAGAATTTGAGGAAATGATGGAGAATTGAGGAAAATCGAAACTGACTTGCAAGAGAGAAGTGTGAAATGCAGTTCTGAGTTTTTTCACCAATGAATTCCAAAAAATGCTTTGGATCAGCTTCAATGCTTATGTAGATGAGGATAGAGTGTTCTGGAATTTGCTAGAAGGATTCAAGGAGAAATTTGATATCTCATGGCATGAGATTTTGAAAAAAAGATGAGTTGAAAAACCAGCTAGTGAGTCCCTTGTTACAGCTCCAAAATGATACTTGAATTTCTCTTCAAATGAGAAATAGGAAGTGTTTGGATGGTCCTTTGTGTTGTACCTTGACCAAAGCTTGGTTTGGCAAGTGTTGCTTCATGCATAAGCAACTAGGGATAACTTCCATTTCTTGACCTCAACCCTAAAAAATAACATTGCCATTAGTCTTAAAACATGATTTACCTTCAAAATGGTTGGTCACATGCTTGGTTTTGCCCTCATATCAAAAATTCACAATTTTGGTGATTTAAGATGGACTTTTTTCCTTTATACTTGGTCCATTTTATAATCCTAAGTTCCATGCATTTCCCAACTTCCATGATCACTTTATTAGACTTAAAATGTCATTTGGAGCAAGTTTGATGTTGTAAGTTTTTCCATTTGAGGCCTCCTTGTATGAGTTTTGGGTATAGGTTGAAATGACCTGTAATTCACAAATGACCAAAATACCCTTTGCTTGCCAAGACCATAGGTAGAGTTCCACAAATCATATGAAGGCATACTATACCATTCTAGAAATATAAGACAATGAGGAACAACTCTTATGTTGACCATAAATTCATTTGAAATATCCTTGAGGGGTAAAAATTGCTTGGAAGTCAAGTCACTTTCACAGACAAAATTTTAGATACCTCAGATGACCTGTAACTTGCAAGGACCATAACTTGAGTTCTACAAATCTCCTTGATGTCTTCCACCACTCAAATTAAATTTATTGAGATCCTCTACAAATTTCATGTTGGCCAAGGATCCATTTGAAGCTTGCATTTTGACTTATCTTGCTTGGAAATTTGACCTAAACTAGGGGATTTTACATAGAAACCCTAATTTAGAACCTCCTCTTCTCCTTGATTTCTCTTGATTTCTTCTTAGCATAACAACATATCCTTATTCTCCATGTCAAATGATGAACCCCACATCTCTTCAATAGCCCTTAATGCCTCTCCAACAATCCTTTAACCTAGGGTTGACCCAGGGTTGACCCAGATGAAACCCTAATTGACTGTCTTCCTCCACAACTCTTGTGACTACACCAATGACTTGTCTCCTTCTCCAAATGACTTTATGAGTCCTCCAAGATGTCTAGATACTCCCCATGCTCAGCCCACAGCTCACAATTTCTTTGTTGATCCCCAGGTATCCTCAGATAGGAGATGTACTCAATGCTTGATCTACTGACTTCTCCAACTTTCAAATTCTTTTCTGATGACTTGAATGAGATTGAATTTGGATAATAACCTCTTAATAGGCCTCTAGAGATGAAAATAATGATTGGTCCCCTGTTGGATGACTTGCTATGATCCCCAGGTATCCTCAGATAGGAGATGTACTCAATGCTTGATCTACTGACTTCTCCAACTTTCAAATTCTTTTCTGATGACTTGAATGAGATTGAATTTGGATAATAACCTCTTAATAGGCCTCTAGAGATGAAAATAATGATTGGTCCCCTGTTGGATGACTTGCTATGCTTATGCTATGCAGATGGTTAGACTATGTTCATGACTCTATATGCAAATGCTAATGATATTGAAACATAAACCAAGTGGATAAGGTTGAGCAAATTTTAGGGTGCAACAGCTGCCCCTATTCAAGAGACTTGGACCCGATTGGGTGAAGAGCCCGGAGCCTTCAGACATTCGTGGTACGAGACGGTTGAATACAAGTGAAACCAGAAATTTGCCAACCGCAGAAATGCACTGCTCCGCTGCTTGGGGAACGACATTCATCGACTGAGTCTGACTGTTACGACAACCCACTGATCTCGTAGCGACCGTGCTGGGGATTACTCGTCTTTCCACGTAAGGAATAACACCTTTCCACGTAAGGGAACCACAATCTTTCTGATTCTGTCCGCGTCAGGACCACACTTTCCACGTAAGGAATAACTTTCGTTCCACGTAAGGAATCAAACTTTTTCTCAATCTATCCGCGTCAGGACTAAACTTTCCACGTAAGGAATCAATCTCGTTCCACGTAAGGAAACCATATTCTTTCCATGTAAGGAAACACTCTTTCCACGTAAGGAATAAATTTGTCCACGTTAGGACTACATCGTCCACGTTAGGACCCACTTTTCCACGTTAGGAATAATAATCTTCTTGATTCGTCCACGTAAGGACTCTAAGCTTTCCACGTAAGGAATACTTCTTCATCTGTCCATGTAAGGACTCCAGCCTGATATGTCCACGTAAGGACTCAATCTTTCCACGTAAGGAATACAACTCCGTCCACGTAAGGACCCACCTTTCCACGTCAGGAACACAATCTCTTTTCCACGTAAGGAATCATTTTTCTTCCCCGTAAGGAATACATCTTAATCTGTCCACGTGAGGAATCCAACTTGATCTGAATCTGTCCACGTTAGGACTAAACTTTCCACGTAAGGAATCTATCTTCTCTTTCCACGTAAGGAATGACCTTGTCCACGTTAGGACTCACATTTCGTCTTGATTTGTCCACGTAAGGACTCACCTCTTGACTCGCTGAGGAAAATAAAAATTTGTCCACGTTAGGACCCATATCTCAACCCGCTGAAGAAATAAACTTGTCCACGTCAAGACTTGCGCGCCTTCGACTTGCTGGGGAAATAAGACTTGTCCACGTCAGGACTCACACTTTGCCATCAACCCGAAGAAGGATAAAATTGTCCACGTCAGGACTCTCACATCTTATCATCACAAAGAACTATAAACTTGTCCACGTCAGGACGCAAATTTCACCATTACGAATAAAGCTATCTGCTGGAACTAAATTGTCCACGTCAGGACGCCAACACGAAGAGTAACCCACTTTTATCCACGTCAGGACTCTTCCCTCAATCAATACCGAGCACTCGAATCGGTCCACGTTAGGACTAACACATATTGTCAAAGGGGAAGAAATGTCCATGTTAGGACTCCACATTCCAACAATTCTGAGAAATCGAACCTGTCCACGTTAGGACTAACACGTATCGTCAACTGAGGAAATCAATCCGTCCACGTTAGGACCCCCACTTTTCTAGCACAAAGAAAATCTGCCAAGAATTTTGTCCATGTTAGGACTCAGCCTTCCATTGGTCCAAACCACAAAACTTCTTAGCACTGACGTGACAGCGATTTTGAAGCGGACTTTACTGGGGATATTTGGAAACCACACCACCGGGGGCCTGTTCTGATAGCTGGCAGTAGTCTCTGCAATTCTGGTTTGTGAAACCTTTTAATGCTGACGTAACAACAATTTTGAAGGAAACCATCCGCTGATCGGACTAGGGAAACTTCAACAAGAAACCCTGGCGGGGACCTAAGTAACTCGGCTTGGGGACACAGAGAAACTTATTTCTGCTGACTCTGTGGGGAATAGTGCCACAGCTGACACTTCGTCGAATGTCTCACGTCGAGATCCTGAGTGTTTATGGATTCACCTGAGCAAGGGCTCTCTCTTCCTGCAAGAGAAACAATACTTGGAACAAACTGTTAGCCAACCTAGTTTATGTTTCACAAAGCATGCGTTCGACAATGATGCAATGCTCCATTCGTCATGGAAATGCTTCGCTTTTATTGGGTGAATGCAAGTATGACCCTATATGCCAATGCCATTGCAGACTCGAACTGCTACAGAAACTGCTTCAACAAAATAAATGCTGAAGATAATGCCAATTCCGCTGGGGATAGCCAGATGCTACAGAACTATCCCAGCAAAATAAATGCTGGGAAAGTGAAGTCGATTCAGCTGGGAACTTGGGAACTTGAACCAAGCACCTCGCTGAAGTAACGCCCTGCTGGGGAATACAACTCCACTGGAGAATAACAGAGGCACCTGGTATGATCGAACTTCTGCGGGAAAGTGAACGGGTATCACACGGTATTCTGACAAAACAAATGCCAATGCGCCACCCCGACTCTGCCGGGGATAGTCTTAATCTTCGAGTTACACTGGAAGGAATGAAAACACTTGCAAAGAGAATTCCGATGGGGATGGGATGATTCTCTCGGGGCAAATCAACTGACTCCGTTGGGGGAGAGTAAATGACCCTGCGAGGAAAGGTAAACTGCCTGAATACAGCTCACAAATATTAGAACCACCCCGCTGGAGATGCACTATCTGAATACAGCCTATAATCATAGAATTGCCAACTCTGCTGAGGATAACGACTTTGCTGGAGAATGTCCTTCGGCTAAGCTGCAACTAGCTGGGGGCATTCGATCCTTCTTCAGGAAGAACATGCATGACCTGCGTGGGGGTCGAGTCTTTCGCTATTGCAATTTGTTGATCATCTTCCTCGTACGGTCATGAAACCTGCAACAACACAAACAAGACAAGACAAGCCTATGCAACCAAATCGATTCAGGTTACTGACATTATTTTCAGTTAATTCAAAGCTTTAGTAATTGTTGGCAAGGGCCAGCGATGTTATAACCATGCTAGTTTCAATAAACTTAGGCGTTTTATCATGCACAAAACAGTAAAGAACCAGCATCAAGTACTGAATAACATATTTTATTGATTGGGCCCCTGAATGGGCGGAGTTTTGTACACGGGATGCAACTCCTGAAAAGAGGAAGCTACGCAAAGCAGATATACAAGTATGCACAATAAGCATAAATATTTTGACAAATTAAATTTTGTACACATGTTGGCAACGGGATACAGACAAACACCACGAACTGATCCTCCTATGACTCATCCGACTCTAATGCTTTCCCGGTATTCACGCTTCCGAAGAGATTGTACCTGATAATCGACCCCTCAGGTATTCTCCCGCACTGATGCTCACCGCAGTATCAAATTCGGACCGCAGTCATTTGCTTTTCAAATCCCTAACTTTTGCGTGAACCGCCCTTTAAGGGTTTTCAGTTCACCGGGATACCCTTTTTTGCTGAAGTCGCCCAGTGTAGGTTTTCAACTTCGCGGGTGTACATTTTTCAATTTTATCCCTAACTTTTGCCCGAACCTTTCATTCTATTTTTGGTTCGCCAGGATGCCCCATTTTTGCCTGGACTCTCTTTTTTCTGTCCAGCGGGTCAATTTTAAGCAAAGTATTTTTTAACTGCGTCCGAATTCACAGGTGACGTGAAGTCTTCCCCGTCCATAGTGGACAACAACAACGCTCCTCCTGAGAAGACTTTCCTGACAACGTATGGCCCTTCGTAGTTGGGGGTCCACTTGCCCCTGTGATCTGCTTGCGGCGGGAGAATCCTTTTTAGCACAAGGTCGCCCATCTGAAAGCTTCGCGGATGTACCTTCTTGTCATACGCTTTCTTCATTCGGCTCTGGTACAAACGACCATATGCTAGAGAAGCTAGCCTCTTCTCATCCATCAAACTCAGTTGATTCAACCTGTCTTTCACCCATTCTGCCTCGTCTAGCTGAACATCTCGCAATACCCTTAGAGAAGGGATCTCAACTTCCAATGGTAATACCGCTTCCATTCCGTATACCAACGAGAACGGGGTTGCCCCGGTTGATGTGCGTACCGTCGTACGATAACCGTGCAAAGCAAAAGGTAGCATCTCGTGCCAATCCTTATAGGTCACCACCATTTTCTGAATGATCTTCTTGATATTCTTATTGGCCGCCTCAACAGCGCCATTCATCTTGGGTCGGTACGGGGAGGAGTTGTGATGTTCGATCTTGAAATTCTGACAGAGCTCCTTCATCATTTTGTTGTTCAAGTTTGAACCGTTGTCAGTGATTATCCGCTCGGGGATCCCATATCGGCAAATGATATCTCTCTTGATGAATCTGGCCACCACTTGCTTAGTTACATTGGCGTAAGACGCCGCCTCTACCCACTTAGTGAAATAATCGATTGCTACTAGGATGAACCTGTGCCCGTTAGAAGTTGTCGGCTCAATCTTTCCAATCATATCGATTCCCCACATCGAGAATGGCCATGGAGATGACATCACATTTAGAGGACTCGGAGGCACATGGATCTTATCAGCATAAATTTGGCACTTGTGGCACTTCCTCGCAAACTTGAAACAATCAGTTTCCATAGTCAGCCAAAAATAACCTGCCCTCAGCAGCTTTCTCGTCATAGCATGCCCACCAGCATGCGTACCAAAGGTACCCTTGTGTATTTCCTCCATGAGCAGCTTTGCCTCTTTTTCATCTACGCAACGCAACAGCACCAAGTCGTGGTTTCTTCTGTATAAGACGCCATCAGGATTCAAATAGAAATTACCTGCTAATCTCCTGAGGGTCTTCTGATCTTGACTGGATGCCCCAGCCGGATACTCTTTGTTCTTCAGAAAATTAAGGATATCAAAATACCACGGTTTGTCGTCAGATGCTTCATCAATGGCAAATACATAAGCTGGCCTGTCAAGCCGAGAGATAACGATTCGGGGAGCCTCGTTCCAGAAGTTGACTTTGTACATGGAAGACAAAGCGGCGAGGGCGTCAGCCATTTGATTCTCTGCCCGCGGTACGTGATGCAACTCCACCTTGTCGAAGAAAGGCAACAATCTCCTTGCATAATTCATGTAATGTATCAAATTGGGCTGACGTATCTCCCATTCCCCTTTTATTTGATTCACCACCAGAGCTGAGTCTCCGTATACGTCGAGATGCTTGATTCGCAAATCAATGGCTTCTTCAAGCCCCATTATACAAGCTTCGTATTCGGCCTCATTATTGGTAACGGCAAAGGTCAATCGGGCAGTAAACGGGATGTGCGACCCGTGTGGCGTAGTGATGATGGCCCCTATTCCGCTACCGTAAGCGTTCACAGCTCCGTCAAATATCATCTTCCATTTGGAACCCAATTTCGGCCCTTCGTCTGGCAACGGCTCTTCACAATCTTTCATCTTTAGGTACATGATATCCTCGTCAGGAAAATTAAACCTCATTGATTGGTAATCTTCAATAGGATGCTCCGCCAGATACTCAGACAGCACACTCCCCTTTATAGCCTTTTGCGAGACGTATTGGATGTCATATTCAGTCAAGACCATCTGCCAACGGGCAATTCTTCCTGACAGCGCCTGCTTTTCGAATACATATTTGATAGGATCCATCTTCGAGATGAGCATGGTTGTATGATTCAGCATGTATTGCCTCAAACGCTTGGCGGCCCAGGCTAGCGCGCAACAAGTTTTCTCAAGCATTGAGTATCGAGATTCACAATCTGTAAATTTCTTACTCAAGTAGTAGATCGCATGCTCTTTTCTTCCTGTTTCGTCATGTTGACCGAGAACACAACCCATGCTTCCCTCAAGAACCGTCAAATACATGATCAAGGGTCTCCCTGCCACTGGGGGTATCAAAATAGGAGGCTCCTGCAAATACTGCTTTATTTTGTCGAACGCCTTTTGACAATTTTCGTTCCATGTCACAGCTTGATCTTTCTTCAATAGCTTGAATAATGGTTCACACGTGGCAGTTAGGTGAGATATGAACCGAGCGATGTAGTTCAACCTCCCTAAAAATCCGCGCACCTCTTTTTCTGTTTTAGGCGTCGGCATTTCTTGAATCGCTTTTATTTTAGCAGGATCGACCTCTATTCCTCTTTCACTTACGATAAACCCCAGCAATTTACCCGATCTCACCCCGAAGGTGCATTTGTTAGGGTTCAGTCTCAGCCTGAACTTCCTAAGCCTTTTAAATAACTTCAGCAGATTCACCAGATGCTCTTCCTCCGTCTGGGATTTGGCAATCATATCGTCAACATAAACTTCGATCTCTTTATGCATCATATCATGGAAAAGAGTCGTCATCGCACGCTGATATGTTGCCCCAGCATTTTTCAAACCAAAGGGCATCACCTTGTAGCAAAATGTTCCCCAAGGCGTTATGAAAGTGGTCTTCTCCATGTCCTCTGGCGCCATTTTAATCTGATTATAGCCTGAAAAGCCATCCATGAAGGAGAATACGGAGTATTGAGCAGTATTATCGACTAGCACGTCGATATGAGGAAGTGGAAAATCGTCTTTTGGGCTTGCTTTATTCAAATCTCTATAATCCACGCACATCCGAACCTTGCCATCTTTCTTTGGCACTGGTACGATGTTAGCAACCCATGAGGGATATTTTGTCACAGCCAGGAAACCAGCGTCCCACTGTTTTTGAACTTCCTCTTTGATCTTCATTGCCATATCTGGTCGAGTTCTGCGAAGCTTTTGTTTGACTGGCGGGCAATCTTATTTTAGTGGCAGGCGGTGCACAACCATATCTGTATCGAGCCCTGGCATATCTTCATACGACCAAGCGAACACATCACTATACTCTCGGAGCATTTCAACCAGTCTTCGCTTGATATCTCCCTGCAGTGCGGCTCCGATACGAATATTCTTCTCAACCCCTTCCGACCCCAAGTTGATAATTTCGATGACCTCGTCGTGAGGCAGAATGGCTCTTTCCTCTTGCTTCACCAACCAAGACAGTTCTTCAGGAACGTCACTATCTTCGACAACCTCTTCTTCGGCCTGAAATACCGGATGTTCAAGGTCGGGACAAGTCATAGGTGGTTCAAGGATGTCATCTGGAAATGTTATCCTGCAAAAGGAATGGTTAAGTGCTTTGAAATGCGTATAAAGCGAATAACCACGTTGCCATTTTATTGAAAAATACAAAATAAGAGAGACAGAGATTACAGTATTTGCACATGAAAAAACGCCATTTATTTAATGATTAACACGCAATGTTCATAACAACACAGCCCTAAGCAAATCACGATGCCCCGGGCAAGACATCAGATTATTCAACAATTCATAAAGCAAAGCATTACTGTTTAAGAGTCACAGGAACAAACTCCTGAATAAACCAGTTGTACAGTCCTTGTCCTGGCGTGCTTGGCTGAATCCAGGCATCCATATCACAGTCGCTGTCTCCTTCGTCAGACTCCGAAGCAGCATTGATGGTTTCATGACATACTCCACTGGCAGAGATGGTGATTGGCCCTCTGAAACGGGGTGCTCCTATAGCAGATGCTGACGACGACGGTTGGTATCCCAGCCCGAACCGGTCCATCTTTACAGGAATGTCCAGCACTTTGCCCCAACCCTTTGCTTCTCCTGCCTCTACTAGAGCTTGAGCTTCTTTATACGACGAGACGGCTATCTCTGACACTTTGCTCGGCCCGGGACCTTTGTCCTTGATGCGCAACCCTTCAAATGCCTGGCAGGGTGTTTCGTGGATTTCTCCGTCGACCTCCACATATTTAAATGACGATAGATGGCTAACCAGGATGTCTTCTTCTCCGCATACGGTGACTACGCTGTCTCCGACCATATATTTCAACTTCTGATGCAGGGTAGACGTGACTGCCCCAGCCCCATGAATCCAAGGTCTTCCAAGCAAGCAGCTGTACGCAGGCTGTATATCCATGATATAAAATTCCATCGCAAACACCTTCGGCCCTACTTGCAGAGGCAATGTTATCGATCCAAAGACTGTTCTTCGCGTGCCGTCAAAGGCTCTAACTACCAAGTCACTGGGCGTGCATAGGATTCCTCTAACATCCAGCTTCATCATCGCTTTCTTGGGCATCACATTCAGAGACGATCCAGTGTCGACCAATACATGCGACATTACTGATCCTCTACACTCAACAGATATGTGCAGCGCCATATTATGATCTCTCCCTTTCGGGGTCAAATCGAAGTTTGTAAAGCCCAAGTTGTGGCCTGCATTTACATGTGCCAACACTCCTTCCAGCTGATTTACAGAGACGTCTTGGGGTACAAAGGAAGTATCCAGGACTTTCAGCAAAGCATTTCTGTGGGCTTCCGAACACAAGAGCAATGACAAGATGGATATTTTGGACGGCGTCTGCTGCAGATGCTCCACAATCTTATAATCACTTTTTCGAATCAAGCGCATGAACTCTTCTACATCTTTTGATGCCGCTTCTTTTTCGCTTGCTTGCACTGGGACATTCTCAACCATCTTCCCCTTTCCTTTCGCTAGTCTTTCGGCCTCCACCTCAGGCGATATGAAGATCCTACCACTCCTTGTCATACCTCCTGAACCAACAACGTTATCGATAGTCTCGGCTGGCTGCTTATTAACATCAATCTTTATCCCGTCACAATACACCTCCAACCCATATGACCATGGGACTGCTTTTGTGTTCTCGTACGGGATTGGTCCGGCCTTAGTTATGGTGATCGGTGGTCGCTGAACCGGTGCTGCAATAGTGATTGTCTTCCGAGGAATCGTTACGGTGGCCACATCACTCTGATCATCTGCTACTGCCCTTGCAGGCTCTTTGGTCGCTGCTCGGTCAAACTGCAATGTGCCTCCATCAATTAAAGCCTGAATGCCTTTCTTCAAATCATCACACCCTCCAGCTAGGGTCCAGCATTCTAAGCAATACTCGTCACACCCTGGATAAACACCCCCTCGCAACAATCTGCTCTTTATCTCGCTCATCGGCGTCTTCAAATCGTCGACATTCATAATCAGATTCAACCCTTCCTCAGTCATAATGGCGTTTGCCCCGTGATTAGGCATGGGTTTCTGCACTATATTCGGACCCGCCGTTCCGAAATTGATAGTCTTATTGTCCAAAAGATCCTGCACAACGTGCTTAAAAGCATGGCAACCCTCTATATCGTGGCCCGGAGCCCCAGAATGAAACTCACAGTGCCTGCTTGCATCATAACCATACGGAGGCGTTCCCGTTATCGGTGCCAGAGTCCTCTTCTCTACCAGGTTCAAACCCAACAATGTCTGCAACAAATCTGCATAGGTTGATGGAGGCTTCTCAAACACTCTTCTCGGTTTACCACCCTGGAATATTCGCTGAGGCTGCTGCGCACCCTGCTGAGGCTGCTGCTGCTGTTGCTGTTGCATTGGCTGCTGCTGAACCGGTTGTTGTTGTTGAAGTGGTTGTTGCTGATATGGAATAGTAACACTCGCCACCTGCTGCGGCTGGTGATATTGGTTCCGACCTCTGCCTCGGCCTCCAAACACTGCGCTGGCCTCGCCCTGACGGCGCCCACCAAAAGCCTTCCTATTACTGCCAGATGCAGTCGATTCCTCGGCCTGGAACTTTCCCTGCTTAGTGTTACGTTCAATCTTTTCTCCCATCAGAATTAAATCTGAGAAACTGGCCAGAGATGTATGAAATAGCATGTCATGAAACAAGCCTGTGAATGTGCCGACGAACATGTCGTTCATTTCCTTATCTTCTACAGGAGGACGGACCCTGGCAGCCATATCGCGCCACCTTTGCGCGTACTCTTTAAAGCTCTCCCCCTTCTTCTGAGACAGCCCTGCCAATTGAACCCGATTGGGTGCCAGGTCGCTGTTATATTTGTAGTGAGCTACAAACGCCTCTGCTAGCTGCTTCCACGTCTTTATATTGGTTGGCTCCAACCCCATGTACCACTCTAGGGAAGGGCCTGACAAACTATCTTGAAAGAAATGCATTAGCATTCTTTCATCAGTTGAGTACGCAGACATCTTTCTGTAATAAGCCCGCACATGCACTTTCGGACATGTGTCCCCTTTATACTTATCAAACGCAGGAGCTTTGAATTTGATTGGCACCCTCAAGCCAGGTACCAGACCCATTGTTGCCATGTCCAAACCCACAACACTTTGGTTCAGGACCCCCTTCATCTGCTCTTCCAGCATTCTGATCTTCTGGGAGTCATCCATCGGCCCTTCGAAACCTCCGCCGGAGAAAGCGTCCTCCTGCTGATCTTCTTGCCACATACCATTCCCAGCTCCATACCTGTCATATCCATTATTTCGGCCAGCTCTAATCTGATTCATCCCCGGACCTCGGCCTCTGTTGCCGTATCCCTGGACACCTCCAGTAGGCCCAAGAGCCATTAACCCAGCGCCGTTTCCATTGCCGAAACCTCCGTAGCCCTGATTGGCCATACCGTAACCATCTTGCCCAAAGCCTTGAGCATTGAAACCATATTTCCCAGCGTTATCGAATCCCTGATCGTTGAATCCGAATCCAGTATTGACAAAGCCGTTGCCTCCCATATTATCACCCAAGTTGACATCACCAAGCCCAACGTTATGGACGGCAGTCTCATTCCCAACTCCGACGTTACCGTTCACAGCAGCGGTAGCGTTGTTGATGTTAGCAGCAGGTATATTGACTACAGGTGGAGCTACTGGCGTGGGAGTGCCATCTCCATGAACAGTATCGACTCGCACAGGCTGATGATCCTCATTACCGTGACCAGCATTCCGGGCCAACAGAGGTTGGACCATGGCTTGCAAATTCTCCTGACCTTTTGCAATAGCTTCCATGGTCTGCATAAAGAGAGCTAGATTCTCGCGCACATCTTGCATCTCGTTCTGCATTTGATCCATGATCCTTCGACAGTTGGTGCGGGTAGAATAGCGGTGCGGGTGCTGATCTGCAATCCTGAAAAATACCTGGTACAGAGCAGGAAGTAAGACACCATCCAAAGATTACCTGTAATGAATATGAATGCAATGCAACATGTGTGTCTGTGCATTAGGGAAATTCATTCCCCGATTCTAGTGTGAAGGTGCCGGTGCAGTGACAGTACTAGAAATACAGAGATCGGAGCTGAATCACAGAAAGCCTCATATATTGCTGAGGAACCAATAAGCCAAGAATACAATGTTACTGAGAGTACAACAAGAAGGCATGACCTCAACCAACAATCCTGGTGATGGTCAGCACTATGCAAATAAAGCATACAAGCTACTACATGAAATGATCAGATCCTCCCACAAGTCTGGTACTCTTCTAGCAGCTTCTTGGTCTCCGGATGACTTGGTCGATCAAGCAGCCCTTCAACAAGTTGGTTCCTTTTCTTAAGAACACGTCGCACGTCTTCAACAGTTTCCTCCCATGCCCCCTCTCCGAAGCGATCTTCTAGTTTACGCTTCTGAGACACAACTTCATCTCTGCCTTTGATGGCCTTGTTCAGTGCGTTCTGGAGACTGTACCGGGTCATCACCTCTTCTTCACACTTCTTGATGCTAGAATTCAACTGCTCTTCGAGGTCGGAGATTTGCTGCTTCAGCTTATCTTCCCTCTTCTTATTGTTGGTGAGCGTGGCATTCCAAGTCTTATTGCAGGAAGAGATCTCTCGGTGAGCGATGTCAAGTGCTTTCTTCTTGGATTCAAGCATGTCGTGGGAGCTTCTGAACTCTTGCCCCAGACGTTCGCGCTTCTTCCTCTCCTCAGTCAACTCAGCTCCTAATCTGTTCATTAGCTCAATCTGCTGTTGGAAAGCATACACGGCCTTGTTTTTCTCACTGCGTACCTGGGCTAGCTCCTGCTCTAACCCTTCGTTGATCTTCATCAAGGCTTCTTTTTCTTTCACAACTTGCTCGTAGGCTTCCCGAGAAACAGTACTCGGCTCTGCTACAGGAATAGGAACAAGGACTGGTGCATCTGGAAATGGCATCCTCAACTGACTGGCTCTCTCCTGGATCCACTCTCTGTAAGGTGCATAGGCCTGGAAGTCATTCTTTCCTAACAACGGCTTCCCTCTTCGGTTAACACGCGTCCAGGCATGCTGTAACTTGGCTAATAACTCCCCCTTCACATCTCCGATGAAGTACAAAGATTCCTGTACTTCTTCCTCTTTTGGCGGGCTCTTCAGCGCATATCTGAACTGACGGACGAACAGAGAAGGGTTGTAGTTAATACACCCTTTTCTTCCTATCAGCGGAACATTAGGGTACCCAGAACAACTGAAGATAAGTTCAGATCCCAGCAGATCTCTATCAAACCATCCAATGTCTTCGGAAGATAGCCTCATCAGGCGTTCTGACCAGCTAGCAGTGGTTGCACTTTCCACAAAGGACCCCTTCATTGGAAGATGACTTTTGAACCACATATTCAATAAAGGAGCACAGCAGTAAACAACTTTTCCCCTTCGGTTTTCGTTCTTGTAGTGCAATGAGTGGTAGAAGTCTCCGATCAATGTTGGCATTGGATTGCCGGCAGCAAACAGATGGAAAGCGTCCAAGTCTACGAAATTGGGCAAGTTAGGGAACAACACAATTCCATAAATGCATAAAGCCAAAATAGCATTGAAAACCACCCAGCATCCGTTCTTGGCATACTCCTGAGCTTTGCCAACCAAGAAATCAAGAGAGAATCCTGAAACCCCAAGCCAAGAAGTCAATAACAGTTCTGCAGCGTCCATATGCAAGGCTTTGGCTAAGTCCTCCAACTTGGGCTCAGCAACAGAGTGAATAAATGGAACCTTGTTTTGCACTGGTAGCTCAGTAAACTCCACATACTCTTCAATGGTAGGCCCTAGAATGAAGTTAGCAAATGTAAAACATCTCAATGCAGGGTCATAGAACTGCATCAAGGTGTATAGCCCGTTCATCTCATCGGCAGTGGGCTTGCAGACTAATCTCAGTAACCTCCCATGACTCATTCTGAAGCTTCTCCTAACCTCCTCATCGGCAAGAGATATCAGACCAAGCAAAGAAGTAATATCAGGTGAAGGCAGCTTATACGCAACTGTTTTCCTCAAACCAGCCATAATCAATACTCAGAAGTCTGGGCACTAGAATCGGAGGATATGCAAATGCACCTGCAACACAGACACACGTTAATGAGATGCAATGATAATGCAAACAATGCAATGCAAGTAACATGCAACAGGGACCAAATGCTGTAGCTGAATAGCCTGAACCATATCAAGAAGCCTCAGATAGACTTTATAGAAGTCCTCAAACCCTGGTCTCGGATGGACCTAAAACAAGGCTCCAACAATGGTCTTTGATAGATCTCAACATAACTCTCACTGGTCTCTGATAGACCTCAAATCACATCTCCAACTGGTCTCTGGCAGACCTCAAAAACTCTCCAACTGGTCTCTGACAGACCTCAGAACACATCTCCAAATGGTCTCTGACAGACCTCATAACTCTTCATAAATACCCAGGATCTCTGATCAAGGAATAAACCGGTAGTCTGAAGGTCTAGTTACCTGCATAACCCCAAACCCTCTCACAGGTGGATGTCCTAGCAACTGACAAAGGTATGGAATCCTATGCGGTCGTCGGCGTCACAGACTTTCAGGGTTGATGATACGATTCCCAGAAGGAGTGGCATCATCAAATCCTGAAGAGGCCTCACTTAGCCAACTTCCAAATGATCGGTTCCCGGAGTCGACAATTCAGCTGACCAACAATCCCTTCGACCCAAAGGGTAGAAAAAGAAGCCAACTAGAAGAACCTCGTCCGAGTGTAGATTTCATGAGACACTAATGCAAGCAAAGCCGACACGCGCCCACTACTTTCTACTCTAATTCTAGGTGCACTCAAGCCCAGGTCCGGCTTCTCACTCAATATCAGAACACCCATCACACCCCAAGATACAGCAATAATAATCCATATATACAAAGCTGAAAATAAAGGTCAGAAATATAAATCCATACAAAATCCTCGACGGGAAAACAAGCGTTAGGATTGACTCTCTTAAGGGACGTTGGATCCCAAATGCATAAGAACTATCGCAGTCCTTAGCAGCCAGGGGACGTTGGATCCCCAGCAGAGTCGCCAGCTGTCGCTACTGCGAAAATCGGCGCCGGCTGAACAGAAGAGTCGCCACCGTGCGTTATTTATCCCACGGGAGGGAAAGGAAACACTCAGAGTAAACCTCGCACAACACGGGAAAGGTATGGTCGTCGCAACCAAAACCTGGATTCGGGAGTCGGTTACGCAAGGGGAAGGTATTAGCACCCCTCACGTCCGTCGTACTCGACGGGATCCACGCTTGTTTTCGGGTATGGATTGTTATTCTATCTAAACTATAGGTCAAGGGTTAAAAATAAAATAGAATGAAAATAAAAATGACTCGGCAAAGTATCGCACTTTATGCCTACGTATTCCCGTCTGGAACGAGAAATCAGAGTCAACGTAGTTCGCCTACCTACGGGAAAGGAGGGGAAGGTTGCTCGCTAGGATATCGCATCCTATGCCTACGTACTTTCATACAGCATGAAAGATCAGAGCAAACGTAGTTCGGGCCACGGACGACACAGGTTTGTCTTGATTGATTTTATTCCTCCTGAAAAAGGTTTTTCTGATTAACAGTCCAAGCGGACGAAAATGACGTTTTGATGAGTTCACATTCTTTTACGGAAGAAGTGTCTTTTATTGTGTTTGAAATCTTTATGGTGTTTTTCTGTTTGTTTTGAGGTAAAAGAGAAAGAAGCTCTAACCTACAGTTGCGAAGGGAATCAGACTAACCTAATGTTATCATGCATGGGTTAAGACCTAGTGTCTATCATGCTCCTCTCTTGCGCAGAGAGAAACAGAGATCCTAAGGGAATAGACGGAAACAGAAACAATATCAGATATATACAGTAAAACAGTAAAATGCATGGATGCAGCAATACAAGCTAGGCAAGGGAGTCCCACTCAACCTCGAACCTGGAAAACAATAGGCAAAAGTGAACAGGATTCACTTTCAACCCAGCAGGGTAAACAGCAAACAATACAGCCAGGGAAACCAATCAATACATCAGAAATGAAATACAGCAAAAAATAAACAGCCACAGCAGCTCTGCACCACACCTATCTTCAAGTCATCTCCAGACAGCTACAAGCTTCAGTCAACATCAATCTCTATATCTCCACAGTCTTCAAGCAAGGTCTTGATCATCAGTCTTCCATCTACACTGGCTTTTCTTCAAGTCTCAATCTTCAGGAGAAACATCAGTCAACAAGGTGAAGTGAATGAATGTTAGACAGTTAATTACCTACCAAAGGGGGTTCATCAACTGCTAACATTAAACAGAAAGTTTCCTCTCAAAAGTTCTATCTTCCAAATACATTCACTGATCCTTCCAAAGGAAGGAGGTGGATATTTGGAAGAGACTTTGAATCACAGAGAAAGGATGGATGCAGACAAGGCATTCCATGTTTGAGAAACAAGCTTTCTAATCTAGAGCTCTGCCTAGCTCCTAAACCCTAATCTCCTCAACAGCTGCTAGCAAGAATCTCCTCTCCCACTCTGGAAGTTGGTCTTCAGTCTCCGGATCTCCAATGGCTTCAACATCACAAGCCTTCAGCTTCCCCAATCCCCAGACAGTCCCAATACCCACACAGACAAACAGTAATCCCCAGAGGGCACACCACACCAGTCAAACAAAAATATATAGTATATTAATAGCAGTAGGGGAATCCTGATTTTTCTAAGGGGATCTCATAACTACCCATAGTCCCTATAGTCCCCTATCTAAAATATTCAACCTCTAAGTCCTAAGGGAAATGAATTAATTCTCCTAAGTTGTCACTTAAAACCCTAATTTGTTCATGTTGTTCACACCTAAACTAAACACCTAAAATTAAGTCCTAAAAATGGGAACTAAATTGTATCTACAAGTTGTATATCTAAACTAAACAACCTAAAAAGAATGGACAAAAAATATTAAAGCAACTATGAGAACAAAAAATATCAAATTCATGTATGAAATGAAACACCTAAAATATGCATTTATTTGGAAAATATGGGAAAAATATCAAATAAAAAATAAAATGCAATTTTTATTTTTTATAATTTTCTAGACTCTTTAAAGAAAATTATGCAAAAAGAATTATTGAAAAATAATGCTTTTTCAATTTTATATGATTTTTAGAAAATGCATGAAAAAATGAAAGGAAATTAAAAAAATGAAATATAAAGAAAATAAGGGGAGGGGTGAGAATAGCAAGGGCGCCCAGTTCATATTTCCAATGGGCCAAGAACCAGGGGGTGCGAATAGTAATTGCGTTAGGCCCAGCGCTCTTTAGGAAATTAAAACGAAAATCAAAAGAAAAAGAATAAACCAGCGGTGTATTTAGCAATGATATCACGTGTAAATGGTTGGGCTTAACAAAACGGGGGTGCGTATAGGAAAGTTGATCCAAGGCCCAGAACGGTACCATTAGTGAAACGCAGCGTTTCACATGCTAGCCAAGTCCTCGCAGTCTAAAACGAAATCTTGTCCACACGATTTGATCTCTTGGTCAATGGTCCACGTGCATCCAATGGTATACGATCCATCTTACCCATTTGAATCAGTTTGGAGCCAAAACTCCATGGAAGCTCAAGCTTGGAACCTCCAATGTCAACACTCAAATCCTCTCAATTCTTAATCAAAATTCACGAAATAAAAGCCTAACATGATCCATTTTTCATCCTGAATTCACTCATGTCATCCACATCAATTTATATCACCTATATCATCAAACCCGATCTGAAATCCAAGAATGCTCAACAAATCCATCACCACTAATCAACAAAATTAATGCATCAAACTCTTCCTGACCTCACACTGATCAAATATCCCTAACAACCTAGGGTTCTAGAGCCATATCCACAGGGTTCTATGTCCAAACAGAAATTGCACACACACATTAATCTTCATCAAATCTCATCAAACTGTCCAGAAATCAACCTCTAACCACCTAGAGTATGTCTACCCTAACAATTCACTAAGATTTCCTCTAATTCGAGCCAAATTAAGAAAAGTACCAACCTGGAAAAATGATGAAAACAGAAGGCGATTTTCTTCAATTCAAGGCTTGTAAGACTCCAGGATCAGTCAATGTATTGGTATCTTGCTTTTGTTTGCAATGATTCTTCCTCAAACGGCTTGGATCACCATAACAGAATCTGACTTGCAGTTGAATGTGCAGAAACTCAAGAACACGATTTGTGCCAGAATTCCCTCAGATTTTGATTGGAGCACCTTCAGTAGTGATTATTGAGTTGAATAGGATCGAGAATTTGAGGAAATGATGGAGAATTGAGGAAAATCGAAACTGACTTGCAAGAGAGAAGTGTGAAATGCAGTTCTGAGTTTTTTCACCAATGAATTCCAAAAAATGCTTTGGATCAGCTTCAATGCTTATGTAGATGAGGATAGAGTGTTCTGGAATTTGCTAGAAGGATTCAAGGAGAAATTTGATATCTCATGGCATGAGATTTTGAAAAAAAGATGAGTTGAAAAACCAGCTAGTGAGTCCCTTGTTACAGCTCCAAAATGATACTTGAATTTCTCTTCAAATGAGAAATAGGAAGTGTTTGGATGGTCCTTTGTGTTGTACCTTGACCAAAGCTTGGTTTGGCAAGTGTTGCTTCATGCATAAGCAACTAGGGATAACTTCCATTTCTTGACCTCAACCCTAAAAACTAACATTGCCATTAGTCTTAAAACATGATTTACCTTCAAAATGGTTGGTCACATGCTTGGTTTTTCCCTCATATCAAAAATTCACAATTTTGGTGATTTAAGATGGACTTTTTTCCTTTATACTTGGTCCATTTTATAATCCTAAGTTCCATGCATTTCCCAACTTCCATGATCACTTTCCTAGACTTAAAATGTCATTTGGAGCAAGTTTGATGTTGTAAGTTTTTCCATTTGAGGCCTCCTTGTATGAGTTTTGGGTATAGGTTGAAATGACCTGTAATTCACAAATGACCAAAATACCCTTTGCTTGCCAAGACCATAAGTAGAGTTCCACAAATCATATGAAGGCATACTATACCATTCTAGAAAGCTAAGACAATTAGGAACAACTCTTATTTTTACCAGCAATTCATTTGAAATCTCCTTGAGGGGTAAAAATTGCTTGGAAGTCAAGTCACTTTCACAGACAAAATTTCAGATACCTCAGATGACCTGTAACTTGCAAGGACCATAACTTGAGTTCTACAAATCTCCTTGATGTCTTCCACCACTCAAATTAAAGGTCTTGAGATCCTCTACAAATTTCATGTTGGCCAAGGATCTATTTGAAGCTTGCATTTTGACTTATCTTGCTTGGAAATTTTACCTAAACTAGGGGATTTTACATAGAAACCCTAATTTAGAACCTCCTCTTCTCCTTGATTTCTCTTGATTTCTTCTTAGCATAACAACATATCCTTATTCTCCATGTCAAATTATGAACCCCACATCTCTTCAATAGCCCTTAATGCCTCTCCAACAATCCTTTGACCTAGGGTTGACCCAGGGTTGACCCAGATGAAACCCTAATTGACTGTCTTCCTCCACAACTCTTGTGACTACACCAATGACTTGTCTCCTTCTCCAAATGACTTTATGAGTCCTCCAAGATGTCTAGATACTCCCCATGCTCAGCCCACAGCTCACAATTTCTTTGTTGATCCCCAGGTATCCTCAAATAGGAGATGTACTCAATGCTTGATCTACTGACTTCTCCAACTTTCAAATTCTTTTTTGATGACTTGAATGAGATTGAATTTGGATAATAACCTCTTAATAGGCCTCTAGAGATGAAAATAATGATTGGTCCCCTGTTGGATGACTTGCTATGCTTATGCTATGCAGATGGTTAGACTATGTTCATGACTCTATATGCAAATGCTAATGATATTGAAACATAAAGCAAGTGGATAAGGTTGAGCAAATTTTAGGGTGCAAAAGGAGTGTTTCGGGGGTGTTCTATTGACTGCTCAGAATGAGAAGTGCAACCTGAGGGTTGTGATCTTTTGAAGAAGGGTATCCAGAGAATGATTAATGATGGTTGTCTCCAATTTGACAGAGTTGTAAGAGAAGACGTTGAGGATAAGGTGAGTAATGATGGAAGCGAAGTTCTTACAATCTCTATTCCATACTGGACAATCAATATTTCACCGCTTGCTAGGCCAGCGTCGGTTATCATTATTGTTCCTGGACTTGTGCCATACGGGAGCACTAAAGCCATCCCATGGAACTTTGGGGCAGAGGTGTTATGTAATTGGCAGAAGTAGGAATTAACAGGATCTTCATATGGGGGTTATTCGCTTGAGAATATAGTTGGTGCCATCAGTATCACTAGAAGTGGAAGGATCGTTTCCCCACTAGAAGTTAATACTGATAGGAATGACAAAGGGAAGGGTAAGGCAGTGATTGAGGAGAATATCTAACAACAAGAAATGATGTTTTTGGAAAGACGCTGAGGAATTTATGAGACTCATTTGAAAAAGTGACTATAAGATTATGGATCACTTAAATCAGACTCCTTCGAAAATTTCCATTATGTCATTATTGTTGTGTTCAGAGGCACACCGCAGTGCTTTATTGAAAATCTTGAATTCAGCATATGTACCCCAGGAGATTTCTGTTAATCATTTGGAAGGGGTAGTGGCTCATGTAAATGTTGGTAATGGTTTGGGTTTTACGGACTTGGATTTGACTCCTGCCTGGAGGAATCACAACCATGCCTTGCACATATCTTTGAAGTGTAGAGGATCCCTGCTGTCGCATGTCCTGGTTGATACAGGATCATCCCTCAATGTTCTACCAAAGAAGGCATTGATGAAATTAGATACTCAAGGTTTGATATGCACGCTAAGTGATTTAGTTGTGAGGGCTTTCAATGGATCTAAGAGATTAGTGTTTGGGGAGATTATGATGCCTATTCAGGTAGGACCGGATATTTTTAACGCAACTTTTTACATTATGGTTATCTAGCCAACATACAGTTGTTTGCTTGTCCGACCTTAGATACACGTTGCGGGAGCAGTTACTTCAACATTGCATCAGAAGCTGAAATATATGATGGAAGGGAAAGTTGTTACAGTATGCGGTGAAGAGGATATCATGGTTAGCCATTCGTCATCCTTCAAGTATGTGGAAGTGGATGGGGAGATCCACGAAACACTCTACCAGTCGTTTGAAAGAGTTCAGATTCAGGAGAAGTCCCCTGTAGAAGTCAACGACTCAGAGGTTTCCATGTCATCATTCAAGGAAGCCTGTGTTATCGTAGAATCCGGTTCAACTCATAAGTGGGGCCAAGTTCTTAATGTTCCCGTCAAGCAGGACAAGTTCGGCCTGGTATACAAACCTTCCAGTTCTTCTCAAGACATTCCAAGGTACAGGGGACCTTTCAATTCACCAGCGGTGGTGTGATATTTGATAGGATTAATGCCATTGAAGATGACGGAGGTGACAACGATTGTGATATGGATGCCTGGATTCGTCCATGTCCTCCTGGCCAGAAGCTATGCAACTGGAATACTGAAGAAGTTATTCATGTTACTGCTGCAGAGTAATGTTCATTGTTTTGATTATATTTAATCCTACATTCTGCCAAAGGCGTAGTTATCCAATCTGTGGGGCCCTTTTGTTATTTGCACTTTATCATAAATAAAGGACGTTTTCGCATTCAAATATTGTGATCCATGTTTTTCTTGTTTGTGTGTTTTGCTTTATATTAAACATAAAAATGGTAATGTGTTTTGTTTGTTGCATCGCATAATAAACATAAACATCACCATGCATGTCTTTTCTATCAAATACCATCGATTCAAATTCAGCTATGGCTTCGTATGACTTTGATAATCCCATTTATCAAGTCGAAGAAGAGACTGATGAAGACTGTGAACTATCTGAAGAGTTAGGTAGACTTCTCAGGCAAGAGGAAAGGATCATTGTGCCTCATCAGGAGGATATTGAAATCATCAATCTGGGTACCGAAGACGACAAGAAAGAGGTTAGAAATGGGGTTGCATTGAAAGACAATATCAAGAGAAGATTGGTTGAAATGCTCTGTGAGTATAAAGATATATTCGCTTGGTCTTACCCAGACATGCCTGGGCTGGATACAGATGTTGTGCTACATTGGTTGCCTCTCTAAGAAGAATGTACGTCAGTCAAGCAGAAGTTGAGAAGGACGAGGCCTGATATGGCAGTCAAGATTAAAGAAGAAGTTCGAAAGCAGTTGAATGTTGGTTTTCTTGCTATCACGAATTACCCTTCCTGGGTCTCTAATATTGTTCTTGTGCCTAAGAAAGATGGAAAGGTCAGGATGTGCATTGACTACAGAGATTTGAATAGAGCGAGCCCGAAAGACGATTTCCCGCTCCCCCACATTGATGTGTTGGTCGATAACACCGCTCAATTTTCTGTGTTTTCCTTCATGGATGGCTTCTCTGGGTATAACCAAATCAAGATGGCCCTAGAGGGCATGGAGAAAACTGCATTCACTACACTGTGGGGGACTTTTTGCTATAAGATAATTCCCTTTGGATTGAAGAACGTCGGGGCAACTTACCAGTGGGCAATGGTGACTCTCTTTCATGATATGATTCTTCATAAGATCGTGGTATATGTTGATGAAATGATTGCGAAGTCACAGACGGAGGAAGGGCATCTAGTCAATCTTCTAAAATTGTTTGAAAGATTAAGGAAGTTCAAGCTGGGGCTGAATCCTAACAAGTGCACCTTTGGGGTGAGATCTGGAAAGCTACTAGGGTTCATTGTCAGTGAAAGGGGTATTGAGGTAGATCCTGCCAAAATAAAAGCTATACAAGAAATGCCTGAGCCGAGGACGAAAAAAGAGGTTTGTGGTTTCCTGGGGAGATTGAACTACATCGCAAGGTTCATATCTCATCTTACAGCCACTTGTGAACCAATATTCAAATTGTTAAGAAAATATCAAACGGTCAGGTGGAACAAAAATTGTCAGAAAGCGTTTGAAAGAATAAAAGAATATCTGCAGGAACCTCCAATACTCATGCCTCAAGTTGCAGGGAGACCTCTGATCACGTATCTCACGGTTCTTGAGAATTCAGTGGGATGTGTGCTCGGTCAACAGGACGAATCATGTAGAAAAGAGCACGCCATCTATTACCTGAGTAAGAAGTTCACTGATTTTGAGTCGAGATACTCAATGCTGGAAAAAACATGTTGTGTACTTGCTTGGGCCACTAAGCATTTGATACAATACATGTTAAACCACACAACCTTATTGATTTCGAAGATGGATCCGATTAACTATGTCTTCGAAAAACAAGCACTCTCTGGAAGGATTTCCCAATGGAAAATGGTTTTAACAGAGTATGATATTCAATATGTTTCCCAAAAAGCCATAAAGGGAAGCGTTCTGTCAAAATATCTTGCTGAACAACTGATTGAGGATTATAAGTTGATGAAGTTTGATTTTTCAGACGAAGACGTCATGTTTTTAAAGATGAAAGACTGTGATGAGCCTTTACCTAACGAGGGTCCTGAGATTGGATCTCAGTGGAAACTGGTTTTCGAAGGAGCTGTTAATTCAAATGGTAATGGAATCGGTGCAATCATTACAACTCTTCACGGTTGTCACATACCGTTCACTGCCTGATTGACATTCGCCTGCACCAATAATGAAGTCGAGTATGAAGTGTGCATTATGGGTTTAGAAGAGGCCATTGATCTAAGGATCAAAAACCTTGATGTATATGGAGATTCAGTGTTGGTGGTTAATCAGATTAAAGGAGAGTGGGAAACTCGTCAGGCCAACCTAGTACCTTACAAGAATTATGCAAGGAGACTGCTATCTTTCTTTGATAGAGTTGAGTTCCATCATGTACCTTGGGCTAAGAATCAGATGGCGAACACCCTGGCCACGTTATCATCGATGTACAAAGTGAATTTCTGGAATGAAGCTCCACTTATTACTATCATGCATCTTGACAAACCCGTCTTTGTGTTCGCAGTTGAGAAGGTATTAGATGGAAAGCCTTGGTATTTTGATATCAAGCATTTTCTCAAGACTCAAGAGTACCCATCTGGGGCATCCAGCAAAGATAGGAAGACTTTAAGGAGGTTAGCCAATAACTTCTATCTGAACAAGGATGATGTGCTATACATGAGAAACGTTGACATGGTCTTGATGTGTTGTGTTGATGAACATAAAGCAAGCCTGTTGATGGATGAAGTCCACAGGGGTTCTTTTGGTACTCATGCCGGTGGACATGTCATGTTCAGAAAATTGTTGAGAGCTTGGTATTATTGGATGACTATGGAGTCCAATTGCTTCAAATACACCAGAAAGTGCCATAAATACTAGATTTATGCTGATAAGGTGCACGTGCCACCGACCCCTCTGAATGTGTTGAAATTTCCTTGGCCCTTTTCTATGTGGGGCATCGATATAATTGGAAAGATTGAGCCGACTACTTCCAGTGGGCATCACTTCATCCTGGTTTCCATTTATTACTTCAAGAAATGGGTAGAAGCAGCTTCCTTTGCCAATGTCACGAAACAGGTAGTCGCCCGATTCATAAAGAAGGATATCATTTTTCGTTATGGAATTCCAGAGAGAATTATTACCGATAGTGGTTCAAATTTGAACAACAAGATGATGAAGAAACTGTGCAAGAGTTTCAAGATTGAGCATCACAACTCTTCTCCATATCGTCTGAAGATGAATGGCACTATCGAGGCAGCTAACAAGAATATCAAGAAGATTGTGCAAAAGATGGTTGTAACCTATAAGGATTAGCACGAGATGTTGCCTTTTTCTCTTCACGGTTATCGTACTTCAGTGCGTACATCATTCGGGGAAACTCCTTTCTCACTGGTGTATGGTACGGAGGCAGTCCTACCATTAGAAGTTGAGATTCCTTCTTTAAGGGTATTATCTGATGTGAAGCTTGACGAAGCTGAATGGGTGAAAACCAAATTGAATCAGTTGCTCATGGCCGGATTGATGAGAAGAGATTGGCAGTCGTTGCTCACGGCCGGTTGTACCAGAGTAGGATGAAGAAATCCTTTGATCAGAAAGCGTGTCCTCGGTGCTTCCAGACAGGTGATTTGGTGTTGAAAATGATCCTTCCTCTCAAACAAATCACAGGGGCAAATAGACTTCAAACTATGAAGGTCCATATGTGGTAAGAAAGGTTTTCTCTGACGGAGCCTTATTATTATCTACCATAGATGGTGAAGATTTTTTAGAAGGAAAAACATTGGGGAACGTCGAAGACATACAAGGCATAGCTGAATCGACACATGGTGGATATTTGATCCCACATTGCCGACATTTGTATTTTTCCTTTTTGCCTTTTTGCGCAATTACCTCCTTTTAGGAATTGCATCCGAATTGTAATTTTACTATTTACATGCCTTTCATCAATAAAGTTGTTATTTCAGTCAAAGAGCTTTTTGTTCTTGTTTTTTCTTTTACTGTTTTGTTTGCAAAAACGTCCAACATTTTTTATGAACATTACAGGTGAAAACATAAGGCTTTACAGAGCATAACGAAAGCAATGTATTTTCTTGAGCGATAAGTGCCATGAATGGTAACCTAGGTAGCCATTTCACACATGGGGAAACCTATTGTTTCTTGTTTGTTGCATGACAACATAATCCTCTTCCTAGTAGAGCTTTTCTCCTCGTCGATGAAGTTATAACAGAAATGCATGGTGAATTAATCCTCCCCTAGCAGGAGTTCAGAGTTGTATTTCCCAGCCGAAGTGGATTTGTACTACCCAGTGAGTGTTTGAAGGTTAACTACTTTAGATAGAATGCAGTCAGGCATTTGTTCAACAAAGATTTTTGTTTCCCCACAACAGAGATTTTGCCTTCCCCACAGAATCCTGTTATCAAATCAGAAGTGCTGTCACCAGCGGAGGTGTGTAGCATATCTTCAGCAGAGTAGAGTTTCTGTCTCCCCACAAAGGCTAATCCCCAGCAAGGTGGATTTATTCTCAGCATATTCTCAGCAAAGTAAGATTGAAGGATATTCCCTCAGCGACATGGTGGATTTCAACTCGGTATTGCTCTCCAACAAAGTCAACGCTCTGGCGCCTCTCCTTAGCAAGATCAGTATTCATGAACTTTTTCCCCGAGCAGAGGTTAGTGTTGATTCCCTCAATGGGCACATCAACGGCAGATTGGTATCTCTAGCAAAGTCCAATGGTCATTAGCATATTTCAGGGTCAGTTTCTTGGACGAGCTCCCAACGGATGGTATTCTCATTTTCCTCAGGGAAAATGTTTAAGTAGAGCTTGTATATTCCCCAGTAGAGTGGAGTTCTCTATAAATGTTGGTTACATTCCTTGTGGAGGGGAATCATTAACAGAAGATATTTTCATCTCTTCGTCAGGATGGTATCTTCAGTAGAAGTCTCTGATATTCCCAGCAGGGCGGATTGTTACTTGTATGACCTCAGCAGGGTGGATTACTATTCTTGTATTCCAAGAAGAGTGAAACCTTCAGCAGGAGCTTGTTACCCTCACCAGGTTGGATTTTTCAGTGCTATTCTTGATTTCCCATTGAGTGGAGTTTTGGTGTTTTCCCCAATAGGGTGAAGTTTTTAGGAGAGACATCCAGGGTGTTTCCCCAGCAAGTTGAAGTTTTTGAAGGCCATCCAGAGCGTATTCCTCAACAGGGTTGGCTTTCTGGTCTTCTCAGCACTCCTTCGGGTTGTGTTCCTTTGTATTTGGATTTTTGCATAGCATCCTCCCAGATGCATAGCATTTCCATTTCATACGGAGCGTTATGCCTATTTCAAACATATGTATATGAAGTATAACCCAGGTTTGATACCTTTGGTGTCAGTTGTCTCTTCAGTAGATGATGGTTTTATTCAGGAGATTTGCATGTTATCCCCATCAGGGTGGATCATTTGGTTGTTCATCTTGTTTGGGTTTTCCCCTGCTGAGTCGTTTGTTTAAACGTTATTTCCTCAACAGAGTTGTTTGTTTAACTTCTCTTTCCTTATCTGAGTTGTTTGTTTAAACGTCTTTTTCCTCGGCGGAGTTCATTTGTTTAAACTTCTCTTTCCCCGTCGGAGTATTTCTTTTCAGGTTATGAGTCGGTTGATTTTGTTTCCTGTCTATTTTGGGTGTGTCATTCCAACACTTGGTTGGTAATCCCCAGTTTAGTTCGAAGTTTTGTTGCTGTTATTCTAACTCTTGGTTGGTAATCTTCATTTTGTGAGTGCTATCCCAAGTTTTGGTTGATAACCTTTGCTTAATTCTAACTTTTGGTTGGTAGTCCATTGGTGATTGGATGTTATCCCAACTTTAGGTTGGTAGTCCTCTTCTATTCCCCGACGAAGTTTTTATCCCAACTTTTGGTTCGTAATCCTTTGCTTGTTGGATTTTATTCCAACTTTTGGTTGGTAGTCTTTGGTTTCCCCTACTAAGTCGTTATTCCCCATCAGTTCGCCTTCAATCGGTATTGTGGTGGTTCTAACTCTTAGTTGGTATCCTTTGGTTGTTACCTCAACTCTTGGTTGGTATCCTTTGGTTGTTATCCCAAATTTTGGTTGGTATTCTTCTGTTGTTATTTTTGGGTAGATGTTTGTTTCCCGCAGAGTTTTCTGGTTAGGCTTCCCTTTTTCCTAGTGGAGTTATCTTTTTCCCAGGTTGTAGGTTCGTTGGTTGTATTTCCTGCAGATTCTTGATTTGACTTTTATCCCCAAAAGATTACCTTTGGACATTATTCTCGTAATGCCAACTCTTGGTTGGTATCCTTTGGTTTTCATCCCAACTCTTGGTTGGTATCCTTTTCTTGTTATACCAACTCTTGGTTGGTATCCTTTGGTTTTCATCCAAACTCTTGGTTGGTATCCTTTAGTTTTCATCCCAACTCGTGGTTTGCATCCTTTTCTTGTTATCCTAACTCTTGGTTGATATCCTTCGCTTCATTCCAACTTTTGGTTTGTATCTGGCGGTTTCTTTCCAACTTTTGGTTGATGTTTTGTTCATCTTGGATTGTTATCCTCACCGTGTCGCATCCCAACTTTTGGTTGGTATTTGCTGTTTTGCATCCCTACATGTTACAAATTTTCGTTTTTTTTTGGTATTCAATCTCCGTGCACCTTGAATGTTTGAAAGGCATTGCTATCATCCCTTTAGGTTCAAGTCGATTGAATAGGGGCAGTTGTAGCACCCCAAAATTTACCTCATGGTTTCTAGATTTACTGGCTCATGTTTCTTTGCATTTTGCATTTCTACATATCATAGTATTGGTTCTCGAGACATGGGATCCAAGTATTTTTGTAGCTCAGGGTTCCCATTCGTGGCAAGAGTTTAAACAGCGAGAATCAGAGTCTCCGACATTTATTTTTCCCAGGGATCGAGCGATCAATTTTATTTTATTCAGCAGTTATTTTTAGCTCAAGAGATGGTGTACAGGCTATCCCGGGCATTCTCAAAGTTATAATATCCAAGGGCAATTTTCAGAGGCTTAACAGAGCTTAGAATAGGTGGTAGCGGGTAATTATACAGGACTCCCTCCATTTGGCGCCAATTTGGGCATTTTTAATGTGGTAACCGGTTACCACATATGGGTAATCGGTTACCCTAGGCAAAATTTGCCAAGGAATTTGATTTTTTAGAATTGCAAGTTTTCACTCATTTTCAACCATTGATTTCACATGATCATCATGGGAAGGATCTAGAATTGTTTCAATTTTCACAATTTTCCCTCCAAATTTTAAACACTCCATTCCTAATTTCATTCCTAATGCTAATCCATATTCTGAACCATAATTTTTCTCCTAACTTAGAGCTTATTTAAGTGGATTTGCTTCAAACCTCACTCATTCACACCATTTCACTCTCCTTTTTCATCTCAATTTCAGATTTTGCTCCTAAATTCTCTCAACTTTTTAACTTCCTAAACCTCCATAAAATCTGTTTTCACTTGAGCTCATTGATTCTACATTGGAATCCTTGTATTCTAGAGCTAAACCTCCTCCATTCATCTCCATTATCTTCAATTCATCACTCAATTTTTGTTTGAATTGAGATCTGAGTTTGGAAGCTAGATTTGAAGTGCTTTTGGATCAATCTTGGATTGATTTTGCTAGTTCTTCACTTCTACCATAAGCAAGCTCTTGGTTCTTGAAGATTCTCTGGGTTTCTAGCTTCAATCTATTAGTTTCAAGTAAATCAACACTTACCAAAGAAAATATCAACTTTGAAGGTTGGTGAATTCTAGATCCAATTCTGTTTTGAGCTTATTTGCATAATCACAATGTAGATCCATGGCTTTTGATGCATTTTGATCCATTTTGATGATTTTGATCTTTGTGATTTGTGATCTCAATGTTGGATTGTGTTTACAAGATGTTTGATCACTGATTCTTGATGATAAATTCGTGCTTATTTGATTACATGTTCATGTGAGTGATTGGATAAGCTGTTTGATGTTGAAAACGGTTTTTTTAAGTTGTTTTTTCTGTTTCTGTATCAGTGATAACTTGTTATCATTTGTATATAACTGATTACCCTGCACAAATTTCACGTTTCTGAGTATTTTTCAAACAGGTAACTGGTTACCTGATTTTGGTAACCTATTACCATTGAGGAAAAATGTGGGTTTCTTGCATTTTCTTGTTTGTTTGAGTTCTTTTTCACATATGAACTTCATGGATTGATATGATGCATTTATGTGGATTATTTTTGACATATCTCATCATTCTTGAATGTTTGATTTGGATTCTTCGACACGTAACGTCCGGTTTTCGTTTGAATGGTAAACTTGCTCATGTTGCTTAATGGATGCAATGATCATTTGACTTGTTTGCTTATAGCATGATTAATTGATTATCATTATTGATTCTCTTGCTGGATGTTTGTTGCATGTTTGCACTTATTTCTGATTCCGCTTGTTGCACGCTTGTTTGATCGTTCGATCGTTCAATTTGAATTGAAAAGCATGATTCTTATTAATGCTATGTTGTTGATCAATTATGTTTGATTATTGAAGCATGTTCATACTTGCATGATATCTATCCATGATTGGTGTTTGCTTATGTTTGATTGAATTAAATCATGTTTGCTTGCTTGCTGCCCTACTTTTCACAACTTTTCTTATTTTGAATTTGCATGCTGTCCTTGCCTTACATGTTTGTTGCTTGCCTTTTTACACATACTTTTATGCTGAAACATGTGCTGTTATAGGATGTCTTGTTTGTGTGCTGAGTTTTATTGCTGTTTTGTGCAGGAGGTGTTGTTGTAGCTGCTGTATTTACTTTATTTCTTGCTTTTTACCTTGCCTTTGCATGTTCCCTTAGGTTTCTTATTCCAATTTAATTTCCGATTAAATTTGGAGTGAGATAGACACTAGAAGTGCAATCCGAGTATGACAACAAGTAGGCTAGTCCCTTTTAACCTCAACCTTAGGTCCATCTTTTGCATGCTAACATTAGGATAGAATCTCCTTGCGTATTTCAACCTTAGGACCACTTTGCATGACAATGTTAGGGCCAAGTTTTCCTTAGACCTTCTTTTTGTCTCTCTTCTCATATCAAAACACATTCTAACTCATCTAATAAATGCGATGAACGTTGTACGCTACGAGCCTTAAGCACATGGGAAATGATGAGTGGGGGTTTCTCTTCACTTGTCTATAGTGTTTAGTGTATGCCCTTTGGGCAATATGTGACACATTCGCTCTTATGTCATAGTCTTTAGTGCAACATGAATCACAAAGCAAACTAATTCACTTCACTAAAACTCACAAACAAAATTCAAACCTTTTGTCCTTCGGGATTTGTGTTCTAAACTCATTTTCAGAAAAGAGTACGTTACTTTTCCGTTCTGCCACAAATAGGCATCATCCCTAACTA
Source organism: Lathyrus sativus (assembly GCA_963859935.3). NCBI lineage: Eukaryota > Viridiplantae > Streptophyta > Magnoliopsida > Fabales > Fabaceae > Lathyrus > Lathyrus sativus. The sequence continues at coordinate 594,218,123 of OZ012735.1, forward strand.
TTAGAATGGGAATTTAACATCACTCATAAAAAACACCTAATCAACCAGTGGTCAAATTTACCCGAACTACATTTCCTATGATTTCTCATACCAGATGAGGATACCTAGGCATAAGACGATGATGTCTTGGCGAGCAATCTTTCCCCTTTCATCCGTAGTTTTCCGAACTACGTTGACTATGACTTTCCCATTGCACGAGAGAATACGTAGGCATAGGGCGTCGATGTCCTATCGAGTCTCTTTCTTTTTCTTTTTTTCTCGTTTCTGTTTAGCAGTTGCTTATAGGTAACTCACCCTTTGATTAGATAACAAGCGTGGATCCGTTGAGTACAACGGACGTGAGGGGTGCTAATACCTTCCACTTGTGTAACCGACTCCCGAACCCAAGATTTGATTGCGATAAACTTGTCTTCTCCTGTTCTTCAGGTTTTCTTTGATCATTTCCTTTCCCTCTCTTTGGGATAAATAATGTTCGGTGGCGACTCTTTTGTTTTTCCGCCGGGTGTTTTTCGCAATTGCGACGAATATGACATAATTAATTCGAAACATACATAGTCAATACATTAATAAATCCATATATGAATTTAAATCTTTAAAGTGTATAGTACTCAAACAAATAAAGACGAAATACAAGAAAGAAAAAGATGAAATGGCAGCATGATTGCCTTCTTCGGGATGAATTTTACTTGACTTGATTTGCCCTGATGTTTGCACTAGCTTGGCAGAGGCATAGGGTTATTTGGCGACGTTCGGAGTCTTCCCATTGAAGTTGATGGCATTCCTATCAATCGTATCCTGAACCTTGTGCTTGAAAGCTCTGCAGTTCTCAATCGTATGCCCTGGAACGCCCTTATGAAACTCACAATGGGCATTTGCATCATAGTCGGTAGGAATGACCGTTGGGGGAGCTAAATCTCTCAAAGAAATGGCCTTTTTCTCCAACAACTGAGCAAATATCTGAGCATATGGCATTGGCAGAAGATCAAAGACTCTATCGGGCTTCCACGTCCTCTGCTAATTAGGTTGACGTTGTTGACGAGAAGCTTGTTGTTTTTGAGCAGCTTGTAGTTGTTGATGCTGAGGAGGATATTGATACCCTTACTGATTGTATGATTGTTGTTGAGGAGCCTGCTGCTGAGGCATCTGAGCTTGAACTATTTGAACAGTTGGTGGATAAGGAATTGGAGCATATTGTGCAGCAGCAAGATACAGATATTGAAAGTAGGGAACCTGATACGGCATATGAGCGGGAGCTTATTGAGGAGCTGGCCCCTTTTGCGCAGATATGGCATTTGTTTTGACCTCTTTCTTCTTGTATCCATTGAAAGGCCTTTTGGCACTAGCTTGACCATTAGAACCTCCTTGGATCTTTCCTTTTTGTAGACTTCTTCAATTCTCTCACCAACGATCACCGGGTCAGAGAAAACAGTAGAAACACTACCGATCATCTTTTAATAGTACTTCCCTTGCCAGGTGCCCATGAATATATCAATCAGTTCACGGTCGACCAAAGGCAGAAGCACCCTTGCAGCTAGCTCTCTCCATCGTTGCGCATACTGGTGTCGAAAAATCAGCTTGATTTACTGGAGAGGAAGGGAGGAGAAATGGGATTCTGTTGAAGGAAAGAAAATGTAGGACACACAACAGATGTAATGCAAGATCCAGGATCACAGGATCACATATTCGAATAGTTCTGAGGTTGACCGGAAGAATGGGTCAAGAACCACAGTCACTGCTTAAAGAAACCACACATGTAACATTCTAAAACGGGTAAATGCCCAGAGTCATGGATATCTTTCAAAGATATTATAGCCATGACAAAGCCTTATCACGACAAAAATATCCTGAAAAGGATCTCCTCTAGGAGAGGTTTTCGTATATTCCACACGAGAAAGACTTCTCTGAGGCGTCAACTACATAACCATCGACACACAGGTTCTAAATCAGGTTCTCAGAGTCATAGGTCAAGGTTGAAAATATTACTGTCAGGAAGTAATACGTTCAAGGGATCTCATCTAATTGGGGCATTCACATTAACCCCAAAAGGAGTTAACACTACCAACCACTAGGGATAAAACAGGTTAATGGTCCTTGGGATCAACGGTTCAGGCTTTAAAATATTATTGTTATGGAAAAGACTCACCATAACAATAACATCTCCAAGGGAATCTACTCCAAGCGGTGTTTTTGCTTCGGCTTTACGTGGAAGAACCCACGCAAGTCTCCACTACACAAACACCATCCTAATCCTAGAGTTTTACTCAGACTCGGGTATAGATCCATCTCACAAAGTGCCCATAATTAGAGCAGCCCAACAATGTCACAATAATCAAAAGCAACAAAGATAAGGATAGGAGAGCAAATAAATAAGCGAGAAGAAAAACAATTAAGTGAAGCTAACAAGCTCAAAACTTGAACTAAGATAGGCTCAACTCTCTCTTGCATGAAGCAAACTTCCCCAGCAGAGTCGCAAGCTGTCGCACCTCGAAAAATCACATCGAGAAACGCGACCCTCGCGCTAAAGGCGCGGAATGCGGTTCGACACAGTCGCGCGCCGAACTTTATTTATCCCTAAAAGGTAAAGGAAAATATCGAGAAAACCTTTTAAACACGAAAGGACAAGAACGCAATCGTCACAACCGACATTCCAGGTTCGGTAGTCGGTTACGCAAGGGGAAAGGTATTAGCACCCCTTACGTTCGTTGTACTCAACGGAAACCTCTTAGTTCGAATTGTGATGAAAGTTAGCTAAGCTTATTTATTTTCATCTCAATAATAAATGGGAAACGGTAGGATAAAAGGATAAGATGCTAAGGGAAAATGGTTGGTTATAGGATAGGGTGCTCGCTAAGGATTGGGGCCTTTGTGCCTACGTATGCTTATTCGGACGAGAATGAGAAATCAAAGCTCTCGTAGTTCAACTATGGGAAAGGATAGGAGGGGAAAAAGAAAATGGATAGAATTGTCAACAGAATCACGACAAAGATAGAAGTATGAAAAGGTGGAAAAAGAAAAAGGTAGCTCACCAAGATCATTGCTATCTTGTGCTTACGTATCTTACATTAAAAAATGAATGAAGAATCAGAGCGTCCGTAGTTCGTGGAGACGACGACAAAAAGTTGAAGGGTTGAATTATTTTGAAGATTGGTACGGATGACGATTACTCGAAGCTTAAGAAAGGCTCCTCGGACCCAAGTAATCGGAGGAGTGAGTCAAAGGCATGACTCTCTCTCTCTCTCTCTCTCTCTCTCTCTCTCTCTCTCTCTCTCTCTCTCTCTCTCTCTCTCTCTCTCTCTCTCTCTCTCTCTCTCTCTCTCTCTCTCTCTCTCTCTTTTTCATCTAGAAAGAAGCTATGTTTGAAAGGTGTTTAAATAACGAATGGTTGGAAGTTGGTTGAACGCTATCGAGTTGGAAATGTTTTAGAGGCACCAATTGCTCACACACGAGTAAGATAACCCACATCTAAATAACTGAAGGGAGATCAAAGGTTCAATCCCCATCTTTTCACCTTGAAAAAAATTCAATAGTTGTTAATTGCATTGATAGTTTGATTGAGAAAATCCGCTTGACGTTGGATCAAGGGCCTAATTGTAATTGCATGCAAAACCATGGTGGGATGGAAGTTGGTTTGAAAATGGCTTGATGATGAGTTGAAGGTTTGGTTGAAAATGGAACTGGCTTGACGATGAATCAAGGGTTAAGTTACGAGAAACGATACTAGTCCCTAAGGGTTCTCCTAATAACAAAACCACAATGAAGTGTGAAAGTGTGTGCAATAGGTTGATGGAGAATATGGACGAGCACTTGACTTATGAGGGTGTTTGAAAATGGCTCGATGACAAATCCAGAATTAGTTTAAAAATAGTTTGATCTACACTAGTCCCTAAGGGTGCTCCTAGAAGATAAACCATAATCAAAGCAAAATACGAGTGCGTACATCGGAATAGGAGAGGGGTACATGTAAGTTACACGAGATTGCACGAAATAAATGATCTCATTGTAAGGTAGCCTAAGAGAAAGTCGTGTGTGTGCAAAGTGTCCTAAACTATGCCTTGAACGAAAGTCGGACAAAACTCCAAGCTAAGGTTTCTGACAAAGTCTAATAATCCAACACTCTACCACTTTAGGATTTTATTGTTTTGATAATTGTTAAGTGTTTTCATATATGTGAATAAGAGATGAATATTAATATGAATATGTACAATATGAATAATATGACAATATGAATAGTAGAATAGTATGAATAATATAGTAAGATATATAACAATATAATCAAGATAAAATTTACAATAATATAGTCGAGATAATATTAACAAGAATACGAACAAGATAATATAATCGAAATATAATAACTGAAATTAAAACAGGAGTATATTGACTGAAAAGTAAAACAATAATATATTGACGGAAAGTAAAAGTTAGTCGTTAGTCGATTTGTGAATTGAATCAGGGCGAAATGTAGCGCTAAACCGTCGTAACTCGATCTATGACGAAGATCAAGCTATAGGAGGTCACACAAATTGATATCCGTGTTAAAAACAAGATAGAGAAATGATATTGAGGATCATTCTCTAATGTAATCGTGTCACACAGGCCAAAAAGTAAATGATCTCGTCTTAATCACAAACTCGTGTTAATTAATCAAGGTAACCTATCACGATCCCAAAGTATAGAAAATGATCCAAATGATAATTTTCTACAGATTTGAAATAATGAAGGTTAACAATCTCGATAAATCAACGTTTGTGAATAAAAGACATTCATTGATCGAGAATTTAAATAAAATTCAAATGAAAAGAGTGGAGAAGAAAATGAAAAGAAAATAAGTGTGGTCTCATCTAAATCACCATTTTGTCAATAAATTAATAATAGTGATTTTTTGGTTTCTTCATCGACCAAAATTAAAATAGAAAATAAAATCGAAAATAAAATTGAAGTAAAAAATAACATGACATGAGATCATGATATAGAATATGAATAAAATCGGTCAAAAAGATAAAAGTCAATAATGAACTAATACTTACAAAAAAAATAATAAAAACTTAACCAAATTAACTTAATCAAAACAAACAAGTATAGAATCAATGGGGGTGTGAATGATTAATAGGTATGTGAGAAAGAATGGGAATCATTTAGGCTAAGTGAGCCCATCCTCCCACATCATGGCAGCTCGGTGGGATTGAGAAAAAGAAGGGAGGTTTTAAAAAAAACCTAATACAGGCTATAAGCCCAAAACGTAATAAAAAAAAAGAAAAAAACAAGGCCATGAAGTTCCACCGTCAGGATTATACACCTCGTCAGTTTTATCATCATTTTTATTACACCCTGTTTTTATTGAAGGAAAATGGGTTTTGATTTCGATTCGGTTTTCTCAACGAACTTGCTGCATATTTTGTTGTTGTTAGTTCTTTTGGTAGAGGGTTGGGGAGAATTATTGGAAGAAGCATTTTTTTTTTGTTTTATTGAATGGAGAGCCCCTCGAATTTATAGAAGAGTTAAGGGTTAAAATGTGAAATTCTTGTCGTTGTACGTTGCCGTTTTGGTTCGTGACGTCTTTGGAATATTCTGCAGGTTGTTTGAAGGTGGGTCCTTTTGGATTTAAAGTTTGTTATTTTGTCGTATGCATATTGTTTTTTTCCATTCTGTGCAACTTGCTTTGACATTGCTTCAGTTTTGTGTGAAGGAAATCGGCTTGATAGAGGTTGTACGTGTTTGTGAATGGGATGTTGTATAACCTGATGCTCATGGCTTGGGCTTTCGGTATTCCATACACTATCGTGCCATAAATGTGACAGAAGGCTTAGTGAAATTAGGGTCCACAAGTGAGGGTTTGTGTGAATCACGGCTAGGCTGGGAAAGGAGCGTTTGATATCAGCGTGGCTATTAGTTTGGAAAAACAACATTTTGCAAGTGGATACTTGAATACTCGGTTGTGTTGTGGAATAAGTGTAGAAATTGGCTTAATTGTTTTTTCACTACATGGTGGGGTCGAGTACCTTTCGCTGCCAAGGACCCCTTTCTTCTGACACTTTGATTGAATAAATATATGAATTTTGATGATGTTGTTACTATCATTTGTGACTTCTTACCAATTGCTCATGTTGCGAGTAATTTTTCATGAGTCCAAGAAAAATATTGAGCTTTTATTATTGTTTTGGCACCAAACTATTCATGGTTCAATTAATTGTCTTCAAGATCTAATGAGCACAAGGTTTGAAAAAAGGATGGAAATATTGTCATCTTGTGATACAATGCTTGGAATTAATTTTGAACCACTTGAACAACTTGGACTGAATCTCTAAAATTTATTATTTTGAATGTTGAACTAAAACTCATCATGATAAAAAAAAATTTGTTCAAGGATTTAAAGTAACCTAATAAATTAAACTTGGCTCAAAGATCTGAACACGACTGGCTAACCTTACTCCAGCAGGACTTGGATATACAAATTGGTTATGCCAAACAACTAACTCAAACTAGATTTTTAACTTGGTTTATCACTTGAATTCAACCAATTAGGCCAGCACTCGCCACCAATCTTAGAGTCATACAAATCATAGATTGAGAATAATTTGACCACCGTATGACTCTAATATCACCTTGGGATGAAGCTCGACATGAATTTGAACAAGAATTGAAAATCGTCCTGAGAAATGGCTTGAGAACCCCTTGATGATATTTTGATTACTTGGTCATGAGAAGAATGACACTTGAACTCAAAGTTCCTTGCAAAATCCCATGATCACAGTGAACACACACAAAACCCTAATTGGGACCTTAGGCACACACCACTAAAATCTTGCACATCTTGGCCTGATCATGAAACAAACTTTCTCCGGACCAACTAAACTTCAATAATACCACACACAATATACAGAAGGGACAAATTTGGGGTATGACAGTAACCAAGGGATCCATGAGTTCTTTGTTTGCCTTTGTTGAACTTCACTCTGCAATATTTTCCAATTACATAGGGTTCACAAAATTTTAGCTTTTCAACTTTTACTCCTCCAAGCAGATTTTGTTTCGCTAATTCGACCAGAGCCCTTTCACTGACATGGCCCAATCTCATGTGCCAAATTTCTATTTTTTACAATGTTTTCGTGTATGCAACATTTTTCAAACCACTTACAACATCAGCCTCAAGGGTATACAAGCCTTGTTTCTTCACGCCTCTCAAGATTTCTTCGATCCCTTTATGACTCTTAGGATACTTTTCTATCCTTGAAAAACATATCCCTTCCTGTCGAATTCACCCAGAGAAATCAAATTTCTCTTCAAATCAGGTATATACCTGCTTCAGTCAATAACCTTATTGACTCATCATAGAGCTTGAATCTCACAGATCCAATATCTTCAATTTTGCAAGATTTATTGTTTCCTAGTAGCACTGATCCACCATCTTGATCACATAGCTCCTCGAACAATTCTCTATTTTGAGTCATGTGCCAAGTGCAACCTGAATCCATAATCCACTCCTTTCTCGAGTCGCCGCTTGAAACCATAAGGACATCAGATGATTCAAAATTATCTTGAATAATGGTTGCATTGTGATAACACGAAATCATATACATATTTTCATGCATAATTCAACTAAAGTCTAACCGTTTTCGATCCGATTTCGGGTTATTTCCATGTATTTGTCTGATGTTTTTGCAGGTATTCAACGATCACGTCTAAACAAGGCAACATGAAGAAAAGAAGCAATCCCAGATGAAATATGGACGAAAAAGGAGTGAAAACACAATGAAAAGCGCAGCAGACAGTTTTTGCTGATGTGACGACCGTCACAGATGCATGACGACCATCACACGGGTGACGACCGTCACACCTTGTGACGACCGTCATGCAGGCAAAAATGCCCCACTCAGATTACACGTCAAAAGAGCAGTTCCAATTCCCATTAAATGGTCCACTACTCCCTAAATTATCTGCCTCAAGGTCCATCATCCTCAGAGGTAACCGTTGGGATTCCACTTCTATAAAAAGGGAAGCAGGGGACTTCAAAAAGGGGAGCTGCATTCATACCATGAAGTGCTGCCAAATTTAATTTCCAGAGCAAATTTACTTTCAGTTATTATTTGTATCCATTTCTCCAGTTTTATTTGTATCCCTTTCCTTTATTTCCCTGCCATTTTCCTCATTCCCATTTCCGCTCTTCTGTAACTGTTACTGCACTGTACGATCGAATTGGAACTAAAGACAGAATCCTGCCAACATCTGTGGAGGATCTGCCCAAAGGCCAATTGGCATTATTTACAGGTTTTCATTTTGATCGACTTCTATGTTATCATAATGCAATTTATTATTTATTATTATTATTTATGTTTTGCTTTTCCAAATTCCATGTCTAGCTAAACTTAGGTAATCGATATGTAGTAATAATTCGAATGGGATTTGATAACTCTTGTTTGAAAACTTTCTTTTCACAAAAATAACTTATGGTCTAAGTGTTTAAAATTGATTTACGAAATAAACTTCGTCGCGAAAGCGAGAACTTATTTTAAAGTAGTTTTGCCACGAAAGTGGGAAATTAATTAAGATACGAACCAACAAGCGAAAGCTGCGGTAAGATCAGATAGTAAACACTAGGCATTTGTTTTAATAACAGCAAAAGCACTTTAAAACGAATTAGAACTTAGAGATTTCCAAAAAGTAATTTTAACCCCGAACGGAATATGAAAGTGTACGTTAGGCCCTTAGGATTATGATTAGCGTCAATAACCATTGTGAGACGAGAGTCTTCAAATCTCCATTTTCTGCTTAAATAAACTGTGAAAACTATTTCCTACACCAGTAACTTATCAAATCCCTGAAGAACACAATTACTACGTATCGATTCAATTAATTAAAATCTAAATAGTAATCTTAGTTTCCCCTTTTAGTGACAATCTTATTCCCTTAAAACATATTCTACCTAGCTAAACATAGTAACTCCCGAGAACACTAGTTTGATTACGAGTCCCTGTGGGATCGATATCTTTTATTACTACGCGATAGACTGTGCACTTGCAGTTAGTTGTATTAGACATAGAAAGTCGCGATCAAGTTTTTGGCGCCGTTGCCGGGGACCCGTTTAGTTAATAGTGTAACCTTCTGTTATGTCGTATAAACTAGGTAAACAATTTTCATTTTTCCTTTACTAGTGCTGTCGATTGTATGCCAAGTGATCGCCCACAAAGCGATATCTTGAAACCTTCAGTCGCAGAACTAGAACGCTTCTTACACCTAAGAAGCCGAATCATTGAGTACCAACTCAAACATAACATTCCCGATCCTCTCACTCTCATTCCCAAATCAGAAGAACCAGAGATGGCTGAAGGACCTCCGAACAAACCGCTGAAGACATACGCTACACCATCTCAGATGGAGCCTAGAAGTAGCATTGCTGCCCCAGCTATTACCCGAAATGATTTTGAGCTGAAACCATCATTGCTGTCAGCTGTACAACAAAACCAATTCTCAGGAAACGCAACTGAGGATCTGAACGAACATCTAACGAAGTTTGTACAATACGCAGACACAGTGAAAGCAAATGGAGTAACTCCAGACGCGATAAGACTTTGTCTTTTCCCATTCTCTCTTAGAGACAGAGCGTGGACATGGTTACAATCGTTACCATCCAACTCCGTTACGACGTGGGAGCAATTGAAGAACGTCTTCTTAGCGAGATATTTTCCACCAAGCAAAACTGCTATGCTTAGAGCTCAAATCAACGGATTTCGACAGAAAGATACTGAATCTCTCTATGAAGCATGGGAACGATTCAAAGATATGATGAGAACATGTCCTCACCACGGTCTAGAAGACTGGGTGACAATTCATACTTTCTATAATGGGCTTCTGTACAATACTAGATTGACAATAGACGCTGCCGCGGGCGGTGCACTTATGGATAAGCCATACGATGAAGCCTATCAATTAATAGAAAACATGTCACAAAACCATTGCCAATGGGGAGGTGAACGCACTCCAAATGAGAAAACCTCAGCGAAAGGTGGGATGTACGAAATCAGCAGCCTTGAAAAGTTCAATGCTAAAGTAGATGCTCTAGCATAAAAGATCGATAATCTGACCGTTAACCCCACTGCAACTGTCGCTGCAGTAACTCCAAATTGCAAGTTATGCGGAAGCACCACTCATAATGCACCCGAATGCCTATTGCTAGCCGGAATCCTGCCAGACCAGGTAAATTATGCTCTAGGAAATCCCTACGCAAATACAGACAACCCAGGTTGGCGAAATCATCCAAACTTTTCTTACAAAAGCGAAAATGCATTGCAAATGCCTACTGCTCCGCAAGGATATCAGAAACCAGCTGCTCAGAATGCACCTAGGAAATCAAACCTCGAATTGATGATGGAAAAGTTCATAGCTACTCAAGCTCAAACGAACAAAGAGTTCCTGAATCAAAACATACACACTAGCGAGCAAATTAAACAGTTGACAGGAAAAGTAGACGCTTTAGCCACCCACAACAAAATGTTAGAAACTCAGATATCACAAGTGGCCTAACAACAAGCATCTGCTGCCGCACCTGCTGGCACATTTCCTGGACAACCCGAACAGAATCCCAAAGGCCAAGCAAATGCTGTGATACTAAGAAGTGGAAAAGAATTGGACGAACCGATCGATCCGAGGACCGAAAACTCAGCCATGCAACAGAAACCAACTGAACAAGTAGAAAAGGAATCTGAGTTAGAGAAGAAGGAGGACAACGAGAAGGAGGATACCGCAAGTGAAAGAACTCAAGCACCTCCAGCGCCATATAAACCACCTATTCCTTATCCGCAAAGACTAATAAACTCTAAAACTTCAGGACAGTTTAAGAAATTTGTAGAGCTCCTTAAACAGTTGAATATTACTATTCCTTTTACATAAGCGATAACTCAAATGTCGTCATACGCCAAATTTCTCAAAGAGATCCTGTCAAATAAGAGAAAGATCGAGGATAACGAAACAGTTACACTTACTGCAGAGTGTAGCGCTATTATTCAGAACCGCATGCCTCCTAAATTAAAAGACCCAGGTAGTTTTTCCATACCCTGCGTCATAGGAAAGTTCGTAATAGATAAAGCTCTATGCGATTTAGGAGCCAGTATCAGTGTTATGCCCTTATCTATATGCAAAAATCTGAATATGGGAGACCTAAGGCCAACCAAAATGTTCGTACAATTAGCTGACAGATCAGTAAAATACCCCGTCGGAATACTGGAGAACGTTCTAGTACGCATAGGACAATTCTACATCCCAACCGACTTCATAATCATGGACATCAAGGAGGACACTGTAACCCCAATTATCCTAGGAAGACCATTCCTAGCTACGGCTGGAGCGATTATAGACGTGAAGAAAGGCAGGCTAACATTCAAAGTAGGAGAAGAAAAGATAGAGTTCATTCTCACCAAGTTCTTACAAGCACTAGCAATAGACGATACCTGCTATTTAGTAGATGAAATTGACGAATGCATAAGAGAACTTGAAAATGAAGAGACCACGTATTCAGAAATAATAAAGATTCAAATATCCGACATTTCTGAAGATGACAATTGGCGTAAACCGTATAAAGACGACAGCCTAAGCGAAAGCTTAGCACTGACACCAAATCATATGCCAGGTCCGAAGAACCCATCTTTAGAACTTAAAACTCTACCCAAAAACCTCAGATATGAATTTCTAGACGATGAACTAAAAAGACCAGTGATAGTCAACGCCGACTTAGGACAACCAGAAACCGAAAAGTTATTAGAAGTCCTAAAGAAGTACCCCACCGCGTTAGGCTATAACATAAGCGATCTAAAAGGTATAAGCCCTTCGATCTGTATGCATCCAATTACAATAGAGGAAGACTCTAAAACTTCTCGAGAGCATCAGAGAAGACTAAACCCCATCCTGAGCACTGTAGTCAGAGATGAAGTAAAGAAATTACTTGATGCAGGAATCATCTATCCGATCTCCGATAGCGAATGGGTTAGCCCAGTTCATGTCGTACCAAAGAAAGGAGGAGTCACAGTAGTTAAAAACGAAAAAGGCGAATCGATAACAAAAAGAGTCGTGACTGGAAGTAGGATGTGTATTGATTATAGGAAGCTTAACAAGGCTACGCGCAAAGATCACTTCCCGCTACCCTTCATAGACCAAATGTTGGAAAGATTAGCCAAACATTCATATTTCTGCTATCTAGATGGTTACTCAGGATTCTTCCAAATTCCCATCCATCCTGATGACCAAGAAAAGACTACATTCACCTGTCCTTACGGTACTTTTGCCTACCGCCGAATGCCGTTCGGACTCTGTAACGCTCCAGCAACCTTCCAAAGATGCATGATGGCAATCTTCGCAGATTTCATAGATGACATTATGGAAGTGTTTATGGACGATTTCTCGGTATGTGGACAAAGTTTCGAAGGATGCTTACAAAACTTGGAAATGGTACTAGAACATTGCGTAAAAGTAAACCTCGTCCTAAATTGGGAGAAATGCCATTTTATGGTCCGACAAGGAATAGTTCTAGGACACGTCATATCAGAAGATTTATAAAAGATAATATAAAAGATCTCCAACCTCCAAAATAGAGATTATAAAAGTAGACAAAGCTAAAATAGAGATTATAAAAGATCTCCAACCTCCAAAATCCGTACGAGAAATACGGAGTTTTCTAGGACATGCCGGTTTCTATAGAAGATTTATAAAAGATTTCTCGAAAATCACAAAACCTTTGACCGGCCTGTTAATGAAAGATGTTGAGTTCGTCTTCGACGACGATTGTTTAAAAGCATTCGAAACATTGAAATCAGCCCTTATCACCGCACCAATCATGCAACCACCAGATTGGAGACTACCGTTTGAAATTATGTGCGACGCGAGTGATTACGCTGTAGGCGCAGTTCTAGGACAAAGGAAGGACAAGAAGCTCCATGCCATCTACTATGCCAGTAGAACCTTAGATCCTGCCCAAATGAACTACGCTACCACAGAAAAGGAACTTCTAGCAGTTATATTTGCGCTTGACAAATTCTGTTCTTACCTAGTAGGAGCAAAAATTATAATATACACAGACCACGCTGCCATAAGGTACCTAATAAGCAAAAAGGATGTCAAACCAAGACTATTGAGATGGATCCTGTTATTACAAGAGTTTGACTTAGAAATCAAAGATAAGAAAGGAACCAAGAACGTTGTTGCGGATCACTTATCCCGAATAGAAGGCATCAGACACGAACCAGTACCGATAAATGACGATTTCCCGTACGAACGTCTGATAGCCAAATTAGAAAGTGACGTACCCAACTCAATCTCGGAAGATCTAGAATTCGAAAAAGCCGTAGAAGTCGTCTATGCCCAAGTCACATTACCTTGGTATGCTGACATCGTTAATTACCTCGCCGCAGGCGTGCTTCCACCAGATCTTACTTATCAGCAAAAGAAGAAATTCTTCCACGATCTGAAACACTATTATTGGGACGAACCCCTACTCTTCGAGAGAGGGGCCGACAACATATATCGTCGCTGTGTCCCAGAGGAAGAAATAGAAAATATTATTTCCCAATGCCACTCAGCACCATATGGTGGTCATGCTAGTACATCCAAGACGTGCGCTAAGATTCTCCAAGCCGGCTTATTCTGGCCTAATCTCTGGAAAGACGTTCACATCGCTGTGCAAAAGTGCGATAGATGCCAATGAACTGGCAACATCTCACGACGTGATGAAATGCCTCAGAAAGGAATCTTAGAGGTAGAAGTCTTCGACGTCTGGGGAATAGATTTCATGGGACCTTTCCCACCTTCTTTTGGAAATAACTACATACTCGTCGCTGTCGATTACGTGTCTAAATGGATAGAAGCCATAGCTGCTCCAACAAATGACGCACAAGTAGTAATCAAACTCTTCAAGAACACAATCTTTCCTAGATTCGGTGTACCCAGACTCGTCATTAGTGACGGGGGATCTCACTTCATATCACGAATATTCGATAAACTTCTTTCTAGATATGGAGTCAGGCACCGAGTAGCTACACCCTATCATCCGCAAACTAGCAGACAAGTAGAGGTCTCGAATAGAGAAATAAAACAGATCTTGGAAAAGACTGTCGCTACCTCAAGGAAAGATTGGTCGTCGAAGCTACAAGAAGCTTTATGGGCCTATAGGACCGCATTTAAGACACCAATAGGTACTACCCCCTATAAATTAGTTTACGGTAAATCCTGCCATCTCCCTGTAGAGTTAGAGCACAAGGCCTTTTGGGCCATTAAAACACTCAACTTCAACTACACCGAGGCAGGAGAAAAGCGAATCTTGAACTTACACGAGTTGGAAGAACTTCGATTAGACGCTTACGAAAATGCCCGTATCTACAAAGAACGAACTAAAAAGTGGCATGATAAACGTTCAATCAGGAAACAATTCAGTGTGGGAGACATCGTATTGCTCTTCAATTCACGATTAAAACTCTTCCCAGGAAAACTAAAATCTAGGTGGTCTGGACCCTATGAAGTGACTAAAGTACTTCAGAGTGGAGCTGTTGAAATTACCGATAAGACGAATGCACCGTTTATCGTAAACGGGCAACGTCTAAAACATTACAATAAGAACGACAACAATCCTCAAATTAGCAATATAACATTGCTTGAGCTTCCGGCTCAAACACCAGAATAGCTTCTCACCAAGCTATCGTCAGGCTTTAGACGTTAAAAACAGCGCTTACTGGGAGGCAACCCAAATTCCCCTCGTTATTGCATTTCATTTTTCTTTAAAATTCTACTTTGAAAAATCCAACAAAAATCCTAAAATTACTACTACTTTCTACTTTCGTTCATTTTCGTACTTTTATTCTTATTTTATTTTTTCCCTTTTGTCTTTTGTTTCTACCACTTTTCGTTTCTAAAAATCTTGACTTCAATTTCTTGTTTTAAACTTTTCAGGATTTTTAAAGCCTTCAAAACATTCCTTCTGTTTTCTCCGAATTACCTGCGAATATGGCCGAGTACGATTTCACAAAGGTTCACTTCAGAGGACTCGCTCAAAAGGCAAGATTTGCAGCACTGACCAAAAGAGAATTCGCCTTAACGCTGTATTATGACAAGGCTACTATGGATAAACTAGGGATCACAGATAGCATTCAATACCTATTCAATCAACTGGGTTGGGAGAACACTGCTCTGAAAACACGTTTCGCTACCTACAAGGATCTTACCTATGAATTCCTTAGCTCTTTCAGATACACACCCAACTATGGCTTTGGAACCCGCTCAGAGTTGATTACCTTCAGATTGTTTGGAATGGACCAAACCCATAGCCGGATGTCACTAGCCAACCTCCTAGGATTCCCTAGCGGACCGCATGTGTTCATCAGTGCAGAAGATGACGATATTGATTTGCAACTCGAGCACTTCTGGGGTAGAATCACAGGCGACTATCACCCTGAACCAGACAGAATGTACAATGATGACATTCATAATCCAGCCTTCAGATACTTCCATAAGATACTAGCTCACACCTTGTTTGGAAAAGAAGAAAATATTACCACAGTGTCTAAGGAAGAGTTACTCATCATGTTCTGTGCTTATCAGGGACGGACAGTAAACGCAGTGCCTTTCATGATGAGATCCTTCAAACGCCTCACGCTGGAACCTCAGACACCTATTCTTATAGGAGGACTAGTAACAATGATTGCCCACGAGCTTGGCCTTAGATTCCATTTAAATGCCAACACTCGTTTTGGTAACATCAGACCCATGAACATACAATTCTGCTTTAACAGGCGCATCTTAGGGACTATGGGACCTGGATCGTATGAGTACCTTATTAACGAAAAACCAGTACAACTATTCACACTGCCTGATCATCTGATGACAAGCATCCACAATAAGGATAACTGGCTCTACAAATTGGATGAGCCTATGGGACCTCCTTCACCACAGTCAACACCCCAGGACTATATGTATGACAGTGACCACATCTCTGAGGCACACGACTACATGTACTATGAGGACGCTGCATCTGAAACTGAAGTAGACCCTATGACTCCTCCACACTACAGTACTTACCCTGAGCCTATCCCTGAGGAAACCACCGACAAAATGGATGCCGTGTTACTCAGATTGGACGACGTTGATAAAGCTCTGACTAATGTAAAAGCTGATATCGCAGGCATGCACAGCGAACTGGTTGGCTTCATGGATCTAGTCTGCGACCAACTCGACTACTATTCACAGAAATTCGATGAGTTGAAGGCACGAAAAGATTAGTCATTAGCTCGTAGCAGTAGTCTCAGTTTAGTCTAGTCTAGTTTAGTTTAATTTACTCACTTGGAATTTTCGCATTGTTCGTTTCATTATGTACTACATACAATTGTTTCCCTTTTATGTTATTTCAATTCTAGTTTTTTTTCCAATTATTCTGTTTTCGCATTATTTATTGATTGTTGGCTGTTATATTACATCACCGTAGCAATACTACGCTTTAAAATCACCACGAGTACGCCCTCAGAGCAAAATTCTGCGTTCTGCAGATTTTGCTGCTGTGACGACCGTCACAGCCCCATGACGAGCGTCACACGGGTGATGACCGTCACACCCTTGTGACGACCGTCACGCAGCCCAGAACTGCAATCTGATATAACAGGGGTCGTGTTCCCTTCCACTCCCCCCATTATCACTTTCAAACTTCCAAAATTCATACCCCACTACGATTTTCGTCCTCCCCAATTGAACTATAAACCTCAACTCCAAATTCAACCTCCAAACCACCGTTCTGTCACATCTCCCTCTCTGCCGAAAAACCCCAAAACCTCTGAAACCTCTCCATCTTCAACAATGGCCGGAAACGCAGATATCAGCAACATTTCCTTCCCTGAGGGCGAGTTAGGCGAGAGACAACGAGCACAGTACATTGCATTTCATCAGAGGTCGCTCCAGCCAACTCACTACCCGCACCTTCCATCACTTACGGAGCTCGGACTCCTCGAAGGTGTAACCTGGATGCTTCAACGAGCAGGCATCTGGAACCTATGCTCCAACCCCCAGCCGACCTACGAACAGCTCACCCTTGAGTTCTTGAGTTCGTTCTCATACATCACCAGCAGCGGCGAACTCAACCAGCACTCAGGTGCCGCTTGTTTCCGGATGTTTGGCGTTAACTATCAGATGCACCAAAACCAGATTGCCGGCATCCTACAGCTACCCCGCGGCGACAACGCTCATCGCCGTATCACTGATCAGTTCCAGCACGAAGCCTTCACGCTGTGGTATCAGTTGACCGGCCTAAATGCCGATGGTTGGGACTCCCTACACGTCACTCACATCCATAACCCCGCCATCCGGTACTTCCACAGAGCGTTGAGTAACACCATCTTCGCCAGAGACAGCAACCACAAAGTGAACTCCAAGGAGCTCTTCTTTCTGCATTGCGTCTTCAACAATGAACCCGTCAACGCTGCCCCGTTCCTGCTGGCTCACATTCAGGCCAACTGCAACCGTGGCTCGAAGCCATTCTACTTTGGCGGGATTGTCACGGCGATTGCACTAGGGCTGAACCTTGGCGACCGCCTCCAGCACCTCCAATCCATCCCCTCGGTGTTCCTTGACACCAACCACTGCAGGGCCTCCCATCTCATCCGCTCCCGAGCTGACGGGAAATATCATCCGATTGTGCGTGGCAAGACCGTCCGAAGCATCATCCTTCCGTCCCGCACCCGCATCCATCCTGAGGACCGTACCAACTGGTTGTTCGACCTCACTGCCCCTCCTGCTGCCGCTGTTCCTACTCAGGACCCCACTCATGACTCCGAAGATGAAATCCAAGCCGAGTTGGACAGGTCCGAGCAGCTAGAGGCATCGCAGCCTCCTCCTCCAGTAGGTACATCATCCCGCCGCCGCCGTCACCATCCCGTGCCCGACTACACCGAAGAGGACCTCCGTCGCTCCCTAGACCAGCAGGCACAGATACTCACGATGCTGCAGCAGCAGAACCAGCGAGCTGACCAGTTCGAAGCTTGGCACCGGACTCAAATGCAACAACTTCACACCGGCCAAGCTACGATCACTGAGAGTCTAGCGAATCTGACCCTGCAGATCGAAGGACTCCGAGACACGGTCTACCACACTGGGGCCATGAGCTATGAGGATAGAGTAGCCCTTGCTAGAGCCAGAGGACGCCAGCATGGACGTGACAGAGGCCGGGACTAGATTTTCATTTTTTCCCTTCATTGTTTACTATATTTCAGTATTTTGTATTTTCATTTTCAGTTGTATCTCCCTCTCGCATGCTTCAAGAATCAGTGAGGACACTGATCGAGATAGTGTGGGAGCGGAGCCTTATTTCCACTGTATTCTGAACTTCCCTTATTTCCTGTATTTCCATTTCACTGCACTTTGAATTCTGGTAATATCTATTTTTACACTTTCTATTTCTAGCAAATAAAGCGCGTCTATATATTTTTCACGTTACGCAAACTATCCCCACATTATTCAACGTAAACAAAAACTTTCATTTGTTCCTCAAATGCAAAAGCATCACGAGAATGCACCTGAGTTCAAACTGAGTTTTGAAACTTCGAGGAAACGACAGTTCTAACAAAACCAGTATCGTCCAGACACCCTAGATCTCTAGTTTATGCGAGTCGGTTTCACCACCTACGTGTACCAAAGTTTCAAGTGTCTACGCAAACTCAACCCCAAGTAGTTTATACTAGCAGTCAGCACCATCCTAAAAACACCTCTAAGCGAGCGACCGATGTAAATAAGTGTATGATCTCCAAAAAGATGAAAAATCATGAAAAGAGAGCTAAAAAAGCCCAAGAATATAAGATACGTTTCCTTTTAAGTTAGGTGCTCCTCACCCGAGCATTTAGCCCAACGGCACGAAAAACCCATTGAAAAATCAATGACACCAAATTATGATCAATGAAGAAGATCAAAAACAAAAACGAGATCATATTCACTAACAAGTCGACTTGCCATGAGAGTGTGCGGACAACGGGCTTAATGTGATTGCGCTAGAACAAACAGGGTGAACTTGCCACGAGAACCTTGACACTAAGATACGGTAGCATTGATTGAGACCGATTTGCAATAAAAGGGAGACCTCCGGAGACTTGTAGTCCAGTGTCGTCGTGATACTCGTCTTGTTCCTACCAAGAATCCCGGTTTTTCCAAACTCCGCTGTCGCTTGCGCGAAAATAAGGTGCCGGCATGACAGAAGAGTCGCCACCTTTCGTTATTTATCCCTCAGAGCGGGAAAGGAAACGATCGGAAAAACCTGACGAATAAGGGTAAGACAAGGTCATCGCAACCATTGTCTGGGTTCGGGAGTCGGTTACGCAAGGGGAAGGTATTAGCACCCCTCACGTCCGTCGTACTCGACGGGATCCTCGCTTGTTTGTTTACTTGGACGGGTTGGTTATAATCTATCTACCTATCAAGGCTGGCTGAAAAAGAAAAGAAAAATGACTCGGCAAAGCGTCGCGCTTTATGCCTACGTATTCCCATCAGAGAATGAGAAATCAGAGTCAACGTAGTTCGGCTAACTACGGGTGATGGGGGAAAGGTTGCTCGCTAGGATATCGCATCCTATGCCTACGTACTTTCATCTGGTATGAAAGATCAGAGCAAACGTAGTTCGGGAAACTACTGAAAATATGGCTCAACTAGGAGGGAGACTATCAAGTCCTACTGTTATCATGCCATGGATTCATCCTATGATTGAGGTTTGAACAGGGAACTCCTAGATATTATCATGCATAGGTTTCAACCTAAAAGTCTATCATCAAATCCTCGTCAGAAGAAATGAGAGTCCTAAGGGATCATGTCAATGATACACCAAAACAGACAAAAACATCAGCTTTAAATGTAAAATGCATGCAATGCAAGTGAGGGAGGAAATGTGTGTGGGGTTTCAGCCTCCACAAGCTCATCTCGACCTCAAGCCAGTCATGGGATAACAGTAATCATACTGAAAATCAACAACATGCTATCAAGCAAAAACAGATAAAGGAAATGAAGTGCTATCAAGCAAACAACACACATGAGAAAGAATCATCTATTCTCTAATCCTAACCCTAATCACAGGATCTAAACAAACCTAAGCAAAGCTCTCAAGCAAGACTCTAAACAGGAGAAATCATTCCCAGTCTTCAAGCTTCAGAATAAGCTTACCAAAGAAAGGGAGCTAAGCAAGCAAGCTCATAGTGTCTTCCTCAGGAGAACACTAGGAGGTGTATACTCAGGAGTCATACCCTATGTGGCTCAACCACTGTGATCAGTTTACATCCCTCCTCAGGAGAGATTAAACTCACAAGCAGGCTCCAACATCACTGGATATTTAGGAAATCCTATCTGAACTAGTGGAACTAAGTGAATAGACCCATAGGACCTTCCTCAGGAAAGTACTAGGAGGCTTCCACTTAGGAGTTGTATCCCATGTGGCTCAACAACATGTGATCAGTTTACATTCCTCCTCAGGAGAAATTAAACTCACAAGTTGGCTCCAACATCATTGGATACTTGAGAAATCCTAGATCAACTAGTGGAACTAAATGAATAGACTCATAGGACCTTCCTCAGGAAAGTACTAGAAGGCTTCCACTTAGGAGTTGCATCCCATGTGGCTCAACAACAAGTGATCAGTTTACATTCCTCCTCAGGAGAAATTAAACTCACAAGTTGGCTCCAACATCATTGGATACTTGAGAAAGAGGTGAGAAGGAAGAATGAAAGTCATTCATAGTGCCTTCCTCAGGAAAGTACCATGAACTTCCTTCAAACTTCAGGCTCTCAAACCTCACAGACAGGAGATGAGACAAGCTCTGGGTCTCTGCATCTTGGTCTACAAGCTTCTCCTCATGATGCTCTCCATCAATATCCTCAAGGCAACACAAGCCCTTCATCAAATTCCTCAGAATGAACCCCACAGATGAACAGATAACCCACTGAACAAACCAAATTGTCAGGCAATCTCAGAAAACCTAAAAATACTAAACTAATGGAGAAAAAATTCTAACAAATATTCACAAGAGTCCTCAACACTTAATCATAACATTTACAAAGGTTTCTACCTAAAAATCAAGATAAAACTCAATCAAAGAAAGGAATCATCACCTATGCACAATTCTAAACCCTAATTAGACTATCCTAAGTCTACCCTAATTAAACTAACCAAGATTAATTCTAAAAAATCTAGAAAAAATCCTATGGGGAAGTATGACTAATCATCTAATTGCACCAAAAAGAATGGGTAAAAAAGATTAATGGAAAGTACTAAAACAATTCCTACAAAATCAAATATCAAAATGAAACAATTAAAAAGCTATTTAATTGGAAAATCTAATAAAAATATCAAACATAAAAATAAAATCTCAATTTTATTTTTATAATTTTCTACTCATTTTAATCTACTCATAGAAAAAAGAAGAAATTAAAAATCATTTTTTAACTATTTTTAATGAATTTTACAAAACAGAAAAATATTAAAAAGAAAATAAAAGAAATAAAATGAATTAAAAAAGGGGGGGGGGGCAGAAAGTAAAGCGCGCCAGTTCAATTAATTGGGCTACACAAAAAGGGGGGTGGGAAGAGAAACTCTGGGCCCAGAACGCCCTAAATGAAACGCGGCGTTTTATACATTTCAAATCTTCCCTCTCTTTTCTCAGACACGCTCACAGCCACACGATGGGGAGAATTAGTCAAGCTTTGAAACTTGATCCAACGGCCATCCGCTCGTCTTCTCCAAACGCCCTAGGGTTTTCAGAAACCCTAATCCCACGCACTCATCTTCCAGCTCCTCCATCTCCCTCCACAGGCCACGGCTCCACACGACTCCAACACAAAAAATCACCTACGTCTCAAGCCCTACACAACCATACGTAAAGTTTTCCATAACTCGCCCTAAATTGCCCTAACCGAAAGCACCAACACCATGGCACCACCATAGTCAACTGCTATCAAACTTCACCAAACTTCAACCTAATGATTTACAGATACACTACACGCTCCCCTTGCTATTCTAAACCAATTCATGCTAACTAGAACTCATCAAACAGTCAGTTCTTGCAAATTAAAGTTTTAAGGTTCTGCCATGGAACCTCATGGAATGAGCTATAACTTCTAGGGCTTAGTCATCTACCCTAACACAATCATTCTATACCTATAAAATGATCTATCTAAGCATAAATAAAGAGAAAGAGGGGAGTTCACCAACCTGTCAAGAAGCTATGGTGAGTGATGCTATGGCTCGAACCAAGGCTTGTAAATCCTTCAGGATGATCCTTTGATGATGGATAGCCTTCTGTTTGCACAATTCTTGAAGAAGAAGACTTGTAATGGAAGAATTCTTGAGTTGCTTCAACTTGAAGCAAGAGCTTTAATGGCTATCTCTCTCTCTCTCTCCTCTGACTTGATTCCAACTTTCACCAACCTTTCATCACTCTTTGATGCCCTCTTTAAATAACAATCCATGGAAGTCTCTAGATTCATCTAGAATGATGTGGAAGTTTCATGAATTTCTCCTTGAATGAGAAGTTAGTTATCTCATCTCCCATGCTTCAAGCCTTCAATTTGGTCTCAAAATGTCCTTATGTGAGTTATTGAATGAGGATGAGTGAAAAACAAGTGTATTTGTTGCTTATGTAGGGTTTTCTAACATTGCCTTCTTTCTTAAGTAACAAATTTCCAAAGGAAGTCCATTTTTGGAGCCTCAAATGAAAATTCTACTTAAACCAAAGTTCTTAAAATAGTTTTTCCAATCAAAATGATATATTGGATGACCTATTTTGGATTTGTGGATCTCCCAAATCACTTTCCAATTTCAACTTTTCAAAGTTATAAGTCATTTTTAGTTCATTTTTGACCAATCATGGAATCTTGTGCTATGAGCTTTTTCATCAATTTGTGACCTTCTTTCTAGACTTAAAATCACATTTTGAGCAACTTTCATGTTTTGAGTTTTTCCATTTGAGGCTTGGAAATAGGAGTTTTAGGCAATGGATAAAATGACCTATAACTGACAAATGACCAAAATACCCCTGCCTTGTTCAAACCATAAGTTGAGTTCCACAAATCCAATCAAGGACTTCTACCACTCAAATTAAAGCTAAGAACATCCTCTTCAACATTCATGTTGACCAAGAAACCATAGGAATCAACCTACTAGGTCAAAAGTTGTCTGGAAGTTGGGTGACTTTCAAGGACCCAGATTTACACACATCAACTGACCTGTAATTTGTCAAAACCATAACTTGAGCTCTGTAACTCCTATCAAGGACTTCCACCACTCAAATTAAAGCTTAGAACAAGCTCTACAACATTCATGTTGTGGGGAAAATGAGATATCAAACACATCTAGTGCTAAAACTGCCTGGAAGATAGGGATCAAATTAGGGTTTTTCACTGACAATCCTCAGAAACCCTAACTTGAAACTTCTCAAAACTCCTCAATCATGATGAGTTGGTCTAGTAATCATCTTTATAACATCTCTATGCATCATTCCATGATCTCATGGCCCTTGGATTGAGTCTCAACCTTCTCCAAGTCTTCAGTTATCCTAGGGTTGACCCAGTCAAGACCCTAATTCATCCATTCATGGTTGAATCTTCTGAATTCTTGCATAATGACCTCTCTGGGCTTCATGATGGCTTTCAAGACATCTCATAAGCTTTCTCAAAACATCAAGTTCATTCTCAAAGTCTCAAAATCATCTGAGGGGCACCCACAACTTTCAAACTGTGAAGCACACAACCCTGGTTTCAACCAACTCCTCTGAGGACCTCTTGAACTTTTTGATGAAGGTATCAACTTTCAAATACTCCATGAATGAATAAATGTTGGTCAAATTTTGGGGTGCAACAGCTGCCCCTATTCAAACGGCTTGGACCTGACTGGGTGAGAAGCGAACGGCTCTCAACCAATCAAGGTACGAGACGGTTGAATATCGGTAAACCCGAAAATTTGCCAACTGCACAAGCACACGGTACTCTGCGGAGAACAAATCTTTGAACACTGCAACACTAGCTGCTCAACAACTAGCTGGAGAGATACTGATCTGACATCGCTGCCAGAAACAAACATCATTCTGAGAGACACTCAACATCGCCGTCGTACCAACATCATCTCTGCTGGGGATTTAAGGAATCTGACATTGCCGTCAAACAAACATCCAACCTCGCTGCCTGAAACAAACATAATCTGACCTGGGGTTCACCCCTGGTGAATGGAACAAAAAAGTACACTTACATACCTGAAGCTACTCCGCTGGGAAGGAGAGACTTAACCGAGCACACTCTGATCTGGGGTTCACCCTCAGAACCATGACGAATATCGGAATACTGCTGCACACTGCCCGCCGTAGAACTTCAACATTAAAGATATATGAAACCCTGGCCCCTGGCCACTTCCAGCTTCAGCTAGAAAAGATCTTCAAGCACTTATGAAGATAGATGAAACCCTGGCCCCTGGCCACTTCCAGCTTCAGCTAGAAAAGATCTTCAAGCACTTATGAAGATAGATGAAACCCTGGCCCCTGGCCACTTCCAGCTTCAGCTAGCAAAGGTCTTCAAGTACTTCTGAAGATAAGCATCCTTGGCCTCCAAGGATGGCAACTCTGCAGGAGGTATCTTCGACTTCAGTCGGAAGAAAATGATCCTTGGCCTTCAAGGATACATGGATCTGCCTTCAGGCAACTCCGCCTCTGCTATAGAGCATCCGAGACTTCAGTCAGGGATATACTTCGGCCTTCAGCCCGAATATTGAATCCTAGGTCCTTCACGACCTTGGGGGATAACCTTGCCTTCAGGCACCTTTGCTTCAGCATAAGAAATCTGTGACTTTAGTCAGAGAAATGGTATCCTGAGCCACTCATGACTCCACGGGGATTCAAACACTTTGCCTACAGGCAAAACT
Organism: Lathyrus sativus; assembly: GCA_963859935.3. Classification (NCBI taxonomy): domain Eukaryota; kingdom Viridiplantae; phylum Streptophyta; class Magnoliopsida; order Fabales; family Fabaceae; genus Lathyrus; species Lathyrus sativus. The sequence goes on from OZ012735.1 coordinate 594,243,015, forward strand.
CCGCTTCAGCTGGAGAAACATCTTCGACTTCAGTCGGAAGACGTATCATTCACTTGATCGCAATCAATCATCACCTCAGGATAGCTGACTTGGTCTTCAGACTCACACGAATCACTCTGTTGTATCTACAACCCTGGAACCTTGTCTTCAGCCACCCGTTGCTTCATCCACACGGAAATCTGGCTTCACAGGAACCTTCTGATATCGCCTTCTGGCGCTTATGAAATCCATCTTCAGATTAGACATCATTGCTGGTGGAACATCTTCGACTTCAATCGGAAGACGTATCATTCACTTGATCGCAATCAATCATCACCTCAGGATAACTGACGTGGTCTTCAGACTCACATGGATCACTCTGTTGTATCTACAACCTCTGGAACCTTATCTTCAGCCACCCGTTGCTTCATCCACACGGAAATCTGGCTTCACAGGAACCTTCTGATATCGCCTTCTGGCGCTTATGAAATCCATCTTCAGATTAGACATCATTGCTGGTGGAACATCTTCGACTTCAATCGGAAGACGTATCATTCACTTGATCGCAATCAATCATCACCTCAGGATAACTGACGTGGTCTTCAGACTCACATGGATCACTCTGTTGTATCTACAACTCCGGAACCTTATCTTCAGCTACCGATTGATTCATCAATCTGGAAATCTGAACTCCCAGGAACCTTCCGATATCGCCCTCGGGCGCTTTACGACATCCATCTTCAGATTAGACATCGTTGTTGGAGCAGACATATCACGCTGCTACTTGCTTGACATCCTGTCAAGTCGTTGCTAACTAAAAGCAAACATGTCGGGTCACCGGACATAATCATCACGTTAACAACTCTGTTGAGGAGAGAGGAATGAGGGTTCACCCAAATAATCCTGACGACTCACTGGGGAAAAAGGAAGAAGGGTTCACCCAACGACCTTGTAGACTTTGCTGCAGAAAGACGAGAGAGTTCACCCAAACGACTTCAACAACTGCTGGGGAATAACGACAGAGCTCACTCAGACGATTCCTACCAACTTTACTAGGAAGCAAGTACTTCTGCACGGGGAAAGCGATAGATGCCCTGAACGACTTTTTGGGAAATGGCCCTTCTGGGGAACATAGCTGTCAGGCTACAAGACACTCATGTCATTAAGTTCTCAAACTTGCGGGATAAACAAACTTCAGCTTGCTGGACAATCCTTCGGGATCTGTTTGGGGGAACCTTCCATCTGCCAATCATGATTGTGCTCGACTGGGGACATCAATCTACCTGCCTGCTGCTGGGGAAATGCCAACCACCAGCTGGGGAAAAGACCTCCACTCTGTTGGGGATTCCGGAAATCACTTTGAACAAACAACTCCGGCGGGCGCTTCTGATAACCTTTCTGGAGACTTTATTCTGCTGGGTATTTCCAGGAATCTTCCTGGGCAACTCTTGCTGCGGATGCTACTGGGGAGCTCAAGAATCATCTTAAGCAAACAACTCGGGAAACTGTACTGAGGTCTTAAGAGTCATCTTAAGCAAACGGCCCTGCTGAGGAATTCGAGAATCATCTTGAACCGAAGACTTCGCTGGGGATCTCAAAAATCATCTTGAGCGAGCGAACTGCGGGGATCACACCGGGGTCTTTTAGAATCATCTAAGAAAACAACCTGGCTGGGGAGAACATCAAGAATCGTCCTGAGCAACCGGTCTTTTGGGATACACCTGTTCAACAAGGATGATAATGACCTAGATCATGTTTATGATGTGTATGCTTCTGCACTATGCCCCACACGGCGGGAATGATATGTATTTATGCTAAGTGTCATGCAATCATGCACAATGCTATGCAGTGTTGAATGCTATGCAGTCATGCACAATGATACGATCCCGTCAGCAAAATAAATGCCGAGGGGGGAATCCTCCTGTCAAGGAGAAAGAACCACTCAGGTAGAGGAATCATCCTGCTGAGGAGAATGTGAACACGCCAATATCAATTAGGCTCTGTCTGGGGAATCAATCTTCCGCGAACTGCTGCAGGGGAACAACTTCAGCTGACTGCTGCAGGGGATGAAGCTCTACGAGAACTTGGATCTGCTGATATCAATCGCTAGAATGAACTGCGTGGCCGTCTCGGCTACTCTTCTGGGGATAACTATTCCGTGGGGAACCAACTTCAGCTGTTCAACACTCCACTGGGGAAAAACCAATCATGATCTGATCCACTTCCCAGGATTCGGATCCCTTGGACATCTGCAGACTCGGCTGAGGAGGGAGAAATCATTCTGCTTTACTGGATAGAGTACGACTCTGGGGAAATACAGCATCGGCTGCTCCATGCTCTGCTGGGGAGAATTGATCATGATCTGATCAACTTCCAAGGATTCTGCTTTTCTGCGGACTCAGCCGGGGAGAGAAATCATTCTACTTCACTGAAGAGTACGACCCTGATGGGGAATTTCAATTCTGCTGGGGAAGAAAGAACCATCTGACTTCGGGGGAGAGTACAACTCTGCCGGGGAATACAACATCAGCTGTTCCAACACTCTACTGGGGAAGAAGGAATCGTCCAACTTCAGGAGAGAATACGGCTCTGATGGGGAATCTCAATTCTGCTGGAGACTTCAGTCTGGCACTATCAGTTACTGCATACTTCGGCATACGACTAGCTTCCTGCGAAACCTGCACTTGTGACCCGGTGCGGGGGAAAATCCTGCTTTAGTGACTTTACTGGGGAAACACGAGCTTCAGCTCCCGAACACTTCTATGAACTCTGCACTTGTGACCCGGTGCTGGGGAAAGACGAGCTACGGTACTCAATCATTCTTCGGCGCTTAACTCAGCTGATGAGGTGACGTTCCTTCAGGACGCGCCTGCTTGGGGGAAGAGAATCACCTCTACCTGGGGAAGACATATCAATGCTCACTATTCTGATTCTGATTCTACGGAGCAGAGATCACTGAACTCTGCTGAAGAAGGAGGACTCATCCTGCTTCGGGGATACGCACGACACATCTTCTGACGGGGTGCTACACCTGCAACGACACAAACAAACAGACAAGATACCCTCCTCAAAGGGGCCTATCAGGGTTATTATCTCGTGACAATGTTCAGTCAGTTAATTGTTTCAACAATCAATGGGCTTAGGCCCGCAAGTTTATGTATGCGCATTTTATCAAAAAACACATCGGCGTTATCATTCGCAAACAAAACAGGTAAATGCTAAACAGACAAGTAGAATTGCTGAATAATGTGCATTTTATTGATGATAAACCCCTGAATGGGCAAAAATGTTTTACAACAGAGGCAAGCTCCTGGAATGAGGAAGCCGCGCAAAAAAAAGAAAACACAAATATACATCAGTATATAAAAATGTCGGCAATCGAGGCGTGGACGAACACCATGAATTGATCCCTCTAAGACCCACTCGACTTCGATACTTCTCCGATGCTTCAGCTTTGGAAGAGATTGATTCAGATAAACGGCCCTCTGGTCTTCCGAACCACTAAACAATGAAAGTCCATACGCGGAACGCAGTCATTTGCTTATTCAAATCCCTAACTTTTGCGTGAACCGCCCTTTCGGGTTTTCAGTTCACCGGGATACCCTTTTTTGCCGAAGCCGCCCAGTGTAGGTTTTCGACTTCGCGGGTGTACATTTTTTCAATATATCCCTAATTTTTGCCCGAACCTTTTATTCTGTTTTTGGTTCGCCGGGATGCCCCTTTTTTGCCTGGACTCTTTCTTTTTTGTCCAGCGGGTCGCTTTCAAGCAAAGTATTTTTTAACTGCGTCCGCGTTCACCGGGGATGCAAAATCTTCACCATCCATCGTGGATAACAGCAAAGCTCCTCCCGAGAAGACCTTGCTGACGACATACGGCCCTTCGTAATTCGGAGTCCACTTGCCCCGGTGATCGGAGTGTGGCGGAAGAATCTTCTTCAGGACGAGATCACCCGTCTGAAAGCTTCGAGGACGCACCTTCTTATCATAAGCTTTCTTCATTCGGCTTTGGTACAGGCGACCAAATGCAATCGATGCTAACCTCTTCTCGTCCATCAGGCTGAGCTGGTTCAGGCGATTCGTCACCCATTCTGCCTCATCAAGCTTCACATCAACCAAAACTCGCAAAGAGGGAATCTCCACTTCTAGCGGTAGGACAGCTTCCATACCGTACACCAAGGAGAAAGGAGTTGCCCCGGTCGACGTACGCACCGTCGTACGATAACCGTGCAAGGCAAACGGCAGCATCTCGTGCCAATCTTTATACGTCACAACCATCTTCTGAACAATCTTCTTGATGTTCTTGTTGGCCGCTTCAACGGCGCCATTCATCTTCGGCCGATAAGGAGATGAGTTGTGGTGTTCGATCTTGAAACTCTGGCACAGCTCCTTCATCATCTTGTTATTCAAATTCGAACCATTATCAGTAATGATCCGCTCGGGAATTCCATAGCGACAGATGATGTCCCTCTTAATGAATTTAGCAACCACCTGCTTGGTCACATTAGCGTACGAGGCTGCCTCCACCCACTTGGTGAAGTAGTCGATAGCTACCAGAATAAAACGATGACCATTGGATGCGGTGGGCTCGATCTTGCCTATCATGTCAATGCCCCACATGGAGAACGGCCAAGGGGAGGACATGACATTCAAGGGGCACGGCGGCACATGAACTCTATCAGCATAAATCTGGCATTTATGACATTTCCTCGCGAATCTGAAGCAATCCGACTCCATAGTCAACCAGTAATATCCTGCTCTCAGGATCTTCCTCGTCATGGCATGCCCGCCGGCGTGCGTACCAAATGTGCCCTCATGGACTTCCTCCATGAGCATACTGGCCTCTTTCTCGTCTACACATCTGAGCAGCACGAGATCGTGGTTTCTTCTATACAGCACTCCATCAGGGTTGAGATAAAAGTTTCCAGATAGCCTCCTCAGAGTCTTCTTATCCTGGGTTGACGCACCCGCAGGATACTCCTTAGTCATAAGGAAGGTCTGGATATCGTGGAACCATGGCTTGCCGTCAGTGGCATCCTCGATTGCGAACACATATGCTGGTCTGTCAAGACGCGAAAGGACAATACTTGGAGCCTCATTCCAAAGATTGACCTTATACATTGAAGCCAACGTGGCTAAAGCATCAGCCATTTGATTTTCAGCCCGGGGTACATGATGAAGTTCTACTCGGTCGAAGAACGGAAGCAGCCTTCTGGCGTAATTCATGTACGGCACTAGATTCGGTTGACGAGTTTCCCACTCCCCTTTGATCTGATTGATTACAAGCGCTGAGTCACCATATATGTCTAGATTCTTGATTCTCAAATCAATTGCCTCTTCTAGACCCATAATACACGCTTCATACTCGGCTTCGTTGTTGGTAACTGGAAACGTCAGTCTCGCAGTAAACGGGATGTGGGATCCGTGAGGAGTCGTGATGATAGCCCCGATACCACTTCCATAGGAATTAACCGCTCCGTCGAATATCAACTTCCACTGAGACTTCCTATCTGGCCCCTCGTCGGGCAATGGCTCTTCGCAATCCTTTGCTTTGAGAAACATAATGTCCTCGTCAGGGAACTCGAACTTCATCGGCTGATAGTCTTCGATTGGCTGTTCGGCAAGGTAATCAGACAATACGCTCCCTTTGATGGCTTTCTGAGAGACGTACTGAATATCATATTCTGTTAACACCATCTGCCATCTGGCAATCCTGCCCGAAAGAGCCTGCTTCTCGAAGACATACTTGATCGGATCCATCTTCGAAATCAGCATAGTGGTGTGGTTGAGCATATACTGTCGTAGACGTTTGGCAGCCCAAGCTAATGCACAACACGTCTTCTCCAGCATCGAGTATCGAGATTCACACTCAGTGAACTTTTTACTCAAATAGTAAATGGCATGCTCCTTTCTGCCCGTCTCGTCGTGCTGACCGAGAACACACCCCATGCTATTCTCAAGAACTGTCAAGTACATGATTAATGGCCGTCCAGCCACTGGGGGTATCAAGATTGGAGGTTCTTGAAGGTACTGCTTTATCTTATCGAATGCCTTCTGGCAATCTTCATTCCAAGTAATCGCCTGATTTTTCTTTAACAACTTGAACATCGGTTCACAAGTGGCCGTGAGCTGAGAGATAAACCTTGCAATGTAGTTTATTCGGCCCAAGAAACCACGAACTTCTTTTTCTGTTCTCGGCGCTGGCATCTCTCGGATAGCTTTTATTTTTGCAGGATCAACTTCAATACCTCGTTCGCTAACGATAAACCCCAATAACTTTCCGGACCGCACCCCGAAAGTGCACTTGTTAGGATTCAGCCTCAGCTTGAACTTCCTAAGCCTTTCAAACAGCTTCAGCAAATTGACCAGATGCTCCTCCTCCGTTTGGGACTTTGCAATCATGTCATCAACATAGACTTCAATCTCGTGATGAATCATATCATGAAACAAAGTTACCATTGCTCGCTGGTAAGTGGCCCCTGCGTTCTTCAGACCGAAGGGCATTACCTTGTAGCAAAACGTGCCCCAGGGGGTGATAAACGTCGTTTTCTCCATGTCCTCCGGCGCCATCTTAATCTGATTGTAACCGGAGAAGCCATCCATGAACGAAAACACGGAAAACTGGGCTGTATTGTCGACCAACACATCGATATGAGGCAACGGGAAATCATCCTTAGGGCTCGCCCTATTCAAGTCCCGATAATCGACGCACATACGTACCTTACCGTCCTTCTTCGGTACAGGCACTATGTTGGCGACCCACGGAGGGTAGGTGGTGACAGCTAGAAATCCTGCGTCCAACTGCTTCTGGACTTCTTCTTTGATTTTTACAGCCATGTCTGGTCTCGTCCTCCTGAGCTTCTGCTTGACCGGAGGGCAATCTTCTCGCAACGGCAAGCGATGAACCACGATATCAGTGTCAAGTCCGGGCATATCCTCATACGACCAAGCAAAGACGTCACTATACTCTCGAAGCATCTCGACCAGTCTATGCTTGACATCATTCTGCAGCGCAGCCCCAACTCTGACATTCCTGATAAGCTCCTCAGAACCCAGATTTATGATCTCAATCTCCTCCTCATGAGGCAGAATAACCTTCTCCTCTTGTTTCAACAAGCGGGCCAACTCTTCCGGAAGGTCCTCGTCTTCATCAATCTCATCTTCGGCTTGATAGATCGGGCAATCAAAGTCGCAGTGAGCCGTAGAGGGTCCAGAGTCGATGTCGTCTGTTACGTGGATCCTGCAATAACAAGGGTTAAGTTTAAAGCAGGAATATGCAGGTTAGCACGAGCCTCGTCGCCCTTTTGCTGTTTTTCAAAACAAGCATAAAATATGAATAACAGAGAACACAATATTTGATTACGAAGAAAACGCCTTTTTATTTATTGATAAAATGTATACACATAATCCAACAAGGCCCTGACAGTAAAACCACTATGCCCCGGGCAGGACATAGGGTTGTACAAAGATTGTAAAAAGCAAATCATTACTCTTCACTTGTCAGTTCGATAATCTCCTTGATGGTCCAGTTGTGAAGGCGCTCGCCTGGTTTGCTCGGTTGAATCCAGGCATCGAGATCACAGTCACTGTCTCCGCTGTCCTCCGACGCTGCGTTGACACTTTCGAATATTACTCCTCCTTTGGTGAATAGGATCGGCCCCTTTCCACGAGATGAGCTACCAGAAGAAGTTGAAGCTTCAGCTTCAGGAGAATATCCCAATCCAAACTTATCCTGTTTGAATGGTATATCCAAGACGTGCCCCCAGCCTGGGGTAGAACCGGCTTCGACAACAGCCCTAGCTTCCTTGAACGAGGAGAGGTTCACCTCTTGCTTCTCTGCAACAACGGGAGCTACTTCCTTCACCTTGACGGTCTCAAACGCCTGGCAAAGAGTCTCATGGATCTCGCCATCCATTTCGACATACTTGAAGGACGACAGGTGGCTTACCATGATGTCCTCCTCTCCGCAAACTGTCACTATGCTGCCCCCAACAGCATATTTAAGCTTCTGGTGCAACGTGGACGTTACGGCACCAGCAGCATGAATCCACGGCCGACCTAAGAGGCAACTATAGGCGGGCATGATATCCATAATATAGAACACTGCATTAAACGTCTCTGGACCGACTTGAATCGGCAGGGTCAATTCTCCAAAGACGTGGCGTTTGGTTCCGTCAAAAGCCTTCACGACCAGATCACTGGGCGTGCACAGCAGTCCCCGGGTATCCAACTTCATTAGTGCTTTCTTCGGAAGCACATTCAGCGAGGAGCCCGTATCTACTAGGACATGTGACATAATCGTGCCCCTGCACTCTATCGAGATGTGCAAGGCATGGTTGTGGTCTCTTCCCTTGGGCGTCAGCTCCAAATCTGTAAAGCCCAGCCCATTACCAGCGTTGACATGGGCTACCACTTCCTCAAGTTGGTTAACTGATATCTCCTGCGGCACGTAAGCAGCATTCAATACTTTCAGCAACGCGTTGCGGTGTGCTTCAGAACACAGCAACAGGTTGAGAATTGAGATCTTTGACGGAGTTTGGTGAAGATGATCTACAATCTTGTAGTCACTTTTCCTGATCAGCCGCATGAACTCTTCGGCGTCTTTAACCAACAAGTCTTTTTCTGCCCCCGCAGGAACCTCTTCAACGGCTTTACCTTTGCCTTTGTCAGCAGCATCAGCCCTGACTACCTTCTCTGCCGCACCCTCTGCCGGCGCGAACACTCTACCACTTCTGGTGATACCACTGGCCTCAGCAAGATTCTGCGCAGTCGATCTGGGCGGCTCAATCTCTACCTTCTGGCCATTACAATATACTTCAGCGCCGTAATGCCATGGCACGGCATTGGTACTCTCGAACGGGATTGGTCCAGCCCTGGTGATGGTAATAGTAGGCGGACGAGGTGCAGATATAGTGATAGGGTGGCGAGGAATGGTGATGGTAGCAACTTCGTCCGCCTGCTTCAGCACGACTTCCCCTGACGCATTCTCAATGCTTCGACTAAACTGCAAAATACCCTCGGTCATCAGACTCTGGATACCTTCACTCAACTGCTCACACCCGTCAGGAAGTGTAGCACATGCCATACAAAATTCCCCACATCCGGGAAAGAAACCTTTCTTCAGCAGTTTAGCCTTAACAAAGCTCAATGGCGTTTTCAAATCTCTGACATCAGTCAGCAAGTCTGAATTCTCTTCAGTGATGACAGCATTTACTTCGCCCCCCCTATGATGAGGCATCGGATTCTTGGTGACGTTGGGCACGTTGTCAGAAAAATTTATTATCTTGGCGTCAATCATGTCCTGGACCTTATGCTTAAAAGCTTTGCAGTTCTCAACTGTATGGCCAGGTGCCCCAGAATGAAATTCACATGTAGCATTAGCATCATACCCGGGTGGTGGTGCCCCTGTCAAGGGAGCTAGCGTCCTCTTCTGAACTAGTTGGAGCTGAAGCAACGTCTGCAGAAGCTGGGCATACGACATAGGAGGAGTTTCCAAATGACGGTTTGCGAGGGGACCCCGATGCTGATATTTCTTATATCCCGGATTATTCTGTTGCTGAGGCTGCTGCTGCGGCTGAGGGGGAGCAACTGGGATGTTTATGCTAGCGATCTGAGACTGAGGGCCCTTGCCCTTTCTCCTAGCATTAGAGACAGCACTGGCATCGCCCTCTCGGCGTTTGCCAGTATAAGGTTTCTTGCTGGCTCCTCCAGATGAGGATGATTCGCCTTGAATCTTGCCGATCTTTATACCATTTTCAACATGCTCGCCCAAAGTGATGAGGGCCGAGAAAGTCCCGGACATGCCACTAACCAACTTCTCATAATAGACTCCGGGAAGAGTGGCCACGAACATCTGTACCAACTCACGCTCAACCATCGGCGGTTGAACCCGAGCAGCCAATTCACGCCACCGCTGGGCGTACTCTTTGAAGCTTTCATTGCTACGCTGCGAGAGATTCTGAAGCTGAACTCGGTTGGGAGCCAAGTCGCTATTATACTGATAGTGGAGAACAAATGCTTCAGCGAGATCTTTCCACGTTCGCACAGCAGCGGGTTCCAAACCCATATACCATTCAAGCGATGGGCCAGAAAGACTATCCTGAAAGAAGTGCATCAGCAACTTCTCATCATCAGAGTAAGCAGACATCTTCCTGTAATACGATCGGAGATGAACACGGGGACAAGTAGTGCCTCTATACTTCTCAAAGATAGGCACCTTAAACTTGTGAGGTACTTTAAAGTCAGCAATCAGCCCAAGTTTGGACATGTCAACGCCCAATGTGTTCTGATTTTCTATATCTCTCATTTTATCTTCCAGTGCCTTGAACCTGAGTCTAGCCTCAGCAGTCAACTCAGCCTCTACACCTCTCTGAGAGAAAATGTCGTCCTGATGGTCCTCCAGCCACGGTTGAGGCACCACCATATTTCCTGCACCAACATTGCCCACGGTAACATTGGCTCCTAAACCACCATTGACGGCGCCCGCCGCATTAAGTCCGAGATTAGTCATAAGATTGCCGTTAGCACTACCGTTGCCCCCGGCAGCAGGAACAACGTTCTGAGGAGTATCCACTTGAGGAGGAGTGGGCACGGCCCCGCCGTGAAGAATTCCATTGCTGTCAACCCTGGAGATGAGAGGTTGAACCAAAGTACGAAGTTGCTCTTGCCCGTTCGCAACTACTTGCATCAGCTCCATAAAACGATCCATTCTTTCACGAAGCTCCTGAACATCTGATTGAACCTGGTCCATGATTCTCGTTTGATTGGCGCGAGTCGAGTAACGGTGGATGAATCTTTGATCAATCCTGAAAGCAGCTCGGAACCGGAGTACCTGAAAAACCTGTCAAGATTAAAGGTTAGGAAAAGCAACAGAATGTATGTCATGCAAGAATGCTTCATGCAAATGCATGCGTGAGTCTGTGTGCTTGAGAGATTTCCCCGATCCTGGCATCTGCTGACAATAATAAGGAGAGGAATCTGGGCCCAATCATGGAGACAGCAACCTCACAGACACACGCTAATGGAATGATTATGCAAGCTAATGCAAAATGCAGGCATGCAACAATATATCCAAGGCTGCTGTGGAGATTCGATGTCGACAGTCACTGCTGAGAAGGAAACCCCGGTGTAAACCCACTGATCTGATCTGTTGTGAATAACCATCTGGTAGGATCGAGATCAAAATTCTGCTCTGACAAGAACGAAGGCCTGATAATAAAGACCCCGGATGCAAGATCAAGGAATATCTGTTGGAGAAGTCTTCGGACCCCAAGTCAAAAATCTGCCCTCTCAAGAACAAATGCACAGCTGCTGATGAGATCTTCAAACCCTACTCAAAAATCTGCCCTATCAAGAACAAAATAACAACTGCTGGCGAGATCTTCAGACCCCCCTCAAAATCTGCTCCATCAAGAACAAATAACAATTGCTGATGAGATCTTCAGACCTCACTCAAAAATCTGCCCTATCAAGAACAAAATAACAACTGCTGGCGAGATCTTCAGACCCCCCTCAAAATCTGCTCCATCAAGAACAAATAACAATTGCTGATGAGATCTTCAGACCTCACTCAAAAATCTGCTCCATCCAGAACAAATAACAACTGCTGATGAGATCTTCAGACCTCACTCAAAAATCTGCTCCATCCAGAACAAACCTCTGATAATAATACACTGGTCAAAGCCTGCTCTATCAAGAACAGACCAACATCCGATGATAAGATCCTCTGATCAAACCGTTGCTCTATCAAGAACATATCTGCAACTGAGAACCCAACATAACTGATTCACTGTCAAGAAAACCAGGTAGTCTGAAGGTATAAGTTTCCTGCAATATCCCGACCCCACTCACAGGTATGATGGACCTAATCCACGGACAAAGGTACGGCATCCTATGCGGTCGTCAGCGTCACAGACATTCATGAGTGACAATACGATTCCCAGAAGGAGTGGCATCGTCAAGTCGTGAAGAGGCCTCTCTTAGCTGACTTCCAAATGATCGGTCCCCAGAGTCGACAATCCTCACGTCTGGACTCCCCTCAGATCCTCAGGACCGGAAAGGAGCACCTCTGCAAGAATCTCGTCTGAGCGCAGATTTTCGTAGGGAACTGTGCCTGTTCAACAGACAGGTTCGTCTACTACTTCTCCACAACTATATCTAGGTGTGTACTCAAAGCCCAGGTCCGGCTTTTCACTCACAGTAACATCCCTCTCCCACAGCAGCACAGATAATCATATCAAACTGGAAATAAATGCGGGAAATAAAATGCGGGAAGTAAAAATGCGATAAATAAACGCAACCCAACAAGCAAACACACAAACGATAGGATTGACTCTCATAGGGAACCGGAGAACCAGAGATTCTGGGTTCGATCCCCAGCAGAGTCGCCAGCTGGCGCTTGCGCGAAAATAAGGTGCCGGCATGACAGAAGAGTCGCCACCTTTCGTTATTTATCCCTCAGAGCGGGAAAGGAAACGATCGGAAAAACCTGACGAATAAGGGTAAGACAAGGTCATCGCAACCATTGTCTGGGTTCGGGAGTCGGTTACGCAAGGGGAAGGTATTAGCACCCCTCACGTCCGTCGTACTCGACGGGATCCTCGCTTGTTTGTTTACTTGGACGGGTTGGTTATAATCTATCTACCTATCAAGGCTGGCTGAAAAAGAAAAGAAAAATGACTCGGCAAAGCGTCGCGCTTTATGCCTACGTATTCCCATCAGAGAATGAGAAATCAGAGTCAACGTAGTTCGGCTAACTACGGGTGATGGGGGAAAGGTTGCTCGCTAGGATATCGCATCCTATGCCTACGTACTTTCATCTGGTATGAAAGATCAGAGCAAACGTAGTTCGGGAAACTACTGAAAATATGGCTCAACTAGGAGGGAGACTATCAAGTCCTACTGTTATCATGCCATGGATTCATCCTATGATTGAGGTTTGAACAGGGAACTCCTAGATATTATCATGCATAGGTTTCAACCTAAAAGTCTATCATCAAATCCTCGTCAGAAGAAATGAGAGTCCTAAGGGATCATGTCAATGATACACCAAAACAGACAAAAACATCAGCTTTAAATGTAAAATGCATGCAATGCAAGTGAGGGAGGAAATGTGTGTGGGGTTTCAGCCTCCACAAGCTCATCTCGACCTCAAGCCAGTCATGGGATAACAGTAATCATACTGAAAATCAACAACATGCTATCAAGCAAAAACAGATAAAGGAAATGAAGTGCTATCAAGCAAACAACACACATGAGAAAGAATCATCTATTCTCTAATCCTAACCCTAATCACAGGATCTAAACAAACCTAAGCAAAGCTCTCAAGCAAGACTCTAAACAGGAGAAATCATTCCCAGTCTTCAAGCTTCAGAATAAGCTTACCAAAGAAAGGGAGCTAAGCAAGCAAGCTCATAGTGTCTTCCTCAGGAGAACACTAGGAGGTGTATACTCAGGAGTCATACCCTATGTGGCTCAACCACTGTGATCAGTTTACATCCCTCCTCAGGAGAGATTAAACTCACAAGCAGGCTCCAACATCACTGGATATTTAGGAAATCCTATCTGAACTAGTGGAACTAAGTGAATAGACCCATAGGACCTTCCTCAGGAAAGTACTAGGAGGCTTCCACTTAGGAGTTGTATCCCATGTGGCTCAACAACATGTGATCAGTTTACATTCCTCCTCAGGAGAAATTAAACTCACAAGTTGGCTCCAACATCATTGGATACTTGAGAAATCCTAGATCAACTAGTGGAACTAAATGAATAGACTCATAGGACCTTCCTCAGGAAAGTACTAGAAGGCTTCCACTTAGGAGTTGCATCCCATGTGGCTCAACAACAAGTGATCAGTTTACATTCCTCCTCAGGAGAAATTAAACTCACAAGTTGGCTCCAACATCATTGGATACTTGAGAAAGAGGTGAGAAGGAAGAATGAAAGTCATTCATAGTGCCTTCCTCAGGAAAGTACCATGAACTTCCTTCAAACTTCAGGCTCTCAAACCTCACAGACAGGAGATGAGACAAGCTCTGGGTCTCTGCATCTTGGTCTACAAGCTTCTCCTCATGATGCTCTCCATCAATATCCTCAAGGCAACACAAGCCCTTCATCAAATTCCTCAGAATGAACCCCACAGATGAACAGATAACCCACTGAACAAACCAAATTGTCAGGCAATCTCAGAAAACCTAAAAATACTAAACTAATGGAGAAAAAATTCTAACAAATATTCACAAGAGTCCTCAACACTTAATCATAACATTTACAAAGGTTTCTACCTAAAAATCAAGATAAAACTCAATCAAAGAAAGGAATCATCACCTATGCACAATTCTAAACCCTAATTAGACTATCCTAAGTCTACCCTAATTAAACTAACCAAGATTAATTCTAAAAAATCTAGAAAAAATCCTATGGGGAAGTATGACTAATCATCTAATTGCACCAAAAAGAATGGGTAAAAAAGATTAATGGAAAGTACTAAAACAATTCCTACAAAATCAAATATCAAAATGAAACAATTAAAAAGCTATTTAATTGGAAAATCTAATAAAAATATCAAACATAAAAATAAAATCTCAATTTTATTTTTATAATTTTCTACTCATTTTAATCTACTCATAGAAAAAAGAAGAAATTAAAAATCATTTTTTAACTATTTTTAATGAATTTTACAAAACAGAAAAATATTAAAAAGAAAATAAAAGAAATAAAATGAATTAAAAAAGGGGGGGGGCAGAAAGTAAAGCGCGCCAGTTCAATTAATTGGGCTACACAAAAAGGGGGGTGGGAAGAGAAACTCTGGGCCCAGAACGCCCTAAATGAAACGCGGCGTTTTATACATTTCAAATCTTCCCTCTCTTTTCTCAGACACGCTCACAGCCACACGATGGGGAGAATTAGTCAAGCTTTGAAACTTGATCCAACGGCCATCCGCTCGTCTTCTCCAAACGCCCTAGGGTTTTCAGAAACCCTAATCCCACGCACTCATCTTCCAGCTCCTCCATCTCCCTCCACAGGCCACGGCTCCACACGACTCCAACACAAAAAATCACCTACGTCTCAAGCCCTACACAACCATACGTAAAGTTTTCCATAACTCGCCCTAAATTGCCCTAACCGAAAGCACCAACACCATGGCACCACCATAGTCAACCGCTATCAAACTTCACCAAACTTCAACCTAATGATTTACAGATACACTACACGCTCCCCTTGCTATTCTAAACCAATTCATGCTAACTAGAACTCATCAAACAGTCAGTTCTTGCAAATTAAAGTTTTAAGGTTCTGCCATGGAACCTCATGGAATGAGCTATAACTTCTAGGGCTTAGTCATCTACCCTAACACAATCATTCTATACCTATAAAATGATCTATCTAAGCATAAATAAAGAGAAAGAGGGGAGTTCACCAACCTGTCAAGAAGCTATGGTGAGTGATGCTATGGCTCGAACCAAGGCTTGTAAATCCTTCAGGATGATCCTTTGATGATGGATAGCCTTCTGTTTGCACAATTCTTGAAGAAGAAGACTTGTAATGGAAGAATTCTTGAGTTGCTTCAACTTGAAGCAAGAGCTTTAATGGCTATCTCTCTCTCTCTCTCCTCTGACTTGATTCCAACTTTCACCAACCTTTCATCACTCTTTGATGCCCTCTTTAAATAACAATCCATGGAAGTCTCTAGATTCATCTAGAATGATGTGGAAGTTTCATGAATTTCTCCTTGAATGAGAAGTTAGTTATCTCATCTCCCATGCTTCAAGCCTTCAATTTGGTCTCAAAATGTCCTTATGTGAGTTATTGAATGAGGATGAGTGAAAAACAAGTGTATTTGTTGCTTATGTAGGGTTTTCTAACATTGCCTTCTTTCTTAAGTAACAAATTTCCAAAGGAAGTCCATTTTTGGAGCCTCAAATGAAAATTCTACTTAAACCAAAGTTCTTAAAATAGTTTTTCCAATCAAAATGATATATTGGATGACCTATTTTGGATTTGTGGATCTCCCAAATCACTTTCCAATTTCAACTTTTCAAAGTTATAAGTCATTTTTAGTTCATTTTTGACCAATCATGGAATCTTGTGCTATGAGCTTTTTCATCAATTTGTGACCTTCTTTCTAGACTTAAAATCACATTTTGAGCAACTTTCATGTTTTGAGTTTTTCCATTTGAGGCTTGGAAATAGGAGTTTTAGGCAATGGATAAAATGACCTATAACTGACAAATGACCAAAATACCCCTGCCTTGTTCAAACCATAAGTTGAGTTCCACAAATCCAATCAAGGACTTCTACCACTCAAATTAAAGCTAAGAACATCCTCTTCAACATTCATGTTGACCAAGAAACCATAGGAATCAACCTACTAGGGCAAAAGTTGTCTGGAAGTTGGGTGACTTTCAAGGACCCAGATTTACACACATCAACTGACCTGTAATTTGTCAAAACCATAACTTGAGCTCTGTAACTCCTATCAAGGACTTCCACCACTCAAATTAAAGCTTAGAACAAGCTCTACAACATTCATGTTGTGGGGAAAATGAGATATCAAACACATCTAGTGCTAAAACTGCCTGGAAGATAGGGATCAAATTAGGGTTTTTCACTGACAATCCTCAGAAACCCTAACTTGAAACTTCTCAAAACTCCTCAATCATGATGAGTTGGTCTAGTAATCATCTTTATAACATCTCTATGCATCATTCCATGATCTCATGGCCCTTGGATTGAGTCTCAACCTTCTCCAAGTCTTCAGTTATCCTAGGGTTGACCCAGTCAAGACCCTAATTCATCCATTCATGGTTGAATCTTCTGAATTCTTGCATAATGACCTCTCTGGGCTTCATGATGGCTTTCAAGACATCTCATAAGCTTTCTCAAAACATCAAGTTCATTCTCAAAGTCTCAAAATCATCTGAGGGGCACCCACAACTTTCAAACTGTGAAGCACACAACCCTGGTTTCAACCAACTCCTCTGAGGACCTCTTGAACTTTTTGATGAAGGTATCAACTTTCAAATACTCCATGAATGAATAAATGTTGGTCAAATTTTGGGGTGCAACATCCGCGAACGAAGAAGCAGCCTCGTGCTTGCCGACTTTTCCACGTTTTACTTGAGGACAAGCAAAGATTCAAGCTTAGGGGAGTTTGATAACACGAAATCATATAGATATTTTCATGCATAATTCAACTAAAGTCTAACCGTTTTCGATCCGATTTCGGGTTATTTCCATGTATTTGTCTGATGTTTTTGCAGGTATTCAACGATCACATCTAAACAAGGCAACATGAAGAAAAGAAGCAATCCCAGATGAAATATGGACGAAAAAGGAGTGAAAACACAATGAAAAGCGCAGCAGACAGTTTTTGCTGATGTGACGACCGTCACAGATGCATGACGACCGTCACACGGGTGACGACCGTCACACCTTGTGACGACCGTCATGCAGGCAAAAACGCCCCACTCAGATTACACGTCAAAAGAGCAGTTCCAATTCCCATTAAATTGTCCACTACTCCCTAAATTATCTGCCTCAAGGTCCATCATCCTTAGAGGTAACCATTGGGATTCCACTTCTATAAAAAGGGAAGCAGGGGACTTCAAAAAGGGGAGCTGCATTCATACCACGAAGTGCTGCCAAATTTAATTTCCAGAGCAAATTTTCTTTCAGTTATTATTTGTATCCATTTCTCCAGTTTTATTTGTATCCCTTTCCTTTATTTCCCTGCCATTTTCCTCATTCCCATTTCCGCTCTTTTGTAACTGTTACTGCACTGTACGATCGAATTGGAACTAAAGACAGAATCCTGCCAACATCTGTGGAGGATCTGCCCAAAGGCCAATTGGCATTATTTACAGGTTTTCATTTTGATCGACTTCTATTTTATCATAATGCAATTTATTATTTATTATTATTATTTATGTTTTGCTTTTCCAAATTCCATGTCTAGCTAAACTTAGGTAATCGATATGTAGTAATAATTCGAATGGGATTTGATAACTCTTGTTTGAAAACTTTCTTTTCACAAAAATAACTTATGGTCTAAGTGTTTAAAATTGATTTACGAAATAAACTTCGTCGCGAAAGCGAGAACTTATTGTAAAGTAGTTTTGCCACGAAAGTGGGAAATTAATTAAGATACGAACCAACAAGCGAAAGTTGCGGTAAGGTCAGATAGTAAACACTAGGAATTTGTTTTAATAACAGCGAAAGCACTTTAAAACGAATTAGAACTTAGAGATTTCCAAAAAGTAATTTTAACCCCGAACGGAATACGAAAGTGTACGTTAGGCCCTTAGGATTATGATTAGCGTCAATAACCATTGTGAGACGAGAGTCTTCAAATCTCCATTTTCTGCTTAAATGAACTGTGAAAACTATTTCCTACACCAGTAACTTATCAAATCCCTGAAGAACACAATTACTACGTATCGATTCAATTAATTAAAATCTAAATAGTAATCTTAGTTTCCCCTTTTAGTGACAATCTTATTCCCTTAAAACATATTCTACCTAGCTAAACATAGTAACTCCCGAGAACACTAGTTTGATTACGAGTCCCTGTGGGATCAATATCTTTTATTACTACGCGATAGACTGTGCACTTGCAGTTAGTTGTATTAGACATAGAAAGTCGCGATCACATTGCGAGATGCCTCGCCACTATAAGACTTTTCTTGTGTGACCCTTCTTCTTACAGTGATAATATCGAATACCAGATGCCTCGCCACTATAAGACTTTTCTTGTGTGACCCTCCTGCTTACAGTGATAGCATCGAATACCAGATGCCTCGCCACTATAAGACTTTTGCTGACTTTTTCTTTTCTTCTTGTCGAACTTACCATCCTTTCGTAAGAATTTTCCCTTAACGGCCAAACCTTCACCAACCATCAAAGGTTTATGCACCTTTCGTTTTTTCAAGTCCTAAGAATACAAGGCTGATTGAACTTCTTCAAAGCTCAGGGACTCCCTTCCATACAAGAAAGTTTCTTTGAACTGAGCATATGTTCTGGGATAAGCATACAATAACAATAGTGTTTGATCTTCATCATCGATCTTCACATCAATATTTTCAAGATCAAGAATCAGCTTGTTGAACATGTCCAACTGCCCAGTCAACACTTTTTCTTCACTTATCATGAACGAATACAAAGCTTACTTCAGGTAGAGTCGACTCACCAGAGATTTGGTCATGTACAAACTTTCAAGTTTCAACCATAACCTCGATGTTGTAGTCTTCTTTGATACGTCTCGAAGAACCTTATCACCAAGGCTCAACAATATTGAGTTGTGGGTTTTCTCTATCATGGTCGTCTTTTCTTTTCCCATTAACGCAACGTCCATGGCTGCCTCTCCCTTCAATGCTTCCAAATAACCTTGCTGAACCAGTAATACTTTCATCTTGAAGCGTCACAGACCGAAGTTGTTCACTCCGGTGAACTTTTCAATATCATAGTTTGTTGAAGGCATCTTCTCTACGCTCACCGCACCAATTTTTTGTAAATTAGGATGTCTTAAAATAAAATATACTCGGTTTCTTTATGAGCAAAAAACACACAAGGGTTATGGTTAAGGAAAAATAAGGAGAACAACAAGGATTGGTTATAAATTCTATTCTTTAATTTCTCTATAAAACATATTACAAGTACTCAAGAATAACAAATAACCCTCTCACCCCAATTAGATTTTGTCACACCACACATAAGATGAGAGACTTTATTTATAATAAAACCTAACATACTAAACTAATGAGTTTTTTTAACAATTACCCATTACAAGCTAACTTAGGGTACAAGCTAACTTAAACAATTGAATCCATAACACAATGTCTAATTCGATAACTACATACTAGAACATAATTTGATTATAGCATGTAGGTCTTCGACAACAACATGTGAGCAAACTTCGATGATATGTTAACTAGAGTTTGATCCAATATTTCACAGCTTATGGCCCATAAAACTTATCTAAATATAACATGTAAGAAACCTTTCACAAGTAAAATAAGTTAGCTTATAATTTATAATTCATATTTTGAATTTGTACACATTTTAATCCTTACAATCAATGCTTCACGTATATATGTTTATTACAAAGTTTGAGAAAGAAAAAATAAATCATAAAATGCTAAACAAACTTCTCCATTGAAAACAACTATATAATTAGAAAACGTAATGGTAAATACATCTTATCACTCCATAAATTTTAGTTCAGCGGGTAGCAATATTGATATGTTAGACGCCAACGCTAAAGTTCAAATCATAACTATCACAATTGTGTGAGTTTCTAGTGGTGGAAGAAAACCTTATCAATCTAAAGGCTTCAAATAAATTTGCACACCATATTTAGGCTTAATAGTAAGGACAGTGATTGGTGCATGTTTATAATTCTAGAAATAGTGAAGCTAAACTTAGAAACCAACATTGCCAATATAATTTTAGCTTCCATCATAGCAAATGATTGTCCAACACAATTTCTTGGGCCAGAAGCAAAAGGTAAGAAACGACCAGGCATGAATGACTTTGAAGCAAATCTTTGTGGATTGAATTCATTTGCATCTTTTCCCCATAATTCTTCACTATGATGAATAGCCAATACTGGAACCCAAACTGATAAGCCTTTAGGAATAAAAAGATCACCTAAAACAATATCTTGAAAAGTCATTCTAGGAAGTAGGGTTGCTGGAGGATAAAGTCTCATTGACTCATTGATTACCATATGCATCTACAAAGATTAAACTATAAATTAGTATTTTGTTAATGAAAAAATAATAATAATACATGAATACAATCATACCGAAGAAAGATAGTCTTTGAAAACCTGCAAATTAAGCTACCGCAAATAATTCAAAATTTATTATAGTAAAATCGTGACTAAATAAAGATTTATAAAATATTTATCATGGTTAAACTACAATTGATCTTCATAGAATTTTCAAAAACTTAAACTCATCTATCTAAATTCGATGAGATAGTTAGAGATCTATTCTAATTTAATTAAAAATTTTAAATATGAATATAGCCATGGATATTGAAGTATTAAAATATTTTTAATAGAAAGAGTGGTTACCCTCAAATATGTGAGTTCCTATTATATAATTTATATGCAAAAGATGTTTCACTTTTTATAGTTATAATTCTTTAAGGTAATGTTGATTATATGACCATATTTTAAAAAATCTATAGCCTACTAAAAGTAATCATTACTATACTTTACTCCTTGATTTTTCTATTGTGCCTTCTCACCTCTATGAGTTGAACAAATATAATAAAATATGAATGAAGTGGGTAGCTATACTTCACTCTTTGTTACTATCTTAATTCATTTTTAATTATTGTTTTAGGATTATTTACACTCATTCGATACAATAATAAATTTTATTATTTATGACACATTTATTTTTTATTTTTTATAATACTAATAACTATTTATACATTGTATTATATATTTTTATCTCTTTGTCGGAAAAATAATTACCACGAAGAACATAAAATCTTTAAAAAAATAATATTTAAAAAAGAGAATACTAACCACATTGAGCTTAGAGAGTTGATCAACAGAAGGCATTCCTTGATTGAAAATCTCTTTAACTTCACTTCTAACTTTTTCTTGCCAAGTTGGATTACTAGCTAACAACATAGCAGTCCATGTGAGTAAGAGTGCAGTTGTTTCATGTCCAGCAAAGAAGAATGTCTTGCATTCATCCATAACTAATTGTAGGTTTAAGTTACCACTCTTTTGATATTCATCTAAAAGCATTCCCAATAAGTCATTTTCATGAGAATTGCTTCTTTCCATTTCCACACAATCTTTTCTACTTTGTATTATCTCCATCAAGAGTCTCTCCACTTCCATCTTTGTTCCGGTATGGGCCTCACCTCGGCAGGCCCAATACCAAATGCGGCCCAACAAGCGAACTGGGCGCGCCTGGCACGCGCCCCTTCGAACGAGCAGGACTGGCCGCCGGGCACAAGCTACCGCTCCGCGTCCCTTTTGTCGTCCGTCACGCCGGACGAGCAAGACTACCCGGGCTCCCTCCGCGGGAGAATAACGTGCTCGGCGCACGTTCTCCACGTGCTCCCCTCCGCGGGGACACGTCATCGGCCAACCGCCCACCTCCGAAAGAGCAGGTCAAACCCACTTTCCGGAGACCTAGGAGCGGTTGAACTAGGGCGAAGACCACGTCCTGGTCTTCACTACGCCACGTAAGCCCTAGCAGTCATTAGGGTTGGGCCTGGTCGTCTGGCCCACCTCGAATGACCGTTGGCCCAGCGCTGGGGTCTCTCTATAAATACCCTCTTCTTCAAGAGGGTCAGGTAACTTTTTGCCCCTTTTTCTGTACTATTGCTTCCTCTCTGTCCAACTTCTTACTTGGGCGTCGGAGTGCTTTACAGGTACACCCCCCTCCTCTTTCTTACCCCGGCGAACAGATAACCGTCCAACGGAGTGTAGCCAGTCCGTGACCCCTCCTGATCAGGTCAGATCAGTGGCGCCGTCTGTGGGAACCTGAAACTTCCCCGTTACTCCGAGCAGAAAACCAAAAGTTTCACCAAACCTCCACGGTCATGGCCAGCCCACGCCGCGATGACACTCCGCACGATCTTGCGCTCAACACCGCCACCAACGGGAAGCAGATAGGAACGGCACGCCTGACGGAAGCCGACGAAAGGGACGGGCGAACTGCTTCACCATCATCCGAGGAACGGCCCCTACAGGCCGACCATCGCCCCCCGAGCCCGCCAGCATTCCACCCCGTTCCCATCCCGGCGGGAGCAGACCCAACGGTAGCCGCTCTCTTTGCAGCCATCAACCAGACGAACCAGCTGCTGTTCCAACAGAACGCTAGAATTGGAGCATTGGAACGCGTCGGCTCCCCGAGGTACCCCCAGCGGGAAGACCAGAACGGAGGTTCGAGGAGCCTCTCACCTCGACTCAGGACCCGCCGGCCACGGCTGGAGAGACACCGCCCGCAAGCGACACGGGAGCGCACCAGATCCCCGTCGAGGCACGGTCGCGGGAGGAACCAGAACGCCGCGGCGATCCCAACCGAGGAACCCCGAGGCGGGAACTCAGGCCGAAGATCAAGGACCCGAAACCCGGGACACACCGCGAACGGCTCATCTCCCCTGAGATCCCCGGCGCACAGCGACGAGGATGACTACCGCACCCCACTATCCCGGGAGATCATGGCAGCCCCCATACCCCAGGGAATGGAGAAACCACCGACGCTGTCAACGTACGACGGCACCTCCGACCCGGACGATCATCTGGAAGATATCGAGGCTATGCTCGACTACCGAAATGTCCGGGGAGCTATTAAATGCAGACTCTTCCCGACGACTCTGAGGAAAGGCGCTATGACCTGGTACAAAAGTCTGGAGCCCGAATCAGTTACGTCGTGGAGGGTCTTGAAGGACCTATTCTCCAAACACTTCACGGCATCCCGGCGTCACCCGAAGACGGAAGCAGTCCTCGGGGCAATCATCCAAGGCCCCGACGAACCTCTCCGGAAATACATCGAAAGGTTTACTCGGGAAGCCGTACAGGTGACGACTTCCGACGAAATGAAACGCTACTTAATGGAACAAGGCCTGCGCCATGACTCCAAATTCTACGAGGCCGTAGGCATACACCGGCCCACGTCCCTCCAAGACTTCCTCGACAGGGCCGCACATTACATCCGGTTCGAGGAAACACAAGCGGCCAACTCCGCTCGCGACACCCGAGACAGAGAAGCCCCCCGCGGGCACCGAGACGACGGAGCTTCGAGCCACCGACGAGGAGGGGACCGTCGTCGGGATGACCGCCCCCGCGAACCCCGCGAACAGCGCGAGCCACGCGGCCCGGCAGGAAGATTCACCGAATACACCGCCTTGGTCGCTTCACGCGAACGCATACTGGCCGAATGCGCTAAAACCGAGTTTGTGCAGGGAGGTGTCCGTTTTCCACGACCAACGCCGCCCAAACCCAACGTGGACAAGTCAAAGTACTGCCGGTTCCACAGGACCCACGGGCATGTAACGGAAGACTGCGTTCATCTCAAAGATGCGATCGAAATCCTAATCAAAGACGGGCACCTAAAGCGATACACCCGAGGAGGTGAACCACCCAGGTCGGAGGCTCCAGAGGCTAAGAAAATCGAGGAACTCCCCTCCCCAGAGGACGGCGAGAGACTCCAGGTCGCGCTGTGCGTCAGCCGCCCCGAGGATTGGTTCGCGAGCAGAGGATTCGGCATCCCCGAAGGGCCCAGCCTAGTCGACGAGCCAATCCGACCAACCAGCCGATGGGAATACTTCCCCAGAGCCATGGTCATCTCTGATGGAGCTACGAGGAGTCTGTCCGTAGGATCTGTGAAAAGGAAATTCGACGAACTCATCGCGGGCAACTCCGGCAGGATGAGCACGCTCGACAGATTCCGAGGCCGCTCCAACCCGATCACATTCTACCTCGAAGAACTACCCGGGGGATCTCCCAATTCCAACATACCCTTGCTCATACGTGCACGAATGGCAAACTTCGACGTCAGGCGCCTCCTCGTCGACGGTGGGAGCTCGGTTGACATAATGTACTCACATTTGTTCACAACTCTCCAGCTCAACGAATCCAACCTCTCCCCCTACGTAGGCTCCGACCTCCAGGGGTTCAACGGGACGACGACGAGACCCTGGGGATACGTGGAACTGAAAGTCACCTTTGGGGAAGAGGAAACGGCCAGAGACATCAGCGTCCGCTTCTTAGTCATCGAATGCCCGTCCCTATATAACTGCATCCTGGGCAGGACAACGATAGCAGAACTCACCGCGGTACCCTCTACCGTCCACCTGAAGATGAAATATTACACGAGAAGGGGAGCCGTGGTCACCCTCAACGGCGACATCGAAGCTGCCCGAAGGTGTTTCGAAGCCGCGCTGAAAGGCCTCGACTCCATCGCTCCACCGACCAAAAAGAAAGCGCCAAGCACTACACCAAAGGACAAACCAACAGAGCTGGTCGGATCCGTTGAGCTCGACAGTCGCTTCACCGACGAGCTCGACAATAACAAGACTGACGAAGCCAACGGGCAGCCCCCGCACCCAGCGCGCCCCATCCCGGATGGCGAATTCGAGCTCATTCCCCTCGGGGAAGACACAACCAGAACCGTGAGGATAGGCGCAGGACTCCCCGACCTCGCGAAACGACAGCTCCAAGCCTGCCTCCGCGAGAATGCCGACCTCTTCGCCTGGAGCGCCGCGGAAATGCCGGGACTCGACCCTGAGGTCGCCTGCCACCAGCTGTCCATCAACCCAACCGCAAAGGCCGTGGTACAACGCCGACGCCGCCAGTCCCCCGAAAAATCGGCAGCAGCCGAACAAGCTGTAAAAGACCTCTTAGAGGAAAATTTTATTTCGGAAGCCCGGTATTCCACCTGGCTGTCCAACGTTGTACTTGTTAAAAAGAATAATGGGAAATGGCGCATGTGTGTTGACTACACTGACCTCAACCGGGCATGTCCTAAGGACGCCTACCCCCTCCCCAATATCGACAAGCTCGTCGACAACTCGGCAGGCTACAAACTCTTATCCTTCATGGACGCATACTCGGGATACAACCAGATCCCGATGGCCGAACACGACAAACAGGCCACGGCCTTCATGACAGCATCGGGCAATTACTATTACAACGTGATGCCCTTCGGCCTCAAAAACGCCGGGGCCACGTACCAACGGATGATGAACCACGTCTTCCGCGACGAGATCGGGGACATGCTCGAAGTATATATGGACGACATGATCGTCAAATCCGGCGCGGAAGACGACCACGCGGCACACCTCCAGAAGGTCTTCAAGACCGCGAGATCATGTCGCATGCGTTTTAACCCGGAGAAATGCACTTTCGGCGTCTGCGCCGGCAAATTCCTCGGCTACTGCTTGACCGAACGGGGGATCGAAGCCAATCCGGACAAATGCCACGCCTTCTCCAATATAACCACACCGACCACGAAGCATGCCATCCAGTCCCTCAACGGCGTGCTAGACTCCCTCTCGCGATTCATCGCGAGATCGGCCCAACACGCCCTCCCGTTCTTCAAATTGCTCAGGAAAGAGACCAAGTTCGAATGGACGGACGAGTGTGAGAAAGCCCTTCGCCACCTCAAACGCGTCCTCTCCGAACCACCAGTACTGACGCGCCCCGCGACGGGCGAAACCCTGTATTTGTATTTGGCCGTCTCTAACGAAGCCGTCAGCGCCGTCCTCGTGAGCGAAGCCGGGGAAGGACAAAAGCCCATTTACTTCACTAGCAAAGCCCTCCACGGCCCGGAGGCCCGATACCAGCTGATCGAGAAAGTCGCCCTGGCCCTCGTAACAGCGGCACGCCGACTCCGACATTATTTTCTAGCACACACCATCGTGCTCCGCACCGACCAACCCATCCGCCAGCTACTCGGGCGCCCCGACATGGCTGGGCGCATGTTGAAATGGTCGCTAGAGCTCTCCGAGTTCGACATCACATACGAGAGCCGGCACGCCATCAAGGCTCAAGCTTTGGCCGACTTCGTCGCCGAGATGACCACGCCCCCCGACCCTACCACCGGGAACCACCTCTGGACCATCTTTGTGGACGGCTCCTCCAACTCCACGGGGAGCGGCGCCGGCATCGTCCTCGATAACGACGAGGGCACGGTCATCGAAGTCTCCCTCACGCTAGCTTTTCCAACGACTAACAACCAGGCCGAATACGAAGCATTTCTCGCCGGCCTTCGCCTAGCATCCGACCTGGGAGCCAGGGACATCCGAATCTACACGGATTTCCAGCTGGTCGCTTCGCAAGTCCGAGGCGAATACCAAGCAAAAAATGACACCCTCGCCGGATACCTCGCGCTCATCAATGAAAAACTAAGAGGGTTCGACTCAGCAGAAATTCAGCACGTTCCTCGGGAGCAGAACACCCGCGCCGACATCCTCTCCAAACTAGCAAGCACCAAGAAACGAGGCGGTCACAAATCGGTCATTCAAGAAATCTTGTCCCAACCAAGTACCAACCCGACCACCACACCCCTCGACATCAACGCCATTGGAGACTCGGACTGCTGGATGACCCCCCTCCACACCTATCTCAGCACCGGCCGTCTGCCGGCCAGCTCTAGCGAGGCCAACGCAACGAAACGACGGGCCTGCTCGTACGTCCTCCTCGAGGGACGACTGTACCGCCGAGGCTTCGCAATCCCACTCCTCAAATGCATAGATAAATCCCAGAGTACAGCCGTTCTAGAAGAAATCCACGAAGGTATCAACGCGCAGCACCTCGGTGGCAGATCCCTAGCGCGCAAGGCCCTACGCGCGGGCTACTACTGGCCGTCAATGCAGTCCGACGCGAAAGAACATGTCAAACGGTGCGATAAGTGTCAACGACACGGAGACATGCACCTCGCCCCCCCAACCGACCTCACCTCCCTCTCATCTCCATGGCCGTTCGCCTGGTGGGGGCTGGACATCCTCGGACCCTTCCCCCTCGGTTCATACCAGAACAAGTACCTCATTGTGGGAGTCGACTACTTCACCAAGTGGATCGAGGCTGAAGCTCTGGCCAAAATCACCGCCCACAACATACTCCGATTCTACAAACGCAACATCCTCGCCAGATTCGGGGTACCGCTCGCCATCGTCACCGACAACGGCACACAATTTACAGACAAAAACTTCCGCGACTTCGTCACCAACCTCGGGACCAAACATCACTTCGCCTCGGTCGAACATCCTCAGACGAACGGCCAGGCGGAATTGGCGAATAGAGTTATACTCAGAGGACTCAGACGACGCCTCGGAGACGCCAAACGAGCATGGGTCGAAGAACTCCACAGCGTCCTCTGGGCATACCGTACTACTCCTCACTCAACCACAGGGGAGACCCCATTTCGCCTCACGTACGGAACAGAGGCCGTGATACCGGTCGAAATCCGCGAACCGTCCAGACGAACGGAAGCTCCCCTGGACACCGACGACAACAATGGCTCCCTCCGAGAAGAGCTCGACCTCGTCGAAGAAATCCGCGCAGGAGCAGCTCTCCGGGAAGCCCGGCTGAAGCAACAAGTCACACTTCGCCATAACAACAAAGTCATAAAACGCGATTTTCAAACTGGCGACTTAGTTCTACGCAGAAACCAGAAAGACTCCCGCGAGGGCAAACTGGCGGCGAACTGGGAAGGCCCGTACCGAGTCCGGGACAAAACGGAGCATGGGGCCTATTACCTCGAAAACCTGCACGGTGAACAATTAGCTCGACCATGGAACGCCGCGAAGCTTAAGCGGTACTACAGTTAACACATTGCCCGCGACGACCCATCGTCCCGACCACTGGGGGGGCGACATGGTACCACCGCACACCCCCGCGTCCACCAGCGACCAAAGAAAAGCAAGCCCTGCCTCTCGTGTGCGCGGGCAGAAGGCCTTGCTCGGCAGGGAATACCTCGACCGAGGCTCCTCGCCGCCGTACCAAAACAGGCAGGACACCCAGCTCGCGATGGGCCGCCCACGCCCCGGGGAAAACTACCCCCGAAACGGCCCGGCTACATCCCCGGCCAAACCGGCCAGTTCCCTACACTACCGGTAACAAATTGTCGAGCTAAACACACCGAGCGCACACTTAGAAAATCTACAAGAAATGTCATACACATCAAAGGCATTCGAACAAATACGAAAAACGAGCATAAAACAACATGCAAATAACGAGCGCACACTTAGAAAATCCATGATAAATATATTTAACAAAAGCGGGCACCAGCCCAGTAGTCAATAGTACAAGAACGAGCACGCAGGCCCAAAGCAAAAGATAAACATCGGCACGCAGGCCACAAAAACAACGAGCATGCAGGCCTGGCAACCTATGCTTCCTCGTCCGCTCGGTCAGCAGCCACGGTTTCCTCCTCGGGGATAACGAGATAAGGATCGATCACCCTCCCATCAACAATCTCGTGGTACGGCCCTATCCCGTCCACGACCAGCTCGACACCAGGGTTGGCGACCTGAATCTGCTCGACCGCATTCTTGAACCCAACCTCAACGGCCTCCAGACAATCGCTCTCCAACACCCGGATACGGGCGATCAAGTCAGCACGGGTGATTAGCCGCCGATCCCCATCAGTCTCGTCCTCGGCCGGACGAACAGCGCTATCCAAAACCTCCGTACGAACCTTCAGCGCCTGCACCTCGGCCGTCGCTGTCCCCAGCTTCTCCTCCAGCGAAGTCACCTTCCCCTCAGCACCCTCTGCCCGTTTCCGCTGCTCGGCAGCATCCTTCTGGCTCTTCTCGAACTCCTCAGTGAGCTTGGCCAACCGCGACTGCGTGAAAGTGAGATCCCCTTGCAGTTTGGACAGCTCAGCAGCGGAGCAGCCCTCCTCGTTCAGCACGAGAGCCGTCGTAAACATCCGCATCATCGCGGCCAAGTCCTCAGCCAGGACACGTCGACGGGTCTCCCGATCAGCCTGGCGAACAGCCTTCACCTCCCCGACGGAAACAGTGGGGGAACGGGCACCATGAAAATACCCCGGGTGCTGGTGGCAGGGAGGGACGACATAACCTTCCTCGACGGCGCCGACCGTCAGATCCACCACCCGAGGCTCCTCGGACCTTTGCCTCTTCGACACTCCTTGAGACACAGGGGATTGGCTCTCTTGAGGCGACGAGGACGAAGTTTTCCCCCCGTGCGTCGCGACCTCCTGACCGACCAGCTGACTCACCCTCGTCCTCGGGGCCACGGCACTCCTGGCAGCGCGCAACTGCTTCACCCGCTCGTCGACAGTGGACATGTTCGCTGCAAAAACAAAGAAATAGGTTAGTGACGATCAAAAACCCCGACCACGAGGGAAAACGAACATCCCTACCTAGATAATCCAGAGCGGCCGCCCCGGTCGCGCAGCCGAGCAAAGTCTTGGTATTTATCAAACGCTTCTTGGTGCGTATGTTCCCCTGGGCGTCGAGGATGTACCGACCGTCGGGCGTCACCAGCTTCGACGGGGGGAGTGACCGCACAAAAGCAATTATTTTCAAATAAGCGGCCATGTCCTTCTCCTCGAGGGTCCCCGCCTGGACGATATACCTATCCGTCCCCCGACTGAAATGCTCCGAGGTCCACAGTAGATGTATCTTAGGAAGCCACGCGCGGAACCGCTAGCCATCTACCGTGCGCTCGCCCTCGTCAAAGAGAGTGTCCGAGCCGTGCTGCGTGATCGGTTTGACGAGGTAGAACCGACCTTTGAAGTCTTTGACAGAATCGCTATACGCTTTGAAAATTTTGGTCGATTGTTTGAAAGAGACCCATCCGTGACGACCTCGCACCGTCTGCCGCTGCAAATGAAAGATGCGGAAAAATAACGGCACCGTCGGCTCCACCGAGAGGTAGAAACACACCACCTCGAAAGCCCGGATGAAAGCCAAAGCGTTTGGGTGCAGCTAGGACGGGGCAAGACGCAGCCAGTCAAAAAGCCCCAGATGGAAGGCGGAAAACGGTAACCGGAGCCGAGCTTCTTTAAAATAAAATTCATACATCGGGAACATCTTCCGCCCATATCGCGAACAGATCCGGTGGTGCTCTTTCGGACGGTACACCTGCCAGTGTTGCGTTTCTCCTATCGGCGTGTCCTCGACCGTGGCATACACGTCGGACGAGTCGACCACAAAGCAAGAGGGGATGGAAAGTGGCTCCTCGGCCGCCCACTCCTCGGACGGGGCGATACGCTCGTCGTCATACTCCGGGACCTCGGGTTCAGTATCTTCAACCATTATCCCCGGCACCAGAGCCGACATCTACACCTGAAAGCAGAGGACATCGGTGAATTCGATAGCCAGGATCAAATCCACCCTTCCACCGCAAGTCAAGTGAAAGGGCGACAAAGGCCGAGGAGCGACGAGCAGACATTCGCTCCCCGTCTACCCTCCTCGGGGATCGAAGAACGACCCCTCACCCCCTTCGGGACGGCCGTCGGAGAAGGTACTTCTCCCCGGAGCATTCATCAGAAAAAGCCCCCGTCCTCGGGGCATTCATCGGAGAAAAGCCCCCGTCCTCGGGGCATTCATCAGAAAAAGCTCCTGTCCTCGGGGCAGTCATCGGAACTAGCCTACCGTCCCCGGGACATTCATCGGAAAACTCGCCAGACGCGGCGGAACTCGCATCCCTCCTCGGGGCGTTCATCCCGCCCCGACCACACGTTCCAGTTAGACGACGGAAATAAAAAGAGAGGGAAAAGAGGAACTCACTTGTAACGGCGGCGGACGGAAGAAAAGAGCAAACGGCACGGCGGCGATCGGCGGCAAGCGGCGGACGAGCAGAGACGATAAAAGATTAGCAGGGAGAAAAGTAACAGAATGAACGGGGACCGCCATATTTATAACCCGGCGCGGGACTCGAAGCGACTCTAGGCTCATTAATGACATAGGTTAGCCGCCCCTACGACCGCTTAACACAAGACACGTGGAGGCAACCTGACAGTCGCGTCCCTTCATCTGCCTCCTCCCCGTTCTACCGACGACCGGAGCCCTTCGTGCGAGTCCCCGCTCCAGACATGACGACCTTAAGTCCTCGCTCTTCCCCAGAGCTTCGACTTGGGGGGCTCCTGTTCCGGTATGGGCCTCACCTCGGCAGGCCCAATACCAAATGCGGCCCAACAAGCGAACTGGGCGCGCCTGGCACGCGCCCCTTCGAACGAGCAGGACTGGCCGCCGGGCACAAGCTACCGCTCCGCGTCCCTTTTGTCGTCTGTCACGCCGGACGAGCAAGACTACCCGGGCTCCCTCTGCGGGAGAATAACGTGCTCGGCGCACGTTCTCCACGTGCTCCCCTCCGCGGGGACACGTCATCGGCCAACCGCCCACCTCCGAAAGAGCAGGTCAAACCCACATTCCGGAGACCTAGGAGCGGTTGAACTAGGGCGAAGACCACGTCCTGGTCTTCACTACGCCACGTAAGCCCTAGCAGTCATTAGAGTTGGGCCTGGTCGTCTGGCCCACCTCGAATGACCGTTGGCCCAGCGCTGGGGTCTCTCTATAAATACCCTCTTCTTCAAGAGGGTCAGGTAACTTTTTGCCCCTTTTTCTTTACTATTGCTTCCTCTCTGTCCAACTTCTTACTTGGGCGTCGGAGTGCTTTGCAGGTACACCCCCTCCTCTTTCTTACCCCGGCGAACAGATAACCGTCCAACGGAGTATAGCCAGTCCGTGACCCCTCCTGATCAGGTCAGATCAATCTTCAATGACTTTATCTCTCTATTATAAGTACTAGGAAAAAACCTATATTTTTTTTTTGAAAAAGCAAAGTTTATTATAACACTAAGCAATAAATACAATTTTTATCCATCTTTCTTTTAATGGATTAAAATGTGGATATAACTTATTAAATCCTATGTTTTTGATCTAATATACTTTTAAAAAGCATCAAAAATTGAAAAAAATTTATATATACACACGCGCGCGCACCCACATGATTGTATTTAAGGACATGTAAGGTTGATTATAGAATAAAATTTGTCACGGTTAAATCATAATTAAATAGAGTTTCATAAAATATTTATCACTAATAAATCATTGATAAATAGGATCTCTAATTATTTTAGGATACTTAGAACAAAATCTATCATACACAGAGTTTTAAAAAACTTAAGATGACTCTAAATATACTGATAAACGGTTTAAAAAGATATATTTTATGAGCACTTATTTTAGCACGGTTTAACTGTAGCAAATTTTAAGTTCTACGGTAAATCTATTTTGTACTAGAGGTGGCAAACATATATGCATGTTCTGTTTAGGTCCAGCTCGCAAAACTTACAAAAATATAAGATAGAATGGGACATACATGACATATATAAGTGAGAATGTGAGACTCGGCCCTTCTCAAAAAAAGAAGAATAAAAAAGAAAGAGGAGGGGTGTGACAGACATGCGAATCTTGTATTCTTAAATATAAAAAGTTACAAAAAAAACAATTAATGCCCATGTTTATAAAAGCAAAAAAAAAACCAAACAAAAAGGATATATTAAAGAACGTGGGCTTAAAAACTTTGCACGTCTAAACAAAATATGAGAGAAATGGACATGATATGTGGATAGGATCCGTTTTACCACCCGTAATTTGCATGTTGTTAACATCCGAAAATGAAGATAAAGACAATGCCTATAAACTTATAGAAATTACAAACCTGCTTCTAGTAAACCAAAGATTTCTAGTCGCTTGAGCACAAAGAGCTTGTAATTGTGTGAGAAGGTGAAATATTTGTTTACCCTCTTTATAATTTGTACCAAACTCAGTTCTTGAAATGATATCTGCAGTGAGTTTTGTAAAATATTCTCCAATTTCAATCTCTTTTTTGTCACACTCTAATGTTTCATTTTGAAGTGACTCAAGCATCTCTTTAGTGCATTCCATCATGTGTACACCATAACTCTAAATTTATGAGAAAGCTAGTGGAAATTAACTAATTGTAACTGCGATCGCAATGGCAATTTGCAAATAGTTTGTTTAATGCTAAGATTTATTGCAGTTTGAATACTTTGAATTTAAAGAGTCAGTACATCAATGACAAATTGACTTATTTGGATTTTAAAATCAGCATATATATTATAAAGTTTATAATTTGAATCCAATAGTTATCGATATAAGTGAATCTATACGTGAATGTAAGGTTGATATGTGTTGGTGCAAATGTAGAATAAATGATGAAAGGTAGAAATATTCTATTAAGAATGACGGCAGAAGAAACAGGATATAAAGTTACAATGATTGTCACCCTATTTATAAGCTAAAACTAGGGTTACTAGAATAACATAAAATACTAAAATACCCTCTAACAAACTTAGGGGCTAAGAAAATAGTACAACTAAATAAATATGAATTACTATTAATATTCTAATACCATCCCTTAATTCATATTCCATCAAAACTTGTAACACCAATTCCATCCCTTAGTCTGAGAAATTGATCAGTCTTGATAGCTTTCGTCAGAACATCTGCCAACTGCTTCTGAGTGCTGCAGTGTACAACTTCTAACACTCCACTCTGAACTTGATGTCTCAGAAAATGATACCTGGTCTCAATATGCTTGCTTCTCCCATGCAACACTGGGTTTCTGGCAAGATTGATTGCAGACTTATTGTCAATCATCAACTTCAGAGGTTTGTCTACTTTAATCTTCAGATCCTGCAACAGATTCAGAATCCACACAGCTTGGCATGCAGTAACAGCACCTGCAATGTATTCAGCTTCACAGGTTGACAACGCCACAACAGGTTGCTTCTTGGAACACCAAGAAATGGAACCTCCCAGAAATTTGAACAAGTACCCAGATGTACTTCTTCTGTCAACTCTGTCTCCACACGAATCAGAGTCTGAATAACTCAGAAGTTCTGACTCATTATTTCCTTCAGAGGGAAATAACACTCCATACTTCAGAGTTCCTTTGATATACCTCAGAATCCTGATAGCAGCTTGGTAATGGGACCACTTAGGTTTACTCATGAACCTACTAACCATCCCAACTGAGTAGCAAATATCAGGTCTGGTATTGCACAGATACCTCAGAAAACCAACCAACTGTTTGAAGGTTGTAGCATCCACATCCTTTCCTTCAGAGTCTGAATCTAGTTTCTGATTTGTATCAGAAGGTGTGACAGCCATCTTACAATTCTTCAGATCAAATCTCTTTAGAAGTTCTAATTCATACTTGAGCTGATGCAAAATGATACCTTTCTCAGAATATCTGAACTCCATCCCTAGAAAGTATGTCATTTTGCCTAGATCAGTCATTTCAAATTCATTCATTAGAACCTTCTTGAACTTGGCTATCTCCTGTTCAGAACTTCCAGTCAGCAGTATATCATCGACATATAAACATACCAGAGTCATATTGCCTTCAGGAGTATGCTGAACATAGACACCGTACTCCATCTCACATTTCTGAAAGCCTTGCTTCTTGAAAAATGAATCAATCTTCTGATTCCAAGCTCTGGGCGCTTGTTTCAATCCATATAGAGCTTTGTATAATCTGTACACCATCCCTTCCTGATTCTTTTTCACAAATCCAGGAGGTTGTGACACGTAAACTTCTTCTTCTAATGGACCATTCAGAAATGCAGATTTTACATCTAAATGCATCAGAGGCCAATTCCTGTTAGCAGCTATTGCAATCACCATTCTGATTGTTTCATGTCTTGCTACAGGTGCAAACACTTCAGAATAATCCAGCCCAGGTTTCTGTAGAAATCCTCTGTCTACAAACCTTGCTTTATGTTTGCCAATTGAACCATTTGGCTTTAACTTCTGCTTGAAAACCCATCTAACGCTGATGGCTTTCTTGTCTTTTGGAAGTTCTGTCAGCTTCCAAGTCTTGTTTCTCTCTATAGCATCAAGTTCTTCTTTCATGGCCTTCAGCCAGAGCTTCTGCTTAAGAGCCTCCTCTGTACTTATAGGTTCAGAGTCTACTAACATGGCACACTGAATAACTTCTCCTTCAGAGTCTACTTCAGTGTCTTGCAGCATGTCAAATTCTGCAAATCTTCTAGGAACGCTTCTGATTCTCTGTGGTCTCTGAACTTGTTCAGAGTCTTGAGCTTCAGATTTTCCAGCTTCAGATGGTTGACTTCCTCTAGAGCTTTGACCATCTTCAAGATCTGGCATATTTTCAGAGTCTTGGCCATCTTCAGAGTCTGAATTTCCACCAGAATCTGGATTACCATCAGAGTCTGGATCATCAGAGTCACCTTCATCTTCTGAGTCTTCTCCAGAGTCAGAATCACTATCAGAGTCAGAATCAACTTCAGAGTTTACTTCAACTTCAGAAGTTCTTAACTCTGACCTTTCTTCAGAAGTTCTAACATCAGAATCAGATTGAGACTTATCCCAATTCCAAACTTCTAATTCCTTCACAATCACATCTCTGCTGAATTCAATTTTATTGGTTTATGGACAATAGAGCTTGTATGCACCTGTACTGTGGTACCCTATCAGAATCATCACTTTGCTTATATCATCCAGCTTCTGTCTTCTGGCTTCTGGAACATGTTTATAGAAAACAGAACCAAACACCTTCAGATGACTAACACTTTGCTTGCCTCCAGTCCACTTCTGCATAGGAACTATTTCCTTCAACTTCTTCGTAGGACATCTGTTGAGTACATACGTTGCAGTGGCAACAGCTTCTCCCCAGAGCTTCTGAGGAAGCTTCTTCTCCTTTAGCATGCTTCTCACCATATCAAGCAAAGTACAGTTTCTTCTTTCAGCAAGACCATTGTGTTGAGGGGTATTAGGAGCAGTAACCTCATGCTCAATTCCATTCTCCTCACAGAACTTCTGGAACTCTTTGGAGTTATACTCACCTCCACCATCAGTTCTAAGAATCTTCAGCTTCTGACCACTCTGATTCTCAGCCTTCATTCTGAACTTCTTGAATTCATCAAACACCTCATGTTTAAATTTAATAAGGGATACCCATGTCATTCTTGTGAATTCATCAACAAACAACACAAAGTACTTATTCCCTTCAATTGATGCTACTGGGAATGGACCACACACATCAGAATGTACAACTCCCAAGGCATGTTTTGCTCTTGGAGCAACTTCTGACGCAAATGGCAAACGTGGTTGTTTTCCTTCCATGCAAACTTTGCATGACTTCTCAGGCTTCTTAATTGCAGGAATTCCATGTACCAGCTTCTTTGAATTCAGATGTTTTAGGCTTCTGAAATTCAAATGACCAAATCTTCTGTGCCACAGCTCACTCTCCTTCTCAGCACATGTTGCACTAAGACATTCTGAGTCTGCAGTTCTGACATTCACCTTGAATGTTCTATTCCTTCCCTATTCTGACTCCATAATCAACTTCTGATTGCAGTCATACAGCTTCAGAAGATTATCCTTCATGGTAACTGAAAAACCTTTCTCAATTAATTGTCCCACACTCATCAGATTGCTTCTGATGCCAGGTACATACCACACGTTCTGAATCAATGCTGTTTTCCCATTGTTCAGAATCACTCTGACATTTCCCATACCTTCTGCATTAAGATATTTGTCATCAGCACATCTGATCTTTGTTCTCTTTTCAGAGTCAAAGTCAACCAGCCATTTCTTGTTTCCAGTAAGATGATTTGAACAGCCAGTGTCCATATACCACCAGTCTATCAGATCCATATTATCAGATTCAGAAGCCATCAATAGCACAGATTCGTTATCAGAACTTCTGGCTATATTTGCTTCTGCTGATTTTCTCTCCTTGTTTGACCAACAATCTCTAGCAAAGTGACCAAACTTCTTACAATAGTAACATTGGATCTTCTTCTTGTCATACTTCTCTTTTCCCTTCTGAGCATTCTTTTGTCTATCAGAGGTTGAGCTTTCTGACTTCTGACCACCATCAGATCTTCTCCTGGCTTCTGACTGCTTCTGATACCTCCTATCAGAAGTTGCTTTCAGAGCCTGCTGCTCTACTTCCTTTTCAGAAGTTCTCTTAGTCAAACGCAACTCTTGCGCTTCTAGACTGCTCTGCAGCTCTTCAATTCTCATGGTGCTCAGATCTTTGGAATGTTCTATTGCTACCACAATGTAATCAAATTGAGGAGTAAGGGATCTCAATACTTTCTCCATTATTGTTTCTTCTGAAAGAGTTTCTCCACACGCCTTCATCTCATTAGTGATCAGAATCATTCTGGAGATGTATTCAGAGACTTTCTCATTATTCTTCATGTTGAGATTCTCATATTGCTTTCTCAAGGACTGAAGCTTCACCTTCTTCACTGATGCGTCACCACCATAACATCTCACCAGTGTGTCCCACGCAGCCTTTGCTGTTGTTGAATCTGCAATCTTCTCAAACACATTTACATCCACACATTGATGAATAAAGAATAATGCTTTCTGATCCTTCTTCCTTACTTCCTTCTGCGCGTTTTTCTGTTCATCCGTTGCATCTGCTGCTACAGGAACATAACCATCAGTGACAAGATCTAGAACATCTTGAGCACCAAATAGTACACGCATTTGGATCATCCAACGATTCCAGTTTTTACCATCAAATACTGGAAGTTTGGTGTTCATGTTGCCGTTTCCGTTCATCTTCTACCTTGCACAATACACTCAGATTTCTCACACAGTTTTTCCCAACCCACAGAATAAAATTCTGATCAGATTTTGTTCAAGATTCAACACGAATCTAAGAATCAACATCAAACACACAAGACCTCACGTTCACTCGTGTTTCCCGTGTTTCCCAATGAATCTGAACCGGAGCTCTAGATACCAATTGTTGGTGCAAAGGTAGAATAAATGATGAAAGGTAGAAATATTCTATTAAGAATGACGGCAGAAGAAACAGGATTAAAAGTTACAATGATTGTCACCCTATTTATAAGCTAAAACTAGGGTTACTAGAATAAGATAAAATACTAAAATACCCTCTAACAAACTTAGGGGCTAAGAAAATAGTACAACTAAATAAATATGAATTACTATTAAAGTTACAAAAAAAATAATTAATGCCCATGTTTATAAAAGCAAAAAAAAAAAACCAAACAAAAAGGATATATTAAAGAACGTGGGCTTAAAAACTTTGCACGTCTAAACAAAATATGAGAGAAATGGACATGATACGTGGATAGGATCCGTTTTACCACCCGTAATTTGCATGTTGTTAACATCCGAAAATGAAGATAAAGACAATGCCTATAAACTTATTAGAAATTACAAACCTGCTTCCAGTAAACCAAAGATTTCTAGTCGCTTGAGCACAAAGAGCTTGTAATTGTGTGAGAAGGTGAAATATTTGTTTACCCTCTTTATAATTTGTACCAAACTCAGTTCTTGAAATGATATCTGCAGTGAGTTTTGTAAAATATTCTCCAATTTCAATCTCTTTTTTGTCACACTCTAATGTTTCATTTTGAAGTGACTCAAGCATCTCTTTAGTGCATTCCATTATGTGTACACCATAACTCTAAATTTATGAGAAAGTTAGTGGAAATTAACTAATTGTAACTGCGATCACAATGGCAATTTGCAAATAGTTTGTTTAATGCTAAGATTTATTGCAGTTTGAATACTTTGAATTTAAAGAGTCAGTACATCAATGACAAATTGACTTATTTGGATTTTAAAATCAGCATATATATTATAAAGTTTATAATTTGAATCCAATAGTTATCGATATAAGTGAATCTATACGTGAATGTAAGGTTGATATGTAGTGCAGCGAATTGATTTTTTCGCAAATTTTTAATACCTTGAGTTTTTCTCTCATGAATGCTGGTGAAACTAAGTGACGTTGGTGATACCAATCGTCACCATTTGCCATCAACAAACCTTTTTCAATAAAATTCTTAGATCCTTGTTGTTGCTGCCATGATTTCCCAGATATTGTACTATATTTCGAAAGAAATTCCTTGATCAATTCAGTTTCTATTAGACACAATCTTGGTTCTATTCCATTCCAATAGAAGAATCTTTTTCCTGCAAAATAATATAATTTTAAAACCATTATATCAACAAATCTAAAAGCAGAGTTACATACACAAAAATCAGACACCATACTGACCCCTGACATATTACCACCGGTAATAATGTTAAAAAATAAATTAATTAAACATAATCCCGTCTCTTTTTTCCAGAGTATTTATACTACAGATAAAAAATACATAAAATCAGGAATTCCAATGTATTTATTCATTTTTCATACCATATTGCTTGGACCAAGCAACATAATGAGGCAAAAGACGACCAACAACATCATGGTTGATTGATTTCATGTCTTGAGAAGTTGCTTCAGAAACAAAAGATGAGATGTCTTTAAGGTTGCCTGAAAGAAACCTAGGTTTAGGACAAAACACACCTTGCTTCTCCATAATCTTCTTAATTCTCATTGGAATAAGACAATAATATGAAATTGCATCATAAAAAACTTTAATCATTAGTGTCACAAAAATAACCAAAAGGGTTGTGAGAATCATCATTTTTTTAGTGAAATAGTGATGATTCAATAGGTTACGAATATGAACATATTAATTTGATATAAGTTATGGAAGAATGAATATTTGATGCTTGAGTGTTTTTTTTGTAAACAAGTCGAACTATTTATAAATAATGAGATACTAAATGTCTAAAAATACAACATAACACCAAATAAACAGCACAATAATTGGGGAAATAACGAGCCAACAGAAAAGAAAACAAAAAAAAAATCCACAAAGAAAGGAGAAAATCTAAATAAATAAACCAAACAAAACAGAAAAAATCAAAACGAGTAAATCAAATCAAAGTTGGAGCCAAAAGAAGAAGACAGAAAGCTAAATCAAATTCAATGACAATTTAATCACTAATATTATAATAAATTTATAAAAAAATATGATGATATTTGTTTATTTGTTAATCGTAGGGGTTGGAAGAGATTATAAAAATGATTTTCAATATTCTTTGTTAATCATGGTTGCATTTTTTTACAAGACCTGATTGCAATTATCTTAAACTAGTAAACACTCGTGCTATCGCACAAAATTGTTGTAAATAATATTGTTATATAAATGTTAGCAAAATATGAAATAAATAATACATTTGATTAATTAAAAAATATAATATAAAAATTAATTAGTATTGTTAAAATAAGTCTTAATGAGCAACTACTGTTGAAAAGACGATTTCTGACGACTCCTAAAATTGCTCTAATCATCATGCCTCCTTTCAAAATTCCATGGTCTTGCTTGGATTCTCCAACTTTTGTTGAACCAAAGCTCACTAGGGCTCAAGTTAAACCTCCAGAAACATCAAAGACCACAAAAACCTTCATTGAAGTGCTCTCAAACTTCTATGACATTCCCTTATCTCAGTTACCTCAACCATGCCTCAAGGGTGACAGGTTAGCCATTGATATACCAAAAGACGAATACATTGTAGGTGTTGAAGCCTGGAAACATAACCACCATGGGCACATCATCTGGCCTATAGGTATGTCTCTATTAATTATTGCCTCTATAAAGACCAAATTAGGCCTCTATTGGAAAGATTTATCCAAGTGGGGGATCATTTCGTTGAGGAAGGGATTCTATGAGTTCTCCTTCTCGTCTCTTGAAGATGTGAGGAGGGTTAGATCCTCCCCATCTTGGAATCTTGACCCGAGCTACCTCAAGCTTTTTTCTTGGACTGGGGACTTTAACCCTAACTTGTAGAGGAATATGTTTGCTTAGGTTTGGGTTTGTCTTTATGGCCTCTCGCACGAGTATTGGAGGTCGCAACTTCTATTCTCTATTGCGAGTAGTGTTGGTACTCTAATATGCACTGATGCCACAGCTGTAAAACCTATGTTTTATCGAACATTCAGACACTATGTTAGAGTGTTAGTTAAAATTGATCTCATGCAAACCATAAGACACAAAGTGTTAGTTGAAAGAAAGAACTTTGATTTTTTTAGCTAGACTATGAGAGTTTACCAGCTTTTTACACTCACTGTATGATGGTTGGTCATGATAATAAGTCCTGCTACAAGCTGAATACAAAAATGGAAGAAAAGAAACCTTAGAAAAGAACACTAAAAAAAGACCAACTAAAGAACTTTGTCCCTATTAATGATGGAAGGCCTGAGAAAAGTCATGTACAAGATATAGTTAAGGATCCCAATCCTTTGAACTCTGTTGGATTAGGAAAAGAACAAGAGCAACCGTGGGACATAAGTAACACGACTATACAAGATCCTATTGTGGGTACTAACACAAGGTTTCAGGGGATTTTTTTCCAAGCAGAATCCCATTGATGAGGGAAATGATGGCAGTTTTCAGGAAAGTGAGTTTGTTGATTCAACTCAATTTAATCCTGAGGATAACAAGAGTATTAAGGGCTCTTGATGTCCTAACATCTGATAGGCACAAAGTGAATATAGAACTCTTAAAGTAATCCTGGGGAAACTTAGAAGACATTGAAGTAAGAAAAGACTCCATTGTTTCCATCTCTCCCAAGTTCTCTAAGATAACTTCCAAATGGAGAGCTTTTTCTGCTACTACACACAAATCTAAATATAAAACCATCTCCAAGATTGGTAACTCTAAGCATTTTAGATGAAGTTCATATTCTGGAACATTAGGGGTTTAGCTAATCAACCCTCAAAAATGGCTCTAACAAACATTATTTCTTCTAACAAACCTGACATTGTTATTGTTGTTGAACTTTGGATGTTCTTTCAAGATTTTCCAAATAGTTGGCTTGAGAGAATATGCCTCAAACTGTTTTCCCTAAATGACAGGGATAGTTTGAACCTCAATATCTAGATTTTTTGTTCTTATAATTTATCCTCTTCTTTAATTCCTTCTAATGACCAATTAATTACTTTTTCTGTTCACAATGGCCACTCTATGTTTGGTTTTGCTGCTGTTTATGCTTCTACTGACTATGGAGTTAGGAGAAGCTTATGGTCTAAGCTTTCTGATATTACTGGGACGTTTGGCATCCCATGGTGCTATATTAG
The DNA here is from genome assembly GCA_963859935.3 of Lathyrus sativus. NCBI lineage: Eukaryota > Viridiplantae > Streptophyta > Magnoliopsida > Fabales > Fabaceae > Lathyrus > Lathyrus sativus. The sequence continues at coordinate 594,285,457 of OZ012735.1, forward strand.
TAAATTTAATGTAATCTTAGGTACTCATGAGTACAAGGGTAACCATTATCCTTCCAAGAAGCTTATGGTAGATTTCCATGAGTGGAATTCTTCCAATGATTTACATCACATTCCCACTAGAGGTGCTTGGTTCACCTGTCATAGTGGTAGATAGGAAGGGCTCATAATGAGAAGTGACTTGATAGGGTTATTTGTAATCAGGTTGTAATACCCCATATTTCGCTTAAATGCTCAACTGGGTGTCAGTTGGATTTATTGAATCTCTTAAGTGCTCTAAGTGTCATTAGTTGGGACCAATAGAGTAACTAGTAGACTCTGAAGAGATCAGTTATTGATATAAGAGACATACTAATATTAATAAGTATAAGAGATGATATTTTGGTAACTCTAATATTTGGTCAATTGGTGTTAGATGAAAAAATATCAAAGGAAGATATTTATATCATTAACTATTATATATGTGTGTGTGTGGTCGAGTGTACGTGCGTATATATATATATATATATATATATATATATATATATATATATATATATATATATATATATATATATATATATATATATATATATATATATATATATATATATATATATATATATATATATATATATATTCTCATGAGATGGAAAATCCAAACAACTAGCCCGACACGAGATTTCTAAATAAGTGATTGTCTCATAATGAACGAGGAATATTCGTCTTTCTGCTAAGCAGTATGTATTGAACTCATAATTCATTAGATCCTTTTTATGAATGTCAATTAAATATCGTAAGTAAATTATTCCTGGTTGTTCAATCATTTGATAACCAGAGTTATTCTTTGGCGCATGTGTGTGTGTGTGTGTGTCTCTCTCTCTCTCTCTCTCTCTCTCTCTCTATATATATATATATATATATATATATATATATATATATATATATATATATATATATATATATATATATATATATATATATATATATATATATATATATATATATATATATATATATATATATATATATATATATATATATATATATATATATATATATATATATATATATATATATATATATATATATGGTGGAAAAGAATATAAAGAAAAGAAGAAGAATGGAAATAAAAGTTGGTAAGGAGAAAGAAGAGAAATGAGGAGAAAGGAAAAGGAGAAGAAGACCTAGAGGTGGAAGAAGAAGAATTTTTCATCATTCATCATCTCATCTTCATCAATCCTTTTCATCTTTATCTCGTTTTAGAGGTGAGTTCCATTAGTTAATTTAGTATTAGGAGAAAAACATGACAATATACTGGGTTAAGATTTGTGTGAAAATATGTTAAATGGTAGTTGGAATGTTGTATAATATAAATTTCATGCACTACCATGTTATACCTTGTCTATTGGATGTTTAGATGTGTGTTGTGATTATTGGGTGTTAAAATTTTGGAGTTTTTGGCCATGGATGACTTCTTTTCATGTTGCTGGAAATCTAGAAAATGTACGGGTCGCACAGCGAGCTTCAGCGAGCTTCCAATGAGCTTCTCAATCTGCTATGCTCGCACTGTGATGTTCCAGCGAAGCAAAGGCGAGACCTCGCCTAGAGCTCGCACAATGACCACTGAGTATTTTTGCCACTGCCTCAAATTTTCCTGCCTCGCCCAGAGCTCGTACATCGAACTCAAGGTGAAGGGGCCATGCCTGGCCCTCACACTATGAACCTTGCAGTGTATTTCATGTTTCTGTTTGATTCTTATTTGGTTGTTTCATATGTATGTTTATGGTTACTATGGATGGTTTCACATGATTATTGAGGATTGTTATGCATGTTTGAAGGTTCGATGAATTGGTTTTGATGTTTCATATGTATGCTCATGTTTTTCTAAGCTCTAAACTATCAAAAATGAAGGTTTGGTGAATTGGGAACAAATACCCCAAAACATAACCTTAAAAAAATGTATTTTTACCCCTTTTAATGTGTTTCTGCCCAGACAAATTCACCCGACGAAGCAATGGTTTTACCGGCAAGCTAAGGCGGCTTTTTCTGCAGCTTCTGGAATTTCTGGCTCGCCCGGCGAGCTCGAGGCAAGATCTGACAGTAGAAAAATTCAGCATTTTATTTTCTTCATAACTTTTGAACTGTAACTCCGTTTGAGGCCCAGTCGGAAGCATCGAAAAGCTTATTCAATGCTCTATCTAAAAATGACTAAATATCAATGCTTGAATACCTACAAAAATGAGATAAAAACAATTAAACTCGATGATATTTACACAAAAATACTAGTATACACTAAATATACACTTTTACAAACAAAGTGGGGTTTTATTCTAAGAATTCAATACAAATGAATCGATAAGTGTCGCAAAACTACTACTAAAAAACATGACATTTTGGCACTTATCAAACTCTTCCCGAATTAAAATATAATTTATCCTCAAACGAAGTCAAACAACTTAAAGAAACAAAAGACGATAATCCAAGAATCATGAGTCAACAGGTTTTTTAAAACATAAAACAAATGTTTGGTTCAAATAAAAAACGTACAAGCAAAGTAAAAACCTACCACCATCCTACAATGACAACATGAAAATGAAATAAATCCTAAATACAAATATCATACTAAACAATCTAAAATAACACAATTTAAATCATGAATCACACCAAGCAAAAATTCATCCAGGGATGAAAAACACACAAAGGTGAGGATTTGACACTCATCCAACAATCTTGCAAACAAAAGAATAAATTATGCATTCATCCAAAAAATTTACATTTAGCATACAAAGGCATAATCACAAGGTCTTTTCAAGATAGTAATGTGGTTTGGTTAACAAATAAGGGGTAATTTCTAAAATTAATCGAAACAAAAACTTGCCTAAACATAAGGGAGTGACTAACTCACAAAAGTTCAAACATAAAATTTGAATAAAACTTCTTCTTTCATCCCAAGTGTTACACCAAACACACCTTAATTATTAGCACAATTATTTGATAATCTTTTTGTTTTTTTTTTCAAAATTTTTCTCTTTTTTTTTCTTTTTCTTTTTAACAACCGCATAGCAACCAACAACATAAGTGAGCAAACATTGCTCTCCCCAACTTGAATTCAACCAATATCAATGTGTGAATACTTCCTAATTTCTAAGGCAAAGTAAAAATTCAAACAACCACACATGGTTGAGGGTTCAAGAAAAGAAATAATAAACATCCATTCAAAAAGGTGAACTAATACTCATAGACAAGTATCAAGTTCAAAAATAACACGGACATTGACAAAAAGGCTCAAAAGGGGTTAACAAAAGTTCACGCACTCACAAGGTGAATTGACTATTTGATTAGGTAGTTGTGATCAATAATCAAACAAAATTCCTTGATCATTTTCATGCTTTCATACAATCAAAACAAACAAAATATTAAACATAATGAAATCCAGTTAAAACAAGAATTATGGCCTCCAACATATATGAACAATGGAAGACTTCCTCACATTTGGGGGTAAAAAGGGAACTAAAGTGATTCGATCAAAAAAATAAGTAATGTAAAAGAATGAATGGCATGAAATTTGTACGAATGAAAAGTTTCCTAAACATCTTATGCTATAGAAAGCGATAAACGAGTACCTGGCGTGTACCAACTTCAGAACAATATCATTACCATACATCTGCAAGTTGAAATAGTCAACTTAGAAAATCACCTCAAACTTCCTCAAGATACTCAAAACAAGCTCTTGGACAAACACAAAAATAACAAATTAAAACAAACTACTATAAACATACTAAAAGATTGGGTGAAATTGAATTAAACAAGTTGAAAAGTGAAGATTTGAGAATTTTAAGAACTGGTCCAATTTCAACTTGTATAACCAATTCACCACACTACCTATACTACTATAATAAAAATAATAAAGAAACTAAAAATAATACAACATGCTTGTTTTACGTCGTAAGCTCGACACCTATTATTTACAAACCATCATGTTGCTTCGGAAGAGCCAAATTTTTTCAGTCCTGCCTTTGCTCTCATCTCTTCAAGCTCTAACCGGAACTACACATCTAACCACACTTTTGGAAAACTTAAAGAGAAACAAATATATACACTATATTCACAAGTATGCAAAACATGTAAAATTCATAGATATGGTAAACATATACTGGTATCAATATAAATAAGTGAAAATAGACAATATATATGATATCTACAAAACTCAAAAACAAAGAAACTATCACAATACGATCTAATAAAAACACCAATCCCCAACAACGGTGCCATTTTGTTTGTGCGATAAAGCGGTAAGCAACAAAAGTTTTTGGATGTATTTATCCAAGAAATTATCGTGTCCACAGAGATTAGTGTTATTGAACTGATATTCAACAATTTAAATGTTATTAAATTTGGGTTTAAAATGAGTTTAAATTAAATGTGAGAAATAAAACTTATGAACAAAAAAAGAATTCATTCTTTGGAGAGTAGAGAACTCTCGGGTTTGTATTTCATCTATCCTATCAAATACTTAAACTTACTACCCAATTGTATGCAACCTAAATCACTCGTCAACATTATCACGTATCTATCACACAGAGGTTATCTCTAACACAGAGTGAGACAACGACTGTATTACTCGCGTCAGCGATCTCTCAGTGCAACACAAATAACGCATAAGCATTAAGTTCCGATACCCAAGTGAATATTAAGCCTAAATTTATCTCTAGAATTTAGAACCTAATAGATGTTCATCCTAAATCCAGATTCAACCCGTCCATATCTGCAACAACTTAAACCCAAATAAAGAAAGAAATCATCAACATTAATTTGTAAAATGAGTTTTATACAACACCAAGAGCAATAAATATACATATAATCAAGGTAAACTTACATACAAACTCACAACAAATGTAAACTACACAGGGAAGAGAGAAGAGGAATCAAAATATCTCGCGATGTCAAATATGATCCAAGAATAATCCACCTATAATCGTCAAGTTGGAACCTTCATTGATGCTTTTCTAAGCTCTAAATTATCAAAAATGAAGTTTTGATGAATTGGGAACAAATATCCCAGACATAACATAAAAAAATGTGTTTTTACGCCTTTTAATGTGTTTCTGTCCAGAAAAATTCGCTCGGCGAAGCAACGATTCGCCCGGCGTGCTAAGGAGGCTTTTTCTGCAACTTCTGGAATTTCTGGTCGCCTCAGGCTCGCCCGGCGTGCTCGGGCGAGAGCTGATAGTAAAAAAATTCAGCATCTTGTTTTCTTCATAACTTTCAAACCGTAACTCCGTTTGAGGCCCGACCGAAAGCTCGAAAAGCTTATTCAATATTCTATCTAACAATGACTAAATAGCAATGCTTGAATACCTACAAAAATGAGATAAAAACTATTAAAATATATTTACACGAAAATACTAGTATACACTAATTATATACTTTTACAAACAAAGTGGAGTTTTATTCAAAGAATTCAATACAAATGAATCGATAAGTGACGTAAAACTACTACTCAAAACACGAAATTTTGGCACTTATCAAAGACTTAGCAGAATATGCTCTTCTTACTAGTTCAGGAGACCCTTATACTTTTCAAGAGGCTATGGCTAGCCAGGAGATAGATAACTTGATGGGTTCTATGGTGGATAAGATGGAGTTCTTGAAAAAGAATAATACATGGGATCATGTTCAGCTACCACGGGGAAAAAGAGCTATTGGTTGCAAGTGGGTGTACAAAAAAAAAGCTAGTAGTAATAGAAAAAGATGGGGAAAAGTCCAATATCATCTAGTTCCAAATAGGTATTAATAGCATAAAGGAATTGATTATTATGAGATTTTTAGTTCGGTGGTTAGACACACTTATGTCAGGGTAGTATTTGTTTTGGTATCCGGTAAGCATGATTACCAAATTGTAAAACAGTGAATGATTTTGAAAGGGAAAAAAAACAGTCATGATGCACATCAGAATAGAAGTTCACCAGGTTTTGCTTGAAGCACAAAAAATCTCTTTGAAATAGTGGCAATTTGCAAACAAAGTTTATGACAACAAGAACTATAACAATGATATGCTTAGATTATGAACAAGGTTGGCAGACAAGTGCAGCAAGATTCAGGACAGCAAAATGATGTAACAACAATATGCTCTTGACACAAATATAATACCTAGCATAAAGATTCCTATACCAATCTAAACATCAGCTTCAGTGCAGGTTTATAAACTCTGAGCAGTAGGCAACACAAAAGAGCACAAATGTTTTTCTTTTCAAAACAGCTTGACAGCTTATGGATACAAACATAGTTCAAATGCAAGAAAAAGATCTCTCATGGACAAACAACACATACACACATCACAAATATAGAGAAGGATGAGTTACCACTCTGAGATTAAGCATTATGCAAGTAAACATGGTTTTGGTATGTGGTCTTGACAGTTTTGGCTTAAAATGCAATTAAGTGGTGAAATGCAAATATAGGTAATCTTAGACCAAACCAAACATGTACACACCTTAGAATCAAACATGTGAGTGAGTCACAACTCTACAATCATGTATATACAAACAGAAATGCAACTTGGGTATGCTGTGGCAGATTTAGTGTGTAAATATGATTGGAATGTGAAATGTGAAAATGAGCCAGGACAGCACAAGTAATCAATATGCACACACCAAAAAAAAATCATCATGAAGGTGTTTTAGGTTCAAGTAAGAGCATGTATCAAGTAGAATGAAGATTGGTGTATTGGTTCAAAAGTTGAAAAATCTGCCTAGGCATACATTCACCACAACAGGGAAATTTTAAAGCAATGACTTATTTCAAGAAAAATAGGTTATACACACATTATGATGATTCTAATAGATGAGATGCAACTCAGAAAAGGAGTGGAATCTTTACCGAAACAGAAATCAGCATTTGAAGCTTATGTCATACAAGAACAACAATTTGAATATACAATAAGCCATAACCAAGACAGTTGGAAAAATTGAGATCATGCACAAGTTTTAAATGGATATGATAAAGATTTAATGCACACAAATCATGTGGACAATGCTTGGAAAAGAATATGACATGCTTGGTCTCATGATATTTGGAAAAAAATGTAAGAGAGGCATGGTAAGGCAGCTTGAGCATTTAGACAGATTTTGAGCACAACAACATCATACACATTCTTGAAATAGGCAAATAATTGAGTCTCTAAACATAGAGTCAAGCAAAAGCACACCAAGCCAAAAATGACATATTAAACCAAATTTGACAGCAAAACAACCAAGACTTCAAAACAGCAAAATGTAACAACATTTATATCTTTCATATTTCCACCAAGACACACACCATGAACAAAATCACACATTGACCCAAGACTTAAGACATAGCAAGCATAACCACTTAAGAACCACTTCAAAGCAATGATAGGCAAGAAAAACATGAAATCATCATAATGAAAGCAAAAGGCCATCTTGATTCACACTTGATCAAGGGCAAGGGGGGGGATCTATGAGCAACTTACAAGCTATCTACATACCTCACTAATGAGCTAGGTTTATAGTTTTAGGGCAAGCATATCACTTTTTCAAGGTTAGATCCTAAATCTACCAAATGACCGAAACCTCACTAACAAGTCTAAACATGATATCAAGGCACGAACTTGTAACCTATCATCCACATATCATTTATAAATGACAATATATTGACAAAATAAGCATCATGATCATAAAACTAGGATTCTTGATAAAGAAGCACAATAGGGCAACCATGGTATGTTTTCACACAAATCATCACAAAATGACAATACATGACAATGTATGACTTAGAGATAGTTATAACATCACATACCTCTTGTTGACCAGCCTTGAACAAGCTAAAAGCTTAGAAACCCAGAGATAAACCTTCCTTTGCAAAGAGATGAAGCTTACTTCCTCTTGAAGCAACAAAACCAAACCTCAAGACAGTTGGAGTTAGGTGATTCCCAGTTGATTTTCAATGATTTGGACAGTTGTAATATGACATATGTGAGGTGTATGGATGATTAAAACAACAAGAACAAGCCTATGCAAGGATTTGGCAAGTTTTGAGTGTGGTGGTCAAACTTTCTTGGTGTGAAAGTTGACTTTTTGCAAAATGATAGTTTTGAGAGATTTGAGGGTATAGACACCTTCTATACTATATTTAGGGATTGTGAGGATGATTTTTAGAGGTTTAGAAATGATGGAACTGGTCTTGAGCAGAGTTTTGCTCAAGACAACTTTTTGGTGAAAATGGAGATTTTGAGGTTTTTGAAATTCTTGAGGAATGAGAGGAGAATGAGAGCTATGTTTTCTATGGTTTTTTGAGATTGCTCTGGTGTACTTAAACTCATTGAAGAGGCCTCTATTTATAGCCAAACAAGAATGAGGGCAGTCTTGGTCATTTTCCATTTTTGGAGGGAGACTTGGAAGAAAATCTTGCCAAATCTTATGACAACCTCTTCACATCAACTCCTTGGCTCAAGGCAAGCAAATATCAGATGAAATGAGAGGGATGAGGTGACTGGAGAGAGCTATGAAGGTAGGGGAGGCTGCAGCTGCACACATCATCAAAAGTTTCTCTTTCCTCCCTTTATATGATTAAAATAATAGCAACTTGGTTGCAAGTGGCAAAGCCTCCAATTCTTCCCTCCTTCTGGTTTTCTATTCATCTACACTTTATATTATTAGTTTGAATCATGATCCAAGGGCTGAGAATGGCTCAAGTTGTGAAGATCCAAATTTTGAGAATTCTTGACAAAGTGATTTCAAGTGTGACAGGCCCAACTTCTATGGTGCATAACTTCCTGCTCAATCATGTTATTGAAGAGTTCTACCATAATTTGGTAAGCTCTCAAGTAGCTCTATAACTTTCATGTTTTGGGAATTTCCAAATTCTTGATGGAACTAGGTTGAAAAACCCTCAAAGTTTCTGAAAAAACCACGTAAAAGTGCTAAATAACTTAGAATTTTTCTAAGTTATTTCCCCTTCAAAAATGAATTTTGCTATAACTCCAATTCTATGAATTTTTTGATCATGTTTCACTTTGATTCTTTTGTAGGATTTGTCAAGAGCTTTCCAATGAGCTTTGAACCACTTCATTTGGATGTGTGGTTGAGGAGTTATGGTCTTACCCCTTTCGAAACCCTAATTCCCGATTTTTGCAATTACTTCTAAACCCTTGATCCAATGGTCATGAAATCTTATGGGGAGGTGTATTGTGACATAAGGAACATTTTTTATTCACACCTTGAAGTCAAATTCCTTATTGTTGAAAAGTTAACTTTTCGGTGAACCGTTTGATCGATCGGTGCCTACCGAGTTGACCGTTGATGATCCGAACATCCTGAGGACTTGAAAATCTTTGGATGGACTTTAATAAGCCACAGGGACTTAAAGGACCAAAATCCCACCAATGAAACACTCTTTAAACCAAAATTCAAACTATAGTTGACTTTTTCTCGTCAAAAACCCTAATCGGGTACCTTAAATTGCACTGTTCTCAATCCCCGGGTGACCACCTCAAATTGCAGTCATTCTTCATCCAATGTATTATATTTGACCTTGTGGAGACTTATTTGAAGTTGAATCAATCCAAAACATTGATTGATCAGACCACCGAAATCTTGATTTTGACGGTACGGAACCCTAATTCATCTGCATCTTGACAAAGATAAACTTGAAATGGGTTACGGTTAGTTAATCATATGAATATGATCCTAAAATGATGATGAGGATCTAAGGGGTCAAAATTTGGAGTGCAACAGATGCCCCTATTTAAATATCTTCACTAGATGACAATGAGAGATGACAATCCTCATAGAATCGCAGTGAAAGGTATTTAAATATAGCAAACTAGAAATTTTGTCCCTTAGATCCGATGGTATGCAAAAGGGAGAACTAAAATATGCCATGATGTTATATGATGCTTGAATGCACGACAGATGCAAACACACGAGCAAATATAAAAGAACGACAATACAACGAGTAACCACTCATGAGGACTCGACACATTGGGGAAAGATTCCAAGTGAAGTAAGCAAGATAGTTCAGACATGACTAACGATGTTGTTCAAGGAAATATTTTACACAGGGGACACAAATTCCAACAGGGAAGACACATCTTCATTGGGGAAAGGAGAAATGAATCTCACTGAGGATAACCAGATGAGGAAGTCCACCGGGGAAGATAACAATTCTTCACTGGGGAAACGAAAGAAAAGAAAAGCAAACCACACTGGGGAGGAAACCCACTAGGGAAGACTTTGCTGGGGGATAAATCCATCGGGGAAGCATAACTTCATCGGGGAAAAGACGGAACGAAGACACGAATCTCACTGGGGATAACCAGATGAGAAATTTCATATACCGAAGAGTTCAAACGGGATCTTCAGGAAAAGGTTAGAAACAAGACCGGATGCACCGGGGAAACTAGTATCCACTAGTTCTCCGAGACTCGACTGGGAAAGCAAAAAGCTTCAAATGGGTAGACTGGTGACGACCCGAACCACGAACAACTTCAAACAGTGCTAGTTTCCACTAGACTTACTGGGGATATGGTGACGACCAAATCAAAGTTCCAATTACAATTGAGAGTTCCAAACAATGTTGCTAGAACAACAGGACTCTGGCTGGGGAAGTGGGTAACAATCAACTTTCGGCACAAATGACAATTAGCTTTCAAGCAATGCCAGTAACCATTGGACTTAGAGGGGACTGGTGATAACTAGATCAGGATATACCAATAACAATTGGTTCTGGATGATGCTAGTAACCACTAGACTTAACTGGAGAATTTGGTGACGACCAGAATCCAAGGATACCAATGACCATTGGACTTTCAAGGAGTTTGGTAACGACCATACCAATGCGGTGATAACAATCTGCTTTAAGCGATGCCAATAATTATTGGACTTAGACCGATTGGTGATGACCAACTCAGGTATACCAATAACAATTGGTTCTGGATATTGCTAGTAAACACTGGACTTTCCAAACGAGGCTAGTGACCACTAGACTTATAGAGATTGGTAATAACCGAATCAAGGGGGTACCAATGGCGATTGGGTCCGAAGTTAATACTAGTAACGACTGGGTTCAGGAAGACTGGTAAAAACCGAATCAAACGGGTACCAATAACAATCGGATTTGAAGGCGATGCCAATAATCATTGGACTTTTAGGGAATTTTGGTGACGACCAACTCCAATATCAATGACCATCGGGTTTTAGAAGGTAATACTAGTAACCACTAGATTTCTAGCCAGATTGGTGAAAACCGAATCAAAAGGACTCAAATAACAATTGGTTTGCTTTATAACAGAATCAGTAACAACTGGGTTTGGAAAATGGTTGGTGACGATCAAAACAAGGTACCGGACCTAATTAGTCCTGAACACGTGCTAGTGACCACTAGTCTTTCAAAGATTATTGGTGACGACCAGATCAAAGTTGAATATTGCTAACAACCCGCCCCCCCCCCCCCCCCCCTCCCCCATCTGTGTAAATTGGATATTGCTAGTCACCACTAGCTTCCCAGAGAAGGTAAGGAAACCCCAGGATGTTAACTTTGAAGCAAACTTGTTACAACAGATCACGGATAATGGTAACGACCGAAGGATCTCAAAGGCGACAACCAAACAACCAAAACCAAAAATGTAAACAAATGCGTATGCTGGCATGATGCTGTATGTAAAATGCAGACCGACCCGTAGGAACAAAAGAAAGCAAAACATAGAGAGAACTCGTCACGCTGAGTTTCAAAATGCTTCAAGTCAGGCGACACTTTCTTCTTCAGCGTAGATAACGATCTTTCTCAATAATATCCTCGTAATTCTGCAGAGAAAAAGTCTTGGCTTAAGAGCCGGAATTGCTATCAGACACATCTAGCTTGGTCAAAGGTAACAGCAAACTTCCACGACTTTGAGAACTATGTAATATCATCAGATTACCTCTAGAACTTTTTCAATCATTTTGTCAAATCGTGTTTCCCCTTTTTTAAAACAAAAATATAAATTTTTCAAAACACTTTGCTTTCATGAAAATTCTTATTAACAAATAAGTGAAATTGCATAAAAAAAACAGAGGATCATAACAATGATTTGGCCAAAAATCTGATTTTATTGATTGGCAAGAACTTTACAAAAGGCAAAGCCTTGGGAACTTTATATATTTGAAAAATGGAAAACAGAAAAGGTTGCAGAATCCCATAATAATCTGGTCCTTTTAACTGTCAGTTCATTTGCTTCGCTGTTTCTGATGAGAATGACAGGCGTTGATCTTTTTTCTGATATCTTGCACAAGACTCTGCCCCGACGTTGGTCAGTTTCCGATTCTCAGACTTCCGTTTTGTTGAAGCGCCGAAATCTTCTTTCTAGGTATTTTTGCTTCAGGCGTAGTATTTTCTCACTGCGTCTGAGTTGATGGGATACTTGAGTTGTTCACCATCCATAGTTTCAAGAATTAAAGATCCTCCGGAGAAGACAGTTTTTACAACGAAAGGGCCGTCATAGTTGGGCATCCACTTGCCGCGCATATCCTTTTGAGTTGGTAGGATTTTTCTAAGTGTCGCTACTGCGAAAATCGGCGCCGGCTGACAGAAGAGTCGCCACCGTGCGTTATTTATCCCAACGGAGGGAAAGGAAACGCTCGAAGTAAACCTCGCAAAAAATGGGAAAAGGTATGGTCATCGCAACCAAAACCTGGGTTCGGGAGTCGGTTACGCAAGGGGAAGGTATTAGCACCCCTCACGTCCGTCGTACTCGACGGGATCCACGCTTGCTTGGGTTGTCTAAAGGATACAAACAATCTATCTACGGCTGCTAAATCTAAACGGAAGGGAATTGACTCGATAGAGCGTCGCACTCTATGCCTACGTATTCTCAAAATAGAAAGTCAGAGTCAACGTAGTTCGGGACTACAGGGAAATTGGCTCGCCAAGACCTCGCGTCTTGTGCCTACGTACTTCCACACTGCATGGAAGATCAGAGCTTTACGTAGTTCAGGCTAACTACGGCTAAACAGGGTATTCTCACACAGCAGTGAGAAAATAAACTGGTTTCACAGGTACGGGAACCTACGGGCAAAACTACGGTCTGGTCTCAAATGCACTCGGGCAAGAGAGAAAAAAGGGATACTAATCAGTCGTCAGCGGGAAAGTCTCGATCGCACAGCAGCGAGAGAACAAAAGGTCAGTTGTTAATGTGCTCGCTAGGATATCGCATCCTATGCCTACATATTCTCGTCTGGTACGAGAAATCAGAGCAGCTGTAGTTCGGCTACTTCGGGACCACAGCTCAAATCTCGTTTTATTAACATTCTGAAAAATGGTTACAATGATCGAATACTGAAAATAAACTCCCAAGAACTATCCTATCCTATCCATCTATCATGGAAAATCAAATGGAAAATAGTCCCCTAACAAGTGGACTTCTAAAATTATCTCTAAAAGGGTAAAATATACTCCTATGAAGAAAATATACTCTAAAAAAAATATTAAATCTATACTAATATTTTTTTATTCTTTTCCAACTATTTTTCTCTCTTCTTTTCTTTTTCCATTTTCTCCTCTTTTTTTTTATATTCTCTTTTCTCAAAATATTTTCTCTTTTTTTTCATTTATTTTCAAATATTTCTCCATGTATTTTTCCTTTTCTTTTCTCTTTTTAAAATCTCTAAACAAAAAGAAATAATAAAAAAATGAAAAATACAAGAAAAAACGGGGGGGGGGGGGGGGGGGGGGGGCTACAACAGTTTACAGGGGGAATTATAAGCAGAAAAAATAACAAACAGACTGGGCCCAGCCCAGTATACCACAAAATGGGGGGAGGAGTGCTGTGAGTGAAACGAGGGGTGCAGACAGCAAAAAGAAACTCGTATTGGGCCCAGACCAATGCCTTTCAGCAAAAAAAAACGGAAGGATGGGAAAAAAACAATGGGCCTCGTAGCCCCAAGCCCAAACCCAATCTCATCTCCCCATTCTCTCCTTTCACTCTCCCCGTCCCACAGAAACCCTAATCCTCCCTACTCCCTTCTCTCTCTCAACCGCCGTCGTCCACTGTTCACAAATCCTTTTCAACATCCTCTGTTTCAAACTTTTCTCTCAATCTCCTATCAACTCTCTTCTCATCCTCCAGCTTCATACTCCAAAACGAAAAACCTTATCCCTTTCTTAGTTCACACTTGTTTCCTTCACTCATCCCGTTGAGTTCGGTGAAGCTCGCATGAAATTATTGAAGATCCTGGCGAAATCTTGAAGAACGAATACGAAGGTGATGAATCTGGATATACGAAGACGAACATCAAGGAGATCGATGAAGATCCTGAGGAAATCTGGCAACGATATGAAGCCGGTTGAAGATCTTCTGAAATGGATCTTGAAGCAACTGGAAAGTTGTTGGAAACTGATGAACGATGAAGTTTGATGATCTTTGAAGATCTGGAAATTCTTGAGGATGAATTTCTGGAGACTTTGGAGAGACGATGAAGATCTTGAATCTTCTGGAAAAATGACGAAGAACTCCATGAAGGTTTCTTGCTGGATTTCTGATGAAGTTTGAAGATGAATGTTGATCGGAGGCTCTTATGTGCTAACAACTTCTGGTGATTGAAGATCGTGGATCATTTTCTGGAAACACAGTTTGAAGGCGTTCTTGCATTTCCGGTGATAGCTTGAAGCTTCCGGCGGTATCTCCGGCGAGGTTGATGATTGTTGATCGGAGGAGAGATCAAAGGAAAACGATGAAAGTGATGGATTTGGAAGTTTCCGGTGAGGTGGGCGGTGGCCGGAGTAGGTTAGGGTGGCCGGTGATGTTCTGTTGCGGTGGTTGCATGGCCGCCGGCCATGAAACCGGTGAAGGCTTATGGAGGACGCGTGGCACTGGCTGGTGGAGGCAATGAATGCATGTACGCCACGTAGTGTGGGCGTCGCAGAGAGAGAGGGAAGGAAGAATACGCGTGGCGTGCTTCTGAGTGAAAACGTGGATAGTGTAGTGGGGTCCTTTTGGCAACACGTGGATTTAGCTTATATACATGATCTGGCTTTTTGGACTTTTCTGGACTATGGACTTGCGAACTTGGGCCTTACGAATGAGTTTGGAGAATGAGGCCCAGACGAAAATGCTGATAATAAATCCAAAAAAAACTGAATTGAAATAAAATGATTAAAACTTGGATTATACTAATGCTGGATTAATGGGCTAATAACTAATTAACAAACCAATTAAATGCTGAATTAAAATACCAAATGGACTAAACCAAATACCGAATGGACTAATGAATGAATTAAAAATGTTAAACTGGATTAAAAAGCTGATGACAATTAAGGACCTAATTAACACTGAACGAAAATTAAATGGACTACTAATACAAATTAAAAATATTAATAGACTCAATTAAAATCTAACACTTAAACCTAATCAATCTAATATCCTAAAAACTGATTAATATCCATTAAGCTAATATTCCAAAAAACTAATTAACAGTTACTAAACTATTTAATATCTATTTAACAAATATTAATAAAACTAAACTATTATATTCTAAAAAAAGATTCTATTAATTTCTATATAGAGAAAATCTATTATTAATAAAAGAAAAATCTATTTATTCTATTAAAAATGATTAAACTCTATAAAATGCTGAAAAATGATTTAAATCTATCTAATATATTCTAAAAAAAGAAAATGCTATTTAAAAATATGAAAAAAAACCCTAATAATAGCCAATAAAATCTAGAAAAATCACAATAATTCCCGAGGGAACAAAAATAGCATCGAACGACAAAAAACACCGCGAGAGAGCAAGAAAATAGCCGGTAAAAATCAACAGACACCGAAATATCCCCAAAAACAACAACGCGAGCTGAAAACACCGGGAATAGCACGGCTGCTCAAAAATACGATTCTACCTATCTGAACTGATTAAAAACACCTGAGACGCGAGACGAGAGCTGTGATCCCGATAAAATCAAAACAAATGAAAAATGCACGGTATGCGATATGCGGATGCGAATGCGGTCATGCGTCGAAACATAGGACCAGATACAGGACCCGGTTGGTCAAATTTTAGGGTGCAACAGCTGCCCCTATTCAAGCGGCTTGGACCTGAATGGGTGAAGAGCGCTCAGCCTTCAAACATTCAAAGGTAGATGACGGTTGAATACAAATGAAACCCTGAAATTTGCCAACCGCGGGAATATACTGCAAAACTGCTTGAGGAATAGCCTCCAATAAACTGAAGTTCGGTTGTCACGGCAACAACTGGTCAATTTTCTGATAAATTTTCTTCTCCTTGACACCAATCACCTGTGCGACGCCACAAGTATTGAAATAATGCTTCGAAAAGCAAACGACTTGATTCCCATCTCTCTTATGGGATCAAATCCTGTCAACTCACAGTTCACAGCGAACTTGAGGACAATTCTCCTGGGGAACTTCTGAATCGACTGCTCGGTGTTGCACCTTAATTTTTGACCGTAGGATGCCACCTCTTTTTCGCGCATTTTTTCTGTTGTTATTTGGTTTTAATTTAATGTTGTATGGCTAACCAACTCATGCAAGTGCAGTAGCACCAAACGTAGTTTTTTTTCTTACAGCCCCGCAAGGACGTGACTAGCTCAGGTGAGGTTCAAGAGTCCGAACCTAATTCAAGAAAACTTTACAAGAAGGTGTCCACGTCGTGTTTCAACATCAAGTTCGAGAAGTCAGTTTCCTTTGGGAGAATAGGAGGCTAAGAGATTTACTTCGAATTTAAGTGGGATTTGAAATATTAAGAACATTCGAGTTGTTACAAGAAGTTGAGTGACCCTTATGAAGGTGATTATATCCAAGATTTACCACCGTTACTGAGAATACATGCACGATATCAAAGTTACGAGGATTAATGCAGCTGCTTTTGGAGAGGAATTCTACGTTAAAACATTTGTTTCCAGTCAGCTACATGTCCCTATGACTACAAATTGGAAATGATTTCGTGGAACTCTACGAATACCATGCAGGGCTACTTATTTTATTCCCCTCCCAAATCATAATGAGGTTTTATGGCAAGTGATTCACAAGAAGGGATGACTATGTTGGAGATTACATGCTATTGCAAACTTCAAATAAGCAAATTCAACATTGGTTCGAGCCTGTTTAATTATCAAAAGAAAATGTATACAAAGAGTTCTAATTATCAAGATGATTGAGCAATATTTCAACAAGAGGAAGGGTCCAAGCGTAAGCGTATCCCTCAGGACCTTCAAAGCCGAGCTGGAGCGTAACTTGCAACGTCAATCAGTACACCTGTAAAACACGAGATTGGAACTAATCAACACAGTAGCGAATCCCGTCACATGCCATAAACGATAATTAAGGCTAAACAAATTTGACGAATGATGAATTTACCAAGAGCAAGCTTTGGCTCGTGAATTTGGCAGGCGGCAAAATACTTGCAATGGACAAAAATCCTGCTTGACTGAACACAAAGTGAGTGCAGAAGTAGAGATGAACCTAAGAAGGAACTAGAAGTGAGTTTGCAAGCCATTGAAAGTAAGACAAAGACAATATCCACAGAAACCTACAAGAAAATTAAAAGGCTAGAGGACCAGATTGAACACCTGTGCAAAACCAATCAGAGAAACAATTCCTCAGGGGAAAAGAAGAACACCTGCACCCGACTCCAAACAAGGCCTGTCCTACCGAGGCCTGCACGTGAGAGTATTATTTTCAGCACAGAGGATTCAGCTCAATCCTGAACAGATGTTGAAACGAACCTTCAGCGCACGGAAACAGCTATCGCAAGTATAAAAATCAGGGAATTTCTGCACTCACCATTGCCTTGTGCAGTTTTGGTTTTATTGTATCTCTGGTCACAGCCAATTACAAGGAAGCATAGCCGGAGGACAAAGCATCACAACTGGAAGGAACTGCAAGAGGAAACCAGTTGCACATTAGCGGTTCTCAAGGAATTAACTAAATGCAAATAACAACGGCAAATAAAGGAAACCAATGGGAGAAATTAGATTAAAGAAAAGGCGACCGAAGAATGAATCATAGCCACTCCTAATCCAAAGACCTTTAAAGTTAAACAACATCGTCAATTCATATTTGCGACGATATTGTTGCTCAAGGCAGTTAACATAATTTGGATTTCAAATGGAGAGTAACTAGTAATGACCATTGAGTAAAAGACTAGAAATTCTCACCACTGTAACATCAATAACGACGCCGCATCTCACGTCGCTTGGTAGGCAAGAACTGTGAGGCAGAACTGGACAGGTGCCACTTCGACTTGGTTATGTGAGCTTCTCCACGACGGCATTCATCCGGAGCTAAACCTACGTAAAGAAAGACAGAGTAAATACAAGTAAATCCGGGAAGAGTAAACCATAACTAGTCTAAGTGCTCTACCAAACTCGCCATCTAACTCCACCAATTTGGATTGGAGCTGCATAAGCAATTCATGTGTAAATAAAACGAGGGTTCACAGGAGTACCGGCTGCGACGTCAGCAAGAAATCCTAGGCCGTTCCAAGGCTACCGGGTCATTACCTCCACCTATCCAAACTTGGAGCAAAATGAAACACTGCAACTCCCTTCCAACACCGTCAAACAACTCAACAGAGCATCCTACAACCAAGCCCACATACGCAGAAGAAGAAAACGAGACATCGGAGACCGTAAGCAACAAGACTCATCCTGCATCACAAAGAAAGTATCCAAGAGTCAATTTCAGTTCAGGACAAGGATTAACAATGATAAATCATTCTAAGAGAAACTCACCAACAAAGGAAGCATTGATACCATACTGATGCTCAAGCTAAGGCGAAAGTCTCAGAATCCCACCGAGTTAAACAAAACCATAAGAGCAAAGATGAAGTTTGGAAACCACCCTGCGTTCAGCTTGCATTTGCTACGTTCCACCATCGGTTCTTCGTGGAAGATCTCGCCAAATGTGTCGAAAGCAATCTCCCCTTCTGGGCTTCTATCCACCTTCTGGCCCAAATCATTTTTTTTGCTAAATCCACACCTGTCCACACCAATTTAGAATCAGTAAAATCCTCAGAGAATATTCACTTGAAAAGAGATACGATGCAACAGCTAAGCAAATCAAGGCATTAACTAGATTAACACTAGATTGAGATTCTCATTAACACGTATTATTGCAAGCACACAAAGAGGGAAAGTTTTCAAATAATATCGAACGAAGAAAGAAAGTTTTCAAATCTCAGCTAAACCAAAATGGAAATCCCAATCCAACAATCAATCAGCATTCAAGTACCAATTCAAACGATTTTCAAACCCAAGGCCTATATAAAGGGAGAGTCTGAGAACGAAAATCCCCGGGAAAAAAAAGTAACTTGCCATCAACCACAAAAATCATCACAAACCCTACATTCAAAGAAAAAACCTAGAAAGTAGAAAGAAAAGAGAGCTTATCTCTTAACCGTCGAAACTGCCGCGGGATCGCCTTCAAGCTCTCACGCCGACCGTCTCAAGCTCCGCCGTCGCTCACCTTTGGTAAAACCCTCACTCACGTTAAGATTTTGAGCCATTGATTGTTTTGATTTGTTGTTGCAGGTTGAAAACAGGGGAGATAGCAGCCAAAAGTGG
Source organism: Lathyrus sativus (assembly GCA_963859935.3). Classification (NCBI taxonomy): domain Eukaryota; kingdom Viridiplantae; phylum Streptophyta; class Magnoliopsida; order Fabales; family Fabaceae; genus Lathyrus; species Lathyrus sativus. Next base: position 594,305,014 of record OZ012735.1, read on the forward strand.
CGAAAGAGGCGAAGGAGAACGGTGAGAGAGAGCGAGACCGAGAGAGAAGATCGAAGTGAGGGGGAGGGATTGTCTGATTTGGGGGTTTAGGGTTGTCTGCTTGTTGTAGTTTTATTTTGTCTTTTTCTGATATATCTATGATCACACACATCACCCACACACTGATAACCTCACCCTTAATCACAGATAACTTTTTTTTTAATCCCTTAACTAACTTTTAATCAACATTTAAAATTTAATTAGTCCTAAGTTAGTGATATAATCTTTTTATTAAATTAATTAACTTTTAACTCAGATATTTCATATAAAAACAAATAAACCAATTAAACCCATTTTTATTTTAAACTTAGTAAATCTTTTTGAATTATTAATACAATAACTCTATTTTATCCTTACTAATATTTAACTTTATCATAATCAACTTTTACTAAAAACAATTAATAAACTTGTTATAAACTCTTTTCTAAACCTATTTATTTATCAACTTTTTTATACTAATTCATTCATTTTTTTTCCATCTCATAGTCTATTTAATTTGTAATAGCATTTTGTTTAACTTAACTTTTATTTGATAATAACTAAGAGAGTTTTCTTTATTAAAAAAAAAAACCCACCAACTTCTAATTTATAACCTAAAATCAATATAACCATTTTTCTTTCTAACCATTTCACTTAAAACCAAATTACAACTTTTTAACCAATCTCACCAAACACAATATATTTTCTCATAATATTAATCCAACCAAAATTCAAACAATCCGTTTAAAATCGAATAACCTCACTAAACACAATTCAATTAAAAACAACACAATGACCTTTTAAAATCAATTCCCCCGCTAATAAAATCAATTCAACTCACTCGACTAAAAAATATAAAATCAATTCACATAAATCAATCAACATTTTCTTATAATTCAAACTGAAATCAACTTTAAAAATTAAAATCAATAGCGTAAAATACAACCTAAATCGTGCACGCTACTTCACGACACACTTACACATCTGTACACTTAGCGCTTTCATGCGTACATATTGTTTATCTTTATCTGCTCTTATTCACAATGCACACACACTCACTTAGCGCTTTCATGCGTTCGTGTATGGTTTATCTTTCTGCAATTTACTCTTCTGCAATTTATTCTATTGCATTTACATTATCATATTTATCTATTCATACATCGCATTCCGTCCAAAGGAAAAACCTACACATGATTCAACAATTGTGTGTAGTGCACATCATTTGCATCATAATCCCCTACGATCCTTGATCCAATTCAAGTGGATCTCTAAGTTAGATCCTACCCCATATGGAGGACCCTTTTACACCATAGAACAAACAAAACAATTCAACTCAAATCAAATATTCAAACACAATAGAGAAAAGATGTTAATCATCTTAAGCGAGATAGAATCTCCACCCCACATCAATTACAATCAATTCGTAGGAAATTTGCCTTAAGAAAGGCGTACCTCGTCGATCCCTATCCGAGTACTTGAGCCCTTATCTTAAGACGATGCAAAGATTACATTCCTACAATTTGTGGCGGTTAAATCTCTCTTAAAATGACAACTCACATTTTCTCCTAAGATCAATCAAATAACTACCCTAAACCCGTAGGAACTTTGACCACAGTCAAAGAACTCCTCTAACCCTTTAGGGGAACTACAGATACTCTGATTCCACTCCCATAAGGATATGTATGCATAAGATGCGACATCTTATCGAGTATTCTTAGAAATAAACCCCTAGGTCTTTTAAACCTTAAGCAGATAAACACTTAGCAATAAACATAAAATAAGAGGTTCCTGTAGAGTACTACAGAAACTTAGGATGCTAGTACCTTCCCTAAGTTTAACCAACCCCCGAACCTAAACAAACTACCTTGCATTTGCATTGCATTGTGGGAATTTCGATCTTTATCCCTTCCTTTGGACAAATCAAAGTTCAGTTGCAAATGAATTAAAGATTCAAACTAATCAATAGTTTGGTATCCGAATTTTCACCGCGACAGAAATGGCGACTTCACTGGGGACCCTCAGTGGGTCTCCCTATCTTGTTTTATTTCTTTATTGCTTTTATATTTGCTTATATTTGCTTATTTGTTTACTTGCTTATTTGTTTGTATTCTTGGGTTGATACTCTTGAGTGGTGAGACAAAGTCCTACACCCGGACTTGAGTGAACTTAAGATAGGATAGTGATATGTTCAAAGAGGCTTATAGGGGGTAGAATCCCGACCAAGCTGACTTGAAAATCACGCTCAATTGAGGCCCTCTCGAAAGATGTATTGTTGAACGAGTCTTTAATCGTGAAAACATGCACTACATTCGATGTTGGAACCTATGATATTGAGGACCATAGTTACCTTAACCCCACTTTGACCTTTACTAAGATGTAGTGCGGGGCTATGAGGGGGTACCTCCGAAATAGTGCTACGCGATGCTACACTCGAAAGAAGTCCTCTTGAGAATATTATTAACCCTCGAGTACTTGGGAAGTTGATAATATCCGAAAGATGGGCTAATGACTTCGGGAACCTTATTAGAACCTTGTTCTACAGGTACAATCAACCTTTAGTCCAAATCCTTTGGGGATGGGTACACCTTTGCTCCATGCTCGTTGCAAACCTAGGGACCCCTTTGTTTGTTTATGCTTATGCTTCTATGTGCCTACTTGTGTTTGTTGCATTCATAAAGCATCATACCGCATTGGACTTCATGGGATTTACCTTTTGTTTGTAGGGTATTATGGACCCCAATAGAAGACACACTCTGAAATACACTTTTAAAAGTCCCAAGTTGGATGATCTAAAGAAGTTGGTGACCCTGATTGAAGACCAAGAGAAATTCAAAAGCAAGTATGGGAAGCTGATATCCTTATTGAGTCGACAAGTGGATGAAGGACTCCTGTCCACTTTATTGCAATTCTATGATCCACTATACCATTGCTTCACGTTTTCAGATTTCCAACTATTGCCTACGTTGGAAGAATACTCCTTTTTGGTTGGTTTACCCATCTTAGAAGAGTCTCCTTTCCCTTTCCTGGAAAAGGACCCTGATGAAAGAGAAATTGCTAAGGCCCTTTGCCTAAAGGTATCGGACGTCAAGGGAAATCTGGTTAGTAAAGGCAGTCTTTTTGGTTTGACTACGAAGTTTTTAATCAGTAAAGCAATGTTTTATGCCGACTATACGAACAAGGCTCCATTCGAGGCGATCTTCGCCTTGCTTATTTATGGAGTATTTTTGTTCCCGAGTTTTGAAGGGTTCGTTGATCTCAACGCAATTAAGATCTTTTTGAAGAACAATCCAGTACCAACCCTACTGGGTAATGCTTACCATTCTGTACACCTCCGAAAGTTATATGGTGGAGGAATGATCACCTGCTGTGTACCCCTACTCTACAAGTGGTTTATTTCGCACTTGCCGAGGTCTACTTCCTTTTTAAGTCTTGATAGGGGGCTTTGGTCTCCCCGAGTTATGGCACTGACCCACTCAGATATCATTTGGTACAACCGGGTATATGATGGAACTTTGATCATTGATGGTTGTGGCGACTTTGCTAATGTACCATTACTCAGCTTTAATGGAGGGATCAGTTACAATCCGGTCTTAGCTCGTCTACAATTGGGATTTCCATTGAAGGAGCCACCTAAGAGTGTCCAGGTAGAGAATATTTTCTTTAGGGAAGACCAGGAACTCCTAAACAAGGTTTTAGTTGCATGGAGCCACTTACACAAGAAAGGGAAAGAAAGCCTCGGGAAGCTTAATTGTGTATCTTTAGAACCCTACCTTCGGTGGGTCAGAGAAAGGGCGATCAAGCTAAAGATGCCCTATTCCCGTCAAGATCCCATAGCTCCACAGAGGGAGCCCACTTACGTCTTTATGTCTGAAGCTGAGAAGTTAGAAGTGTCCTTGAGGAAATCTCAACGTGAGTTGGAATCATGGAAGAATAAGTACCATGTGGCAGTGGCAGAAAGCGATGAGTGTGTCGCTACTGCGAAAATCGGCGCCGGCTGAACAGAAGAGTCGCCACCGTGCGTTATTTATCCCACGGGAGGGAAAGGAAACGCTCAGAGTAAACCTCGCACAACACGGGAAAGGTATGGTCGTCGCAACCAAAACCTGGATTCGGGAGTCGGTTACGCAAGGGGAAGGTATTAGCACCCCTCACGTCCGTCGTACTCGACGGGATCCACGCTTGTTTTCGGGTATGGATTGTTATTCTATCTAAACTATAGGTCAAGGGTTAAAAAGAAAATAAAATGAAAAATAAAAATGACTCGGCAAAGTATCGCACTTTATGCCTACGTATTCCCGTCTGGAACGAGAAATCAGAGTCAACGTAGTTCGCCTACCTACGGGAAAGGAGGGAAAGGTTGCTCGCTAGGATATCGCATCCTATGCCTACGTACTTTCATACAGCATGAAAGATCAGAGCAAACGTAGTTCGGGCCACGTACGACACAAGCTTGTCTTGGTTGGTTTTATTCCTTCTGAAAAAGGTTTTCTGATTAGCGGTCCAAGCGGACAAAAATGACATTTTGATGAGTTCACATTCTTTTACGAAAGAAGTGTCTTTTATTGTGTTTGAAATCTTTATGTGTTTTTCTGTTTGTTTTGAGAAAGAAAGAGACAGAACTATAACCTACGGTTGCGAAGGGAATCAAACTAACCTAATGTTATCATGCATGGGTTAAAACCTAATGTCTATCATGCTCCTCTCTTGCACAGAGAGAAACAGAGATCCTAAGGGATAGGCAGAAACAGAAACAAAACCAGATATATACAGTAAAACAGTAAAATGCATGGATGCAACAGTACAAGCGAGGCAAGGGAGTCCCACTCGACCTCGAACCTAGAAAACAATAGGCGAAAGTGAACAGGATTCACTTTCAACCCAGCAGGGTAAACAGCAAACAATACAGTCCAGAAAACCAATCAATACATCAGCAATAAAATACAACAATAAAAGAAACAGCATCAGCAGCTCTGAATCAACATCTGGCTTCAAGTAATCTCCAATCAGCTACAGGCTTCAACAAGCATCAATCTCCATCTTCATGGCCTTCAGGCAAGGGCTTTGATCATCAGTCTTCCATCTGCAATGGCTTTTCTTCAAGTTCAAACCTCCAGGATGAGGGATTAGTCACAAGAGTGAAGTGAATGAATGTTAGACAGTTAATTACCTACCAATGGTGGTTCATCAACTGTTAACATTAAACAGAAAGTTTCCTCTCAAAAGTTCTATCTTTCAAATATATTCACTGATCCTTCCAAAGGAAGGAGGTGGATATTTGAAAGAGACTTTGAATCATAGAGAAAGGATGGATGCAGACAAGGCATTCCATGTTTGAGAAACAAGCTTTCTAATCTAGAGCTCTGCCTAGCTCCTAAACCCTAGTCTCCTCAGCAGCTGCTAGCAAGAACCTCCTCTCCAACTCTGGCAGTTGATCTTCAATCTCTGGATCTCCAATGGTCTTCATCTCCTCAAGTCTTCAGCTCTCCCAAATTCCCAGATAATCCCAATACCCAAACAAGCAAGCAATAATCCCCAGAGGGCACACCACACCAGACAATCAGACATACACAGAGTAATAGCAGTAGGGGAATCCTGACTTTTTCTAAGGGGATCTAATGACTACCCATAGCCCCTATAGTCCCATAACTAATCTAGTCAAACCCTAAGTCCTAAGGGAAAGAATCAAATCTCCTAAGTCATCACCTAAAAAACCCTAATTTGTTCCATGTTATTCAAGCCTACCTTAAGCACCTAAAATTGATTTCTAAAAAAGGGAACTAAATTGAATCTATAGGTTCAACATCTAATCTAAGCAACATAAAAAGAATGAACAAAAAATATGAAAGCATTTAATAGAACAAAAATTACTAAAGTCATGCATGAAATGAAGCTATTTAAAATGCCATTTATTTAGAAAATATGGAAAAAATATGAAATAAAAATAAAAATGCAATTTTATTTAATGACAATTTCCTACACATCCTAAAGAAAATAGTGTAAAAAGAATGAATTGAAAATGATTTTTTATGTATTTATTATGAATTAATAAAAATGCATAAAAAAAATTAAAGAATATAAAAGAAAATAATGAAATAAAGGGAGGGGGGTTTGAATAGGAGACACGCGCAGTTCATTTCAGGATGGGCCAAGCTGGGGTGGGGTGCACGTAGCAAATTGGCATTAGGCCCAAAACCACTCAGCATTATGACATAAAAAGAAAACCAGCAGGGGGTGAGAAAAGCATAGGATTCACGCACAAAATGAATTGGGCTCAGCTAATGGGGGTGGGGATATCACTTAGTACTCAGGCCCGCCCGTTTCAATTAATGAAACGGTGCGTTTAGGGCACCACACTAATTCCCTCCAAATTCTGAATCAAATCTCAGCCACACGATGGGCTTCCAAGTCAAAAGTCTAACATGAAATGGACCGTCCAGATTTCGTCTTCCTCCTTTGATCATGAGACTTAGGGTTTCCTCTCCATGGCAGCCATGCACGAGCCAACTTCTACCAATCTGTTCTCACTCTACAATCCATGAAACGCCACGCTATAAACATGAAAAATATTCAGAATCTCTCCCTCTACAAGCCTATGGTCTCTGATTGCTCTGAAACTCAACAAATCAACAAACCCGATCGAGACAAGTTCTGGTTACATGAAAACACTCTGAGATGCATCACAATAATTCTCAATCAAACTTATCCTAATCTAATCTATGACTAATGGTGATTATCCTGCGCTAACAACCTAAGATTCTAATGCACTAATCCACGAGTTCTAGGTCCTAACAGTTTGGTGCACCTGCTATGAATTGTCTCTATTCAGCCTCAAATTCATCTAAACTAACCTCCTAACATCATAGACCATGAATATACTAGTAAAACTACCTAAATCTCCCTAGATTGAGTAAGTTAGAAAGATTTGCACCTTGAGCAAGCTTTAATGGAGGCTGAGAAATCACGTGGATCCAGGCTCTTGTATGCTTCAATCTTGATCCATTCTTGATGTACTTGATTCTGTTTGCAATATTTGGATGAAACTTGGCTTGGATCTTGCTGTCCAATGGAAATTGCAATTTGTGTGTTCTTGATGGAAGTGCTCGAAAATGGATTGATCACACCTTGTTCTTGGTTGAATTCTGATCTATGATGATGAATCAGTATAATGAAGTTGATTTTGATGGTGATTGGTGAAGAATTTGAGAATTTGGAGTGAAAATGCAATGAGGAAGAATGAGAGAATTTGGGAAATTCTTGGTGAAAAATGAGTCCAACCCTTGATCAATCTTCATTTCATGAATATATAGTGTTCAATGGTAACTTCTAGATCCCTCTTACACATTCCCTTGCCTTCCAACTTTGATTCATTTTGGCTATGTTTCTTAAAATGCAAGTAACCAAGGATAACTTTGAAATCTTCCACTAAACTCAAAAAAGTGCTTGAACCATTGTTCTTAGAATGTCTTTTCCATTCAAAATCATATATTGGAAGTCTCCATTTGGACTTATAAATCTCCCAAACCATTTTTCATTTTGACTTTATTCAAGTTATAAGCCATTTTAGTTCAAAGTTGGACCAATCATGCAACTTCATGTTATGAGCTTTTCCAACAATTTGTGACCTTCTTTCTAGACTCAAAATGTCATTTGGAGCAAGTTTGATGTTGTAAGTTTTTCCATTTGAGGCCTCCTTGTATGAGTTTTGGACATGAGTTAAAATGACCTGTAATTCACAAATGCCCAAAATACCCTTTGCTTGCCAAGACCATAAGTTGAGTTCCACACATCATATGAGGGCATGCTATACCATTCTAGAAAGCTAAGACAATGAGGAACAATTCTTATGTTGACCAAGAATTCATTTGAAATCTCCTTGAGGGGTGAAAATTGCTTGGAAGTCAAGTCACTTTCACAGACAAAATTTCAGATACCTCAGATGACCTGTAACTTGCAAGGACCATAACTTGAGTTCTATAAATCTCCTTGATGTCTTCCACCACTCAAATTAAAGGTCTTGAGATCCTCTACAAGTTTCATGTTGGCCAAGAAGCCATTTGAAGCTAGCATTTTGACTTATCTTGCTTGGAAATTTGACCTAAACTAGGGGATTTTACACAGAAACCCTAATTTAGAAACTCCTCTTCTCCTTGATTTCTCTTGAATTCTCCTTGGCATATCTCCATATCCTTCTTTATATGTCCAATGATGAACCCCACATCTCTCCAATAGCCTTGAATGCCCCTTAAATCAGTCAATTGACCTAGGGTTGACCTAGGGTTGACCCAGATGAAACCCTAGTTGACTGCCTTCAACTGTAGCTCTTGTGCTCTCATCAATGACTTGTCTCCTTCTCCAAATGACTTTCTAAATCTCTCATAATGCCTAGATACTCTCCATGCCTTCAACTCACAGCTCACAACCCTCTTATTGACCCTCAGATACCCTCAGCTAGGAGATGGACTCAAGGCTTGATCTGCTGAACTCTTTGCTTTCAAATTCTTTCCTGATGACTTGAATGAGATTGAATTGTGATGATAACCTCTTGATAGGCTTCTAGAGATAATAATGATGATTGGTCCCCTGTTGAATGACTTGTTATGCTTATGCTATGCAGATGATTAGACTATGCACATGACTCTATATGCAAATGCTAATGACATTGAAACATAAACCAAGTGAATAAGGTTGGGCAAATTTTAGGGTGCAACAGCTGCCCCTATTCAAGCGACTTGGACCCGATTGGGTGAAGAGCCCGGAGCCTTCAGACATTCGCGGTACGAGACGGTTGAATACTAGTGAAACCAGAAATTTGCCAACCGCAAAACTAAATTGCGCTCCTGCTTGAGGAATGACATTCATCAGCTAAATCTGACTGTTACGGCAACCCACTGATCTCGTGCGACTGTGCTGGGGATTGTCTTCATCGCTCTGAAGAGGATTCTGTCATAACAGATTGCTTGCTTGTCCACGTTAGGACTCTGTCCGTCATCAATACGAAGAAATCTCAACTAGAACCTGTCCACGTTAGGACTCCACTTGCTGTTAACCCAGAAAAATCTCGGCAACTCTGCTGGGGATAATTCGTCTGCATTTCCATAAACTGAATCGTCCACGTTAGGAATAAAACTCTTTCACGCTGGGAGTAACACCTGTCCACATTAGGAATCATTCCTTGTCCACGTCAGGACTAACCCTTTCATCTTTCCACGTCAGGAAGCAATCTTCTTTCCTCATAAGGAGAACTATATCAATCTGTCCACGTAAGGACTCCAATGCCACTTGACATGTCCGCGTCAGGACTCCAATCTTTCCACGTAAGGAATCACCATTTTTCCACGTAAGGAATCACCATTTTTCCACGTTAGGAATAACTTCTTTTCCACGTAAGGAATGCTCTTATCCACGTAAGGAATAACTTTTTTGATCTGTCCGCGTCAGGACTCAATCTTTCCACGTAAGGAACCAATCTTGATATGTCCGCGTGAGGACTCCATCTTTCCACGTAAGGAATAAACTCGTCTTCCCACGTAAGGGAACCATTTTTCTTCCACGTAAGGGATGCTCTTGATATGTCCATGTAAGGACTCTGATCTTTCCACGTAAGGAATACCAACTTCTTTCCGATTTGTCCGCGTCAGGACTACATTTTCCACGTAAGGAATGCCATCTTAATCTGTCCACGTGAGGACTCCACTCTTTCCGCGTTAGGAATCACCTCTTTTGATTTGTCCGCGTAAGGACCACATCGTCCACGTTAGGACCCATTTCTCCACGTTTGGAATAACAATTTCTTTGATTTGTCCACGTCAGGACACTGATCTCGTCTTGATTTGTCCACGTTAGGACTCAGGCGTCTTCGACCCGCTGAGGAAATAAGACTTGTCCACGTAAGGACTCACATCCTTGTCTGATCTGTCCGCGTCAGGACACCAACACAAAGAGTAATTACTTTTGTCAACGTCATGACCTCCCATTCCACTAACTTCGAGAACGTGAATCTGCCCACGATAGGACTAACACACCTCACCAATCCGGGGAAATAATCCCGTCCACGTTAGGACGCCCACTTCTGAAGAAATCCCGTCAATCTAGGAGTAAATTGTCCGCGTCAGGACTTAGTTCTCCAATGATCCTCACCCACAAACTTCTTAGCACTGACGTGACAGCGACTTTGAGACTGACTCTACTGGGGATGTCTGGAAACCAACTATCGGACGCCTGCTCTGATAACCGGCGGTGGCCTCTGAAATTCGGACTCATGGAACCCCTGATGACAACTAACTCTGCTTGGGAATAAAGAGAAACTTATCCTGGTAACTCTGGCGGGGAACATAAGAGACATTTGCATAAATGACTCTGTTAGAGACAAAGAGAACCTCATCATGCTAACTCTGTGGGGGAATACTGCCGAAACTGACATTATCATTGGACGTCTCATGCCGAGATCTTGAATGTTTGGTAATTCATTTGAGCAAGAACTCTCTCCACCTGAACTGCTAAAAAAAACAGGAACTGCTTCAGCAAAATAAATGCTGGAAGGATAATGCCGACTCCGCCGGGGATAGCCAGATGCTACAGAATTATTCCATCAAAATAAATGCTGGAAGGATGAATTCGACCCTGCTGGGAAATTGGGAACTCAAACCACATACCCTATTGAGGTAACCCCCTGCTGGGGAATAGCAGATGCGCGCAGTATGATCGGACTTTCTGCTGGAACGTGAACTGATATTACACCGTATCTCTGACAAAATAAATGATAGGACCCACCATCAACTCTGCTTGGGAGAGTCTTAATCTTCGAGTTCCACTGGAAGGAATGAAAACACTTGCAAAGAGAATTCCGCTGGGGACAGGATGATTCTCTCGGGGAAAATCCACTGACTCCGCTGGGAGAGAGGGCATGACCCTGCGGGGAAAGATGAACCTGTCTGAATACAGCCTTACGATCTTGGAATCGCCAAACTCTGCTGAGGACGGATAACTTTTCTGGAGCACGTCCTTTGGATAAGCTACGGCTAGCTGGGGAGTTCTATCCTTCTTCAGGAAGAACATGCGTGACCTGCGTGGGGACTGAGTCTTTCATTATCGCAATCTTTTGATCATCTTCCTCGTATGGTTATGAAACCTGTAACAACACAAACAAGACACGACAAGCCTATGCAATCAAATCAATTCAGGTTAGTGACGTTATTTTCAGTTAATTCAAAGCTTTAACAATTGTTGGCAAGGGCCAGTGATGTTATACTCATGCTAGCTTCACTAAACTTAGGCGTTTTATCATGCACAAAACAGTAAAGAACAGTGTCAAATACTGAATAACGTGTTTTATTGATCGGGCCCCTGAATGGGCGGAGTTTTGTACACGGAATGTAACTCCTGAAAAGAGGAAGTTACGCAAAGCAAATACATAAGTATGCACAAGAAGCATGAATATTTTGACAAATTAAATTTTGTACACATGTCGGCAACGGGATGCAGATGAACACCACGAACTGATCCTCCCATGACTCGTCCGACTTTAATGCTTTCCCGGTATTCTCACTTCTGAAGAGATTGTATCCGATAACTGGCTCCTCAAATGTATTCTCCCGCATTGATGCTCATTATAATATCAAATTCGGACCGCAGTCATTTGCTTTTCAAATCCCTAACTTTTGCGTGAACCGCCCTTTACGGGTTTTCAGTTCACCGGGATACCCTTTTTTGCCGAAGCCGCCCAGTGTAGGTTTTCAACTTCGCGGGTGTACATTTTTTTCAATTTTATCCCTAACTTTTGCCCGAACCTTTCATTCTGTTTTTGGTTCGCCAGGATGCCCCATTTTTTCCTGGACTCTCTTTTTCTGTCCAGCGGGTCTATTTTAAGCAAAGTATTTTTTAACTGCGTCCGAATTCACAGGTGACGCAAAGTCTTCCCCGTCCATGGTGGACAATAACAACGCTCCTCCTGAAAAGACTTTACTGACAACGTATGGCCCTTCGTAGTTGGGGGTCCACTTGCCCCGGTGATCTGCTTGCGGCGGGAGAATCCTTTTCAGCACAAGGTCGCCCGTCTGAAAGCTTCGCGGAAGTATTTTCTTGTCGTACGCTTTCTTCATTCGTCTTTGGTACAAACGACCGTATGCTAGAGAAGCTAGCCTCTTCTCATCCATCAAGCTCAATTGGTTCAATCTATTAGTTACCCATTCTGCCTCGTCCAGCTGAACGTCTCGCAATACCCTCAGAGAAGGGATCTCAACTTCCAATGGTAATACCGCTTCCATTCCGTATACCAACGAGAACGGAGTTGCCCCGGTTGATGTGCGTACCGTCGTACGATAACTGTGCAAAGCAAAAGGTAGCATTTCATGCCAATCCTTATAGGTCACCACCATTTTCTGAACAATTTTCTTGATATTCTTATTGGCCGCTTCGACAGCGCCATTCATCTTGGGTCGGTAAGGGGAGGAGTTGTGATGTTCGATCTTGAAATTCTGACAGAGCTCCTTCATCATTTTGTTGTTCAGGTTAGAACCGTTGTCCGTGATTATCCGCTCGGGAATCCCATATCGGCAAATGATATCTCTTTTGATGAATCTGGCCACCACTTGCTTCGTTACGTTTGCGTAGGACGCCGCTTCTACCCATTTGGTGAAATAATCAATCGCTACTAGGATGAACCGATGCCCGTTAGAAGCCGTCGGCTCGATCTTCCCAATCATATCGATTCCCCACATCGAGAATGGCCATGGAGATGACATCACATTTAGAGGACTCGGAGGCACGTGTATCTTGTCAGCATAGATTTGGCACTTGTGGCACTTCCTCGCGAACTTGAAACAATCAGTTTCCATCGTCAGCCAAAAATAACCTGCCCTCAGCAGCTTTCTCGTCATAGCATGCCCACCAGCATGCGTACCAAAGGTACCTTCGTGAATTTCCTCCATGAGAAGCTTTGCCTCTTTCTCGTCTACACAACGCAACAACACCAAATCGTGGTTTCTTCTGTACAAGACGCCATCTGGATTCAAGTAGAAATTGCCCGCTAATCTCCTGAGAGTCTTCTGATCCTGACTGGATGCCCCAGCCGGATACTCTTTATTCTTCAGGAAATTAAGGATATCGAAATACCACGGTTTGTCATCAGATGCTTCATCAATAGCAAATACATAAGCTGGCCTGTCCAACCGAGAGATAGTGATTTGGGGAGCTTCGTTCCAGAAGTTGACCTTGTACATGGAAGACAAAGTGGCCAGGGCGTCAGCCATTTGATTCTCTGCCCGCGGTACGTGATGCAATTCAACTTTGTCAAAGAAAGGCAACAATCTCCTTGCATAATTCATATAATGTATCAAATTGGGCTGCCGTGTCTCCCATTCCCCTTTGATCTGATTCACCACCAGAGCTGAGTCTCCGTATACGTCTAGATGTTTGATTTGCAAATCAATGGCTTCTTCAAGCCCCATTATACAAGCTTCGTATTCGGCCTCATTGTTGGTAACGGCAAAGGTCAATCGGGCAGTAAACGGGATGTGCGACCCGTGTGGCGTAGTGATGATTGCCCCTATTCCGCTACCGTAAGCATTCACAGCTCCGTCAAATATCATCTTCCACTGGGACCCCAACTCTGGTCCTTCGTCTGGCAACGACTCTTCGCAATCCTTCATCTTTAAGTACATGATATCCTCGTCAGGAAAATCAAATCTCATCGATTGGTACTCTTCAATAGGCTGCTCCGCCAGATACTCAGACAGCACACTCCCCTTTATAGCCTTTTGCGAGACGTATTGGATATCATATTCAGTCAAGACCATCTGCCAACGGGCAATTCTACCTGACAACGCCTGCTTTTCGAATACATATTTGATAGGATCCATCTTCGAGATGAGCATGGTTGTATGATTCAGCATGTACTGCCTCAAACGCTTGGCGGCCCAGGCTAGCGCGCAACAAGTTTTCTCCAGCATGGAGTATCGAGATTCACAGTCTGTAAATTTCTTACTCAAGTAATAGATCGCATGCTCTTTTCTCCCCGTCTCGTCGTGTTGACCGAGAACACAACCCATGCTTCCCTCAAGAACCGTCAAATACATTATCAAGGGTCTCCCTGCCACTGGGGGTATCAAAATAGGAGGTTCCTGCAGATACTTCTTTATTTTATCGAACGCCTTTTGACAATTTTCGTTCCACGTCACAGCTTGATCTTTCTTCAACAGCTTGAATAATGGTTCACACGTGGCAGTTAGGTGAGATATGAACCGGGCAATATAGTTCAATCTCCCTAAAAACCCGCGCACCTCTTTCTCTGTTTTAGGCGTCGGCATTTCTTGAATTGCTTTTATTTTAGCAGGATCGACCTCTATTCCTCTTTCGCTTACGATAAACCCCAGCAGTTTACCCGATCTCACCCCGAAGGTGCATTTGTTAGGGTTCAGCCTCAGCCTGAACTTCCTAAGTCTTTTAAACAACTTCAACAGATTCACCAGATGCTCTTCCTCCGTCTGGGATTTGGCAATCATATCGTCAACATAAACTTCGATCTCTTTATGCATCATGTCATGGAAAAGAGTCGTCATCGCACGCTGATATGTTGCCCCAGCATTTTTCAAACCAAAGGGCATCACTTTGTAGCAAAATGTTCCCCAAGGCGTTATGAAAGTAGTCTTCTCCATATCCTCTGGCGCCATTTTAATTTGATTATAGCCTGAAAAGCCATCCATGAAGGAGAATACGGAGTATTGAGCGGTATTATCAACTAACACGTCAATGTGAGGAAGTGGAAAATCGTCTTTTGGGCTTGCTTTATTCAAATCTCTATAATCCACGCACATCCGAACCTTGCCATCTTTCTTTGGCACTGGTACGATGTTGGCAACCCATGAAGGATACTTCGTCACAGCCAGGAAACCAGCGTCCCACTGTTTCTGAACCTCCTCTTTGATCTTCATTGCCATATCTGGTCGAGTTCTACGAAGCTTTTGTTTGACCGGCGGGCAATCTTCTTTCAGTGGCAGGCGATGCACAACCATATCTGTATCGAGCCCTGGCATATCCTCATATGACCAAGCGAATACATCATTATACTCTCGGAGCATTTCAACCAGTTTTCGCTTGATATCACTCTGCAGTGCGGCCCCGATACGAATATTTTTCTCAACCCCTTCCGACCCCAAATTGATAATTTCGATAACCTCGTCGTGAGGCAGAATGGCTCTCTCCTCTTGCTTCACTAACCAAGACAGTTCTTCAGGAACGTCGCTATCTTCGACAACCTCTTCTTCAGCCTGAAACACTGGGCGCTCAAAGTCGGGACGAGTCATAGGTGGTTCAAGGATGTCATCTGAAAATGTTATCCTGCAAAAGGAATGGTTAAGTGCTTCAAAATGCGTATAAAGCGAATAACCACGTTGCCATTTTATTGAAAAAATATAAAACAAGAAAGACAGGGATTACGGTATTTGCACATGAAAAAACGCCATTTATTTAATGATTAACGCGCAACGTTTATAACAACACAGCCCTAAGCAAATCCTGATGCCCCGGGCAAGACATCAGATTATTCAACAATTAATAAAGCAAAGCATTACTGTTTAAAAGTCACAGGAACAAGCTCCTGAATAGACCAGTTGCACAGTCCTTGTCCTGGCGTGCTTGGCTGAATCCAGGCATCCATATCACAGTCGCTGTCTCCTTCATCAGATTCTGAAGCAGCATTGACAGTCTCATGACATACTCCACTGGCAGAGATGGTAATTGGCTTTCTGAAACGGGGGGCTCCCACGGAAGGAGTTGATGACGACGGTCGGTACCCCAGCCCGAACCGGTCCATCTTCACAGGAATGTCCAGCACTTTGCCCCAGCCCTTGGCTTCTCCTGCTTCTACTAGAGCTTGAGCTTCCTTATACGATGAGACAGCTATCTCTGGCACTTTGCTCGGCCCGGGACCTTTGTCCTTGATGCGCAAACCTTCGAATGCCTGGCATGGTGTCTCGTGGATCTCCCCGTCGACTTCCACATATTTAAATGAAGATAGATGGCTGACCAGGATGTCTTCTTCTCCGCACACGGTGACTACGATGTCTCCGACCATATACTTTAACTTCTGATGCAGGGTAGACGTGACAGCCCCTGCCCCATGAATCCAGGGTCTTCCAAGCAAGCAGCTGTACGCAGGCTGTATATCCATGATATAAAACTCAGTTGCAAACACTTCCGGCCCCACTTGCAGAGGCAAAGTAATCGATCCGAAGACTGTTCTCCGCGTGCCGTCAAATGCTCTGACTACCAAATCACTGGGTGTGCACAAAATTCCTCGAACATCCAGCTTCATCATCGCCTTCTTGGGCAGCACATTCAAAGATGATCCGGTGTCAACCAATACGTGCGACATTACTGATCCCCTACACTCAACCGATACGTGTAATGCCATATTATGATCTCTCCCTTTCGGAGTCAAGTCAAAATCAGTAAAGCCCAGACTGTGGCCTGCATTCACATGTGCCAATACTCCTTCTAGCTGATTTACGGAGACGTCTTGAGGTACAAAAGAAGTGTCCAGGACTTTCAGCAAAGCGTTTCTGTGGGCTTCCGAATATAAGAGCAATGACAAGATAGATATTTTGGACGGTGTCTGCTGCAGATGCTCCACAATCTTATAGTCACTTTTTCGAATCAAGCGCATGAACTCTTCCACATCTTTCGATGCTGCTTCTTTTTCACTTGCTTGCGCTGGAACATTCTCAACCGCTTTCCCTTTTCCTTTTGCTAGCCTTTCAGCCTCCACTTCAGGAGATATAAAGATCCTGCCGCTCCTCGTCATGCCTCCTGAACCAACAACATTATCCACAATCTCCACTGGCTGCTTGCTAACATCAATCTTTATCCCATCACAATACACCTCTAACCCATATGACCATGGGACTGCTTTCGTGTTCTCATACGGGATCGGCCCGGCCTTAGTTATGGTGATAGATGGTCGCTGAGCTGGTGCTGCAATAGTGATCGTCTTCCGAGGAATCGTTACCGTGGCCACATCACTCCGATTATCCACTACTGCCCCTGCAGGCTCATCAGTTGCCGCTCGATCAAACTGCAATATGCCCTCATCAATTAAAGCCTGAATGCCTTTCTTCAAATCCTCACACCCCCCAGCTAGGGTCCAACAATCTAAGCAATACTCGTTACATCCTGGGTAAACACCTCCTTGTAACAGTCTGCTCTTTATCTCGCTCAGCGGCGTCTTCAAATCTTCAACATTCATAATAAGATTCAGACCTTCCTCAGTCAGCACGGCGTTCGCCCCATGATTAGGCATGGGTTTCTGGACTATATTCGGACCTGCCGTTCCGAAATTGATAGTCTTGTTGTCCAAAAGATCCTGCACAACGTGCTTAAAAGCATGGCAACCTTCTATATCGTGGCCCGGGGCCCCAGAATGAAACTCACAGTGCCTACTTGCATCGTAGCCGAACGGGGGAGCTCCCGTTATCGGCGCCAGAGTTCTTTTCTCTACCAGATTCAATCCCAACAATGTCTGCAATAAATCGGCATAGGTTGAGGGAGGCTTCTCGAACACTCTTCTCGGTTTACTACCCTGGAATCTTCGTTGAGCCTGCTGTGCCCAGTGCTGAGGCTGCTGCTGCTGTGGCATTGGTTGCTGCTGAACCGGTTGTTGCTGATAGGGAATAGTAACACTCGACACCTGCTGCGGCTGACGATATTGACCTCGTCCCCTGCCTCGGCCTCGGCCTCGGCCTCCAAATACCGCGCTTGCCTCGCCCTGACGGCGCCCACCATAAGCTTTCCTATTACTGCCAGATGCAGTTGATTCCTCGACTTGGAACTTTCCTTGCTTAATATTACGCTCAATCTTTTCCCCCATCAGAATCAGGTCTGAAAAACTGGCCAGAGAAGTATGAAACAGCATATCATGAAACAGCCCTGTGAACGTGCCAACAAACATATCATTCATTTCCTTATCTTCTACAGGAGGACGGACCCTGGCAGCCATATCGCGCCACCTTTGCGCGTACTCCTTAAAACTTTCCCCCTTCTTCTGCGAAAGCCCGGCCAACTGGACCCGATTGGGTGCCAGGTCGCTGTTATACTTGTAATGGGCTACAAATGCCTCCGCTAATTGCTTCCATGTCTTGATATCCGTTGGCTCCAACCCCATGTACCACTCTAGGGAAGGGCCCGATAGACTATCCTGAAAGAAATGCATTAGCATTCTTTCATCAGTGGAGTATGCAGACATCTTTCTGTAATAAGCTCGTACATGCACTTTCGGACATGTGTCTCCTTTATACTTATCGAACGCAGGCGCTTTGAATTTAATTGGCACCCTCAAGCCAGGTACCAAGCCCATTGTTGCCATGTCCAAACCCACAGCACTCTGATTTAAGACTCCCTTCATCTGCTCTTCCAGCATTCTAATCTTTTGGGAATCATCCATCGGCCCTTCAAAACCTCCTCCGGAGAAGGCATCCTCCTGCTGATCCTCTTGCCACATACCGTTTCCAGCCCCGTACCCATCGTACGCATTATTACGTCCAGCTCTGATCTGATTCATCCCCGGACCTCGGCCTCTGTTGCCATACCCTTGAACACCTCCAGCGGGACCAAAAGCCATAAATCCAGTACCATTTCCGTTTCCAAAGCCTCCATAACCCTGATTGACCATACCATACCCATCTTGCCCAAAGCCTTGAGCATTAAAGCCATACTTCCCAGTGTTATCGAATCCCTGATCGTTGAATCCGAATCCAGTATTGACAAAGCCATTGCCTCCTAGATTATCTCCCAAATTGACATCACCCAGCCCAACATTATTGACAACAGTCTCATTCCCCACTCCGACGTTACCGTTCACAGCAGCGGTAGCATTGTTGACATTAGCAGCAGGTATATTGACTACGGGCGGAGCCACTGGCGTGGGAGTGCCGTCTCCATGAGCAGTATCAACCCGGACGGACTGATGATCTTCATTACCATGACCAGCATTGCGAGCCAACAGAGGCTGGACCATGGCCTGCAAATTCTCCTGCCCTTTTGCTATAGCTTCCATGGTTTGCATGAAGAGGGCGAGCTTCTCGCGCACATCTTGCATCTCGTTCTGCATTTGGTCCATGATTTTCCGACAGTTGGAGCGTGTAGAATAGCGGTGCGGATGTTGATCTAGAATCCTGTTAAGTACCTGACGCAAAAGTTGGAAATAAGACACCATCCAAAGATTACCTGTAATGCAATATGAATATGAATGCAATGCAATGTGTCTGTGCATTAGGGAAGTTCATTCCCCCAGTTCTAGTGCGAAGGTGCCGGTGCAGTGACAGTGCTGACAATAAGAATATCGGAGCTGAATCATAGAAAGCCTCATATATTGCAGAGAGAATCAATAAGCCCAGGGTACAATATCACTGAGAGTACAAAGAAGGCATGACCTCAACCAACAATCCTGGTGATGGTCAGCACTATGCAAATAAGCATACAAGTTACTACATGAAATGATCAAATCCTCCCAAAAGTCTGGTACTCCTCTATCAACTTCTTGGTCTCCGGATGGCTTGGTCGATCAAGCAGCCCTTCAACAAGTTGGCTTCTCCTCTTAAGGACACGGCGTACGTCTTCAGCAGTTTCTTCCCATGTTGCTTCTCCGAAGCAATCTTCTAGCTTTCGCTTCTGAGACACTGCTTCATCTCTGGACTTGATTGCCTTGTTCAGTGCATGCTGGACACTATACCGGGTCATCACTTCTTCCTCACACTTCTTGATGCTAGACTTCAACTTCTCTTCGAGGTCGGAGATTTGCTGCTTCAGCTTATCTTCCCTCTTCTTGTTGTTAGTGAGCGTAGCATTCCAAGTCTTATTGCAAGAGGATATCTCTCGGTGTGCTGCGTCGAGCGCCTTCTTTTTGGCTTCCAGCATGTCATGGGAGCTTCTGAACTCTTGCCCCAGACGTTCGCGCTTTTTCTTTTCCTCGGTCAACTCAGCCCCTAGTCTGTTTACTAGCTCGATCTGTTGCTGGAAAGCATATACGGCCTTGTTTTTCTCGCTGCGTGCTTGAGCTAGCTCTTGCTCTAACCCTTCGTTGATCTTCATTAAGGCTTCTTTTTCCTTCACAACTTGTTCATAGACTTCCCTAGAAACAGTAGTTGGCTCTGCTACCGGAATGGGAACAAGAATTGGTGCATCTGGAAACGGCATCCTCAACTGACTAGCCCTCTCCTGAATCCAAACTCTATAAGGTGCATAGGCCTGACAGTCATTCTTTCCTAACAAAGGCTTCCCTCGGCGGTTAATACGCGTCCAGGCATGTTGTAACTTGGCTAACAACTCCCCCTTCACATCACCTGTGAAGTACAGAGATTCCTGTACTTCTTCCTCCTGAGGTGGATTCTTCAGCGCATATCCGAACTGACGAATGAATAGAGATGGGTTGTAGTTAATACACCCTTTTCTTCCTATCAGCGGCACATTAGGGTACCCAGAACAACTAAAGATGAGCTCAGATCCCAACAGGTCTCGATCAAACCATACAACGTCTTCGGAAGATAGCCTCATCAGGCGTTCTGACCAACTGGCTGAGGTTGCGCTATCTGCAAATGGTCCCTTCATGGGAAGGTGACTCTTGAACCACATATTCAACAGAGGAGTACAGCAGTAAACAACTTTTCCTCTTCGGTTCTCATTCTTATAGTGCAATGAGTGATAGAAGTCTCCGATCAACGTTGGCACTGGGTTGCCTGCAGCAAACAGATAGAAAGCGTCCAAATCCACAAAGTTGGGCAGGTTAGGAAACAGCACAATTCCATAGATGCATAAAGCCAAAATAGAATTGAAAACTACCCAACAACCGTTCTTGGCGTACTCTCGAGCTTTGACAACTAAGAAATCAAGAGAGAAACCTGAAACCCCAAGCCAAGAAGTCAATAACAGATCTGCAGCGTCCATATGTAAGGCTTTGGCTAAGTCCTCCAACTTGGGCTCAGCAGCAGAGTGAATAAAGGGAACCTTGTTCTGCATGGGAAGCTCAGTAAACTCCACATACTCCTCAATGGTAGGTCCTAGAATGAAGTCAGCGAAAGTAAAGCATCTCAATGCGGGATCATAGAACTGCATCAGGGTGTATAGCCCGTTCATCTCATCAGCAGTGGGCTTGCAGACTAATCTCAGTAATCTCCCATGGCTCATTCTGAAGCTCCTCCTAACCTCCTCATTAGCAAGAGATATCAGACCAAGCAAAGAAGTAAGATCAGGTGCAGGCAGCTTATACGCAACTGTTTTCCTCAAACCAGCCATAATCAATACTCAGAAGTCCGGGCACTAGAACTAGGGAAATGCAAATGCACCTGCAGCACAGACACACGTTAGTGAAATGCAAATGGTAATGGATATGCAGGCAATGCAATGCAAGTAACATGCAACAGGGACCAAAGCTGCAGCTGAATAGCCTGAACCCAATCAAGAAAGGTCTCAGATAGACCATCCAGAAGTCCTCAAGCCCTGGTCTCAGATAGACCTAAAATAAAATTCCAACACTGGTCTCTGACAGACCTCAAACCATAACTCCAACTGGTCTCTGGTAGACCTCAAATCATATCTCCAATTGGTCTCTGACAGACCTCAAGATTCTCCTACTGGTCTCTGACAGACCTCAGAACACATCTCCAAATGGTCTCTGACAGACCTCATAACTCTCCATAAATAACCAGGATCTCTGATCAGGAAATAACCGGTATCTGAAGGTCTGGTTACCTGCATAACCCCAAATCCCCTCACAGGTGGGTGGCCCTATAACTGGCACAAGGTACGGCATCCTATGCGGTCGTCGGCGTCACAGACTTTCAGGGTTGATGATACGATTCCCAGAAGGAGTGGCATCATCAATCCTGAAGAGGCCTCACTCAGCCAACTTCCAAATGATCGGTCCCCGGAGTCGACAATTCAGCTGACCAACAACCCCTTCGACCCAAAGGGTAGAAAAAGAAGCCAACCAGAAGAACCTCGTCCGAGTGTAGATTTCATGAGACACTAATGCAAGCAAAGCCGGCACGCGCCCACTACTTTCTACTCTAATTCTAGGTGCACTCAAGCCCAGGTCCGGCTTCTCACTCAATATCAGAACACCCGTCACACCCCAAATACAGCAATAATAATCAATATACAAAGCTGAAAATACAAGGTTAGAAATATACAATAACTCCATACAAAATCCTCGACGGGAAAACAAGCGTTAGGATTGACTCTCTCAAGGGACGTTGGATCCCAAATGCATAAGGACCATCGCAGTCCTTAGCAGCCAGGGGACGTTGGATCCCCAGCAGAGTCGCCAGCTGTCGCTACTGCGAAAATCGGCGCCGGCTGAATAGAAGAGTCGCCACCGTGCGTTATTTATCCCACGGGAGGGAAAGGAAACGCTCAGAGTAAACCTCGCACAACACGGGAAAGGTATGGTCGTCGCAACCAAAACCTGGATTCGGGAGTCGGTTACGCAAGGGGAAGGTATTAGCACCCCTCACGTCCGTCGTACTCGACGGGATCCACGCTTGTTTTCGGGTATGGATTGTTATTCTATCTAAACTATAGGTCAAGGGTTAAAAAGAAAATAAAATGAAAAATAAAAATGACTCGGCAAAGTATCGCACTTTATGCCTACGTATTCCCGTCTGGAACGAGAAATCAGAGTCAACGTAGTTCGCCTACCTACGGGAAAGGAGGGAAAGGTTGCTCGCTAGGATATCGCATCCTATGCATACGTACTTTCATACAGCATGAAAGATCAGAGCAAACGTAGTTCGGGCCACGTACGACACAAGCTTGTCTTGGTTGGTTTTATTCCTTCTGAAAAAGGTTTTCTGATTAGCGGTCCAAGCGGACAAAAATGATGTTTTGATGAGTTCACATTCTTTTACGAAAGAAGTGTCTTTTATTGTGTTTGAAATCTTTATGTGTTTTTCTGTTTGTTTTGAGAAAGAAAGAGACAGAACTATAACCTACGGTTGCGAAGGGAATCAAACTAACCTAATGTTATCATGCATGGGTTAAAAACTAATGTCTATCATGCTCCTCTCTTGCACAGAGAGAAACAGAGATCCTAAGGGATAGGCAGAAACAGAAACAAAACCAGATATATACAGTAAAACAGTAAAATGCATGGATGCAACAGTACAAGCGAGGCAAGGGAGTCCCACTCGACCTCGAACCTAGAAAACAATAGGCGAAAGTGAACAGGATTCACTTTCAACCCAGCAGGGTAAACAGCAAACAATACAGTCCAGAAAACCAATCAATACATCAGCAATAAAATACAACAGCAAAAGAAACAGCATCAGCAGCTCTGAATCAACATCTGGCTTCAAGTAATCTCCAATCAGCTACAGGCTTCAACAAGCATCAATCTCCATCTTCATGGCCTTTAGGCAAGGGCTTTGATCATCAGTCTTCCATCTGCAATGGCTTTTCTTCAAGTTCAAACCTCCAGGATGAGGGATTAGTCACAAGAGTGAAGTGAATGAATGTTAGACAGTTAATTACCTACCAATGGTGGTTCATCAACTGTTAACATTAAACAGAAAGTTTCCTCTCAAAAGTTCTATCTTTCAAATATATTCACTGATCCTTCCAAAGGAAGGAGGTGGATATTTGAAAGAGACTTTGAATCATAGAGAAAGGATGGATGCAGACAAGGCATTCCATGTTTGAGAAACAAGCTTTCTAATCTAGAGCTCTGCCTAGCTCCTAAACCCTAGTCTCCTCAGCAGCTGCTAGCAAGAACCTCCTCTCCAACTCTGGCAGTTGATCTTCAATCTCTGGATCTCCAATGGTCTTCATCTCCTCAAGTCTTCAGCTCTCCCAAATTCCCAGATAATCCCAATACCCAAACAAGCAAGCAATAATCCCCAGAGGGCACACCACACCAGACAATCAGACATACACAGAGTAATAGCAGTAGGGGAATCCTGACTTTTTCTAAGGGGATCTAATGACTACCCATAGCCCCTATAGTCCCATAACTAATCTAGTCAAACCCTAAGTCCTAAGGGAAAGAATCAAATCTCCTAAGTCATCACCTAAAAAACCCTAATTTGTTCCATGTTATTCAAGCCTACCTTAAGCACCTAAAATTGATTTCTAAAAAAGGGAACTAAATTGAATCTATAGGTTCAACATCTAATCTAAGCAACATAAAAAGAATGAACAAAAAATATGAAAGCATTTAATAGAACAAAAATTACTAAAGTCATGCATGAAATGAAGCTATTTAAAATGCCATTTATTTAGAAAATATGGAAAAAATATGAAATAAAAATAAAAATGCAATTTTATTTAATGACAATTTCCTACACATCCTAAAGAAAATAGTGTAAAAAGAATGAATTGAAAATGATTTTTTATGTATTTATTATGAATTAATAAAAATGCATAAAAAAAATTAAAGAATATAAAAGAAAATAATGAAATAAAGGGAGGGGGGTTTGAATAGGAGACACGCGCAGTTCATTTCAGGATGGGCCAAGCTGGGGTGGGGTGCACGTAGCAAATTGGCATTAGGCCCAAAACCACTCATCATTATGACATAAAAAGAAAACCAGCAGGGGGTGAGAAAAGCATAGGATTCACGCACAAAATGAATTGGGCTCAGCTAATGGGGGTGGGGATATCACTTAGTACTCAGGCCCGCCCGTTTCAATTAATGAAACGGTGCGTTTAGGGCACCACACTAATTCCCTCCAAATTCTGAATCAAATCTCAGCCACACGATGGGCTTCCAAGTCAAAAGTCTAACATGAAATGGACCGTCCAGATTTCGTCTTCCTCCTTTGATCATGAGACTTAGGGTTTCCTCTCCATGGCAGCCATGCACGAGCCAACTTCTACCAATCTGTTCTCACTCTACAATCCATGAAACGCCACGCTATAAACATGAAAAATATTCAGAATCTCTCCCTCTACAAGCCTATGGTCTCTGATTGCTCTGAAACTCAACAAATCAACAAACCCGATCGAGACAAGTTCTGGTTACATGAAAACACTCTGAGATGCATCACAATAATTCTCAATCAAACTTATCCTAATCTAATCTATGACTAATGGTGATTATCCTGCGCTAACAACCTAAGATTCTAATGCACTAATCCACGAGTTCTAGGTCCTAACAGTTTGGTGCACCTGCTATGAATTGTCTCTATTCAGCCTCAAATTCATCTAAACTAACCTCCTAACATCATAGACCATGAATATACTAGTAAAACTACCTAAATCTCCCTAGATTGAGTAAGTTAGAAAGATTTGCACCTTGAGCAAGCTTTAATGGAGGCTGAGAAATCACGTGGATCCAGGCTCTTGTATGCTTCAATCTTGATCCATTCTTGATGTACTTGATTCTGTTTGCAATATTTGGATGAAACTTGGCTTGGATCTTGCTGTCCAATGGAAATTGCAATTTGTGTGTTCTTGATGGAAGTGCTCGAAAATGGATTGATCACACCTTGTTCTTGGTTGAATTCTGATCTATGATGATGAATCAGTATAATGAAGTTGATTTTGATGGTGATTGGTGAAGAATTTGAGAATTTGGAGTGAAAATGCAATGAGGAAGAATGAGAGAATTTGGGAAATTCTTGGTGAAAAATGAGTCCAACCCTTGATCAATCTTCATTTCATGAATATATAGTGTTCAATGGTAACTTCTAGATCCCTCTTACACATTCCCTTGCCTTCCAACTTTGATTCATTTTGGCTATGTTTCTTAAAATGCAAGTAACCAAGGATAACTTTGAAATCTTCCACTAAACTCAAAAAAGTGCTTGAACCATTGTTCTTAGAATGTCTTTTCCATTCAAAATCATATATTGGAAGTCTCCATTTGGACTTATAAATCTCCCAAACCATTTTTCATTTTGACTTTATTCAAGTTATAAGCCATTTTAGTTCAAAGTTGGACCAATCATGCAACTTCATGTTATGAGCTTTTCCAACAATTTGTGACCTTCTTTCTAGACTCAAAATGTCATTTGGAGCAAGTTTGATGTTGTAAGTTTTTCCATTTGAGGCCTCCTTGTATGAGTTTTGGACATGAGTTAAAATGACCTGTAATTCACAAATGCCCAAAATACCCTTTGCTTGCCAAGACCATAAGTTGAGTTCCACACATCATATGAGGGCATGCTATACCATTCTAGAAAGCTAAGACAATGAGGAACAATTCTTATGTTGACCAAGAATTCATTTGAAATCTCCTTGAGGGGTGAAAATTGCTTGGAAGTCAAGTCACTTTCACAGACAAAATTTCAGATACCTCAGATGACCTGTAACTTGCAAGGACCATAACTTGAGTTCTATAAATCTCCTTGATGTCTTCCACCACTCAAAGTAAAGGTCTTGAGATCCTCTACAAGTTTCATGTTGGACAAGAAGCCATTTGAAGCTAGAATTTTGACTTATCTTGCTTGGAAATTTGACCTAAACTAGGGGATTTTACACAGAAACCCTAATTTAGAAACTCCTCTTCTCCTTGATTTCTCTTGAATTATCCTTGGCATATCTCCATATCCTTCTTTATATGTCCAATGATGAACCCCACATCTCTCCAATAGCCTTGAATGCCCCTTAAATCAGTCAATTGACCTAGGGTTGACCTAGGGTTGACCCAGATGAAACCCTAGTTGACTGCCTTCAACTGTAGCTCTTGTGCTCTCATCAATGACTTGTCTCCTTCTCCAAATGACTTTCTAAATCTCTCATAATGCCTAGATACTCTCCATGCCTTCAACTCACAGCTCACAACCCTCTTATTGACCCTCAGATACCCTCAGCTAGGAGATGGACTCAAGGCTTGATCTGCTGAACTCTTTGCTTTCAAATTATTTCCTGATGACTTGAATGAGATTGAATTGTGATGATAACCTCTTGATAGGCTTCTAGAGATAAGAATGATGATTGGTCCCCTGTTGAATGACTTGCTATGCTTATGCTATGCAGATGATTAGACTATGCACATGACTCTATATGCAAATGCTAATGACATTGAAACATAAACCAAGTGAATAAGGTTGGGCAAATTTTAGGGTGCAACAGAGTGTCAAAAACAGAAGGCTGAACTTCAAAAGGAAAGGGATGAATTCCAGAAACAGCTACAATTAAAGGATGAAGAGCTACTCCCCTATAAGAAGAGGAAAGTCATGGAGGATTTATTTTTCTCCGACCCGCAGTGCACTATTTGGAAGATAATTGTGGACAACCTTATCCGTGAGAAGACGCAACTCGAAGAGCAGCTCAAGCAACAG
The DNA here is from genome assembly GCA_963859935.3 of Lathyrus sativus. Taxonomy (NCBI): domain Eukaryota; kingdom Viridiplantae; phylum Streptophyta; class Magnoliopsida; order Fabales; family Fabaceae; genus Lathyrus; species Lathyrus sativus. The sequence goes on from OZ012735.1 coordinate 594,332,298, forward strand.
AATTCGAAACTTCTTTAGCGTCTTTACTAGCTTTTATTTAGCTTTTACTTGGGACTTTTAAAAGCAATAATTTGTATTCCGTTTTGAAATTAATAAAAAACGTTTTCTTTTGTTATAATGCTTATAAATAGTTGGGGATCCCATGAAGTCCTACTCATATTGCATTACATTTTCCTCTATTCATTTCAAGAAACTCAACTTTATTTCTCAGGTATTGTAACTATGGATTCCAAAAGAAAAGCCTTGGAGTACACTTTTCAGAGCCCTAACATTGAAAGCTTGAGAGAGCTAGCTGATCTCATCGAGAATCGGTGCGCCTTTGCAGCAGAGTATGGAGAAGTTTTCCGCTTCCTCGAACTCCAGATGAAGGGGGGGTTATTGGAGACTCTCGTTCAATTCTATGACCCGTTGTACCACTGTTTCACTTTTCCAGACTACCAATTGATGCCGACTTTAGAAGAATACTCAGAACTCTTGAGGATGCCCGTGACTGTTCGACCCTTGTTCACCGGAAGGGAGGACACGCCTAGTCACCAAGAAATTGCAAATGCCACTCATCTTAACCTTGAAGATGTTCAGGCACACTTAACCACCAAGGAAGGAGTCCTTGGGTTCCCCGCCGACTTTTTGATTGAAAAAGTCCGTTACCATGCTGAAAGAAAGGAGGTTCTCATATCGGAAGCCAATTTCGCTTTGATGGTCTATGGGACTTTCTGGTTCCCTAAAATTGACGATTTTGTTGATATGGATGCAATCAAGTTGTTCATACTCAAGAATCCAGTACCCACCTTGCTTGCTGATACGTACTTCTCGATTCACTCGAAGAATGCCGAAGGAGGAGGACACATTGTATGTTGTACCGCCTTGCTGTATTCATGGTTCATCGCTCGTTTGACTTGGTATCCGTCTCTTTGGGACAAAGTAGCAACACCTCGATGGTCCGAGATACTTATGGCCCTTACCCATTCGGACATTGTCTGGTATGATCCCGCCTATGGAGGCGTGCCTATGATTCCTAGCATCGGAGGATTCCCCAATGTACCGCTTATTGGAAGAGAAGGATGTATAAGCTATAATCCCGCCTTAGCCCGCAGACAGTTTGGACACCCTAGGATCCAAGTACCAGACCCAGTTTCGTTGGAAGAGATCTATTTCAAAGGAGAAGAAGATCTAGATCTAAAGACTGTCATCATTTATACATGGAAATACATTGACAGGGAAGGAACAGCTGCTTCAGGATACCCCGATTGTACTGTCTCTGAAGAGTATCTACATTGGGTGCGAGAAAGGGCCCTCGATCTCAAGATGCCTTTTCCTTTCCATGAACCTATGGTACTATCTCCTCATGACCCCGACTGGTTTGATGTGGACGAAATTGAACAAGTGAGGATTGCTTTAGACGAAGCCCGGAAATTGAGGACCGCTTGGAAGAACAAGTTCCTTACTCTCAAGGTAGAGAAAGAAAGACTTCAAAAGACTCCGGAAATCGAAGTTGCCAGAAAGAGAAAGGCACAAGGAGATTTATTTTCTTCTCACGCCTCTTCGAGCGCCGCCACCAGTGATGATCTTCCCCCAGATACTATGGCTTGGAAGGAGTGTGTCGACCGACTCATCAGAGAAAAGGCCGAGTTGCAAGAACGCGTCAATCAATTGGAAATGGAGCTTCGCGCACAGAAGGAGCATAAGGAGTAGATTCCCGAATTTCTCTTTTGCTTTTGATTCAATGTAATAAACTCTTAAAAGAGTACTCCGTTTTTGTAATGCTTCAGTCTTCAAAATAAAATGAGTTTTTTTTTCCCAAGGTTACAATACCCGAGTTATTAGAGTTTCTTGAAAGTTTCACACTCATTTGCATTTTACATAAGCATAGCATTCATTCGCATTCCAGGGTCTTACTCTTGCTTCATCTCCGCAGAACAAGCTGAATCACCGATACAACACTCGAGCCAGTCAACGTCAGAAGATGGATCAGCTAGAACAAGAGAACAGAGTGCTCCGTGATGAGGTTGCGAGTATGAAGGAAAGTTTGGAGAAGTTGAATGGCCTGGTAGAAGCTTTGTCCAGTCAAATCTCGATCAATAACCAAGAAGTTCCAAGGACTGTTGTACCCGAAGTGACACCAACACCGATCCTAGTGGTGTCTTCCGCTGCCGAAGTATCTTACAGCATGCCTCAAGGTTTCCCGTGGGGGATGTCTCCCTATTTCACTCCGGCTGGTTACCACCCGCCCGTGTCTGAGACCCCTGTTGTGACCACTGTTCAAGCTGCTCCTGTTGTCTCTGCTGTGATGACTACTGCACCTCCGCAGGTGAACACTGTCCCGTATATTCTGGATGAACCAATTCTACATGGGTCGCCAACCGAAACCGTGGGTTTAGAAGAGAAGATGGATGGATTCCAAGACCAGTTTTCTGAAATACAAAAGGAATTGAGAGCCCTTCGGGGAAAAGATTTATTTGGTAAGAGTGCTTCTGAGCTATGTTTGGTGCCGAATGTTAAAGTCCCACCGAAGTCCAAAGTTCCTGATTTCGAAAAGTACAAGGGGAATACCTGCCCTCAAAGCCATCTCATTATGTACGCCAGGAAGATGTCTGCCCAAACTGATAATGATCAACTACTCATTCATTATTTCCAAGACAGTTTGACAGGCGCCGCGCTCAAGTGGTATATGGGGTTGGACAGTACAAAAATTCGAACTTTCAATGACCTGGGAGGAGCCTTTATCAAGCAGTATAAGTACAATGTGGACATGGCACCCGATCGAGATCAGTTGAGAGCAATGACACAGAGGGATAAGGAGAACTTCAAAGAGTATGCCCAACGTTGGCGCGAGTTGGCCGCACAAGTCACGCCACCGTTAGAAGAAAAAGAGATGACCAAGATCTTTCTGAAGACTCTGGGTCCTTTCTTTTATAAGAAGATGGTAGCTAGTGCCCCCAGTGACTTTACTGAAATGGTCAACATGGGAATGCGTTTAGAAGAAGGTGTTCGCGAGGGAAGGCTGACCAAAGAAGAAAATGCTCCTAAGAGGTATGGGAGCAGTTTCGCGAAGAAGAAGGAACAAAGTGTGAATGCTATTCAAAAAGGACAATTCAGAAGGAGATACATGCCACCACATCAGGTTGCAGCAGTGTCTCCAGTGTTTAATGCTCCGGCTTATCAGCTACAGTCTCCACGACCCTATCAACAGCCTCAGACTCCCATTGCTCAACAACCCCAGCTTCAGCAGAGTCCACAGAATCCTCAGCAGAATCGGCCACCTAGCAATCAGGGTCGCGTGTACCGAAAAATAAATTTTGATCCAATCCCAATGACATATACTGATTTATTCCCCACCTTGATCAAAAAGGGTCACATTCAGACGAAAGCTCCGCCTCCAGCTCCCATGAATCCTCCCCCTTCTTATAGAGCTGACAAGTTCTGTCCTTACCATCAGGGTGCTCCAGGGCATGATATTGAGAGTTGTTTCAGTTTGAAGATGGATGTCCAGAGGCTCATTAAAAATGGGATCTTGTCTTTTAGGGATTCCGACCCGAATGTACAAAAGAACCCATTACCACCACATGGTTCACCCTCTGTCAATATGGTCGAAGTTTGTGTAGAAGGTGATGATCAAGAAGTTTCAAGTGAGAAAGCTGAAGAAGTCTGTGTCATAGTACCCCACTTTAGAGAGGTGGAACGTATAGAGATCGTTTACAACAGCAAGAAGCCGACTGTTGCTCCGTTGGTAATTAATGTGCCTGGACCTGTCCCTTATACTTCTAGTAAGGCCATCCCTTATAGATATAATGCTACTATGTTGGAGGATGGGAAAGAAGTGCCTCTGCCCACCATACCCTCAATCGTTAATATTGCAGATGTTAGTAGAGTGACAAGAAGCGGGCGAATTTACCCGACTATGCCACCGAAAGAAAAAGGGGTTTTGTCCGAACCATCAGGCTCAAAGGACCCGAATGTGGGGCAATCTGGTGGGTCCAACCTGTCCAACTCAGATGAATGCTTGAAGATTGTTGCACCCTAAAATTTGCCCAACCTTATTCACTTGGTTTATGTTTCAATGTCATTAGCATTTGCATATAGAGTCATGTACATAGACTAATCATCTGCATAGCATAGCATAACAAGTCATTCAGCAGGGGACCAATCATTATTCTCATCTCTAGAAGCCTATCAAGAGGTTATTATCTCAATTCAATCTCATTCAAGTCATCAGGAAAGAATTTGAAAGCAAAGAGTTCAGCAGATCAAGCCTTGAGTCCATCTCCTAGCTGAGGGTATCTGAGGGTCAACAAGAGGGTTGTGAGCTGTGAGTTGAAGGCATGGAGAGTATCTAGACCTTATGAGAGACTTAGAAAGTCATTTAAAGAAGGAGACAAGTCATTGATGAGAGCACAAGAGCTATAGCTGAAGGCAGTCAACTAGGGTTTCATCTGGGTCAACCCTAGGTCAACCCTAGGTCAATTGACTGATTTAAGGGGCATTCAAGTCTATTGGAGAGATGTGGGGATCAACATTGGACATATAAAGAAGGATATGGAGATATGACAAGGAGAATTCAAGAGAAATCAAGGAGAAGAGGAGTTACTAAATTAGGGTTTCTCTGTAAAATCCCCTAGTTTAGGTCAAATTTCCAAGCAAGATAAGTCAAAATGCTAGCTTCAAATGGCTCCTTGGCCAACATGAAACTTGTAGAGGATCTCAAGACCTTTAATTTGAGTGGTGGAAGACCTCAAGGAGATTTATAGAACTCAAGTTATGGTCCTTACAAGTTACAGGTCATCTGGGGTGTCTGAATTTTTGTCTGTGAAAGTGACTTGACTTCCAAGCTAGTTTTACCCCTCAAGGAGATTTCAAATGAATTCTTGGTCAACACAAGAATTGTTCCTCATTGTCTTAGCTTTCTAGAATGGTATGGCATGCCTTCATATGATGTGGAGAACTCAACTTATGGTCTTGACAAGCAAAGGGTATTTTGGGTATTTGTGAATTACAGGTCATTTTAACCTATACCCAAAACTCATACAAGGAGGCCTCAAATGGAAAAACTTACAACATCAAACTTGCTCCAAATGGGATTTTAAGTCTAGAAAGAAGGTCCCAAGTTATTGGAGAAGCTCATAGCATGATGTTACAAAATTGGTCAAAATATGAACTAAAAAGGCTTATAAAGTGAATAATTTCAAGTTGGAAAATGGTTTGGGAGATTTCTAAGTCCAAATGGAGACTTCCAATATATGATTTTGAATGGAAAAACAATTCTAAGAACAATGGTTCACACACTTTTTTGAGTTTAGAAGGAAAAAATGAAGTTATCCATGGTTGCTTACCTTTTAAGAAACATAATCAAAATGAGCCAAAATTTGAAAACAAGGGAATGTGCAAGATGGATCTAGAATGTACCATTGGGGTCTATATATTCATGAAAGGAGAATTTGGCAAGGGTTGGCCTCATTTGCACCAAGAATTCCACAAATTTTTCTCATGCTTTCTCATTGAGTTTTCATTCCAATTCTCCAAAATCTTCATCAATCTTCCTCAAAATCAATCCAATCATATTCAATGTTCATCATAGATCAGAATTGAAGCAAGGATCAAGGGTGAATCATCCATTTTCAAGCACTTTCTCCAAGAATCTCAAAACTACAAATTCAAGTGGACAGCATAATTCAAGTCAAGAATCAACAAGGAATTGCATACAGAATCACATACATCAAGGATTGATCAAGATCCAAAGCCTAGAAGCCTCAGATCCTCAATCTCCATAGCTGTTTTCAAGTTCTTGCACCAGGTAAGTTTTCATTCGATTTACTTGATTCAGTTAGTTAGGCATGATTTTATTAGTTTAGATGCAATGTAGGTGGTTAGGAGAACAAGTAGGATGAATTTGGAGAGGTTTGGTGATGTTGATTAGCAGGTACCACAAACTGTTAGGGCATGAATCTCCTAGGTTAGTGCATCATAATTGTAGCTTGATAGCGCAGGTTGATTACCATTAGCTGTAGGTTAGGTTAGGGTAAGTTTGATTGAGAATTGTGACGATGCATATCAGTGTATTGCCATGGTGACCAGAATTTATGGCGCGCGGGTTTGTTGATGTGTTGAGTTTCAAGGCAAGATGAGACCATAGGATTGTAGAGGGAAGAATTCTGAGCGTTTTTCATTTTTATGGCGTGGCATTTCATGGATTGGAGAGGGAGAACAGAGGAGGTGAAGCTTAGCTCGTGCATGGGGCATTCATGGTGAAACCCTAGGTTTCAGATCCATTGGAGAAGAGATAATCGTGGCCTTCCATTTTGAGCAAGACCTTTGACTTGGAGCGTGATCGAACGGCTGAGATTTGAAGTAAATTTGGAGGGAGCTGTGAGGCCAAAACGCGCCGTTTCATTAATTGAAACGGGCGGGCCTGAGTTTGTGTTGCTTTTCCCACCCCCAGTGTATAGGCCCATTCCAATTTCAACGTGATTCTGTTACTTCCTTCACCCCCCAGCGTGTTTTATTTGTTTCACTAATTCTGAATGAATTCTGGGCCTAGCAGAAGGCGCTATCTGCACCCCCATTATGTGGCCCATTCTGGATTTATAACTGGGCGTATCTGCTATTCTAACCCCCTCCCTCATTTTTAATTCATTTATTTTTTTAATTCCATTTTAGTTCTTACCAATTTTCATTAATTCATAATAAATCCATAAAAAATGCATTTTAATCCATTCTTTTTACATCATTTTCCTTAAAATGTCTAGAAAATTTTCATCAAATAAAATTGCATTTCTAGTTTTATGTCATATTTTTTCCATATTTTCTAAATAAATGTCACATTAAATAGTTCATTTCATGCATCATTTTTATGATTTTTGTTCTCTCACATGCTTTGATATTTTTTGATCATTCTTTTCATATTGTTTAGATGAGATATTAGGCTTGTAGAAATATTTTAGTTCCCATTTTTAGGAATTAATTTTAGGTGATTAAAATAGGTTTGAACATCATGAACAAAACTAGGGTTTTAGGTGACAACTTAAGAAGTTTGATTTCATTTCCCTCAGGACTTAGGGTTTAATTAGATTAGTTATGGGACTATAGGGGCTATGGGTAGTTATTAGATCCCTTAGAGAAAAGTTAGGATTCCCCTACTGCTATTAATACTGTCTGTATATCTGATTGACTGGTGTGGTGTGCCCTCTGGGGATTGTTGCTTGCTTGTTTGGGTATTGGGTTTGCCTGGGGCCCTGGGGAAGCTGAAGATTTGTGAAGATGAAGCTATTGGAGATTCAAAGATTGAAGATCAACTGTCAGAGTTGAGGAGGAGTTTTTGCTAGCAGCTGCTGAGGAGGCTAGGGTTTAGGAGCTAGGCAGAGCTCTAGGTTAGAAAGTTTGTTTTTTCAAACATGGATTGCCTTGTCTGCATCCATTCTTCTCTGTGATTCAGAGTCTCTCTAAGACACTCACCCCCTTCCTTTGGAAGGCTTGGTGATAGTGTCTATGAGATAGAACTCTTGAGAGAAAATGTCTCTTGTGTTAGAAGCAGTCTGTTCACCACCCTTGGTAGTCAACTGGTTGCTTAACACCCAATTCACTCTTGTGACTGATTCCTCATCCTGGAGGTTTGAGCTTGAAGAAAAGCCATTGCAGATGGAAGAATGATGATCAAAACCCTTGCCCGAAGGCCATGAAGATGGAGATTGATGTTTGTTGAAGCCTGTAGCTGATTGGAGATTACTTGAAGCCAGATGTTGATTCAGAGCTGCTGATGCTGTTTCTTTTGCTGTATTTCATTTGTTGATGTATTGATTGGTTTTCTGAACTGTATTGTTTGCTGTTTACCCTGTTGGGTTGAAAGTGAATCCTGTTCACTTTTGCCTATTGTTTTCTAGGTTCGAGGTTGAGTGGGACTCCCTTGCCTCGCTTGTATTGTTGCATCCATGCATTTTACTGTTTTACTGTATATATCTGATATTGTTTCTGTTTCTGCCTATCCCGTAGGATCTCTGTTTCTCTTTGTGCAAGAGAGGAGCATGATAGACATTAGGTCTTAACCCATGCATGATAACATTAGGTTAGTTTTGATTCCCTTCGCAACCGTAGGTTAGAGTTCTGTCTCTTTCTTTCTCAAAACAAACAGAAAAACACATAAAGATTTCAAACCCAATAAAAGACACTTCTTCCGTAAAAGAATGTGAACTCATCAAGACGTCATTTTTGTCCTCTTGGACTGTTAATCAAAAACCTTTTTCAGAAGGAATAAAAAATCAATCAAGGACAGACTTGTGTCATACGTGGCCCGAACTACGTTTGCTCTGATCTTTCATGCTGTATGAAAGTACGTAGGCATAGGATGCGATATCCTAGCGAGCAACCTTCCCCTCCTTTCCCGTAGGTAGGCGAACTACGTTGACTCTGATTTCTCGTTCTAGGCGGGAATACGTAGGCATAAAGTGCGATACTTTGCCGAGTCATTTTTATTTTCATTTTATTTTCTTTTTAACCCTTGACCTATAGTTTAGATAGAATAACAATCCATACCCGAAAACAAGCGTGGATCCCGTCGAGTACGACGGACGTGAGGGGTGCTAATACCTTCCCCTTGCGTAACCGACTCCCGAACCCAGGTTTTGGTTGCGACGACCATACCTTTCCCATGTTGTGCGAGGTTTACTCTGAGCGTTTCCTTTCCCTCCCGTGGGATAAATAACGCACGGTGGCGACTCTTCTGTTCAGCCGGCGCCGATTTTCGCAGTAGCGACAGCTGGCGACTCTGCTGGGGATCCAACGTCCCCTGGCTGCTAAGGACTGCGATGGTTCTTATGCATTTGGGATCCAACGTCCCTTAAGAGAGTCAATCCTAACGCTTGTTTTCCCGTCGAGGATTTTGTATGGAGTTATTTTATATTTCTAACCTTGCATTTTCAGCTTTATATATTGATTATTATTGCTGTATCTGGGGTGTGACGGGTGTTCTGATATTGAGTGAGAAGCCGGACCTGGGCTTGAGTGCACCTAGAATTAGAGTAGAAATTAGTGGGCGCCCGCTTGCTTTGCTTGCTTCGGTGTCCCATGAAATCTACACTCAGACGAGGTTCCTCTGGTTGGCCTCCTGCCCCTTCCTTTGGTTGGCGTGGGTTGCTGGTTAGTTGGATTGTCGACTCTGGGGACCGATCATTTGGAAATTGGCTGAGTGAGGCCTCTTCAGGATGTGATGATGCCACTCCTTCTGGGAATCGTATCATCAACCCTGAAAGTCTGTGACGCCGACGACCGCATAGGATGCCGTACCTTGTGCCAGTTATAGGGCCACCCACCTGTGAGGGGATTCAGGGTTATGCAGGTAACTAGACCTCCAGACTACCGGTTATTTCTTGATCAGAGATCCTGGTTATTTATGGAGAGTTATGAGGTCTGTCAGAGACCATTTGGAGATTTATTCTGAGGTCTGTCAGAGACCATTGGGAGAGCTATGAGGTCTGTCAGAGACCATTTGGAGATGTGTTCTGAGGTCTGTCAGAGACCAATTATGGATGGGATTTGAGGTCTATCAGAGACCAGTGAGTTATGGTTTGAGGTCTGTCAGAGACCAGTGTTGGAGTTTTATTTTAGGTCTATCTGAGACCAGGGTTTGGTGACTTCTGGATGGTCTATCTGAGACCTTTCTTGATTGGGTTTAGGCTATTCAGCTGCAGCTTTGGTCCCTGTTGAATGTTACTTGCATTGCATCCCTGCATATCCATTATCATTTGCATTTCACTAACGTGTGTCTGTGCTGCAGGTGCATTTGCATTTCCCTAGTTCTAGTGCCCAGACTTCTGAGTGTTTGATCATGACTAGCTTAAGGAGAACGGTTGCTTACAAATTGCCTACGCCTGATATTGTTCCTTTACTGGGGTTGATCTCTCTTGCTGATGAGGGTGTTCGTAGGAGTTTCCGGATGAGTTATGGTAGATTATTGAGATTGGTGTGCAAACCTATAGAGGTAGAGTTAGATGGGCTGTATGCTTTGATGCAATTCTATGACCCTGCTTTGAGGTGTTTTACGTTCTCTGATTTTATTATGGGACCAACTCTGGAGGAATACGCTGAGTATGTTGAGCTGCCTGTGCAGAACCAGGTTCCATTCATTCATTATGATGCCAAACCCAAGCCGGAGGATTTGGCAAAAGCCTTGCATGTTGATGCTTCTGAACTTGTGACTACTGTTTCCCGTGGAGTTCCAGGATTCTCATTTCAGTTCTTAGTGGGTAAAGCCCAAGAGTACGCCAAGAATGGGTGCTGGGTTGCTTTCAATGCTGTGTTGGCTTTGTGCATCTATGGCATAGTACTGTTCCCCAATATACCGGATTTTGTGGACTTCGATGCTTTCTACTTGTTTGCCGCTGGTAATCCTGTACCTACCTTACTCGGAGACCTCTACCACTCACTGCATTACAAGAATGAGAAGGGAAGAGGGAAGAATGTTCATCTTTGTGTACCCTTATTGAGTATGTGGTTTGAGAGTCACCTTCCTAAGAGAGGATCTGCTGCAGAGACTACAATTCCAGTTGGTTGGCCAGAACGCTTGATGAGGCTATCGTCGGAAGATATGGAGTGGTTTGATCGAGACCTGTTGGGATCTGAGCTCATCTTCAGTTGTTCCGGTTACCCTAATGTCCCATTGATTGGAAGAAAAGGGTGTATCAACTACAACCCTTCTCTATTCATTCGCCAGTTTGGATATGCGCTGAAGAATCCACCTCAGGAGGAGGAAGTACAGGAATCTCTGTACTTCACTGGAGATTTAAAGGGGGAGTTATTAGCCAAGTTGCGACATGCCTGGACGCGTATTAACCGCAAAGGGAAGCCGTTGTTAGGAAAGAATGACTGTCAGGCCTATGCACCTTATAGAGCTTGGATTCAGGAGAGAGCTAGTCAGTTGAAGATGCCGTTTCCAGATGCACCAATTCTTGATCCTATTCCGGTAGCAGAGCCAACTACTGTTTCTAGAGAAGCATATGAACAGGTTGTGAGGGAGAAAGAAGCTTTGATGAAGATTAACGAAGGGTTAGAGCAAGAGTTAGCCCAAACACGCAGTGAGAAGAACAAGGCCGTATATGCTTTCCAACAACAGATTGAGCTGGTAAACAGGTTAGGAGCTGAATTGACCGAGGAAAAGAAAAAGCGCGAACGTCTGGGGCAAGAGTTCAGAAGCTCCCATGACATGCTGGAAGCCAAAAAGAAGGCGCTCGACGCAGCACACCGAGAGATATCCTCTTGCAACAAGACTTGGAATGCTACACTCACCAACAACAAGAAGAGGGAAGATAAGCTGAAGCAGCAAATTTCCGACCTCGAAGAGAAGTTGAAGTCTAGCATCAAGAAGTGTGAGGAAGAAGTGATGAACCGGTATAGTGTCCAGCATGCACTGAACAAGGCAATCAAATCTAGAGATGAAGCAGTGTCCCAGAAGCGAAAGTTAGAAGATTGCTTCGGAGAAGCAACATGGGAAGAAACTGCTGAAGATGTACGCCGTGTCCTTAAGAGGAGAAACCAGCTTGTTGAAGGGCTGCTTGACCGACCAAGCCATCCGGAGACTAAGAAGTTGTTAGAGGAGTACCAGACTTTTGGGAGGATTTGATCATTCCATTATTTGTATGCATAGTGCTGACCATCACCAGGATTGTTGGTTGAGGTCATGCCTTCTTTGTACTCTCGGTGATATTGTACCCTGGGCTTATTGATTCTCTCTGCTATATACGAGGCTTTCTATGATTCAACTTCGATATTCTTATGGTCAGCACCGTCACTGCACCGGCACCTTCGCACTAGAACTGGGGGAATGAACTTCCCTAATGCACAGACACATTGCATTGCATTCATATACATATTGCATTACAGGTAATCTTTGAATGGTGTCTTATTCCCTGCTTTGTATCAGGTACTTAACAGGATTCCAGATCAACATCTGCACCGCTATTCTACACGATCCAACTGTCGGAAAGTCATGGACCAGATTCAGAACGAGATGCAGGATGTACGCGAGAAGCTCGCCCTCTTCATGCAGACCATGGAGGCTATAGCAAAAGGGCAAGAGAATTTGCAGGCCATGGTCCAGCCTCTGTTGGCTCGCAACGCTGGTCATGGTAACGAAGATCATCAGTCTGTCCGGGTTGATACTGCTCATGGAGATGGCACTCCAACGCCAGTGGCTCCGCCTGTCGTCAATGTGAATGCTGCTAACGTCAACAACGCTGCCGCTGCTGTGAATGGTAACGTCGGAGTTGGAAATGAAACTGCTGTCCATAATGCTGGGCTGGGTGATGTCAATGGGGGAGATAATCTCGGAGGCAATGGCTTTGTCAATACTGGGTTCGGATTTAACGATCAGGGATTCGACAACACTGGCAAGTATGGCTTTAATGCTCAAGGCTTTGGGCAAGATGGTTTTGGTATGGTCAATCAGGGCTACGGAGGTTTTGGAAACGGAAACGGTGCTGGTTTTATGGCTGGAGGGCCTGCTGGAGGTGTTCAAGGGTACGGCAACAGAGGCCGAGTTCCGGGGATGAATCAGGTCAGAGCTGGACGTAATAATGCGTATGATGGATACGGGGCTGGAAACGGTATGTGGCAAGAGGATCAGCAGGAGGACGCCTTCTCTGGAGGGGGTTTTGAAGGGCTGATGGATGATTCTCAAAAGATTAGAATGCTGGAAGAGCAAATGAAAGGAGTCCTAAACCAGAGTGCTGCGGGTCTGGACATGGCAACAATGGGCTTGGTACCTGGGCTGAGGGTGCCAATCAAGTTCAAAGCGCCTGCGTTCGATAAGTACAAAGGAGATACATGTCCGAAGGTGCATGTCCGAGCTTATTACAGAAAGATGTCTGCATACTCCACTGACGAAAGAATGCTCATGCATTTCTTTCAGGATAGTCTATCGGGTCCTTCCTTAGAATGGTACATGGGGTTGGAGCCCACTGATATCAAGACTTGGAAGCAATTAGCAGAGGCGTTCGTAGCCCATTACAAGTATAACAGCGATCTGGCGCCCAATCGGGTCCAGTTGGCCGGGCTTTCGCAGAAGAAGGGGGAGAGTTTTAAAGAATACGCGCAAAGGTGGCGCGATATGGCTGCCAGGGTCCGTCCTCCTGTGGAAGATAAAGAAATGAACGATATGTTTGTCGGCACATTCACCGGGCTGTTTCATGATATGTTGTTTCATACGTCTCTGGCTAGTTTTTCAGACCTGATTCTGATGGGTGAAAAGATTGAGCGGAACATTAAGCAAGGAAAGTTCCAAGTCGATGAATCAACTGCATCTGGCAGTAATAGGAAAGCTTATGGTGGGCGCCGTCAGGGCGAAGCTAGCGCGGTATTTGGAGGCCGAGGCCGAGGCCGAGGCAGGGGAAGAAATCCATATCGTCAGCAGCAGCAAGTGTCGAGTGTCACCATCCCGTATCAACAACAACCAATCCAGCAACAACAACAGGTTCAGCAGCAACCAATGCCACAGCAGCAGCAGCCTCAGCAGGGGGCACAGCAAGCTCAGAGAAAATTCCAGGGTGGTAAGCCGAGAAGGGTGTTCGAGAAGCCTCCCTCTAACTATGCTGATTTATTGCAGACCTTGTTGGGATTGAATCTGGTAGAGAAAAGAACCTTGGCACCAATAACGGGAACTCCCCCGTTCGGCTATGATGCAAATAGGCGCTGCGAGTTTCATTCTGGGGCCCCGGGCCATGATATAGAAGGTTGTCATGCTTTTAAGCACGTTGTGCAGGATCTCTTGGACAACAAGTCTATCAACTTCGGAACGACCGGTGCGAATATAGTCCAGAAACCCATGCCTAATCATGGGGCGAACGCCGTGCTGACTGAGGAAGGTCTGAATCTGATTATGAATGTTGAGGATTTAAAGACGCCGCTGAGCGAAATAAAAAGCCGACTGTTGCAAGGAGGTGTTTACCCGGGTTGTAATGAGTACTGCTTAGATTGTTGGGCCCTGTCTGGGGGGTGTGAGGATTTGAAGAAAGGCATTCAGGCCTTGATTGATGAAGGTGTATTGCAGTTTGATAGAACAGCAACTGACGAGCCGGCAGGGGCAGTAATGGATAATCAGAGTGATGTTGCCACAGTGACAATTCCTAGGAAGACGATCACCATTTCAGCACCAGCTCAGCGACCACCGATTACTATAACTAAAGCCGGGCCAATCCCGTATGAGAGCACGAAAGCGGTTCCATGGTCATATGGGCTAGAGGTGTATTGTGACGGGATTAAAATCGATGTTAACAAGCGGTCAGCGGAAGTTGTGGATAATGTTGTTGGCCCGGGAGGCATGACGAGGAGCGGCAGAATCTTTATATCTCCTGAAGTAGAGGCCGAAAGGCTAGCGAAAGGAAAGGGGAAAGCGGTTGAGAATGTTCCGGTACAAGCAAATGAAAAAGAAGCAGCGTCGAAGGACGTAGAGGAATTCATGCGCTTAATTCGGAAAAGCGATTATAAAATCGTGGAGCATCTGCAGCAAACGCCATCCAAAATATCTATTCTGTCATTGCTGTTGTGTTCGGAAGCCCACAGGAACGCTTTGCTGAAAGTCCTGGACACTTCTTTTGTACCCCAGGATGTCTCCGTAAACCAGCTAGAAGGAGTATTGGCACACGTAAATGCAGGCCACAGTCTGGGCTTTACTGATTTCGACTTGACTCCGAAAGGAAGGGATCATAATATGGCATTGCATGTATCCGTTGAGTGCAGAGGGTCGACAATGTCGCACGTATTGGTTGACACCGGGTCGTCTTTGAATGTGCTGCCTAAGAAGGCTATGATGAAGCTGGATGTTCGAGGGATTTTGTGTACACCAAGTGATTTGGTAGTCAGAGCGTTTGACGGCACGCGGAGAACAGTCTTCGGATCGATTACCTTGCCTCTGCAAGTGGGGCCGGAAGTGTTTGCAACGGAGTTTTATATCATGGATATACAGCCTGCGTACAGCTGCTTGCTGGGAAGACCTTGGATTCATGGGGCGGGGGCTGTCACGTCAACCCTGCATCAGAAGTTAAAGTATATGGTCGGAGACAGTGTGGTCACCGTGTGCGGAGAAGAAGACATCCTGGTCAGCCATCTTTCTTCGTTTAAATATGTGGAAGTCGACGGGGAGATCCACGAGACGCCATGCCAGGCATTCGAAGGGTTGCGCATAAAGGACAAGGGTCCCGGGCCAAGCAAAGTGCCAGAGATAGCTGTTTCTTCATATAAAGAGGCCCAAGCGCTAGTGAAGGCAGGAGAAGCCACGGGCTGGGGCAAAGTATTGGACATTCCGGTGAAAATGGACCGGTTCGGACTGGGGTACCGACCGTCGTCATCAACTCCTTCCGTGGGGGCCCCTCATTTCAGAAAGTCAATCACCATCTCTGCCAGTGGAGTATGCCATGAATTTGTCAATGCTGCTTCGGAGTCTGATGAAGGGGACAGCGACTGTGATATGGATGCCTGGATTCAGCCAAGCACGCCAGGACAAGGACTGTGCAACTGGTCTATTCAGGAGCTTGTTCCTGTGACTTTTAAACAGTAATGCTTTGCTTTATTAATTGTTGAATAATCTGATGTCTTGCCCGAGGCACCAGGATTTGCTTAGGGCTGTGTTGTTATAAACATTGCTTCGTTAATCATTAAATAAATGGCGTTTTTTCATGTGCAAATACTGTAATCCCTGTCTTTCTTGTTTTGTATTTTTCAATAAAATGGCAACGTGGTTATCCGCTTTATACGCATTTTGAAGCACTTAACCCTTTCTTTTGCAGGATAACATTTTCAGATGACATCCTTGAACCACCTATGACTCGTCCCGACTTCGAGCACCCGGTATTCCATACCGAAGAAGAGGTTGTCGAAGATAGCGACGTTCCTGAAGAACTGTCTTGGTTGGTGAAGCAAGAGGAAAGGGCCATTCTGCCTCACGACGAGGTTATCGAGATTATCAATTTGGGGTCGGAAGGGGTTGAGAAAAACATTCGTATCGGAGCCGCACTGCAGAGTGATATCAAGCGAAAACTGGTTGAAATGCTCCGAGAGTATAATGATGTATTCGCTTGGTCGTATCAAGATATGCCAGGGCTCGATACAGATATGGTTGTGCATCGTCTGCCACTGAAAGAAGACTGCCCGCCTGTCAAACAAAAACTTCGCAGAACTCGCCCAGATATGGCAATGAAGATCAAAGAGGAGGTTCAGAAACAGTGGGACGCTGGGTTCCTGGCTGTGACGAAGTATCCCTCATGGGTTGCCAACATCGTGCCAGTGCCAAAGAAAGATGGCAAGGTTCGAATGTGCGTGGATTATAGAGATTTGAATAAAGCAAGCCCAAAAGACGATTTTCCACTTCCTCATATTGATGTATTAGTTGATAATACCGCTCAATACTCTGTATTCTCCTTCATGGATGGCTTTTCAGGCTATAATCAAATTAAAATGGCGCCAGAGGATATGGAGAAGACTACTTTCATAACGCCGTGGGGAACATTTTGCTACAAAGTGATGCCCTTTGGTTTGAAAAATGCTGGGGCAACATATCAGCGTGCGATGACGACTCTTTTTCATGACATGATGCATAAAGAGATCGAAGTTTATGTTGACGATATGATTGCTAAATCCCAGACAGAGGAAGAGCATCTGGTGAATCTGTTGAAGTTGTTTAAAAGGCTTAGGAAGTTCAGGCTGAGGCTGAACCCTAACAAATGCACCTTCGGGGTGAGATCGGGTAAGCTCCTGGGGTTCATAGTAAGCGAAAGAGGAATAGAGGTCGATCCTGCTAAAATAAAAGCGATTCAAGAAATGCCGACGCCTAAAACAGAGAAAGAGGTGCGCGGGTTTTTGGGGAGATTGAACTACATTGCCCGGTTCATATCTCACCTAACGGCCACGTGTGAACCATTATTCAAGCTGTTAAAGAAAAATCAAGCTGTAGCGTGGAACGATAATTGTCAAAAGGCGTTCGACAAAATAAAGAAGTATCTGCAGGAGCCTCCTATTTTGATACCCCCAGTGGCAGGGAGACCCTTGATAATGTATTTGACGGTTCTTGAGGGAAGCATGGGTTGTGTTCTCGGTCAACACGACGAGACGGGGAGAAAAGAGCATGCAATTTACTATTTGAGTAAGAAATTTACAGACTGTGAATCTCGATACTCAATGCTGGAGAAAACTTGTTGCGCGCTAGCCTGGGCCGCCAAGCGTCTGAGGCAGTACATGCTGAATCATACAACCATGCTCATCTCGAAGATGGATCCAATCAAATATATATTCGAAAAGCAGGGGTTGTCAGGTAGAATTGCCCGGTGGCAGATGATCTTGACTGAGTACGATATTCAATACGTCTCGCAAAAGGCGATAAAGGGGAGTGTGTTGTCTGAGTATCTGGCGGAGCAGCCTATTGAAGAGTATCAATCGATGAGATTTGATTTTCCTGACGAGGATATCATGTATCTCAAGATGAAGGATTGTGAAGAGCCGTTACCAGACGAGGGGCCAGAGCCGGGGTCCCAATGGAAGATGATATTTGACGGAGCTGTGAATGCTTACGGTAGCGGAATAGGGGCAATTATCACTACGCCGCACGGGTCGCACATCCCGTTTACTGCCCGATTGACCTTTGCCGTTACCAACAATGAGGCCGAATACGAAGCTTGTATAATGGGGCTTGAAGAAGCCATTGATTTGCGAATCAAACATTTAGACGTATACGGAGACTCAGCTCTGGTAGTGAATCAGATCAAAGGGGAATGGGAGACACGTCAGCCCAATTTGATACATTACATGAATTATGCAAGGAGATTGTTGCCTTTCTTCGACAAAGTTGAATTGCATCATGTGCCGCGGGCAGAAAATCAAATGGCTGACGCCCTTGCCACCTTGTCTTCCATGTACAAGGTCAATTTCTGGAACGAAGCTCCCCAAATCACTATCTCTCGGTTGGACAGGCCAGCTTATGTATTTGCTATTGATGAAGCGTCTGATGGCAAACCGTGGTATTTTGATATCCTTAATTTCCTGAAGAATAAGGAGTATCCGGCTGGGGCATCCAGTCAAGATCAGAAAACTCTCAGGAGATTAGCGGGTAATTTCTATTTGAACCCGGATGGCGTCTTATACAGAAGAAACCACGACTTGGTGTTGTTGCGTTGTGTAGACGAGAAAGAGGCAAAGCTTCTCATGGAGGAAATTCACGAAGGTGCATTCGGTACGCATGCTGGTGGGCATGCTATGACGAGAAAACTGCTGCGGGCAGGTTACTTTTGGCTGACGATGGAAACTGATTGTTTCAAATTTGCAAGAAAGTGCCACAACTGCCAAATATACGCTGACAAGATACATGTGCCTCCGAGTCCTCTGAATGTGATGTCATCTCCATGGCCATTCTCGATGTGGGGAATCGATATGATTGGAAAGA
The DNA here is from genome assembly GCA_963859935.3 of Lathyrus sativus. NCBI lineage: Eukaryota > Viridiplantae > Streptophyta > Magnoliopsida > Fabales > Fabaceae > Lathyrus > Lathyrus sativus. The sequence continues at coordinate 594,350,704 of OZ012735.1, forward strand.
TTGAGCCGACGGCTTCTAACGGGCATCGGTTCATCCTCGTAGCAATCGATTATTTCACCAAGTGGGTGGAAGCAGCGTCTTACGCAAATGTAACGAAGCAAGTGGTGGCTAGATTCATCAAGAGAGATATCATTTGCCGATATGGGATTCCCGAGCGGATAATCACGGATAATGGTTCTAATCTGAACAACAAAATGATGAAGGAGCTCTGTCAGAATTTCAAGATCGAACATCACAACTCCTCCCCTTACCGACCCAAGATGAATGGCGCTGTCGAAGCGGCCAATAAGAATATCAAGAAGATCGTCCAGAAAATGGTGGTGACGTATAAGGATTGGCACGAGATGCTACCTTTCGCTTTGCACGGTTATCGTACGACGGTACGCACATCAACCGGGGCAACTCCGTTCTCGTTGGTATACGGAATGGAGGCGGTATTACCATTGGAAGTTGAGATCCCTTCTCTGAGGGTATTGCGAGACGTTCAGCTGGACGAGGCAGAATGGGTAACGAACAGATTGAACCAACTGAGTTTGATGGATGAGAAGAGGCTAGCTTCTCTGGCATACGGTCGTTTGTATCAAAGACGAATGAAGAAAGCGTACGACAAGAAGATACTTCCGCGAAGCTTTCAGACGGGCGACCTTGTGCTGAAAAGGATTCTCCCGTCGCAGGCAGATCACAGGGGCAAGTGGACCCCCAACTACGAAGGGCCATACGTTGTCAGTAAGGTTTTTTCAGGAGGAGCTTTATTGTTGTCCACCATGGACGGGGAAGACTTTGCATCACCTGTGAATTCGGACGCAGTTAAAAAATACTTTGCTTAAAATAGACCCGCTGGACAGAAAAAAGAGAGTCCAGGCAAAAATGGGGCATCCTGGCGAACCAAAAACAGAATGAAAGGTTCGGGCAAAAGTTAGGTATAAAATTGAAAAAAATGTACACCCGCGAAGTTGAAAACCTACACTGGGCGGCTTCGGCAAAAAGGGGTATCCCGGTGAACTGAAAACCCGTAAAGGGCGGTTCACGCAAAAGTTAGGGATTTGAAAAGCAAATGACTGCGGTCCGAATTCGAATTCAATGAGTATCAATGCGGGAGAATATATTTGAGGAGTCAGTTATCGGACACAATCTCTTCAGAAGTAGGGATACCGGGAAAGTATAAGGGTCGGACGAGTCATGGGAGGATCAGTTCGTGGTGTTCATCTGCATCCAGTTGCCGACATGTGTACAAAATTTAATTTGTCAATATTTATGCTTCTTGTGAATACTTGCATACTTGTATATTTGCTTTGCGTAGCTTCCTCTTTTCAGGAGTTACATCCCGTGTACAAAAAACTCCGCCCATTCAGGGGCCCAATCAATGAAAATGTGTTATTCAGTACTTGATGCCTGTTCTTTACTGTTTTGCGCATGATAAAACGCCTAAGTTTATTGAAGCTAGCATGAGTATAACATTACTGGCCCTTGCCAACAATTGTTAAAGCTTTGAATTAACTGAGTGTAACGTCACTAACCTGAATCGATTTGGATTGCATAGGCTTGTCGTGCTTTGTTTGTGTTGTTGCAGGTTTCATAACTGTACGAGGAAAATGATCAAAAGATCGCAATAGTGAAAGGCTTGATCCCCACGCAGGTCATGCATGTTCTTCCTGAAGAAGGATAGAATTCTCCAGCTAGCCGTAGCTTATCCAAAGGACGTGCTCCAGAGAAGTTACTCGTCCTCAGCAGAGTTTGGTGATTCTGAGATCGTAAGGCTGTATTCAGACAGGTTCATCTCCCCCCGCAGGGTCATGCATTCTCCCCCAGCAGGGTCAGTTAATTTTCCCCAAGAGAATCCAGCCATCCCCAGCGGAGTTCTCTTTTCAGTGTTTTCATTCCTTCCAGTGGAACTCGAAGATTAAGACTCTTTCAGGCAGAGTCGATGTTGGGTCCTGTCATTTATTTTGTCAGAGATACTGGTGATATCGGTTCACGTTCCAGCAGAAGGTCTGAGCATACCGTGCACATCTGTTATTCCTCAGCAAAGTTATTGTCCCCAGCAGGGGTTACTTCAGCCAGACGTGTGGTTTGAGTTCCCAACTTCCCAGCAGGGTCGACTTCACTCTTCCAGCATTTATTTTGCCGGAATGACTTTGCAGCATCAGGCTATCCCCGGCGAGTCGGCGTTATCCTTCCAGCATTTATTTTGCTGAAGCAGTTTCTGTACTCTAGTAGTTCAGGTGGAGAGAGCTCTTGCTCAAATAAATTACCAAACAGTCAAGATCTCGGCAGGAGCTATTCAATGATAATGTCAGTTTTGGCGGTATTCCCCACAGAGTTATCATGGTAAAACTCTCTTTGTCTCCAGCAGAGTCATTTATGCAAATGTATTTGATTTTCCCCAGCCAGAGTGGCCAGGATAAGAATCTCCTTATTCCCAAGCAAAGTTCGTTTGTCATCAACGAGTCGCATGAATCAGAATTTCAGAGACCACCGCCGGTTATCAGAGCAGGCGTCCGATGGTTGGTTTTCAGACATCCCCAGTAAAGTTCACTTCGAGGTCACTGTCACGTCAGTGCTAAGAAGTTTGTGGGTGAGGATCATTGGAGAACTAAGTCCTGACATGGACGATGTATTCCTATATCGACGGGATTTCTTCAGAAGTGAGCGTCCTAGCATGGACAGGTCTATTTCCCTGGGCTGATGGGAGGTGCTAGTCCTAACGTGGACAGGTTCGATTTCTCAGAGCTATTGGAAGGTGGAGTCCTGACGTGGACATTTCCCCAGGTTGACGATACGCGCTAGTCCTAACGTGGACAGATTTGATTTCTCGGTATTGATCGAATGTGAAGTCCTGACGCGGATATTTCCCCAGCAAGTCGAAGACGTGTGAGTCCTTACGTGGACAAGTTATTTCCCCATTGGGTCGAGGGTGTGAGTCCTTATGTGGACAAGTCTTATTTCCTCAGTGAGTCGAAGACGCCTGAGTCCTAACGTGGACAAATCAAGACGAGATCAGTGTCCTAAAGCGGACAGATCAAAGAGATTATTATTCCTAACGTGGAAAGATGGAGTCCATACGCGGACGTATCAAAAGATAGTTTCCTTACGTGGAAATAACAGCATTCCTGACGTGAAAAGACTGAGTCCTCACGTGGACAGATTAAGATGGCGTTCCTTACGTGGAAAAATGAGTCCTGACGCGGACAAATCAGAAAGAAGTTGGTATTCCTTACGTGGAAAGATCAGAGTCCTTACGTGGACATATCAAGAGCATTCCTTATGTGGAAGAAAAATGGTTTCCTTACGTGGAAAGACGAGTTTATTCCTTACGTGGAAAGATTGAGTCCTCACGCGGACATATCAAGATTGATTCCTGACGTGGAAAGAAATGGATTATTCCTGACGTGGAAAGAGAGTTTAGTCCTGACGCGGACAGATCGAAGAAGATATTCCTAACGTGGAAGAAGGAAATTAGTCCTTACGTGGACAGATGCAAGAAAAGTTGAGTCCTGACGTGGACAAGTTCAGAAATAGTTGTATTCCTTACGTGGAAAGATCGGAGTCCTGACGCGGACATGTCAAATGGCATTGGAGTCCTTACGTGGACAGATTGATATAGTTTCCTAACGCGGAAAGAAGATTGCTTCCTAACGTGGAAAGATAAAAGCATTACTCCTAACGTGGACGATGGGATTCCTAACGTGGACAGTTTACGGAAATGCAGATGAATTATCCCCAGCGGAGTTGCCGAGACTTTTCTGGATTAGCAGCAAGTGGAGTCCTAACGTGGACAGATTTAGTTGAGATTTCTTCGTATTGATGACAGACAGAATCCTCACGTGGACAAGCAAGCAGTCTGGTATGACAAAATCCTCTTCAGAACGATGAAGACAATTCCCCAGCACGGTCGCATGAGATTAGGGGGTTGCCGTAACAGTCAGATTCAGCTGATGAGTGTCGTTCCCCAAGCAGGAGCGCAATTTAGTTTTGCGGTTGGAAAATTTCTGGTTTCACTAGTATTCAACCGTCTCGTACCGCGAATGTCTGAAGGCTCCGGGCTCTTCACCCAATCGGGTCCAAGTCGCTTGAACAGGGGCAGCTGTTGCACCCTAAAATTTGCCCAACCTTATTCACTTGGTTTATGTTTCAATGTCATTAGCATTTGCATATAGAGTCATGTACATAGACTAATCATCTGCATAGCATAGCATAACAAGTCATTCAGCAGGGGACCAATCATTATTCTCATCTCTAGAAGCCTATCAAGAGGTTATTATCTCAATTCAATCTCATTCAAGTCATCAGGAAAGAATTTGAAAGCAAAGAGTTCAGCAGATCAAGCCTTGAGTCCATCTCCTAGCTGAGGGTATCTGAGGGTCAACAAGAGGGTTGTGAGCTGTGAGTTGAAGGCATGGAGAGTATCTAGACCTTATGAGAGACTTAGAAAGTCATTTAAAGAAGGAGACAAGTCATTGATGAGAGCACAAGAGCTATAGCTGAAGGCAGTCAACTAGGGTTTCATCTGGGTCAACCCTAGGTCAACCCTAGGTCAATTGACTGATTTAAGGGGCATTCAAGTCTATTGGAGAGATGTGGGGATCAACATTGGACATATAAAGAAGGATATGGAGATATGACAAGGAGAATTCAAGAGAAATCAAGGAGAAGAGGAGTTACTAAATTAGGGTTTCTCTGTAAAATCCCCTAGTTTAGGTCAAATTTCCAAGCAAGATAAGTCAAAATGCTAGCTTCAAATGGCTCCTTGGCCAACATGAAACTTGTAGAGGATCTCAAGACCTTTAATTTGAGTGGTGGAAGACCTCAAGGAGATTTATAGAACTCAAGTTATGGTCCTTACAAGTTACAGGTCATCTGGGGTGTCTGAATTTTTGTCTGTGAAAGTGACTTGACTTCCAAGCTAGTTTTACCCCTCAAGGAGATTTCAAATGAATTCTTGGTCAACACAAGAATTGTTCCTCATTGTCTTAGCTTTCTAGAATGGTATGGCATGCCTTCATATGATGTGGAGAACTCAACTTATGGTCTTGACAAGCAAAGGGTATTTTGGGTATTTGTGAATTACAGGTCATTTTAACCTATACCCAAAACTCATACAAGGAGGCCTCAAATGGAAAAACTTACAACATCAAACTTGCTCCAAATGGGATTTTAAGTCTAGAAAGAAGGTCACAAGTTATTGGAGAAGCTCATAGCATGATGTTACAAAATTGGTCAAAATATGAACTAAAAAGGCTTATAAAGTGAATAATTTCAAGTTGGAAAATGGTTTGGGAGATTTCTAAGTCCAAATGGAGACTTCCAATATATGATTTTGAATGGAAAAACAATTCTAAGAACAATGGTTCACACACTTTTTTGAGTTTAGAAGGAAAAAATGAAGTTATCCATGGTTGCTTACCTTTTAAGAAACATAATCAAAATGAGCCAAAATTTGAAAACAAGGGAATGTGCAAGATGGATCTAGAATGTACCATTGGGGTCTATATATTCATGAAAGGAGAATTTGGCAAGGGTTGGCCTCATTTGCACCAAGAATTCCACAAATTTTTCTCATGCTTTCTCATTGAGTTTTCATTCCAATTCTCCAAAATCTTCATCAATCTTCCTCAAAATCAATCCAATCATATTCAATGTTCATCATAGATCAGAATTGAAGCAAGGATCAAGGGTGAATCATCCATTTTCAAGCACTTTCTCCAAGAATCTCAAAACTACAAATTCAAGTGGACAGCATAATTCAAGTCAAGAATCAACAAGGAATTGCATACAGAATCACATACATCAAGGATTGATCAAGATCCAAAGCCTAGAAGCCTCAGATCCTCAATCTCCATAGCTGTTTTCAAGTTCTTGCACCAGGTAAGTTTTCATTCGATTTACTTGATTCAGTTAGTTAGGCATGATTTTATTAGTTTAGATGCAATGTAGGTGGTTAGGAGAACAAGTAGGATGAATTTGGAGAGGTTTGGTGATGTTGATTAGCAGGTACCACAAACTGTTAGGGCATGAATCTCCTAGGTTAGTGCATCATAATTGTAGCTTGATAGCGCAGGTTGATTACCATTAGCTGTAGGTTAGGTTAGGGTAAGTTTGATTGAGAATTGTGACGATGCATATCAGTGTATTGCCATGGTGACCAGAATTTATGGCGCGCGGGTTTGTTGATGTGTTGAGTTTCAAGGCAAGATGAGACCATAGGATTGTAGAGGGAAGAATTCTGAGCGTTTTTCATTTTTATGGCGTGGCATTTCATGGATTGGAGAGGGAGAACAGAGGAGGTGAAGCTTAGCTCGTGCATGGGGCATTCATGGTGAAACCCTAGGTTTCAGATCCATTGGAGAAGAGATAATCGTGGCCTTCCATTTTGAGCAAGACCTTTGACTTGGAGCGTGATCGAACGGCTGAGATTTGAAGTAAATTTGGAGGGAGCTGTGAGGCCAAAACGCGCCGTTTCATTAATTGAAACGGGCGGGCCTGAGTTTGTGTTGCTTTTCCCACCCCCAGTGTATAGGCCCATTCCAATTTCAACGTGATTCTGTTACTTCCTTCACCCCCCAGCGTGTTTTATTTGTTTCACTAATTCTGAATGAATTCTGGGCCTAGCAGAAGGCGCTATCTGCACCCCCATTATGTGGCCCATTCTGGATTTATAACTGGGCGTATCTGCTATTCTAACCCCCTCCCTCATTTTTAATTCATTTATTTTTTTAATTCCATTTTAGTTCTTACCAATTTTCATTAATTCATAATAAATCCATAAAAAATGCATTTTAATCCATTCTTTTTACATCATTTTCCTTAAAATGTCTAGAAAATTTTCATCAAATAAAATTGCATTTCTAGTTTTATGTCATATTTTTTCCATATTTTCTAAATAAATGTCACATTAAATAGTTCATTTCATGCATCATTTTTATGATTTTTGTTCTCTCACATGCTTTGATATTTTTTGATCATTCTTTTCATATTGTTTAGATGAGATATTAGGCTTGTAGAAATATTTTAGTTCCCATTTTTAGGAATTAATTTTAGGTGATTAAAATAGGTTTGAACATCATGAACAAAACTAGGGTTTTAGGTGACAACTTAAGAAGTTTGATTTCATTTCCCTCAGGACTTAGGGTTTAATTAGATTAGTTATGGGACTATAGGGGCTATGGGTAGTTATTAGATCCCTTAGAGAAAAGTTAGGATTCCCCTACTGCTATTAATATTGTCTGTATATCTGATTGACTGGTGTGGTGTGCCCTCTGGGGATTGTTGCTTGCTTGTTTGGGTATTGGGTTTGCCTGGGGCCCTGGGGAAGCTGAAGATTTGTGAAGATGAAGCTATTGGAGATTCAAAGATTGAAGATCAACTGTCAGAGTTGAGGAGGAGTTTTTGCTAGCAGCTGCTGAGGAGGCTAGGGTTTAGGAGCTAGGCAGAGCTCTAGGTTAGAAAGTTTGTTTTTTCAAACATGGATTGCCTTGTCTGCATCCATTCTTCTCTGTGATTCAGAGTCTCTCTAAGACACTCACCCCCTTCCTTTGGAAGGCTTGGTGATAGTGTCTATGAGATAGAACTCTTGAGAGAAAATGTCTCTTGTGTTAGAAGCAGTCTGTTCACCACCCTTGGTAGTCAACTGGTTGCTTAACACCCAATTCACTCTTGTGACTGATTCCTCATCCTGGAGGTTTGAGCTTGAAGAAAAGCCATTGCAGATGGAAGAATGATGATCAAAACCCTTGCCCGAAGGCCATGAAGATGGAGATTGATGTTTGTTGAAGCCTGTAGCTGATTGGAGATTACTTGAAGCCAGATGTTGATTCAGAGCTGCTGATGCTGTTTCTTTTGCTGTATTTCATTTGTTGATGTATTGATTGGTTTTCTGAACTGTATTGTTTGCTGTTTACCCTGTTGGGTTGAAAGTGAATCCTGTTCACTTTTGCCTATTGTTTTCTAGGTTCGAGGTTGAGTGGGACTCCCTTGCCTCGCTTGTATTGTTGCATCCATGCATTTTACTGTTTTACTGTATATATCTGATATTGTTTCTGTTTCTGCCTATCCCGTAGGATCTCTGTTTCTCTCTGTGCAAGAGAGGAGCATGATAGACATTAGGTCTTAACCCATGCATGATAACATTAGGTTAGTTTTGATTCCCTTCGCAACCGTAGGTTAGAGTTCTGTCTCTTTCTTTCTCAAAACAAACAGAAAAACACATAAAGATTTCAAACCCAATAAAAGACACTTCTTCCGTAAAAGAATGTGAACTCATCAAGACGTCATTTTTGTCCTCTTGGACTGTTAATCAAAAACCTTTTTCAGAAGGAATAAAAAATCAATCAAGGACAGACTTGTGTCATACGTGGCCCGAACTACGTTTGCTCTGATCTTTCATGCTGTATGAAAGTACGTAGGCATAGGATGCGATATCCTAGCGAGCAACCTTCCCCTCCTTTCCCGTAGGTAGGCGAACTACGTTGACTCTGATTTCTCGTTCTAGGCGGGAATACGTAGGCATAAAGTGCGATACTTTGCCGAGTCATTTTTATTTTCATTTTATTTTCTTTTTAACCCTTGACCTATAGTTTAGATAGAATAACAATCCATACCCGAAAACAAGCGTGGATCCCGTCGAGTACGACGGACGTGAGGGGTGCTAATACCTTCCCCTTGCGTAACCGACTCCCGAACCCAGGTTTTGGTTGCGACGACCATACCTTTCCCATGTTGTGCGAGGTTTACTCTGAGCGTTTCCTTTCCCTCCCGTGGGATAAATAACGCACGGTGGCGACTCTTCTGTTCAGCCGGCGCCGATTTTCGCAGTAGCGACAAAGATAATCAAACGAAGCGAGTATAAGGTTGCAGATCAGCTTTTGCAGACCCCGTCAAAGATTTCTGTGCTACAGTTGTTGATGAGTTCCGAGGCTCATAGAGAAGCACTTCAGAAGATTTTGGAACAAGCCTATGTTGAGCAGGATGTGACTATGGAACAATTCGATAATATCATTGGCAGTATTACTTCGAGTGATAATCTAGGTTTCAATGAAGGTGATCTCCCAGAGGAAGGGAGAAAGCACAATATGGCTTTGCACATTTCTGTGAACTGCGGAAATGACTCCCTGTCCAGTGTGCTGGTTGACACTGGATCGTCTCTAAACGTAATGCCTAGGACCACCCTATCTAAGCTGTCATATCAGGGGTCGCCAATGAGGCCGAGTCACGTTATTGTCAAAGCTTTCGATGGGTCAAGAAAAACAGTAATTGGTGAGGTTGATTTGCCTATGACTATTGGACTACAAACTTTCATGATTCTGTTTCAGGTCATGGACATTCGTGCCGCCTATAGCTGTCTGCTAGGGAGGCCATGGATACATGAGGCTGGAGCAGTTACTTCTACCCTGCATCAGAAGTTAAAGTATGTTTTTGAAGGGAAAATAGTCACGGTTTGTGGAGAAAGAGCTTTGGTAGTGAGTCACCTGTCATCATTCTCGTACGTCGAAGCTGAAGAGGAAATTGGCACGCAGTTTCAAGCTCTGTCTGTTGCAGGTGAGAGTACTCAGAGAGTTCAGGCATCCATGTCATCATTTAAAGACGCACAGCGAGTAGTGAACAGTGGTCACCAGTCAATGTGGGGAAAAGTGTTGTCTTTGCCAGAGAACAAGAACAAGGAGGGCCTCGGTTTCACCAGCAGTTCTGTCCTCCAAGGCACCAAGAACCAAGGATTTCCATTGATCAGTGAAGTGTTCTGTAGTGGAGGAATTTCCCACCACCCTCAGGTTAATGCTGTGTTAAAAGATGAACTCGAGGGCTACATATCGGGCGGTTCTGCAAGGTCCTCCATTCCTTATGAAGACTACGAGCCCTATATGGAAGATCCAGGTTACGTGTCAGATGATTTCGACTATACCTTTGGAGTTTATGCCATCACTGAGGAAGAGCCGACTGGAGAAATCCCGGACTTTGTGACTCCAGGCGTCATGGTCAAGAACTGGAGTGTGGTTGAGGTTCCTACCGCCATTCATATATCTAAGTAAAGCATTTGTTTAAAATTTTTCGCTCTGCCCAAGGCGAAACTGCATTTAGTAGGGCATACTTTCAATAATTCCCTTTGCTCTTCCCAAGGCAAAGGTGACTTTGTTGGGCATGTCTTTTCGGTTTTTGCTATCATCAATAAACTACTTTCATTTACATCTGTCTTTAAATTTTATTCATGATGTTGGAAAATAATAAGTAGCATCTCGCGTGCACACACTTCCCACTTTACAAAGCAAAACTTATTGAAAATCACGTCACTTGCGCAGATTGCTACACAAATTACAACCTGGGAATAATGATCTACTACCTCCTCCGAATTTTGAGTTTCCTGTGTATGAAGCCGAGGACGAAGAAGATGGTATTCCGGAAGAAATTATTAGACTGCTTGAGAAAGAAGAAGAAGCTATCCGACCCCACCAAGAGTCGGTGGAGGTAATCAACTTGGGATCAGAAGAGATCCGTAGAGAAGTGAAAATTGGAGCTCTGCTCAAGCCAGATGTGAAGAAACAGTTGGTTGATCTGCTTGGAGAATTTGTTGATGTGTTTGCTTGGTCATATCAGGACATGCCCGGTTTGGACACAGCTATAGTTGAGCATCATTTACCTTTAAAGCCAGAGTGCCCGCCAGTAAAACAGAAGCTCAGAAGGACTCGACCTGACATGACTCTAAAGATTAAGGAAGAGGTGCAGAAACAGATTGATGCAGGTTTCCTTGTCACTGCCGAGTATCCGCTATGGTTAGCTAACATTGTACCTGTCCCGAAGAAGGATGGTAAGGTTCGCATGTGTGTAGACTACAGGGATTTGAATAAAGCCAGTCCGAAAGATGATTTTCCATTACCACACATTGACGTTTTGGTAGACAGTACTGCAAGATATGAGGTGTTCTCCTTCATGGATGGTTTCTCAGGTTACAATCAGATTAGAATGGCTCCCGAGGACAGAGAGAAGACGTCATTTATCACGCCTTGGGGCACCTTTTGTTACAGAGTTATGCCATTTGGATTAAAGAATGCAGGGGCAACATATCAGAGAGCTATGACTACTTTGTTCCACGATATGATGCACAAGGAGATTGAGGTGTATGTAGACGATATGATAGCTAAGTCAAAAACCGAAGAGGATCATGTTAAGCACCTGGCTAAGCTGTTCGTTCGTTTGAGAGAATACAAACTTCGTCTGAACCCTAACAAGTGTACATTTGGAGTACGATCAGGGAAACTATTGGGTTTTATTGTCAGCCAAAAAGGGATCGAAGTGGACCCCGACAAAGTGAAAGCTATCCGAGAAATGCCAGCTCCCGCCACTGAGAAACAAGTCAGAGGATTCCTAGGGCGTTTGAACTACATCTCCAGGTTTATATCCAACATGACTGCTACATGTAAACCTATTTTTAAGCTGCTGAGGAAGGAACAAGGGTACGTTTGGACTGAAGATTGTCAAAGGGCTTTTGATAGTATCAAAGAGTACTTGCTCAAACCACCTATCCTGATACCACCAGTGGAAGGGCGCCCTTTGATTATGTATTTGACCGTTCTAGAGGATTCAATGGGTTGCGTACTCGGTCAGCGGGATGAAGCCGGAAAGCAAGATCATGTCACTTATTACCTGAGCAAGAAATTTACTGATTGTGAAACCAGATACACTATGCTAGAGAAGACTTGTTGCGCTCTAGCGTGGGCCGCTAAGCGTTTACGCCAGTATATGTTGACCCACTCTACCTGGTTGGTTTCGAAGATGGATCCCATCAAGTATATTTTTGAAAAGCCCGCTCTAACTGGGAGGATTGCCAGATGGCAGATGTTATTGTCCGAGTATGATATCGAGTACCATACTCAGAAAGCTATTAGAGGAAGTGTTTTGGATGATCATCTGGCTCACCAACCTATTTTGGATCATCAACCCTCAAATGATGACTTTCCTGATGAAGATGTCATGTTCTTAAAGATGAAAGATTGTGAAGAACCCATACACGGTGAAGGACCAGAGCCAGGTTCCCAGTGGGGTCTAATTTTTGATGGAGCTGTCAACGCCCATGGGAAAGGGATAGGTGCTGTTATTGTGACTCCTCAAGGGACTCATTTCCCATTTACCTCCAGATTAACATTCCAGTGTACTAATAACGAGGCTGAGTACGAAGCATGTATTATGGGTCTTGAAGAAGCAATCGATTTGAGAATCAAGAATCTAGATGTGTTTGGAGATTCTGCAGTAGTAATCAACCAAATTACCGGAGAATGGATAACTCGACATGATAATTTAGTCCCATACAGGGATTATGCTAGAAGATTGTTACCGTTCTTTGATAGGGTTGAGTTTCATCATATCCCTCGCGAGGAGAACAGAATGGCAGACGCATTGGCAACTTTGGCCTCGATGATTGTAGTGAACTTTTGGAACGAGTGTCCTCGGATCGAAGTGAAACGTCTCGACAGACCTGCCTACATCTTTGCTGTCGAAGGAGTTAAGGATGATAAACCTTGGTACTATGACATCGAAATGTTTCTTAGAACTCAAGAATATCCTCTGGGAGCTTCCAACAAAGACAAGAAAACTTTGAGAAGGTTGGCCGGAAATTTTCTTCTAAGTAACAATGTGTTGTACAAACGGAATTTTGACATGGTCTTGCTGAGATGTGTTGACAAGCAAGAAGCGGATATGTTAATGTCGGAAATTCACGAAGGATCTTTTGGCACTCATGCCAACGGACATGCCATGGCTAAGAAGCTTTTAAGGGCTGGTTATTATTGGATCACAATGGAATCAGATTGCTACAAGTTTGCTAGAAAGTGTCACAAGTGCCAGGTTTACGCGGACAAAATACATGTGCCTCCGACCTCCCTGAATGTTATTTCCTCCCCGTGGCCGTTCTCTATGTGGGGAATCGATATGATTGGAATGATAGAGCCGAAAGCATCTAATGGACACCGATTCATCTTGGTAGCCATTGATTATTTTACCAAGTGGGTCGAAGCGGCTTCCTATGCTAACGTAACCCGACATGTGGTCGTCAAATTTATCAAGAACCAGCTTATTTGCCGATATGGTGTGCCAAGCAGAATTATTACAGACAATGGTTCCAATCTAAATAACAAAATGATGAAAGAGCTGTGTGAAGAGTTCAGGATCGAGCATCACAATTCTTCTCCTTACAGACCAAAGATGAATGGGGTTGTTGAAGCCGCCAACAAAAACATTAAGAAGATCATTCAGAAAATGGTGGTTACTTACAAAGATTGGCACGAAATGCTCCCCTTTGCCTTACATGGATATCGTACGATGGTACGTACATCAACTGGGGCAACTCCATTTTCGCTCGTCTACGGTATGGAAGCAGTACTCCCAATAGAAGTTGAGATTCCTTCTATGAGAATTCTAGTAGAGGCAAAATTATCAGAGGCAGAATGGTGTCAGAACAGGTATGATCAGTTGAACTTAATCGAAGAAAAGAGGATGGCTGCGCTATGCCATGGGCAGCTATATCAGCAGAAGATGAAAAAAGCGTTTGACAAAAAGGTTCGACCCCAGGTATTCAGGGAAGGCGACCTTGTGCTCAAGAAAATCCAATCTTTCCTTACCGACATCAGAGGAAAATGGACCCCGAATTACGATGGACCATATGTAGTCAAAAGGGTCTTGACCGGAGGCGCTTTGATGTTAGCAACAATGGATGGAGAGGAAATCACTCGTCCCGTGAATACGGATGCTGTCAAGAAATACTTTGTTTAGGAGAAGCAGGACATTATTCCCTCTATGTAATCGATATCATTTTCCAACACTGTAATATCGGGTCACGCTTTTCCGCTGCCCGCCGTTCAATAAAAAAAGTTTTCCTTTACTAAATCTGTGATCTTGATAGCAAAATCCTAAATGATTTAAAACCTTTTCAAATTTTGCTCTACTTGATGTATGAATAACGAGAGGATGACCGCCAACGCTCACCCTTACTCGCAGAAAGTTGACTAAACTTTTGACACTTATGCCATCCGAGAGTGGAGGTCACGCTCGTTCGAAGGACCCGTGGAGATAGGGCTCGAGCATTTCCCCATGCATTATGTTGTGTCCCTCTCGACTTGTCAGCGCAAACATGAGCATACGCATATCATATAAGTAGATGACATAACATTTGCATTTTGTGCATCTTTTGTTTGCTTTTCGATTGCGTTTACCCTTGGGTATTTGGGCGTGTCTTATTCCTTCCAAATAGAGTTGTCAGCCCTAAGCATAAAAAAGGTCAATATTTCTATCTCCCCACGAAGTTCGATCCTCGTGGAAGACAGTTGTTTCAGTACTTTCCCATTGGAGTTTATGCCTCTATGGTTGAGTCTTGCTTGACAGCTTCTCTTCGGTTATTTCTCGAATTGAACTTCGGTCTTTGACAATTACATTATGAACATCTCCAGCTTTTGAGCATGGATCAAGAGTGCGTTTATTTCGCACTTTGACATTATGAGGATCACCATTTGAAGACACAACGTTTCTTCAACAACATTACAAGATCCACTCGACAACTTACAACTAAATGACAGAAGATCTCTTTATTTGAGCAACTCGTTTTGGGCAGATCTATTCTCAAAATGACAAACAACAACTTCCTCAAGACAATCTGTCTATCCCCAGTGGTTTATCTCAAGATTATCAAGTCAAAACAAAGTACATTACAGATACTTCCCCATTTGAGGACTTCTGCCACTACAATTCGCATATCTTACAATTACAACAAAGATACCTAAAAAATGATCTTCCCCAGAGGGTTCATTATGGGTGCAGTCAATGACATATCTCCTTACAAGAGGACACTCCACGTATCAACCGGTTTATAACTCTTTTGAGGATCCCCGGTGCACATTCTACAAATTGCCAATTTAATACAAATTGCATCTACAATTACAAGTACAAGATCACATCTACAAAATTCTACAATTACAGGTTACATCGACAACATTTACATCAACAATTCTACAGTGCTACAATTTTCAGCATACAATCAACATCAACATTACAACTTACAACTACAGTTACAATCTACAATCTACAAATTTACAACCCCTCTTTGTGAAAATGCTCTCACGAGTTTCCATCATTTTGGGTAGGAACCGAGACCAGCTCATGGTTCCCATACCATGGAGCAAGGGGAAGTTCGACATCAAGAACCGAGACCAGCTCATGGTTCCCATACCATGGAGCAAGGGGAAGTTCGACATCAAGAACCGAGACCAGCTCATGGTTCCCATACCATGGAGCAAGGGGAAGTTCGACATCAGAGACTGAGATCGGCACATGATTCCCATATCATGATGCTCGGGGAAGCTCAACAACTACAACAATATCTACAACTACAATGACATCAGAGACCGAGACCAGCTCATGGTTCCCATACCATGGAGCAAGGGGAAGTCATACATTTTACTATTCCAAGTTGAGTCCCAAAAGAAAAGATATACAGAAAAATAGAAAAAAAGAGAAAAAGGATGAACCATCAACTCAATTCATCTGGATTATTACCAACCACAACATTATACCCTTCGACTAAAAGTTCATTTCCCATCATCATGTCCTTGATGTATGAGATACTGTTTTACTTCCGAGTATTCCCCAGTGATGTTGGTGTCCCGTCCCCGCGGAGTCTTGTTGTGTCTATTTGTTCTCCTGTGGTGCCATTTCTTCACAGGATCGTCTGTCTTGCATTTTCATATCATTACATATCATTCGCATTCGGTGGCTCCTTCTGGCCAAAAATTCCTGCAATGTTTGTATTTAAGTCCCTCCTATTTCGTCGAGACGGAGATTTCAACTTTCGTATCTCCGAATAGGAGTAACTTAAATAGGGGCATCTGTTGCACCTTAATTTTTGACCGTAGGATGCCACCTCTTTTTCGCGCATTTTTTCTGTTGTTATTTGGTTTTAATTTAATGCTGTATGGCTAACCAACTCATGCAAGTGCAGTAGCACCAAACGTAGTTTTTTTTCTTACAGCCCCGCAAGGACGTGACTAGCTCAGGTGAGGTTCAAGAGTCCGAACCTAATTCAAGAAAACTTTACAAGAAGGTGTCCACGTCGTGTTTCAACATCAAGTTCGAGAAGTCAGTTTCCTTTGGGAGAATAGGAGGCTAAGAGATTTACTTCGAATTTAAGTGGGATTTGAAATATTAAGAACATTCGAGTTGTTACAAGAAGTTGAGTGACCCTTATGAAGGTGATTATATCCAAGATTTACCACCGTTACTGAGAATACATGCACGATATCAAAGTTACGAGGATTAATGCAGCTGCTTTTGGAGAGGAATTCTACGTTAAAACATTTGTTTCCAGTCAGCTACATGTCCCTATGACTACAAATTGGAAATGATTTCGTGGAACTCTACGAATACCATGCAGGGCTACTTATTTTATTCTCCTCCCAAATCATAATGAGGTTTTATGGCAAGTGATTCACAAGAAGGGATGACTATGTTGGAGATTACATGCTATTGCAAACTTCAAATAAGCAAATTCAACATTGGTTCGAGCCTGTTTAATTATCAAAAGAAAATGTATACAAAGAGTTCTAATTATCAAGATGATTGAGCAGTATTCCAACAAGAGGAAGGGTCCAAGCGTAAGCGTATCCCTCAGGACCTTCAAAGCCGAGCTGGAGCGTAACTTGCAACGTCAATCAGTACACCTGTAAAACACGAGATTGGAACTAATCAACACAGTAGCGAATCCCGTCACATGCCATAAACGATAATTAAGGCTAAACAAATTTGACAAATGATGAATTTACCAAGAGCAAGCTTTGGCTCGTGAATTTGGCAGGCGGCGAAATACTTGCAATGGACAAAAATCCTGCTTGACTGAACACAAAGCGAGTGCAGAAGTAGAGATGAACCTAAGAAGGAACTAAAAGTGAGTTTGCAAGCCATTGAAAGTAAGACAAAGACAATATCCACAGAAACCTACAAGAAAATTAAAAGGCTAGAGGACCAGATTGAACACCTGTGCAAAACCAATCAGAGAAACAATTCCTCAGGGGAAAAGAAGAACACCTGCACCCGACTCCAAACAAGGCCTGTCCTACCGAGGCCTGCACGTGAGAGTATTATTTTCAGCACAGAGGATTCAGCTCAATCCTGAACAGATGTTGAAACGAACCTTCAGCGCACGGAAACAGCTATCGCAAGTATAAAAATCAGGGCATTTCTGCACTCACCTCTGCCTTGTGCAGTTTTGGTTTTATTGTATCTCTGGTCACAGCCAATTACAAGGAAGCATAGCCGGAGGACAAAGCATCACAACTGGAAGGAACTGCAAGAGGAAACCAGTTGCACATTAGCGGTTCTCAAGGAATTAACTAAATGCAAACAACAACGGCAAATAAAGGAAACCAATGGGAGAAATTAGATTAAAGAAAAGGTGACCGAAGAATGAATCATAGCCACTCCTAATCCAAAGACCTTTAAAGTTAAACAACATCGTCAATTCATATTTGCGACGATATTGTTGCTCAAGGCAGTTAACATAATTTGGATTTCAAATGGAGAGTAACTAGTAATGACCATTGAGTAAAAGACTGGAAATTCTCACCACTGTAACATCAATAACGATGCCGCATCTCACGTCGCTTGGTAGGCAAGAACTGTGAGGCAGAACTGGACAGGTGCCACTTCGACTTGGTTATGTGAGCTTCTCCACGACGGCATTCATCCGGAGCTAAACCTACGTAAAGAAAGACAGAGTAAATACAAGTAAATCCGGGAAGAGTAAACCATAACTAGTCTAAGTGCTCTACCAAACTCGCCATCTAACTCCACCAATTTGGATTGGAGCTGCATAAGCAATTCATGTGTAAATAAAACGAGGGTTCACAGGAGTACCGGCTGCGACGTCAGCAAGAAATCCTAGGCCGTTCCAAGGCTACCGGGTCATTACCTCCACCTATCCAAACTTGGAGCAAAATGAAACACTGCAACTCCCTTCCAACACCGTCAAACAACCCAACAGAGCATCCTACAACCAAGCCCACATACGCAGAAGAAGAAAACGAGACATCGGAGACCGTAAGCAACAAGACTCATCCTGCATCACAAAGAAAGTATCCAAGAGTCAACTTCAGTTCAGGACAAGGATTAACAATGATAAATCATTCTAAGAGAAACTCACCAACAAAGGAAGCATTGATACCATACTGATGCTCAAGCTAAGGCGAAAGTCTCAGAATCCCACTGAGTTAAACAAAACCATAAGAGCAAAGATGAAGTTTGGAAACCACCCTGCGTTCAGCTTGCATTTGCTACATTCCACCATCGGTTCTTCGTGGAAGATCTCGCCAAATGTGTCGAAAGCAATCTCCCCTTCTGGGCTTCTATCCACCTTCTGGCCCAAATCATTTTTTTTGCTAAATCCACACCTGTCCACACCAATTTAGAATCAGTAAAATCCTCAGAGAATATTCACTTGAAAAGAGATACGATGCAACAGCTAAGCAAATCAAGGCATTAACTAGATTAACACCAGATTGAGATTCTCATTAACACGTATTATTGCAAGCACACAAAGAGGGAAAGTTTTCAAATAATATCGAACGAAGAAAGAAAGTTTTCAAATCTCAGCTAAACCAAAATGGAAATCCCAATCCAACAATCAATCAGCATTCAAGTACCAATTCAAACGATTTTCAAACCCAAGGCCTATATAAAGGGAGAGTCTGAGAACGAAAATCCCCGGGAAAAAAAAGTAACTTGCCATCAACCACAAAAATCATCACAAACCCTACATTCAAAGAAAAAACCTAGAAAGTAGAAAGAAAAGAGAGCTTATCTCTTAACCGTCGAAACTGCCGCGGGATCGCCTTCAAGCTCTCACGCCGACCGTCTCAAGCTCCGCCGTCGCTCACCTTTGGTAAAACCCTCACTCACGTTAAGATTTTGAGCCATTGATTGTTTTGATTTGTTGTTGCAGGTTGAAAACAGGGGAGATAGCGGCCAAAAGTGGCGAAAGAGGCGAAGGAGAACGGTGAGAGAGAGCGAGACCGAGAGAGAAGATCGAAGTGAGGGGGAGGGATTGTCTGATTTGGGGGTTTAGGGTTGTCTGCTTGTTGTAGTTTTATTTTGTCTTTTTCTGATATATCTATGATCACACACATCACCCACACACCGATAACCTCACCCTTAATCACAGATAACTTTTTTTTTAATCCCTTAACTAACTTTTAATCAACATTTAAAATTTAATTAGTCCTAAGTTAGTGATATAATCTTTTTATTAAATTAATTAACTTTTAACTCAGATATTTCATATAAAAACAAATAAACCAATTAAACCCATTTTTATTTTAAACTTAGTAAATCTTTTTGAATTATTAATACAATAACTCTATTTTATCCTTACTAATATTTAACTTTATCATAATCAACTTTTACTAAAAACAATTAATAAACTTGTTATAAACTCTTTTCTAAACCTATTTATTTATCAACTTTTTTATACTAATTCATTCATTTTTTTTTCCATCTCATAGTCTATTTAATTTGTAATAGCATTTTGTTTAACTTAACTTTTATTTGATAATAACTAAGAGAGTTTTCTTTATTAAAAAAAAAAACCCACCAACTTCTAATTTATAACCTAAAATCAATATAACCATTTTTCTTTCTAACCATTTCACTTAAAACCAAATTACAACTTTTTAACCAATCTCACCAAACACAATATATTTTCTCATAATATTAATCCAACCAAAATTCAAACAATCCGTTTAAAATCGAATAACCTCACTAAACACAATTCAATTAAAAACAACGCAATGACCTTTTAAAATCAATTCCCCCGCTAATAAAATCAATTCAACTCACTCGACTAAAAAATATAAAATCAATTCACATAAATCAATCAACATTTTCTTATAATTCAAACTGAAATCAACTTTAAAAATTAAAATCAATAGCGTAAAATACAACCTAAATCGTGCACGCTACTTCACGACACACTTACACATCTGTACACTTAGCGCTTTCATGCGTACATATTGTTTATCTTTATCTGCTCTTATTCACAATGTACACACACTCACTTAGCGCTTTCATGCGTTCGTGTATGGTTTATCTTTCTGCAATTTACTCTTCTGCAATTTATTCTATTGCATTTACATTATCATATTTATCTATTCATACATCGCATTCCGTCCAAAGGAAAAACCTACACATGATTCAACAATTGTGTGTAGTGCACATCATTTGCATCATAATCCCCTACGATCCTTGATCCAATTCAAGTGGATCTCTAAGTTAGATCCTACCCCATATGGAGGACCCTTTTACACCATAGAACAAACAAAACAATTCAACTCAAATCAAATATTCAAACACAATAGAGAAAAGATGTTAATCATCTTAAGCGAGATAGAATCTCCACCCCACATCAATTACAATCAATTCGTAGGAAATTTGCCTTAAGAAAGGCGTACCTCGTCGATCCCTATCCGAGTACTTGAGCCCTTATCTTAAGACGATGCAAAGATTACATTCCTACAATTTGTGGCGGTTAAATCTCTCTTAAAATGACAACTCACCTTTTCTCCTAAGATCAATCAAACAACTACCCTAAACCCGTAGGAACTTTGACCACAGTCAAAGAACTCCTCTAACCCTTTAGGGGAACTACAGATACTCTGATTCCACTCCCGTAAGGATATGTAGGCATAAGATGCGACATCTTATCGAGTATTCTTAGAAATAAACCCCTAGGTCTTTTAAACCTTAAGCAGATAAACACTTAGCAATAAACATAAAATAAGAGGTTCCTGTAGAGTACTACAGAAACTTAGGATGCTAGTACCTTCCCTAAGTTTAACCAACCCCCGAACCTAAACAAACTACCTTGCCTTTGCATTGCATTGTGGGAATTTCGATCTTTATCCCTTCCTTTGGACAAATCAAAGTTTGGTTGCAAATGAATTAAAGATTCAAACTAATCAATAGTTTGGTATCCGAATTTTCACCGCGACACTCGGCACCTATTCTGTCAACAGGAGGCGGCTTCAGAAATCTGATATATGTCAATCTTTTTTTTCAGTGCCGACGTAACAACCAAATGAAGAATCACTCTGCTGGGGAGAAAAGAAGCTTAACCACACAACTCTGCAGGTGAACAAATTCGAAATCCAATGGGTAACCAACTGGTCCATGTTTCGACATGCGTATGCTTGAAATGATGCAATGCCCTATATGACATGTGAATGTTATGCGTTTGCTTGAAAATGCAATGCCCATACGGCATGGATATACTATATGTTTGTATAAATGCTATGACGATATATGCGAATGTAAATGCAGGCTCGAGCTGCCAGAGAACACCAGGTCAGCAAACCGCTTGGCAAAATAAATGCCGAAGGCAACGTCAACTTCAACTGGGGATGAACCGAAGTCACAGAACCATCTCAGCAAAATAAATGCTGGAAAAGGGAAACCAAATCCGTTGGGAATAATCATTCTGCTGGAGAAATGAAAAGGCAACCCTGCTTGGCGACTTCATTGGGGAAAGAAAAAACAACTCTGATTGGGGATGCTCTCTTCAAACCATTGGCAACTGATTGTGCTCTGCGGGGATTGACCCAAACTGGGGTTGATTGCGCGCAGCACACTGCTAGAAATGCCCCCACTATCAAGGATATCAATCTTAATCTGCTGGGGATACTCCGGATCCTACTCTAATACTGGGTAAAATACAATCTCGACTCTTCCGGGGATAATAATCAACTTTCATCTGCTGAAGAGTAGCAATTCTGATTTAACAACATCCACAAGGAATTCAAACATTAATCGGAGCATTGGTATCCGTCGAGCTTCGTATCGGGGAACATGACAACATGCGAGTCATTGGGAATTACTGGGTCAGATACCTTTAGGTTTTTGTTTTTTTCTGGTTTAAGATAAACATGGATTATGTACACAGTGGAAGATATGGAAAATACTAGATGAGAACTAGCATTCAGAGGTAGGCTACCAGACGAGAACTGATAGGAAAATAGGTTATCGGACGAGAATTGATTTGGTTTGGACATCAGACGGGGCTGACTGGATAACAGACTGATGCATAGACAACCAGGCGAGAACTGGATGAAAGCTGACGTACACCAGACGAGAACTGGTATAACACATAGGTTAAAACACACGATGATCAGACGAGAACTGATTACGCGATGACATGTACCAGACGAGAACTGATACAACACTTGAAGAAACGGTGACCAGACGAGAACTGGTTACAATAAACTACACCAGACGGGAACTGATGCTTACAATAAACTACACCAGACGGGAACTGATGTTTACGAAAGGGTGGGCCAGACGAGAACTGGTTACCGGTTTGCCAGGCGAGAACTGGACTTTCGAAACAATTGGTTACTGACACGTAACAGGTTTAAACTGCAGGATAATGATCCAACGACAACAAGGCCTTTCTTATTTAGGAGGTTCAGGTTTTCGATGAGGGTATTGACACGATTCCCCGATACTCAACTCCGGCTGGGGATAAACAGACTGGCTTGAATAACTTGCCCCCCAGTGCACTCAGCTGGGGATAAAAGACTGGCTTGAACAACTTGCCCCAGTACACTCAGCTTGCCCCAATCTAACTCCTAGGAGTACTTGCTCTGAACAGCTGGCTACGAGACGACTTCGAGAATATTTACCCCAGTATCTGCACGACAAAAGGATTCAACCTCAATTAGACCCCCATCAACCCAGCTGGTTTCAACACTCTCTGAACTGACTTGCCCCTGAATGAGCGCCTAAGCGACTTAACCTGTTCTGATTATCCACTTGAAGTATCTACTTTCAAATCTCCACGTTCTAGATAATTGCCCCTGATTGGCTCTCGAGAAGACTCACTTCTGATCAACTGCTTCTCAAACAAACTGCCCCTGATCAACTGATGCTTCGGGACTTGTCCTCAGACTAACTGATTCCGAACTCACTGGAAGTCAATGCCCCGGATTCACAGGTCTTCACAACATACACCATTCTGGTTCAGACTGCTGAATTATTCGGTCCTGCTCGATTTATTCCCTGTTGGAATTTCTTTCATGCCAACTACTAACCTGCAATTAATCATCGTCTATTCACGAATGGTAATCTTAATGCAGTGGTTATGCAGATTTTGAAAAAATTTGAGCTGTCACTCATTTACATGCTATGATTATGAGTGACGACTGAACCAAAGTTCAAACGTAGTTCTTACGTGGTCAGTGAAAAATACAACAAGGATGTGACTAGCAAGTCAAGAAGGATTCAGGTTACTCAACCTTATCGTAATGCGCTTTTCAGAATAAACTCTACCTCAATTAGGTCTTTTGAGGGTTGTATCGTGGTCGGGTTCACGGTTCGTGAAACAAAGGATATTTGGCTCAAATTATGTTTTGTACCCACCCCTTCTTCGTGATGATCTCCGATCCTAAAGTTCAGTTAACCTGGCTCGAGCGCTCGCTTCTCTAAGAGGTATGTTGAATGGTAAGAACCACAAGTAAGGAACTCACAGGGTTTTTCGAAGTCACAATTACTCCTTCTTCGCTTTCGGTGTCTGTGTACACGACTTTGTGACTCGCTGGGGAAAAAATTTCTATTGATCCCTTCTTTTTCATTCTTTTGATTCCCTAATTTTTGCCTGGACTGACTCATTTTGAATTCTTTTCGATTTCTTTTGACGTCCAGCAGGATGCCCTGATTTTTGCCTAAGTATTAGCTTTCTAGCTTTTTCTTTCTTTTTACTTAGCGGGCTTTCTTTCTTCTTTCTTTTGGAACAAAGTCGTGTGACACTGGTTGTCTTGATTGCTCCGAAAGGATTGTAACTGTCCCACTCCTGATTAGTGAGGTTTGACCTCTTGAAAGGCATAAACTGATTGGTCCTTGAAAGACAACACTCCTCTGTAAGACTTGAATGCTCGGTCAAGCTAACTGACAACTACCCTGCCCCGGGTTAAGATGTGAGGGTTTAAAAGTCCGAAAAAACTTTTACTTCCTGGCTCGAAGTGGTTGACAAGGGACTAACTCCTTATATCTCCATTGTTTGGGGGATTTGAAACAATGCATTGTACGTCATCGGTAAGGTCTTATCTGCAAGCATACGATCATTGGTTATGAGTATTCAGTTTCATCATCCTCCCTCCAATCTTTGCTAGTCACAGTGATAAAGTGGAGGGAATAAAATGCAAGTGTCAGTGCAATGCAGTAAATGAGCGACAGCGACATGATTAATTTAAAAAATGCATAGTCACTTTATTAATATCACCATTCGAAACATACAATGTTTAAAAGAAGGTAGTAACTAACAGAAAAGAAACTACAAATGCAAATGATATAAAAGCCTGAGGACCGCCAATGCTGAGGGCGCCCTCCTGCCTGAATCACTGGCTTTGCTGGGGAATACTTTCCGAATCTACGAGCTTAGACAGCTGAGCGGTTGGGATGAACAAACAGAAATCCTTCTCGAAAGGAAATGTGATCCTGGTCAATCAACTGCTGTACCTTCGCCTGAAATGCTTTACAATCTTCAGTAGCATGCCCCGGTGATCCGCCATGGTAACCACACTGAACATGGGGATTATACCCAGGAGGGTAAGGTTCTGGAACTGGCTTGAGAGCTTTAGGTTCCACCAAAGAACTCTAGATCAAAGATGGTAGCAGCTGGCTATACGGCATAGGCACTGGGTGAGAAGGAGCTTTCCTTTGTTCCAAGTTGTTGCGAGGTCGATTCTGATTTTGAGGCTGATTCTGATAACCTCGGCCACGAGTTCGCTGCTTTGTAATGGAAGCGACGTAAGATTCCTGATAGAGTGCCCCAGGCACGGCTGTCTGTTCAGTATAACAAGCCACAGGAGGTACTGATCTCTGATAAGATGAAGAACCAACAAAATTCACTGATTCGCTTCGCGGATATTCAACCTTTGGCGTGACTGCATTGATCACAACTCCTTCTTCATTCTGATAGTCACAAGGATATTCAGCTTGATCATTTGAAGTAATCTGAATTTTCCCAATTCTTATGGCATACTCAAGGCGTTCTCCTAATGCTATCACGTCAGAGAAACTTGAGGGAAGTCCGAGCAATCTTTCGAAGTACGGATCTTGTAAGGAATCTACAAACATGCTTGTTAGCTCTTGGTCTAACAGCGGTGGATGCACTCTAGCAGCAAATTCTCTCCATCTCTGAGCATATTTCCTGATAGGTTCATTGTTCTCTTGAGACAGTTCTTGCAACTGCATGCGATGGGGAGCTATGTCTAGGTTATAATCGTACTGCTTCAGAAAAGCTCTGGCTAAATCCATCCATGACTGAATCTGATTTCTCTCTAACTGCATATACCACCTCAAAGATGCCCCAGTCAGACTATCTTGAAAGTAATGGATCATCAACTTGTCATCTCGCACAAACGAAGTCATTCTTCGACAGAACATCATCAAATGTTGCTTCGGACAGCTATCTCCCGTGTACTTCTCAAATTTCGGCACTTTGAACTTGTAAGGCAACACCAGGTCGGGAACCAAACACATGTCTACAGCATCCAGGTTAACAGCATCTTTCACTTTCAAAGCTTCAACTTTCTCTTCCAATGCTCGGAGTCTTCTATCCTTTTCAAGAGCTCTTGGATCTACAGTCCTGGCTATCGGGATATCTCTTCGGTAATTCATCCCAGGGAAAGCAACACCTTGATTGTTAACAGGAGGAGGATGTTCATTCTGGGCAACAAACTGCTCATGTCGATCTCGGTTCTCAACAGAAGGCTGTACAACTTGGTCTGCAGTAACGTTGTTCACTTGCGGGAAGTCTTCCATAGAATCATACAGAGGGTTGGACGTCATAGTGAACCCCGTCAAAGTGTTATGAGACTGGAAATCGCCTTCAGACATAGCTACCAATAATCTTCAGCTGACTTCAATGCTCGATTCTGCTCAAATCTACTCAACCCCTAGGTAGGTCTTCTGACAATCAACAGCTGCTCAATCCAAACTTCGGGTTATCACCTTCAGGAAACAAAGGCTGGATCAGAACTCTGGCTAACTGGAGGATGATATGCAATATGATGCAACACTGATATGCACATGATATGCAAGATGCAGCAAACAACGGGACCACAACCCCCACACAATCTGAACACTGCTGAGCTGCTGACGGAGTACGCTCGCTCTGAAGAGAAGACCAAAATAACGGGTAGGTTGGAAGTCAAGTTTCCTGCAAAAAAAAAACCCCACTCACAGGTATGGACCTATATCTGACAAGGTACGGCATCCTATGCGGTCGTCAGCGTCACAGACTTTCAGGGTTGATGATACGATTCCCAGAAGGAGTGGCATCGTCAAATCCTGAAGAGGCCTCACTTAGCTAACTTCCAAATGATCGGTTCTCAGAGTCGACAATCCAACTAACCAGCAACCCGAGCCACCCAAAGGGTGGGACAAGAGGCCAACCAGAAGAACCTCGTCTGAGTGTAGATTTCGCGGGACACTAATACAAGCAAAGCCGGTAGGCGCCCACTAATCTCTACTCTAAGTCTAAGGTGCACTCAAGCCCAGGTCCGGCTTCTTACTCAATCATAGAACACCCGTCACACCTCAATAGCACAATAATATCGATAAATAAACCCCAATAGACAAGCAAACAAGCGCTAGGATTGACTCTCCCTAGGGGACGTTGGATCCCACATGCATAAGGACTATCGCAGTCCTTAGCAGCCAGGGGACGTTGGATCCCCAGCAGACTCGTATAGGGAACTATCGCGTCCCCAGCAGAGTCGCCAGCTGTGCTACTGCGAAAATCGGCGCCGACTGACAGAAGAGTCGCCACCGTGCGTTATTTATCCCAACGGAGGGAAAGGAAATGCTCAAAGTAAACCTCGCAAAAAACGGGAAAAGGTATGGTCATCGCAACCAAAACCTGGGTTCGGGAGTCGGTTACGCAAGGGGAAGGTATTAGAACCCCTCACGTCCGTCGTACTCGACGGGATCCACGCTTGCTTGGGTTGTCTAAAGGATACAAACAATCTATCTACGACTGCTAAATCTAAACGGAAGGGAATTGACTCGATAGAGCGTCGCACTCTATGCCTACGTATTCTCAAAATAGAAAGTCAGAGTCAACGTAGTTCGGGACTATAGGGAAATTGGCTCGCCAAGACCTCGCGTCTTGTGCCTACGTACTTCCACACTGCATGGAAGATCAGAGCTTTACGTAGTTCAGGCTAACTACGGCTAAACAGGGTATTCTCACACAGCAGTGAGAAAATAAACTGGTTTCACAGGTACGGGAACCTACGGGCAAAACTACGGCCTGGTCTCAATTGCACTCGGGCAAGAGAGAAAAAAGGGATACTAATCAGTCGTCAGCGGGAAAGTCTCGATCGCACAGCAGCGAGAGAACAAAAGGTCAATTGTTAATGTGCTCGCTAGGATATCGCATCCTATGCCTACATATTCTCGTCTGATACGAGAAATCAGAGCAGCTGTAGTTCGGCTACTTCGGGACCACAACTCAAATCTCGTTTTATTAACATTCTGAAAAATGGTTACAATGATCGAATACTGAAAATAAACTCCTAAGAACTATCCTATCCTATCCATCTATCATGGAAAATCAAATGGAAATTAGTCCCCTAACAAGTGGACTTCTAAAATTATCTCTAAAAGGGTAAAATATACTCCTATGAAGAAAATATACTCTAAAAAAATATTAAATCTATACTAATATTTTTTTATTCTTTTCCAACTATTTTTCTCTCTTCTTTTCTTTTTCCATTTTCTCCTCTTTTTTTTTTATATTCTCTTTTCTCAAAATATTTTCTCTTTTTTTTCATTTATTTTCAAATATTTCTCCATGTATTTTTCCTTTTCTTTTCTCTTTTTAAAATCTCTAAACAAAAAGAAATAATAAAAAAATGAAAAATACAAAAAAAAGGGGGGGGGGGGGGTACAACAGTTTACAGGGGGAATTATAAGCAGAAAAAATAACAAACAGACCGGGCCCAGCCCAGTATACCACAAAACGGGGGGAGGAGTGCTGTGAGTGAAACGAGGGGTGCAGACAGCAAAAAGAAACTCGTATTGGGCCCAGACCAATGCCTTTCAGCAAAAAAACGGAAGGATGGGAAAAAAACAATGGACCTCGTAGCCCCAAGCCCAAACCCAATCTCATCTCCCCATTCTCTCCCTTCACTCTCCCCGTCCCACAGAAACCCTAATCCTCCCTACTCCCTTCTCTCTCTCAACTGCCGTCGTCCACTGTTCACAAATCCTTTTCAACATCCTCCGTTTCAAACTTTTCTCTCAATCTCCTATCAACTCTCTTCTCATCCTCCAGCTTCATACTCCAAAACGAAAAACCTTATCCCTTTCTTAGTTCACACTTGTTTCCTTCACTCATCCCGTTGAGTTCGGTGAAGCTCGCATGAAATTATTGAAGATCCTGGCGAAATCTTGAAGAACGAACACGAAGGTGATGAATCTGGATATACGAAGACGAACATCAAGGAGATCAATGAAGATCCTGAGGAAATCTGGCAACGATATGAAGCCGGTTGAAGATCTTCTGAAATGGATCTTGAAGCAACTGGAAAGTTGTTGGAAACTGATGAACGATGAAGTTTGATGATCTTTGAAGATCTGGAAATTCTTGAGGATGAATTTCTGGAGACGTTGGAGAGACGATGAAGATCTTGAATCTTCTGGAAAAATGACGAAGAACTCCATGAAGGTTTCTTGCTGGATTTCTGATGAAGTTTGAAGATGAATGTTGATCGGAGGCTCTTATGTGCTAACAACTTCTAGTGATTGAAGATCGTGGATCATTTTCTGGAAACACAGTTTGAAGGCGTTCTTGCATTTCCGGTGATAGCTTGAAGCTTCCAGCGGTATCTCCGGCGAGGTTGATGATTGTTGATCGGAGGAGAGATCAAAGGAAAATGATGAAAATGATGGATTTGGAAGTTTCCGGTGAGGTGGGCGGTGGCCGGAGTAGGTTAGGGTGGCCGGCGACGTTCTGTTGCGGTGGTTGCATGGCCGCCGGCCATGCAACCGGTGAAGGCTTATGGAGGACGCGTGGCACTGGCTGGTGGAGGCAATGAATGCATGTACGCCACGTAGTGTGGGCGTGGCAGAGAGAGAGGGAAGGAAGAATACGCGTGGCGTGCTTCTGAGTGAAAACATGGATAGTGTAGTGGGGTCCTTTTGGCAACACGTGGATTCAGCTTATATACATGATCTGGCTTTTTGGACTTTTCTGGACTATGGACTTGCGAACTTGGGCCTTACGAATGAGTTTGGAGAATGAGGCCCAGACGAAAATGCTGATAATAAATCCAAAAAAAACTGAATTGAAATAAAATGATTAAAACTTGGATTATGCTAATGCTGTATTAATGGGCTAATAACTAATTAACAAACCAATTAAATGCTGAATTAAAATACCAAATGGACTAAACCAAATACCGAATGGACTAATGAATGAATTAAAAAGGTTAAACTGGATTAAAAAGCTGATGACAATTAAGGACCTAATTAACACTGAACGAAAATTAAATGGACTACTAATACAAATTAAAAAGATTAATAGACTCAATTAAAATCTAACACTTAAACCTAATCAATCTAATATCCTAAAAACTGATTAATATCCATTAAGCTAATATTCCAAAAACTAATTAACAGTTACTAAACTATTTAATATCTATTTAACAAATATTAATAAAACTAAACTATTATATTCTAAAAAAAGATTCTATTAATTTCTATATAGAGAAAATCTATTATTAATAAAAGAAAAATCTATTTATTCTATTAAAAATGATTAAACTCTATAAAATGCTGAAAAATGATTTAAATCTATCTAATATATTCTAAAAAAAGAAAATGCTATTTAAAAATATGAAAAAAAACCCTAATAATAGCCAATAAAATCTAGAAAAATCACAATAATTCCCGAGGGAACAAAAATAGCATCGAACGACAAAAAACACCGCGAGAGCGCAACAAAATAGCCGGTAAAAATCAACAGACACCGAAATATCCCCAAAAACAACAACGCGAGCTGAAAACACCGGGAATAGCACGGCTGCTCAAAAATACGATTCTACCTATCTGAACTGATTAAAAACACCTGAGACGCGAGACGAGAGCTGTGATCCCGATAAAATCAAAACAAATGAAAAATGCACGGTATGCGATATGCGGATGCGAATGCGGTCATGCGTCGAAACATAGGACCAGATACAGGACCCGGTTGGTCAAATTTTAGGGTGCAACACTAAGCACTAGCTCTCCTTCTCTATATTCTTTGGGACGAACCTTCTTGTTGAATGCCCTGATCATCCTCTGTTGATAGATTTGACTGTGGCACATGGTCGTCATTCTTTTCTCATCAATGAGGTTCAAAGAGTCGAATCTTTCTTTTATCCATTCGTCTTCATCAAGCTTTGCTTCCGTCAAGATCTTTAAGGAAGGTATTTTGACTTCAATGGGTAGCACAGCGTCCATCCCATTCACTAAGGAAAAGGGAGTTGCCCCTGTCTAAGTGCGCACTGATGTTCGATATCCGTGCAAAGCAAATGGTAACATCTCGTGCCAATCTTTGTAAGTTACGACCATCTTTTGTATTATTTTTTTGATGTTTTTGTTTGCAGCTTCAACTGCACCATTCATCTTGGGTCTGTAAGGAGACGAATTGTGATGTTTGATCTTGAAATCGTCACAAAGTTCCTTCATCATTTTGTTGTTCAGATTCGACCCATTGTCAGTGATGATCTGGTTAGGGATACCATATCGGCAAATGATCTCCTTTTTGATGAAGCGAGCAACCACTTACTTTGTCACGTTCGCATACGACGCTGCTTCCACCCACTTAGTGAAGTAATCAATCATAACCAAGATGAAACGATGACTGTTGGAAGCTTTTGGCTCTATTGCTCCAATCATATCGATGCCCCACATTGCAGAAGGCCATGGTGATGTCATCACATTGAGAGGGTGTGGAGGGACATGCACTTTATCAGCATAGACTTGACATTTATGACACCTTTGAGTGAAGAGTATGCAGTCCGTCTCCAAGGTTAACCAGAAGTAGCCTGCTCTTAAGATTTTCTTAGCCATGGCGTGACCGTTGGCATGGGTGCCGAAGGTTCCTTCGTGTACTTCAGTCATTATGAGATTCGCCTCGTTTTCATCGACACATCGGAGTAAAACCATGTCATGATTTCTTTTGTACGAAGTACCATTGCTGATGAAGAATTTAGATGACAATCTTCGTATTGCTCTTTTGTCAATTGTGGACGCGTCAGTGGGATACTCCTGATTTTGAAGAAAATTCTTGATATCGTGAAACCACGGCTTTTCGTCAGATTTTTCATCTATTGTCATGACGTATGCGGGTACTGTCCTTCTTTCGATGCGGATCAGAGGTGCCTCGTTGACAAACTGGACCTTCCACATTGATGCCATCATGGCTAATGCATCGGCGATGTGATTTTCTGCTCTTGGTACATGCTTGAAGGTAATTTCATCAAAATATTCAGCCATCTCCAAGATATGAGTTTTGTAAGGGATTAACTTTTTATCCCTGGTTTCCCATTCTCCTTTGAGTTGGTAGATCACTAGAGCGGAATCACCAATTACTTCTAAGATTTTGATGCGAAGATCGATGGCGGCTTCCAACCCTAAGATACAGGCTTCATACTCGGCTATGTTGTTTGTACATGAGAAACAAAGTCGGGCTGTGACGGCAGTGTACCCTCCAGTTGGATTTTTCAGAACAGCTCCGACACCATGTCCATTCTTGTTCGAAGCTCCATCGAACATCATTTCCCAGGGGGATCCCGGCTCGGGACCTTCTTCCGGACCAGGCTCTGGTTTTGTGCATTGAATATACATCACCTCTTCATCAGGAAAATCAAACTTGAGTGGTTTATAATCCTCCATGGGGTGCTTTGCAAGGTGTTCTGACAAGACACTTCCTTTGATAAATTTTTGAACAACGTACTGAATGTCGTACTCTGATAAGAGCATATGCCATCTGGCTAATCTTCCTGTTTGAGCTGGCTTTTCAAAGATGTACTTGATGGGGTCCATCTTAGAAATCAGCATTGTGGTATGACAGGTCATGTACTGTCTCAGACGCTCGGCAACCCATGCTAAGGCACAACAGGCTTTTTCCAGGGGAGAGTAATGACTCTCGTAATCAGTGAACTTCTTGCTCAGATAGTAGATTGCGTGTTCTTTCTTTCCCGACTCATCAGTCTAGCCTAAGACACAACCTATTGAATCTTCTAGTACTGTCATATACATGAACAAAGGCCTTCCGGGTACAGGAGGAATCAGCACCGGAGGTTCTTGTAAGTACTGCTTGATCTTCTCAAATGCGGCATGGCAGTTTTCATTCCATACCATTGTTTGATCTTTTCGTAACAACTTGAAGATCAGCGTGCAAGTAGGGG
Organism: Lathyrus sativus; assembly: GCA_963859935.3. Taxonomy (NCBI): domain Eukaryota; kingdom Viridiplantae; phylum Streptophyta; class Magnoliopsida; order Fabales; family Fabaceae; genus Lathyrus; species Lathyrus sativus. The sequence goes on from OZ012735.1 coordinate 594,383,178, forward strand.
TCAGATTGGAGATGAATCTGGAGATGTAATTCAGACGTCCGAGGAAGCCTCAGACTTGTTTCTCAGTTTTGGGAACAGGCATCTCCTAGATTGCTTTAACTTTGTCGGGGTCTACTTCGATTCCTCGTTGACTAACGATGAAACCAAGTAGCTTGCCTGAGCAAACTCCGAAGGTGCACTTTGCTGGATTTAACCTTAGTTGATACTTTCGGAGTCTCTCGAATAGCTTCAGAAGATGATCCAAGTGGTCTTCTTCACTTTGGGATTTTACGATCATATCGTCCACGTATACTTCGATTTCTTTGTGCATCATGTCATGAAAGAGTGTGACCATAGCTCTCTGATATGTTGCCCCTGCGTTCTTCAAACCAAAAGGCATGACCTTATAACAATAGGTGCCCCAGGGTGTGATGAAGGTTGTTTTCTCCATGTCATCTGGATCCATCTTTATCTGATTATAACCAGAAAATCCGTCCATGAATGAGAATACTGCGAAGCTTGCGGTGTTATCCACCAGAGTGTCAATGTGTGGTAGAGGGAAGTCGTCCTTTGGACTTGCTTTGTTTAAATCCCTGTAATCGACGCACATCCTGACCTTGCCATCCTTCTTTGGGACTGGTACGATGTTTGCCACCCATTCTGGATATTTGGATACCGCTAAAAATCCTGCATCAATTTGCTTCTTGACTACGTCTCGAATTTTAAGCGCCATGTCTGGTCTTGACCTGCGAAGTTTTTGTTTGACCGGAGGACACTCTGGCTTCAGGCGGAGTTTGTGCATGACAATGTCAGTATCCAACCCTGGCATGTCTTGGTAAGACCAAGCAAATATGTCGACAAAATCTCTGAGGATTGCTATCAGCTTGTCTTTGATCTTGGGCTTCAATGATGCCTCAATCTCGACTTCTTTTTTGTCTTCTTCTGACCCCAAGTTGATGACTTCAGTCCGCTCTTTGTGGGGCTGGAGATAAACATCTTCGTATTCAGCCATTCTCTTCAACTCTTCTGGGACTTATAACTCTTCGTCATCCTCTTCTTCAGCTTGAAAGACAGATGAACCACTAGTAGAAGGAGCCAAAGGATCATAGGATTATGTGGTTGATGGAGGTATTCTGCATGTTTTATTTTGGAACAATTAGGCACACACACACAGACATGCAGATGAAGGGTTGTTTTTATTTTTTTCAAAAAGATTGCCATTTTTCTTTTAACAAAAAGAGTGAAAATGATGCGCAAAATAATAAGCAAGAGTTTTAACAAAAACACTTTTTCATTAATGATTTTCAAATTTGCAAAGTGGCCCAATACAAAATAATTCGCAGGCCTTGGGCAAGACCGGGAATTTTTAAAGAAAAACTCAAAGCTAACAAGCAGAGTGAATACTCTAAAGGTAAAAAGATGGGAACTTCCACAGCCTCCCAGTTGCGCAACGCTGCTCCTCCCCTAGTTATTAGATGATCCAGATTACCATCTTCATCTTCAGCAATAATGGCATTAACTTGCACGCCGCCACTCATGAATATCTCATTCAAAGACTTCTTCTTCATGTTGCTTTCTTCTGGCTCGCCTTCTAGAGTTGGTTTATAACCCAACCCTTGTCGATCATTTTTGGCACGAGCGTTGACTTTGATGACCTCTCCCCATCCCAATGGGACTCCAGCTTTTAGTGCCGCCTTAATACTTTGAGCAGAGGTAAATGATGGCCCACGGGTTATGTCTGATTCATCAACTAGAACAGCGTGAGCTATTTCTAGTGCTTGGAAGGCCGTCTCGAGGGAATCTTCATCAGCCTCAATATACCAGAATGATGACAAGTTGCTCACCATTAAGTCTTCTTCTCCATGGATAATGACCAACTGGTCATCTACAACAAACTTCATTTTTTGGTGGAAAGTAGAAGTGACAGCGCCAGCTGTGTGAATCCATGGTCTTCCCAGTAGACAACTGTAGACCGGATTAATGTCCATCACCTGGAAGGTGACTTCGAAGATTTGTGGTCCAATTAGGATAGGAAGATCAACTTCTCCTATCACGGCTCTCCTTGATCCGTCAAATGCCTTGACTATGAGAGAAGTAGGTCTCATGGTAGCACCTTGATACGCCAGTTTGGCCAATGTCCTTTTAGGCATTACATTGAGTGCTGATCCTGTGTCAACGAGAACTCGGAACATCGCATCCTCTTCACATTTGACCGACACATGTAGAGCACGATTGTGCTTACGCTTCTCAGTTGTCAGATCGTTATCGTCAAAACTCAATGTGTTGCAGGCAGTGATATTTGCTACAATGGAGTCAAACTGCCCCACTGTAATATCTTTAGTAACGTGGGCATGTGTCAGGATTTTGAGCAACGCCTGGCGGTGTGCCGGAGAGCTTAAAAGCAAAGCCATGACCGAGATCTTAGATGGTGTTTGATTTAGTTGGTCCACCACCCTATAATCACTTCGTCTAATGATTCTCAAGAATTCTTCTTCATCGTTCTTGAGACTTTCTTTTCCTTTAACTAAAGGTTCTTTAGTGGCGACTGCCTCTGGAACAGGCTTCTGGGGAATAGGAGCTTTTTGAACAGAAATTGCTGGTGGAGGAGCCACATTATATGTTCGTGGTTGGTAGATGCGACCACTCCGGGTCATTTTGCTTCCACCGACAATGTTGGCCATATTTACTGGTTTGTTTTCTTTGAAAATCCCTTCGCACCATGAATAGTCTTGTTTTGGTGTCACGGCTCTTGGGTGAGGCTTAGACCCTCCCTTTGGCTCAAACCTGATCTGTCCCCTCCCGAATTTCGGGGGTGCATCGTCGTGGAATACTGGTCGGACGTTCTTATTTTTGTTGTTGTTGTTATCATTCCTGAATACAACTCTTTTGTTGGGCTTTTCTGGCATGTTAAACACAGGTTCGATGACTGCCACATCTTCTTCCTTTTTCCGGTGAGTGATTTTTATCATTCCCTGTTCAATCATTGCCCGAATGTCTTTTTTCACAGCGTCACAACCCTCAGGATTCAGCATACATTCCTTGCAATCTTCGTGAGATGTCTTAAGCGACCATGCCTGAGCAAGGCGTTTGTGTAGGTTTGCTAATGGCACTTTGATCTCACCAACAGTGGTAACTTTCTTGTCTTCTGATCCCTCCCCTTCTTCAGTAATGACGTTGACTCCACCATGATTTGGCAGAGGGTTGCTCTTTATGTTGGGATGATTATCTTCGAAGGATAGAATTCTTTTTTCAATTAGTTCACGAACTAGATGCTGAAGGGCGAAACAACCTTCGAGATCGTGGCCTGGAGCATTCTCATGAAATGGGCAGCTAGCATTTACATTGTAATAGAACGGGAGTGGATTAGGTGGAGCATCTAATTTTCTTGTTTTGACCAACCCTCTTTCTATTAACATGGGAAACAGGTCGGTGTAACTCATTGGGATAGGCTGTATTTTTGGCCTATTTGTTTGATAATTTGCCCTCGGAGCCCTGTTCTGTGGTTGTTGACCTTGTGGCTGCTGGTATTGTTGTTGATTATTGGAGTGATATTGATGTTGGTTGCCAGGCAGATACTGGCGCTGATTGCTGGATGCCCCAGGCTGGGGACCATCCTGTGATGAAGGTTGAAAAACCGGAGTCACTGCTGCCACATATGATGGATGGTACTGTTGGCGATGGCTTCGGGAGTTTTGTGCTTTCTTCCCATATGTGATCGCACTCACCTCTCCCTCTTTCTTTTTGTGGAAATTGCTTACTGGCTTCTTTGTTGTGCTGGCGCTTGAGGTAATATTTGGAGTGGTCACTTTTCCACTCTTTAAACCAGCTTCCACCTTGACCCCCACTGCCACAATATCAGAGAAATTTGTTGTGACACTGCTGATCAATCGTTCATAGAATTCTGGACGAACTGTATCTACAATCCAGTCTGCCAACTCCTTTTCAGTGAGGGGAGGTTCTACTTGTGCTGCAGTTCCGTGCCATCTTTGCGCATACTCCTTAAAGGTTTCAGTATTCTTCTGCGTCATGCTGAGAAGCTGACGACGGTCGGGAGCTAGGTCCATGTTGTACTTGTACTGTTGAATAAAAGCATCTGAAAGGTCTTGGAAACTGTGGATCTTCGCTTGATCTAAACTGAGATACCACTTAGCCGAAGCTCCTTTAAGACTATCTTGGAAACAGTGTACTAACAGCTTGTCATTTTCAATATGCGGAGCCATCCGCCTACGGTACATGTGGACAAGTGGTCCCCTCATATTTGTCGAATACCGGCATTTTAAGTTTCTGAGGAAATACCAATCCAGATACCAGACATAGGTCCTTAGAATCAGATCCAAAGACATGGCTTCCTTCGATGGCCCTCATCCTCTTGGCCATGATGTCTATCTCCACTCTTAATTTTTCATGTTTTTCGTCCTCGGCTTCAGATCCATCGGGTATATCAAAGACTGGTTGTTGATTGGCAAAAACTGGTCGCACTGTGGTAGGTCCACCCGCTTGAGTGAAAATAGGATTTCTGATTGTTGAGTCGAACAGGGGATTGAGACTCGAAGACTGCATATTGTTGAATGGTGGCACATATCCTGGGACATGCCGTAGGAAAATTCTGCTGAAGTAACAGGAGCTACAGTGACATTGGCCGCTGTTGTGGTAACTTTGGAGATCATTGTAGGTTGCGTGTCCATCTTTGCTTTGATTATGTTGAGGACTTCCATGATCTGGCTGACGTCCCCTTTGATCCCTTCGATGTCGTTATCCATTTGATCAAACCTCTGGTCGTTATCTGCCATCTTCTTTTGAGCTTGGGACTGTGTGTTGTATCTGTGAGTACTCAGCGTGACTCCTTCTCTCTTTTCTCTGAACAAGAACAAAGGATGAGTTGTGGAACCCAGATGCAAGACCGATGCAGGATGACATGTGAATGTAAATGCAAATGCGGATGCGTAAACCATTCAAGGAAAAACAATTTTTTGTTTACAAACAAAAAAGTTAGAACAACATGTAGCGACATGCTTAAAAAGCGTTTTTCATTTGATAGCTGAAAATCTATTACAATAGAGTGGCTCTTGCTAAAAAACAAGACCTTTCCTACAAGAAAGTAAATGCAACAAACAGGATTCCAATCCTTTTAGGGAAAGCATGGAAATGGTGGAACAAAGATCAATCTAACAAGATGATCCTTCTCCTTCTTGGACTCTGACATGAACTTGGTCCTGGCGAATAATCTCCCACAGGTCTTCATTCTCTCTTTGCGCTTTGATCAAAGTGTATTTTAGCTCTTCCCTAGTTGTGGGGACCTCAGGCTCCATGGTTATCTCATAATCATGAGTGTAGAACATGGTTAAGGCAATTTCTTTTGACCATAGCAGGTACCCCCTGGTAGTTAAACAACTTGCATTCTCCATTGGAGTTAGGCCCAAGAGGTGTGGATCTTTTTTAGCGTATTGAGCATTAGCTTCTAGTTCTCGGTTGCGACCAGTTTCGCAGAAGCAAGGCCTCAAAAGTTCTGGTTCGGGCTCTGGTCCGGTAGGATATCCATGTTGACGTCGGGCAAGGATAGGGTTGTAGGTGATAACCCCTTCTGTCCCAATGAGAGGCACATTGGGGAAATATCTGTAACTAGGAATCATGACTTGGTCACCAAGGCTGGTGTCATACCATGTGATGTCATGGTGCCTGAGGGTGACGAGTTTGGAAACCCATGCGCTTTTGGTAGGAAGCCTCCAAAGGATATGAGTCCTTGGCAGATGAGAAGTAAACCATCGGTCGAGTAGTGGAAGACAGCATGAGAATTGCCCGTGATCATACAAGATGAAGCGGTGAATGACTACATAAGTATCAGCCAGTATCGCGTTGACCGGATTTTTGATGATGAAAAGGCGGATCGCCTCTTCATTGATGAAGTCGTAACTGCTTGGAAAAAGATACAGCCCATATATCAGAAATGCCAGAATCGCCTCAAAAATGCCCAGGTTTCTGCTTTCATAATGATATTCAGCCATCTCCATTAGAGGTCTGGCATCCATTCCGTACCACCCTCCCTTTGCTCTCATCGGTGGTAAATCCTACAGCTTGATATGTAAGGCTTTAGCCAAGTCCCTCTTCTTTGGTTTTCCATAAGGGAGCGTAAAAGTCCAGGGAATCTTTAAATAATCAGTATACTCCTCGATGGTTGGGAGTAGCTGAAAGTCTGGAAATATGAAGCAGTGTTAGGCTGTAGAGTAAAACTCAACCAAGGCTTGCAACATGGGCTCGTTGATCGGAGCACTTATTAGCGGTAATAGGTCTCCATATTTGACTATGAAAGCAGCGGGAGTTCGGACAAGTCTAGTTAACATCCTTAGACGGCCCAATCTCAGATCCGGAATCGGAAGCATGTCTCTTCTTACCATGTTGTTGTCTGCAAAATGAAAAAATGAATTTCCTTGAATGGTTAGAAGAAATGCAAATGCAAATGCCAATGGTGTCATGGAACTCAGACATTTACAAACATCAGAAGTCGCCATTTCATTGATTAACAAAACGGATTATAAAATATTGTTTCCCCTTACAAGAGTTTTAAACAACAGCTAAATGAATCCTATCAAGGTTCCCCTAGCAGCCTTAAGTTGAGCTTCTCGATCTTTCTTTCCATCTGAGTCTTCTCAAAGATGAGTCTGTCCATAATTCTCTTCCACGGATTAGACTGAGGCTCATAAGGTTCTTCTAGTGCTTTCCTCTTCTTACAAGAGAGGATTTCTTCGTCTTTCAACTAGAGTTGTCTCTGGAGCTCCGCATTTTCTTCAACGACTATTTGATACTTGTGCTTCGAAGCTTCTTCAGTTTGTTGTGCTTTGACCAAAGAAATTTTCAACTTTTCTTCTTCAGACATGAAGACTAAAGGGCTTTCTTCCTTCAAAGCCATAGGCTCTTGCTTAGGATAAGGCATCCTTAGTGTTATGGCTCTTTTCGAACCCATTGAAGGTAAGGTTCCAAAGAGACACAGTTGAGTCTTCCAAGATCCTTCTTCCCTTTCTTGTGTAGATGCTTCCAAGCCTCTAGAATCTTTCCTTTTAGTCCTTGATTATCTTCCTCTTCTTTGAAGAAAATGTTTTCCACTTGAACACCATTAGGTTTGTCCTTTAGAGGGTATCCCAATTGTTGGCGGGCGAGTATTGGGTTATAACTGATTCCTCCATTAACACTGAGAAGAGGTACATTGCCAAAATCCCCATAATTGTCAATAATCATTGTCCCATCATAGTCACGACTATACCAATCAATATCGGAATGGGTAAGAGCCATGATCTTTTGCTACCACTATCCTTTCTTTGGATCCCAAAAAGCATTAGCTTTGGACAAGTGTGAAGTGAACCATTTGTATAACAAAGGAGCACAACAAGTGATCATCCCTCTGTTGCACCCCAAAATTTGCCCTCACAATACAAGACTTTGTGTTCTAAGAAGGTTCACAAGGTTCACAAGTTCTCCAACAACTTGCATAACCTTTCATGAAGTTCATAAAGTCCACAAGCTACTTTATGAAGGTTCACAAGGTTCACAAGATTCACAATTGGTCAGAAGAGTTGACAATTCCCTCAGACAATGCACCTCCTAAGCAGTGCATCCAAAACTAGGGTTTTGACTTTAATCAGGCTAAATGGACTTCCAAGACTTCAAGTGAGCTTCATAACATCTTATATGTGTATAAGAACCCCCATGTCAAGTTTCAAGACTTTTCTCAAAAGTTTGTTCAGTCAGATGATCAGATAAGTCAAAAGCAGTCAATGCAGTTAAAAAGTCAAACTGAGGTCAACTGTGGTCAAACCAAAGTCAAACTTCATGATTTTTTTTTGCCAACATCAAAGAGAGGTTGGGTGAGAAATATTATCATAATAACTGTAATACCCCAAATTTTGCCCTAAGATTTGTCGTCGCATTTCATTGCATTTAATCAATTACTAACAAATTTGTGTAGTCGTTTGACTTTTTGCAGGTAAATATCATATGGCATGCATTTTTTTTCTAAAAAGTAAAAATGGCACAATTGGCAGGAGGACATGTGTAAGGAGTTATGAGTGTGAGAGGTTGAGAGTTCGAATCTCACCTTTGTCATTTTTTTTGTTTTTTATTATTTTTACTCTAAATTTTTCTATCTTTCATTAAAAAAAATAACAAAAATAGTTTTTTATTATTATTTAATTATTATTTTCGTATTTTAATTAAATCATTTTTTAAAATATTATTTTTTTCACTTTTTTCTAAATTATTCATAAAAATATCCAAAAAATCATAAAATAAAAAATATTGAAAAAAATTTTGTTCTTTTTATAATATTTTTTATTTTAGGAATCAATAGGATTATTAGTTTTTATTTTAAGTTTATTTTAATTATTTTAAATTATTTAAATTTTATTTTTTCTTAACTAATTATTTAGTTTGGGCTTTAAAATGGGCTTTAGGGACATTATTGACAATTTGGTGTTAACCCTAATTTGTTCCCTATATATACATGTGTTGCCTTGTTGGAAAAGAGGGGAGAATGAAAAAAACCTAAGAGGAGTGAGTGCCGTTTGCCGTTATTTAGTTTTCTTCTTCATCCATTACTATTGTTTCTTTTTCTTCATCGTTTACCGTTATTTCTTTTCCTTCATCTATTACTGTTGTTTCTTTTTCTTCATCTTTTACCGTTATTTCTTTTTCTTCATCTATTACCGTTATTTTTTTTCTTTATCTATTACTGTTACGTTTATATATATATAATTTTTAAATTGTTAGAGTTTATATATATAAGATTTTTGATCGAATTATGTCGATACGATGTTTGCACATTTGTGTGCATGACGCGTGACATTTGTGTTAGTTCGATCTGGTTGCGATGATCGCATTTTTGTGTGAGCAATAATACTATTTTTTGCTTAATTTCTTTTTCTTTGCGATAAATTTTGTTTCGTCCGATTTAGATCTGGTTGCGATGAGCGCATTTCTGCGTTAGCAACATTGTTGGGTTATTTGGCACATTTAAAATTCATTATTGCTTTATTATTATTATTATTATTATTATTATTATTATTATTATTATTATTATTATTATTATTATTATTATTATTATTATTATTATTATTATTATTATTATTATCATTATTTATTATTATTATCATTATTATCATTATTATTACCATTATTATTATTATTGTTATCATTAATTTATTAAAATTTGTTATAATATAAAAATCTGTTTTTTAAAATAAATAACATTAACATCTTTTCCAAATTAATATGAAAACCTATTATTTTTAAGAAAAACTTTTTTTTAGATAAATTTAAAATAATAACTAAAATCTTTTTTAAAATAATAACTAGAACCGTTATTTATTTTATTTTATTATTGTTCAATTCAAATTTCATTATCATATTGTATCTGCTCCTCTCATGTAACCTCGCGAACTTAACAATCGCTCTTTAAATTCTGCCTTTAAATTTCTGCTTGCATGGTTTAAATTATGACATTATCTCTCTGTTTGCATGATTCAATTATCTCACGCGTTTACTATTATTTCTGTCACATTGCACACATCCGAAGGTTAGGTCTAACTGTTTGGCCGCCGCGCCAATAGTCCGTAAAACTTCACACATTCAATTTCAAATCCTCAAAACTACAAACTACAAACCCTAATTTTCACAAATGCCTCGCCGCAGGCAAAATTACAATTTTACCCTTAGCATTAGGTCAAAGAGCCGTCGCGCTCATTTTAGGGTTTCCCGCCGTGGAATCCCTAATTTAACCCTAATTACAACTTAACATTTCAACGTAGAGATTTGGAGTTTCTACACTCCACGTAAGCGTGTCCTTAAGATGCGTTTATTCCCCTTGAGACCTTGACCACAGTCAAGAAGTTTCTAACCTCCCTATTGAGGGGAACTACGATTACTCTGATTCCACTCCCGTAAGGATACGTAGGCACAAGATGCGATGTCTTGCCGAGTAAACTTAGAATTAACCCCCCTTTATTATTTATTATTGCTTATTTATATTTTATTTATCTTTGCTATTTAATTATTTTGCTTATTATTTTGTAATTGTTTCTTGGATGTAAAGTTGTTTAATTATTTAATTATTATTATGGTTAGTAATTAGGGAGTGTAACAATATGTATGTAATATTAAAATAAATTTAGATCACTTTTAAATAAAGATAATTAAAATAAACACGTCACACACGTAAGTCGATTTTAATCGCCGTCTCACTTCCTAAGGATATCCCTCAAGTTGCCTACGAATAATGGTTAAGTGGGGTGTATAAAGCAAGTCCCTCAAATAGAAAAATCATCAAAGTCCCTTATGGTTGCCTTTACGAATCGAGTCCCTTTCGAAAAATGATGATGGTCCCTTATATGTGCTTATTACATCCCACAATGGCCTTCAAAGTCAAATTGTCCCTCACATGTCCCTTAACATCCAAAGTAAGGACTACCTACTCCATTATAGTAGGGATAGTCTTACTAAAGGAAAGAATAAAGAATAAGAAAGACCTTTAAACATTAGGGTAGGTTACTCCTAGGTGCTTGCTCACTTCAAAACTGTTTCACACTTAAACAAATTTTCAACAAGTTTTCAAACAAGTTCTTAACACATCCTTACATGGATTATTTATTAACTATTCTGAAAACTTTCTATTCACACACTACAATTTCAAAACAATTCAAAAGTGAGCTTAAGTACCTAAGAGCCCATGGATAACCATGGATGAAAAGGATGCTAATACCTTCCCTTTTCATAACCTACCCCCCGGACCCAAAATATTCTCTAAGGTCTTTCCTGTTCTTTTATAACCTTTCCTTATGGATAAAATAAAAGTCGGTGGCGACTCTTGCTATCCGCAACATTGTTTAAAGTCAGTTCACCGGGTTACAGAACTGGCGACTCTGCTGGGGACCTATTTAAGAGGGGTACCCTTAGGAATTAAGATCACTTTAAATTGTTTGCCTTGTTTGCTTTACTATTATATTGTTGGGGTGCTCTTATGTGTGAAAGGTCCTAACCCGGATCTAGTGTACCTTAGGTAAATGGCAATAGACCAAGGAAACTGTACGACGTATATCGATACGGTTGATCTGGTGGCCATAGTTAGTGCGACTTCTTGGTTGGTGCTTATATTCCTTAAGTCAAGTTGAGGATAATATTGAGGCTGCCATATGTTGTCAATGCACTAACTGACTTTTAGAACCCTAGTTAACTCATTTTGGCCTTTAGAAAGTAGTGAGGTAACCGGCTTTGGTGCAGACTGAAGTTGGTTGACACTCGATACTACGCTCATTGAGATCTTAAACTTGGAGGGTTTTGGTTGGCAAGTAAGTTGCCTTCTGAACAACCACCCTTGTGAAGGATCAATGATATTGAGATCCCTTAGAACCTGGTTACTTTTGTAGGACAGGATGAACCATCTAACTTCAGGGGAGGGTACTTGCCTTTGAACCTCATGCAAGCCTTTAAACCTAGGGCTATGGTGTGACTTGTTTGTGTGTGCCACATGTTTGTGATTGAGCATGACATCATGACATCATCATGCATCATAAGCATATCATTTTCCCTAACCATTTCAAGGACCAAAGGATTTATCTTTGTTCTTTGTTGCAGGTCATGGCTTCTGCTCATAGAAACACCATCAGGATCAACTTTGTAGGGATACCTGCTAAGCTCAAGGAGTTGGTTTCCCTAGTGCCTGATCATTCCCAGTTCAACGAGAGACATGGTCACTTATTGGATCTAGTTACTTCAGGGTTCAGTGAAGACATGATGAGTGCGCTGTTTCAGTTCTTTGACCCTAAGCACCATTGCTTTACATTCCCTGATTATCAGCTGGTTCCAACCATGGAGGAGTTCTCTAAACTTCTGGGTATACCTGTTCTTGATCAGAAGCCATTCACAGGCTTAGAGAAGGAGCTTAAACCAGAAGTTATTGCTGCAGCTCTACATCTGAAGAAGTCTGACATTGTTCTAGAGACGAGAAGTGGAGTTAAAGGTATTCTTGCCAAGGTATTAGTGGATAAAGCTCAAATGTTCTTGAAGGCTATGAGCTACGATGCTTTTGAGGAGATCTTAGCCTTATTGATTTATGGCTTAGTGTTGTTCCCCAATCCTGATCAGTTCATAGACGTTCATGCCATCAACATATTCCTGAGTCACAATCCAGTGCCTACCTTACTTGGAGACATCCTACATTCTCTTCACACCCGTACTACAAGGGCAAGAGGAACTTTGATGTGCTGCATACCTTTACTTTCTAGGTGGTTTATTTCTCACCTTCCTCGCTCAGTAATGAAGAATGAGCAAGGGTTCAGATGGTCCAAGAGGATCATGTCACTTTCTCACTCAGACATCCATTGGTGCTCCAGATATATGGAGAATGTCACCATCATTGACCGTTGTGGGGAGTTTCCTAATGTGCCACTTCTAGGCATAAGAGGAGGCATCACCTACAACCCATCTCTAGCTTTACGACAGTTTGGTTACGCCCGGAGCGATGGTCCACATGACATGTTGATTCAGGGCATTGTGTTTGACTACGACAACGATCTTCAGGGTTACCACCAGAGATTCATACGAGCTTGGGGAAAGGTAAACAGGATTGACAGCAAGACACTGGAGCCTAAGTACACTATTCCTATGGAGGCTTATCTCAGATGGGTACGATCTCGTGCTCAGACACTCATGATGCCATATCCTGCCGTCCTACCAGTTACCATGGAACCTGTTGCTGAAGGAGACACAGCTTATACCATCCTTCACCCAGACATGCCTACTGATATGGAAGACTTGCAGAGATCATGGATCCAACTGAAAGAGCAAAGGGATACTTTCGAGGCTCATTACAAAGCAAGCCAAGCAAGGATCCTAGAGCTAACAAAGCTACTTCATGAGGAACGAAACCTCAACTCATACCTCAACACAAAGAGGGAACGTCCATGGGAGACTTAAAACCCCATCTTTTGTACTTATTTCGTTTTCATTTTTTGTAAGCCTAAAAGGCAAAACAAGTTATTACTAATAAAAAGTTACTTTCTTGTTTGTTTAAGCAAATTTAAATCCTGCGGTCCTTGAAAACATTGCATATGCATTCCCATATCATTGCATCACAGGTTTATAATTGTGCACAGGTTTCTCATCTTCTCGCTGTTTATTTCAGCAATGGCTCTTGAACAATCAGTTAAGGATCTCCAGGCACAGAATGCACAGTTCCAAGAGCTGATCCTGAACATATCCAAGGGGCAGGATGAATTGAAGACACTGCTGGCCAAGAAGACTAAGAAGGCTAGAAGGTCTGCTGGGTTGCTCAACATGGGAAGAAGGTTCAAAGGTCCTGTCAAGACCAAGGAACATGTTGAAGACTATGAATCTGAAGAATCTGAGCAGGAGAGAGGCAGTCTCCACAACACTATGGGGGACTCTGATTCTGAGGCTAACTACTACCATGAGCCTAACGAAGAAAAATTCAAGATGCTGGTGGATAGAATGGATGCTATGGAATTACAGAAATCATCTGGGCTGGATTTTGAGGATTTGAGCTTGATATCTGGGGTGGTCATACCCATTGGGTTCAAAGTTCCTACATTTGTTGTCTATGATGGGGTCTCTTGTCCCAAATTGCATCTGAGGTCTTATGTCAGAAGAATTCAACCCCACACTGCTGATAAAAAGTTGTGGATCCATTTCTTTCAAGAGAGTTTATCTGGAGCTCAGCTAGAGTGGTATTATCAGTTGGAGAGTGTCAACATCAGAGATTGGAATGACCTTGCTGAAGCTTTCTACAAGCAGTATCAATACAATGCTGACTTAGCCCCCACTCGCATGCAGCTTCAAAGCATGTCTATGGGTGCCAAAGAAAGCTTTAAGGAGTATGCTCAGAAGTGGAGAGACTTAGCTGGAAGAGTTCAACCCCCTTTGACTGATAGGGAGTTGGTTGATATGTTCATGTGTACGCTGAATGGTCCGTTTTACAGTCATCTCATTGGAAGCTCATCATCTGGCTTCACTGAGTTGATCATGACAGGAGAGCGAGTAGAGAATGGTATCAAGAGTGGTAAGATCCAAGTGGGCACTTCTTCATCAGGTGCTGCAAAGAAGCCTCCCACTGGGAAGAAAGAATCTAATGCTGTGTATGGTCAGCCTGATCGTAACAGAAGGCATCAGTCTGTTAGTGCAGTTCATATTTCAAATCCAACTCCTGCAACAACAGAGCAGCCTCAAGGCAACCAACAGAGGGCTAGAAGACAGTTCACGAAGATCAACATGTCAATGGCTCAGGCATTGCAACACTTGTTGAAGGCTGAACTTATTACCCTGAGGGAGGCTCCTCAGAATCCCAATGTTACCTCTCCCAAGTACAATCCCAATGCACGATGTGCATATCATTCAAACTATCCAGGACATGATACTAATAACTGTTGGGTCTTGAAGAACAAAATTCAGGATATGATTGATGCTGGAGAAATTGAGTTTGATCCACCAGGTACTCCAAATGTGATTACAGCTCCAATGCCAAATCACGAGAAGACTGTCAACGCCATTGATGAAGATATTGATGAAGATCTGCATGTCTATTCAGTTATGGAGTTGAGCACACCATTGTCTATTATCAAAAAGAGGTTAGTACAAGCTGGGATCCTTCCAGGTTGTCATGAAGATTGTCTATATTGTACCTATAAGCCGGATAGTTGCTTCATTTGGAGAGATGGGATTCAACGTCTCATGGATAAATATACTATAGTGTTTGAAAGAAGACCAGCATCTGTAGAAAGTATGGTGGATCATCTGACTCAGGGTAAGAAGATTGAAGAGGTTGACATGGTTGACAAAGTACCACTAAGAATCACCTCAAAGGGTCCCATTAAAATCACTCATCAGGGCCCAATCAAGATTACTGCTGAAGGTCCTGTGAAAGTTGTTGCTGAAGCCAGAGTAGCTCCTCTGATCATTACCACTCCTGGTCCTATTCCTTATACATCTGACAAAGCTGTGCCTTGGCACTATGGGTCTGATGTTTACATCCATGGTGTCAAGCAGGAGCCTTTACCTGATATGCCTGTTGACATTGATAATATTGCTGGATCTAGCAAGATCACTCGTAGTGGAAGAGTCTTCTCTCCTCCAGTTGCTTCTAAGAGTGCAGTTACTCCTGCTGTTACTTCCACCACTGATGCTCGGGGCAAGGGTCCTGTTATTGAGCCTGTATCTACTGATGTGCCAGCTGCTGATGACCTCTCTAAGCAGATGGAAGAAGTATTGAAAATCATTCGCAAGAGTGATTATGATATTGTTGATCAGCTGGGGCATACTCCCTCAAAGATTTCTATGCTCTCCCTGTTATTATGTTCTGAGGCTCATGCCATGTCATTGATCAAGTTTCTAAAGATGGCTCATGTACCCAGTGCAATTTCTGTGGACCAGTTTGAGAATTGTGTTGCTCACCTGACCTATGACAACGGGTTAGGATTTTCTGATGCTGACTTGACCCCTGCCAAGAGGGATCATAACAGGGCCTTGCATATTTCAATTGAATGCAGGGGCACTACCCTGTCTCATGTGCTGATAGACAATGGTTCCTCTCTGAATGTGTTGCCTAAGGAAGTCCTGAACAAGCTGAGTCCTGAAGATACGGTATTGAAGCCCAGTAATATTGTGGTAAAGGCTTTTGATGGTTCTAGAAGAGTAGTGCATGGGGAAATTGATCTTCCAATCAAGGTTGGCTCTCAGGTGTTCACTGCTACATTCTATGTGATGGATATTCGTCCTTCGTACTCATGTCTGCTTGGTCGTCCCTGGATCCATGGGGCAGGTGCTGTGACCTCCACATTACATCAAAAGTTGAGATATCCGGTGAATGGAAAAGTTGTTACTGTCTTTGGAGAGGAAGAATACTTTGTCAGCCATGTAAACACTTTCAAGTATCTGGAAGTAGAAGGTGAATACATTGAAACTCCATGTCAGTCATTTGAAGTGGTTCCCTGGGCTGTTAAGGATTGTGTGACTCCTCCTGCTATGAAGAAGGTTCCTGTGGTCATCGGAAACCCTCCAACAATGGCAATGGCCTCCCTCAATGATGCAAAAGCTGTGGTGGAAGAAGGTGGTTGTACTATTTGGGGTCAGCTTCCTGATATTCCATACAAGTCTGACAAGTTTGGTTTGGGTTTCACTGCAGGGTCCCAGAAGGCTGTCCGTCGTGCCCATGCTGTTCGTATCACCAATCAAGGGGTTATCAATGCTGTGGGAGATCAAGATGAAGACTACAACTTGGAGGCATGGATTTTTCCTACTGTGGGTGCTGGACTCAATAATTGGACAGCTGAAGATGTTATCCCTATCTCCTTTAGTCAGGAGTAAATACTATTACTGTGTTATGTTTTTAAATTTATAATTTCTGGAACAATTAAAACTTTCAAGCCATGTGCCTTACCCGGGGCACAATGGTGTGCTTGTTACGGGTTGTCATTTCATTTGCATACTTCATTCAATAAAATCAGTGGACGTTTCGTTTTCGTAAATATTGTGTTCCTTGTCTTTCTTTTTCTTTTATTTTTGCTTTATCAGCTATGTGTTCTTACACACACCCACGTCACTAAAACGCAGATCCTCATCCACTCTGGATCCAGTTGATAACAGTTCTACTATTGCCAATTACAATTTCGAGAATCCGATCTATCAAACTGAAGACGGAAACGAGGACGATTGTGAAATACCTGTAGAGCTTGCTAGGTTGTTACAACAAGAAGAGAAAGCTATACAGCCACATGAAGAGCCAGTCGAAGTTGTGAATCTGGGAACTGAAGAAAACAGAAAAGAGGTCAAGATAGGGGCTGATTTAGAGGACAGTGTCAAGAGCAGGTTGGTTCAGATGCTACGTGACTATGTGGAGATCTTTGCTTGGTCTTATGAAGATATGCCAGGGTTGGATACGGACATTGTGGTTCACCGTTTGCCAGTGAAAGAAGATTGTCGTCCAAAGAAGCAGAAGGTTCGTCGTATGCGTCCTGAAATGTCAGAAAAGATCAAAGCAGAGATAATGAAACAATTCAATGCAGGGTTCTTGGCCGTAACTTCTTATCCTCAGTGGGTTGCAAATGTGGTACCAGTTCCTAAGAAAGATGGTAAGGTACGTATGTGTGTAGACTACAGAGATCTGAACAAGGCTAGCCCTAAAGACGACTTTCCACTTCCTCACATCGATATTCTGGTAGACAACACTGCTCAGCATAAGGTATTCTCTTTTATGGATGGTTTCTCTGGTTACAATCAAATCAAGATGGCACCTGAAGATATGGAGAAGACAACATTTGTGACACAGTGGGGCACCTTTTGCTATAAGGTAATGCCATTTGGTTTGAAGAATGCAGGGGCAACATATCAGCGTGCTATGGTGGCTTTGTTTCATGATATGATTCATCATGAGATAGAGGTATATGTGGATGATATGATAGCCAGGTCTCAAGATGAAGAACAACATCTTGATCATCTGCACAAGTTGTTTGAGAGGTTGAAGAAATACAGGTTGAGATTAAATCCAAACAAGTGTACTTTTGGAGTTAGATCTGGAAAGCTCCTGGGTTTCATTGTCAGTGGAAAAGGTATTGAAGTGGATCCTGCAAAAGTGAAAGCTATACGAGAGATGCCAGCTCCCCGTACTGAGAAGGAGGTTAGAGGTTTCTTGGGACGATTGAACTACATTGCAAGATTTATTTCCCAATTAACTACCATCTGTGAGCCAATCTTCAAGTTGTTGAAGAAAGATCAGGTGATGGAATGGAATGATGAGTGCCAGACTGCCTTTGATGAAATCAAGAGATATTTGCTAGAACCTCCAATCTTAATGCCACCAGTTGATGGAAGACCCTTGATTATGTATTTAACAGTATTAGACAACTCAATGGGGTGTGTATTGGGGCAACATGACGAGTCTGGTCGAAAAGAGCAGGCAATATACTACCTTAGCAAAAAGTTTACCGACTGTGAAACAAGATACTCACTGCTCGAGAAAACTTGCTGCGCTTTGGCATGGGCTGCTCGCCGACTAAGACAGTATATGTTGACCCATACTACCTTGTTGATTTCGAAGATGGATCCAATCAAGTACATATTTGAGAAACCTGCTCTCTCCGGAAGAATTGCAAGATGGCAAATGATCTTGACGGAATATGATATACAGTATACTACTCAGAAGGCCATTAAGGGGAGTGTTGTTGCTGATCATTTGGCTCATCAAGCAGTAGATGATTACCAGTCAATGAAGTTTGAGTTCCCTGATGAAGACATTATGTCTGTTACCAAAGAACCTGGACAATATGACGGACCTGAACGAGGATCCCGATGGACTATGGTTTTTGATGGTGCCTCCAATGCACATGGTAATGGTGTTGGTGTTGTGATTAGCTCCCCTGAAGGTTGTCATACCCCGATTACTGCCAGACTTTGTTTCTATTGTACCAATAACATGGCTGAGTATGAGGCATGTATCATGGGTATGCAAGTTGCTATTGATATGAAGATTCAGTTCCTTGAGGTGTATGGAGATTCAGCTCTGGTAGTAAGTCAGATTAAAGGAGATTGGGATACAAAGCATGATAATCTCATTCCTTACAGAGAACATGTGTTGTCTTTGATCCCACATTTCAAAGAGATTACTTTTGGACATATTCCACGAAGAGAGAATCAGTTGGCAGACGCATTGGCCACCATGGCATCTATGTTTGAGATAAGCTGGGATGATGAAGCTCCCAAGATCACCATTGATAGAATTGAGAAGCCTGCATACTGCAATGAGATTGACACTGAAGGGGCAGAGGAGAAGCCTTGGTTCTATGAAGTGAAAAACTATCTTGAAGCTCAGGAGTTCCCTGAAGGGGCATCTGTCAAAGATAGGAAGTTCCTGAGAAGGTTTTCTGCTAAGTTCTTTCTGAGTAATGGCATTCTGTATAAGCGTAATCATGATTCAACTATGCTTCGTTGTGTGGATAAGAAGGAAGCTACAGAAATTATGGAAGAGATGCATGATGGGACCTTTGGCACTCATTCTAGTGGTCATACCATGGCAAAGAAGATTTTGAGAGCAGGTTACTATTGGTCTACCATGGAAGCTGATTGCTATCAACACTCCAGAACATGTCACAAATGTCAAATCTATGCTGATAAAGTACATGTACCTCCATCTCCATTGAATGTGTTGACTGCTCCTTGGCCCTTTGCCATGTGGGGCATTGATATGATTGGTGAGATCAAGCCTACTGCTTCTAATGGGCATCGTTTCATCCTGGTTGCTATTGATTACTTCACGAAGTGGGTAGAGGCAGCTTCATTTGCATCTGTGACTAAGAATGTTGTGGCTCGGTTCATTAAGAATAATCTCATATGTAGGTATGGTATCCCTGAAAGGATTATCACTGACAATGGCTCTAATCTGAACAACACTATGATTACTGATCTCTGTACGCAGTTCAAGATTAAGCATCACAACTCTTCTCCGTATCGTCCAAAGATGAATGGGGCAGTTGAAGCTGCTAATAAGAACATTAAGAAGATTGTACAGAAGATGACTGTTACTTACAAGGATTGGCACGAGATGTTACCATTTGCTCTGCATGGTTATCGTACTACAATACGTACTTCAACAGGGGCAACCCCATTCTCCTTAGTCTATGGTATGGAAGCAGTTCTGCCTATTGAAGTTCAGATCCCCTCCTTGAGAATTATGAAGGATGCAGGCTTGGATGAAGATGAGTGGATTCAGACTCGACTTGACCAGATAAATTTGATTGATGAGAAAAGGTTAGCAGCAGTTTGTCATGGCCAGATGTACCAGAAACGGATGATCAAAGCTTTTAACAAGAAGGTTAAGCCAAAGGTATATCAGGCTGGTGACTTGGTAATCAAGCGTATCATATTACCACAGGGTGATCCTAGGGGCAAGTGGACTCCAACATATGAGGGACCATTTGTAGTCAAGACAGTGTTCTCAGGAGGCGCCATGATACTGACTACAATGGATGGTGAAGACTTCCCACAACCTGTAAACGCAGACATAGTTAAAAAATACTACGCATAAAAAGAGACCCGCTAGGTTGACAGGCCTAGGCAAAAATAAGGGCATCCCGGCAAACCAAAAGGGTTTGGGCAAAAATTAGGGATATATATATAAAAAGATGTACACCCGGCAAGTCGAAAACCTGAAAAGGCGGCTTGGGCAAAAAAGGGTATCCCGGTGGATTGAAAACCTGAAAGGGCAATCCAGGCAAAAGTTAGGGATTAAAGCGTATGACTATGTCTCGTTTGGATCACTCATGAAACTGCAACCAGTTGTACTACTTACTCAAGCTCAAACAGATAAAGCTCAATCCAATCGTTTCCGTCTCAACAGCAAGAAGATGAGATACTTGAGTGGCAATAGTAGAATTGAAACTCAATAGGATTATTTCCCACATAGCTGATTCTTTTTGTAACACTTCATGACAAAATTCTCTTACTAGGGTTTATGTCTCCTTGTACAAACTTACCCGTGTATGGGTCACTTTTGATATAAATAAATTCCATCTTTTGAATCCAGATTCACTTTTACCCTATTTACATAAGCGAAACGTCCATTGGTTGTGTTTGAATGTATGTATGCCTTTGAATATGATTGATGTTTACCAGAAACGCATGTATGCTTTTAATATGATTGATGTTTACCAGAAATGCATGAAAATGCAGTAATAGTATTTACTAAGGACGAACGAGGGAAGGATTTCAAGGAAGCTTCGCCGATTCATCTTTACAAGACAGTTACAAACCATCAGTAGGACTAATCCATTTTCACAAAGTCTAATCTCCCCTGGAATTTATATCCATCTCTTTTATCCTCATACGGATATACGGGAAATTACTTTCCAATAAGGGCACGATGAACAAAGACGGGATGTTATACTTATCCTACTATCAAACGAAAACGAAGGTTATCTATACCCTACTATCCCCAACAACGGGAGGTTATCTATACCTTGTTATCCCCAACAACGGGAGGTTATCTATACCTTGTTATCCCCAGCAGACGGAGGGTTATATATTCTTCAACAATGAATCGGGATTTATTTTCCTTGGCCAGCAGTTGTTATACAAGGATATCCAGACACTTCCAGCAGTGTCATAGCATACATACATCATTTACATCATACCATAACATATATGTCTATAGTACATTACCTAAGTGCATCATGTCATACATGCATACATAAAGCATAAACTAATGTTGTTATACAGAATGCTACCTTGTTTTCAGGTTAATTATCCAACAAACAATCTTATGATCTTTGGGACTGCTTTATTGTAACCTCAGGGTTACTTTATCCTCCTGATGAGCTTCTTATTACTTTGGGACTGCTTTATTGTAACCTCAGGGTTATTTTATCCTCCTGATAGCCTCTCATGACTTCAAGACTGCTTTAGAGCTACTGATTGCTCTATCCTCCTGAAATCATCCTATTACTTCAAGACTTCTTTAGAGCTATTCATTGCTCTATCCTCATGAGGTCATATTACTACTTCAAGACTGCTTTAGAGCTATTCATTGCTCTATCCTCCTGAAGCCATCTAATTATTTCAAGACTGCTTTAGAGTTATCCATTGCTCTATCCTCCTGAAATTACATTATTATTTCAAGACTGCTTTAAAGCTATCCATTGCTCTATCCTCCTGAAATCATTACTTCAAGACTGCTTTAGAGCTATTGATTGCTCTATCCTCCTGAAGACATATCACAAGACTGCTTTAGAGCTGTTGATTGCTCTATCCTACTGAAGCCATTCTATTACTTCAAGACTGCTTTAGAGCTATTGATTGCTCTATCCTCCTGAAGCCATTATTACTTCAAGACTGCTTTAGAGCTATTGATTGCTCTATCCTCCTGAGGTCAGATTTATCACTTCAAGACTGCTTTAGGGTTATCATTATTGATTGCTCTATCCTCATGAAGACATGCTGTTACATCAGTATTACTCCAGACTCCTGACAGTTCTCATTATACTACTGAAGAACTTTCCCCTAGTGGCATCTTTAAGCCCACTCAATCATATTCAACTAGCCATCTGTACCACTCTAGTGCACTGGTGAGTGCAAATTTTTGGGCTTTTGTGTTCAATCCCCTTCAACCTTCCAGGTTACGACTGGCAAATATACCAATCTAACCCCTCAGGTCTCAGAAAATTGAACAGGGGCAGCTGTTGCACCCCAAAATTTGCCCTCACAATACAAGACTTTGTGTTCTAAGAAGGTTCACAAGGTTCACAAGTTCTCCAACAACTTGCATAACCTTTCATGAAGTTCATAAAGTCCACAAGCTACTTTATGAAGGTTCACAAGGTTCACAAGATTCACAATTGGTCAGAAGAGTTGACAATTCCCTCAGACAATGCACCTCCTAAGCAGTGCATCCAAAACTAGGGTTTTGACTTTAATCAGGCTAAATGGACTTCCAAGACTTCAAGTGAGCTTCATAACATCTTATATGTGTATAAGAACCCCCATGTCAAGTTTCAAGACTTTTCTCAAAAGTTTGTTCAGTCAGATGATCAGATAAGTCAAAAGCAGTCAATGCAGTTAAAAAGTCAAACTGAGGTCAACTGTGGTCAAACCAAAGTCAAACTTCATGATTTTTTTTTTGCCAACATCAAAGAGAGGTTGGGTGAGAAATATTATCATAATAACTGTAATACCCCAAATTTTGCCCTAAGATTTGTCGTCGCATTTCATTGCATTTAATCAATTACTAACAAATTTGTGTAGTCGTTTGACTTTTTGCAGGTAAATATCATATGGCATGCATTTTTTTTCTAAAAAGTAAAAATGGCACAATTGGCAGGAGGACATGTGTAAGGAGTTATGAGTGTGAGAGGTTGAGAGTTTGAATCTCACCTTTGTCATTTTTTTTGTTTTTTATTATTTTTACTCTAAATTTTTCTATCTTTCATTAAAAAAAATAACAAAAATAGTTTTTTATTATTATTTAATTATTATTTTCGTATTTTAATTAAATCATTTTTTAAAATATTATTTTTTTCACTTTTTTCTAAATTATTCATAAAAATATCCAAAAAATCATAAAATAAAAAATATTGAAAAAAATTTTGTTCTTTTTATAATATTTTTTATTTTAGGAATCAATAGGATTATTAGTTTTTATTTTAAGTTTATTTTAATTATTTTAAATTATTTAAATTTTATTTTTTCTTAACTAATTATTTAGTTTGGGCTTTAAAATGGGCTTTAGGGACATTATTGACAATTTGGTGTTAACCCTAATTTGTTCCCTATATATACATGTGTTGCCTTGTTGGAAAAGAGGGGAGAATGAAAAAAACCTAAGAGGAGTGAGTGCCGTTTGCCGTTATTTAGTTTTCTTCTTCATCCATTACTATTGTTTCTTTTTCTTCATCGTTTACCGTTATTTCTTTTCCTTCATCTATTACTGTTGTTTCTTTTTCTTCATCTTTTACCGTTATTTCTTTTTCTTCATCTATTACCGTTATTTTTTTTTTCTTTATCTATTACTGTTACGTTTATATATATATAATTTTTAAATTGTTAGAGTTTATATATATAAGATTTTTGATCGAATTATGTCGATACGATGTTTGCACATTTGTGTGCATGACGCGTGACATTTGTGTTAGTTCGATCTGGTTGCGATGATCGCATTTTTGTGTGAGCAATAATACTATTTTTTGCTTAATTTCTTTTTCTTTGCGATAAATTTTGTTTCGTCCGATTTAGATCTGGTTGCGATGAGCGCATTTCTGCGTTAGCAACATTGTTGGGTTATTTGGCACATTTAAAATTCATTATTGCTTTATTATTATTATTATTATTATTATTATTATTATTATTATTATTATTATCATTATTTATTATTATTATCATTATTATCATTATTATTACCATTATTATTATTATTGTTATCATTAATTTATTAAAATTTGTTATAATATAAAAATCTATTTTTTAAAATAAATAACATTAACATCTTTTCCAAATTAATATGAAAACCTATTATTTTTAAGAAAAACTTTTTTTTAGATAAATTTAAAATAATAACTAAAATCTTTTTTAAAATAATAACTAGAACCGTTATTTATTTTATTTTATTATTGTTCAATTCAAATTTCATTATCATATTGTATCTGCTCCTCTCATGTAACCTCGCGAACTTAACAATCGCTCTTTAAATTCTGCCTTTAAATTTCTGCTTGCATGGTTTAAATTATGACATTATCTCTCTGTTTGCATGATTCAATTATCTCACGCGTTTACTATTATTTCTGTCACATTGCACACATCCGAAGGTTAGGTCTAACTGTTTGGCCGCCGCGCCAATAGTCCGTAAAACTTCACACATTCAATTTCAAATCCTCAAAACTACAAACTACAAACCCTAATTTTCACAAATGCCTCGCCGCAGGCAAAATTACAATTTTACCCTTAGCATTAGGTCAAAGAGCCGTCGCGCTCATTTTAGGGTTTCCCGCCGTGGAATCCCTAATTTAACCCTAATTACAACTTAACATTTCAACGTAGAGATTTGGAGTTTCTACACTCCACGTAAGCGTGTCCTTAAGATGCGTTTATTCCCCTTGAGACCTTGACCACAGTCAAGAAGTTTCTAACCTCCCTATTGAGGGGAACTACGATTACTCTGATTCCACTCCCGTAAGGATACGTAGGCACAAGATGCGATGTCTTGCCGAGTAAACTTAGAATTAACCCCCCTTTATTATTTATTATTGCTTATTTATATTTTATTTATCTTTGCTATTTAATTATTTTGCTTATTATTTTGTAATTGTTTCTTGGATGTAAAGTTGTTTAATTATTTAATTATTATTATGGTTAGTAATTAGGGAGTGTAACAATATGTATGTAATATTAAAATAAATTTAGATCACTTTTAAATAAAGATAATTAAAATAAACACGTCACACACGTAAGTCGATTTTAATCGCCGTCTCACTTCCTAAGGATATCCCTCAAGTTGCCTACGAATAATGGTTAAGTGGGGTGTATAAAGCAAGTCCCTCAAATAGAAAAATCATCAAAGTCCCTTATGGTTGCCTTTACGAATCGAGTCCCTTTCGAAAAATGATGATGGTCCCTTATATGTGCTTATTACATCCCACAATGGCCTTCAAAGTCAAATTGTCCCTCACATGTCCCTTAACATCCAAAGTAAGGACTACCTACTCCATTATAGTAGGGATAGTCTTACTAAAGGAAAGAATAAAGAATAAGAAAGACCTTTAAACATTAGGGTAGGTTACTCCTAGGTGCTTGCTCACTTCAAAACTGTTTCACACTTAAACAAATTTTCAACAAGTTTTCAAACAAGTTCTTAACACATCCTTACATGGATTATTTATTAACTATTCTGAAAATTTTCTATTCACACACTACAATTTCAAAACAATTCAAAAGTGAGCTTAA
Organism: Lathyrus sativus; assembly: GCA_963859935.3. Taxonomy (NCBI): domain Eukaryota; kingdom Viridiplantae; phylum Streptophyta; class Magnoliopsida; order Fabales; family Fabaceae; genus Lathyrus; species Lathyrus sativus. The sequence goes on from OZ012735.1 coordinate 594,408,630, forward strand.
GTACCTAAGAGCCCATGGATAACCATGGATGAAAAGGATGCTAATACCTTCCCTTTTCATAACCTACCCCCCGGACCCAAAATATTCTCTAAGGTCTTTCCTGTTCTTTTATAACCTTTCCTTATGGATAAAATAAAAGTCGGTGGCGACTCTTGCTATCCGCAACATTGTTTAAAGTCAGTTCACCGGGTTACAGAACTGGCGACTCTGCTGGGGACCTATTTAAGAGGGGTACCCTTTGGAATTAAGATCACTTTAAATTGTTTGCCTTGTTTGCTTTACTATTATATTGTTGGGGTGCTCTTATGTGTGAAAGGTCCTAACCCGGATCTAGTGTACCTTAGGTAAATGGCAATAGACCAAGGAAACTGTACGACGTATATCGATACGGTTGATCTGGTGGCCATAGTTAGTGCGACTTCTTGGTTGGTGCTTATATTCCTTAAGTCAAGTTGAGGATAATATTGAGGCTGCCATATGTTGTCAATGCACTAACTGACTTTTAGAACCCTAGTTAACTCATCTTGGCCTTTAGAAAGTAGTGAGGTAACCGGCTTTGGTGCAGACTGAAGTTGGTTGACACTCGATACTACGCTCATTGAGATCTTAAACTTGGAGGGTTTTGGTTGGCAAGTAAGTTGCCTTCTGAACAACCACCCTTGTGAAGGATCAATGATATTGAGATCCCTTAGAACCTGGTTACTTTTGTAGGACAGGATGAACCATCTAACTTCAGGGGAGGGTACTTGCCTTTGAACCTCATGCAAGCCTTTAAACCTAGGGCTATGGTGTGACTTGTTTGTGTGTGCCACATGTTTGTGATTGAGCATGACATCATGACATCATCATGCATCATAAGCATATCATTTTCCCTAACCATTTCAAGGACCAAAGGATTTATCTTTGTTCTTTGTTGCAGGTCATGGCTTCTGCTCATAGAAACACCATCAGGATCAACTTTGTAGGGATACCTGCTAAGCTCAAGGAGTTGGTTTCCCTAGTGCCTGATCATTCCCAGTTCAACGAGAGACATGGTCACTTATTGGATCTAGTTACTTCAGGGTTCAGTGAAGACATGATGAGTGTGCTGTTTCAGTTCTTTGACCCTAAGCACCATTGCTTTACATTCCCTGATTATCAGCTGGTTCCAACCATGGAGGAGTTCTCTAAACTTCTGGGTATACCTGTTCTTGATCAGAAGCCATTCACAGGCTTAGAGAAGGAGCTTAAACCAGAAGTTATTGCTGCAGCTCTACATCTGAAGAAGTCTGACATTGTTCTAGAGACGAGAAGTGGAGTTAAAGGTATTCTTGCCAAGGTATTAGTGGATAAAGCTCAAATGTTCTTGAAGGCTATGAGCTACGATGCTTTTGAGGAGATCTTAGCCTTATTGATTTATGGCTTAGTGTTGTTCCCCAATCCTGATCAGTTCATAGACGTTCATGCCATCAACATATTCCTGAGTCACAATCCAGTGCCTACCTTACTTGGAGACATCCTACATTCTCTTCACACCCGTACTACAAGGGCAAGAGGAACTTTGATGTGCTGCATACCTTTACTTTCTAGGTGGTTTATTTCTCACCTTCCTAGCTCAGTAATGAAGAATGAGCAAGGGTTCAGATGGTCCAAGAGGATCATGTCACTTTCTCACTCAGACATCCATTGGTGCTCCAGATATATGGAGAATGTCACCATCATTGACCGTTGTGGGGAGTTTCCTAATGTGCCACTTCTAGGCATAAGAGGAGGCATCACCTACAACCCATCTCTAGCTTTACGACAGTTTGGTTACGCCCGGAGCGATGGTCCACATGACATGTTGATTCAGGGCATTGTGTTTGACTACGACAACGATCTTCAGGGTTACCACCAGAGATTCATACGAGCTTGGGGAAAGGTAAACAGGATTGACAGCAAGACACTGGAGCCTAAGTACACTATTCCTATGGAGGCTTATCTCAGATGGGTACGATCTCGTGCTCAGACACTCATGATGCCATATCCTGCCGTCCTACCAGTTACCATGGAACCTGTTGCTGAAGGAGACACAGCTTATACCATCCTTCACCCAGACATGCCTACTGATATGGAAGACTTGCAGAGATCATGGATCCAACTGAAAGAGCAAAGGGATACTTTCGAGGCTCATTACAAAGCAAGCCAAGCAAGGATCCTAGAGCTAACAAAGCTACTTCATGAGGAACGAAACCTCAACTCATACCTCAACACAAAGAGGGAACGTCCATGGGAGACTTAAAACCCCATCTTTTGTACTTATTTCGTTTTCATTTTTTGTAAGCCTAAAAGGCAAAACAAGTTATTACTAATAAAAAGTTACTTTCTTGTTTGTTTAAGCAAATTTAAATCCTGCGGTCCTTGAAAACATTGCATATGCATTCCCATATCATTCCCATATCTTTAATTCTTAGATTACAACCGGACTTTAATTTATCCAAAGGAAAGGTCTAAAGAAAGAAAGAACTTTTTGCGCGATGTAACAACAACGCTAAGAGATTCGGGGATCGGGGGTTGGTTATGCATAGGGTAGGTATTTCACATTCTAAATATATGTAGTACTCTACAGGAACCTTTTGTTTATTTGCATGCTAATACTTGCTAAATGTTTGCTATGGATTCGGATTGGGTAAAAGGTTAAGACCTAAGGATAGTTTTTAAGTTTGCTCGCAAAGACATCGCGTCCTCTGCCTACGTATCCTAACTAGGATAGAATCATAGCAATCGTAGTTCACCTCACTAGGGTTGAAGAACACTTGATTATGATCAAGGTTCAAAGGGGAACAAACATAACAATGTTTGTATAAAGTTTAACAAAACTCTCTAGATCTATGTTATAATACTCAAGAGGGGAGTAAATAATCATTACTATGATTCTTACATAGAGTTTACAAACTCTATCCTAGGGTTCTAGTTGAAGAACACTTCTAGTATAGGTGGGTTTTTTAGACTTAAAGCAAAGTCTAAGGCTTACATGTTCTATACTTAACCAAGCTAGGGGTAGGATGACTTCACAAAGTCAAGGGAGGGATAAATGAGCTATCCGATGACACAAGGGTCAAGGGAGAGACTTTTCCTTTGGAAGGAGAGAGAGAGAGAGAGAGAGAGAGAGAGAGAGAGAGAGAGAGAGAGAGAGAGAGAGAGAGAGAGAGAGAGAGAGAGAGAGAGAGAACTTGGATGAGAACTAAAAAGTTCCATCACTTGGGGAAAGAATACTTGACAAAGCAAATGAGCAAATTGTTGCACCCTAAAATTTGACCAACCGGGTCCCGCATCTGGCTCGATGATTCGAAACATTTCGCATTAGCATTTACATACTGCATTTTCTCAATCATGGTGATTTTATCGGGACTACAGCCCTGCTGTCGCATTTCAGGTGTTTCAGACCGGTGCAGATAATCGGAGGTTATTTTGGGAAGTCGCGCGCTTCCTGGGTGTTTTCAGCTTATGCAGTGATTTTTTGGTATCTGGTTATTGTTTTGCCTCGATCTGGTCTCGGGCTCTCTTTTATTTTGGTTATTTGCCTTTGTCTGCATTTTTTAGAATTTAATAGCTTCTTGTGGATTTTAAATAGGCTTTATAGATTTTTTTTAGAATTTAAATAGATTTTCTTTATACTTTAAATAGATTTTAAATATATTTTTAGAATATATTCCCTTTTTAATACAAATAGATAATAAATAGATAATAAATGGATTTTAGATATAGTTTTTTCAATAGATATTAAATAGTTAAATAACTTTTAATTAGTTTTTAATAAGGATTTAGATATCTTAGATATTAATATAGATTTTGTAGATTTTAAATAGATTTTTTAGAGTTTTAGAGTTTCTCAATATAGATGTTAATAAGGTTTAGAGTATTAATTGTTTGTTTTAATATGGGTTAGGATTTTATTAGGTCCATCAGATTCATTAATCATCCTCATTCATGCTAATTCATTTTCATTAATCACTAATCCATTTTATTTCCATTAATCAACTCAGCATTTCACGTTAATCCATATCATTCATATTAACCCTTGGCATTAGTTCATCAGTAATCATTTTTGGTTATCCAATTAGTCAGCTAATCATTCATTAATCAATTCGTTTTAATCCATCTTAATGCAATTTTTTTGGGGTTTTATCATCATTTTCGTATTGGGCCCAGGTATGTGTGGAGGCCCAGTTCGCAGGGCCCAGTTTATTCTTTTTTGTCCATTTTCAGAGTCCATTTTCAGAGTCCAATTTTTCTGTGTATATAAAGTCCAGCCACGTGTAATTCAAAGGAGGACCCACGCATAATTCCACTTTCTCAGACTACCTCACACGCGTCCCACTCAGGACCAATGTAACACACGTGTAATGCATGCAGACCCTCTCTCTCCACTAACCAGGACACTTGGCAACCACCTAGCCTCACCGGTTGCATGGCCGGCGGCCATGCAACCACCGCACCAGAATTCCGCCGGCCACCCTAACTACCTCCCCAACTTCCTCCGGCCGCCGTAACAGTCGCCGGAAAGTCCAAGTTCGCCAGAAAACCATTTTTTGCCCAGAAATCCTTCTGAATCTCCATCTCTCACCTCTAAACCTTCATCTTCTACGATCAATAATCTTCATCAACCTCACCGGAGGAAACTTCAAACATCCACCGGAATCTTCATCACTTTCATATCGATCTTTTTCCAGAAAATTCGTTATGATCTTCATGTTCATGTATTCTTCATTTCGTTTCCAGAAATATACAACAATCTTCAACGATCTTCATAACTGTTTTTTCAGATTCTTCGCAAGATCTTCATCTTGTTCACTCGTTCATCGTTAGTTCTCCGGGAATTTTCAAGAAACTTCAAGAACTCCTCGTTGTTCTTCGTATCGTCTTCAGATCTTCATCTCCCTCAATGCCAGTTTCCAGAAAAGCATCAAGAACATTCATGTGTCCTTCGTACACATTCGTCCGCCGTTTCTTAGATTTGTTCACGAATCGCAACAAGCTTCATCGTTCATCAGTTCTCCGGATCTATTCAGCAAAATCTCCAAGATCTTCATCGCGTTCGTCCAGATCTCATCAAACCTTCAACAATCAATCGTCAACAAAACGAACGAAGGATCTTCATCGTCGATCATCATCACCTTCATACGCTTTTCTCCAGAAACCTTCAGACACGTTCAGGATCTCCAACAACAACATCTTCATCATCTACCATCAAGCAACGCATCTTCAACATCAAACTTCAGCAATCTTCTTCGTTTGGAAGATGAGCGAGATGAAGGAAGTTTCGAGGTGAGTGGTTTGAGATGGATACGAGGAGAGACATAGAGATTGAGGGGACTGGGAGGAGACGGTGAGGGAAGGAGGTTTCGGACAATGGAAGTGGAAGAGAACAGACGGCGGCGGAGTGAGAGAGGAGAAGACTTAGGGTTTCTGAATGGTGCTAGGAGAGGAAGGGTTTCGTGGACTGGATTGGTATTGGGCCTAAGCCCAACGAGTGCCTGACCGTGCACCCTTCATTTTCCACTCCGCACCCCCCTGGTCCTGTTGGGTTGCTGGTTGTTGGGCTGGGCCCAACGAGCTTCTGAATGCACCTCCGTGTACCAGCTTGCACCCCCATCCATTTTTTGTTTGGCTGAAGTCTGCATTTGGGCTGGGCCCAATTACTTTGCTGTTTTTTCTTGCTGTACCCCCAGCTGGGTTGTTCCCCCCTCCTGCATTTTTATTTTTCCTTTTTTAATTCCTTGTTGTATTTGTTTCTTTTATTTTTTATGAAAAGAAAAAAGAAAAAGAAATAGAGAAAAGAAATATTTGAAAAATAGAAAAAGAAAAGAAATATAAAAAGAAAAAATAGCTATATGGGAAAAATATTTGAAGAGAAAAGAGAATATGAAAAAAGGAGAAAATAGAAAAAGAAAAAGAAGAGAAAATATTTTAAAGAAAAGAATTATTGAAAAAAAATATAGAAAAAATAGTGAAAAAAATAGAGAAAAATATATGAAAAAGTATTTTGAAAAAAAAGAGAAAGAAAAAAAAGAATAAAGAATAGTGAAAAAAATATAGAAAAAAGAGAAAAAATATTAGTGTAGATTTAATATTTTTTAGAGTACATTTTTCATAGAGTTTAGTTTACCTTTTAGAGGTAGTTTTAGAAGTCCAGTTGTTAGGGGACTATTTTCCATTTGATTCTTCATAAGACAGGATAGTATTTCCTAGGAGTTTATTTTTCAGTATTCACTCATTGTAACCATTTTTTAGAATGTTAATAAAATGAGATTTGAGCTGTGGTCCCGAAAGTAGCCGAACTACAGCTGCTCTGATTTCTCGTACCAGACGAGAATATGTAGGCATAAGATGCGATATCCTAGCGAGCACACTAACAACTAACCTTTTTGTTCTCTCGCTGCTGTGCGATCGAGACCTTCCCGCTGACGACTAATTGTTATCTCTTTTCTCTTGCCCGAGTGCATTCGAGACCAGACCGTAGTTTTTCCCATAGGTTCCTGTACCTGTAAAACCAGTTTGATTTCTCACTGCTGTGTGAGAACCCTTGTTTAGCCGTAGTTAGCCTGAACTACGCAAGCTCTGATCTTCCATGCAGTGTGGAAGTACATAGGCACAAGACGCGAAGTTTTGGCGAGCCAATTTTCTCTGTAGTTTCCCGAACTACGTTGACTCTGACTTTCTCTCTTGAGAATACGTAGGCATAGAGTGCGACGCTCTATCGAGTCAACTCCCTTCCGTTTAGATTTAGCAGCCGTAGATAGATTGTTTTGCATCCTTTAGACAACCCAAGCAAGCGTGGATCCCGTCGAGTACGACGGACGTGAGGGGTGCTAATACCTTCCCCTTGCGTAACCGACTCCCGAACCCCGGTTTTGGTTGCGATGACCATACTTTTCCCGTTTTTTGCGAGGTTTACTTCGAGCGTTTCCTTTCCCTCCGTTGGGATAAATAACGCACGGTGGCGACTCTTCTGTCAGCCGGCGCCGATTTTCGCAGTAGCGACAGCTGGCGACTCTGCTGGGGATCGAACCCAGAGTCTCTGGTTGCTAAGGACTGCGATAGTCCCTATGCATGTGGGATCCAACGTCCCCTAAAGAGAGTCAATCCTAGCGCTTGTTTGCTTGTCTATTGGTGTTTATTTATTGATATTATCTGTTGCTGTTGGGGTGTGACGGGTGTTCTATGATTGAGAGATAAGCCGGACCTGGGCTTGAGTGCACCTTAGACTTAGAGTAGAGATTAGTGGGCGCGTACCAGCTTTGCTTTTACTAATGTCCTGCGAAATCTACACTCGGACGAGGTTCTTCTGGTTGACTTCTTTTTCTACCCTTTGGGTCGAAGGGGTTGTTGGTTAGTTGGATTGTCGACTCCGGGAACCGATCATTTGGAAGTTAGCTAAGTGAGGCCTCTTCAAGACTCGATGATGCCACTCCTTCTGGGAATCGTATCGTCAATCTTGAAAGTCTGTGACGCTGACGACCGCATAGGATGCCGTACCTTGACAGATATAGGTCCATACCTGTGAGTGGGGGTTTTTTTTGCAGGAACCTTGACTTCCAACCTACCCGTTATTTTGGTCTTCTCTTCAGAGCGAACGTACTCCGTCAGCAGCGCAGCAGTATTCAGATTGTGTGGGGGCTGTGGTCCCGTTGTTTGCTGCATCTTGCATATCATGTGCATAACAGTGTTGCATCATATTGCATATCATCCTCCAGTTAGCCAGAGTTCTGATCCAGCCTTTGTTTCCTGAAGGTAATTACCCGGAGTTTGGATTGAGCAGCTGTTGATTGTCAGAAGACGACCTAGGGGTTGAGTAGATTTGAGCAGAGTCAAGCATTGAAGTCAGCTGAAGATTATTGGTAGCTATGTCTGAAGGCAATTTCCAGTCTCCTAACACCTTGACGGGGTTCACTATGACGTCCAACCCTCTGTATGATTCTATGGAAGACTTCCCGCAAGTGAACAATGTTACTGCAGACCAAGTTGTACAGCCTCCTGTTGAGAACCGAGATCGACATGAGCAGTTTGTTGCCCGAAATGAACGTCCTCCTCCCGTTAACAATCAAGGTGTTGTTTTCCCTGTGATGAATCATCGAAGAGATATTCCGATAGCCAGGACCGTAGATCCACGAGCTCTTGAGACGGATAGAAAACTCCGAGCGTTGGAAGAAGGAATGAAAGCTTTGGAAGTGAAAGATGTTGTTAACCTGAATGCTGTAGACATGTGTTTGGTTCCTGACCTGGTGTTACCTTATAAGTTCAAAGTGCCGAAATTTGAGAAGTACACAGGAGATAGCTGTCCGAAGCAACATTTGATGATGTTCTGTCGAAGAATGACTTCGTTTGTGCGAGATGACAAACTGATGATCCATTGCTTTCAAGATAGTCTGACTGGGGCATCTTTGAGGTGGTATATGCAGTTAGAGAGAAATCAGATTCAGTCATGGATGGATTTAGCCAGAGCTTTTCTGAAGCAGTACGATTATAATTTAGACATAGCTCCCCATCGCATGCAGTTGCAAGAACTGTCTCAAGAGAACAATGAACCTATCAGGAAGTATGCTCAGAGATGGAGAGAATTTGCTGCTAGAGTGCATCCACCGCTGTTAGACCGAGAGTTGACAAGCATGTTTGTAGATTCCTTACAAGATCCGTACTTCGAAAGACTGCTTGGACTTCCGTTAAGTTTCTCTGACGTGGTAACATTAGGAGAACGCCTTGAGTACGCCATAAGGATTGGGAAAATTCAGATTACTTCAAATGATCAAGCTGGTGAAACTGAATATCCTTGTGACTATCAGAATGAAGAAGGAGTTGTGATCAATGCAGTCATGCCAAAGGTTGAATATCCTCGAAGCGAATCAGTGAATTTTGTTGGTTCTTCATCTTATCAGAGATCAGTACCTCCTGTGGCTTGTTACACTGAACAGACAGCCGTGCCTGGGGCACCCTATCAGGAATCTTATGTCGCTTCCATTGCAAATCAGCGAACTCGTGGCCAAGGTTATCCGACTCAGCGTCAGAATCAGAATCGACCTCGCAACAATTTGGAACGAAGGAAAGCTCCTTTTCACCCAGTGCCTATGCCGTATAGCCAGTTGCTACCATCTTTGATCCAGAGCTCTTTGGTGGAACCTAAAGCTCTTAAGCCAGTTCCAGAACCTTACCCTCCTGGGTAAACTACCCACGTTCAGTGTGGTTACCATGGTGGCTCTCCGGGGCATTCGACGGAAGATTGTAAAGCGTTTCAAGCGAAAGTACAGCAGTTGATCGACCAGGATTGCATTTCCTTTCGAGAAGGATTTCTGTTTGTTCATACCAACCGCTCAGCTGTCTAAGCTCGTAGACTCGGAAAGTATTCCCCAGCAAAGAAGCCAGTGATCCAGACAGGCGGGCGCCCTCAGCATTGGCAGTCCTCAGGCTTTATATCATTTGCATTTGTAGTTTCTTTTCTGTTAGTTACTACCTGCTTTTAAACATTGTATGTTCCGAATGGTGATAATAATGAAGTGACTATGCATTTTTCTGAATTAATCATGTCGCTGTCGCTCATTTACTGCATTGCACTGACACTTGCATTTTATTCACTCCACTTTATCACTATGACTAGCAAAGATTGGAGGGAGGATGACGAACTAAACTCATAACCGATGATCGTATGCTTTCAGATAAGACCTTACCGATGACGTACAAGGCATTGTTTCAAATCCCCCAAAAAATGGAGATATAAGGAGTTAGTCCCTTGTTAACCACTTCGAGCCAAGAAGTAGAAGTTTTTTCGGACTTTTAAACCCTCACATCTTAACCCGGGGCAGGGTAGTTGTCAGTTAGCTTGACCGAGCATTCAAGTCTTACAGAGGAGTGTTATCTTTCGAGGACCAAACAGCTTATACCTTTCAAGAGGTCATACCTCACCAATCAGGAGTGAGACAGTTACAATCCTTTCAGAGCAATCAAGACAATCAGTGTCACACGACTTTGTTCCAAAAGAAAGAATAAGAAAGCCCGCTAAGTAAAAAGAAAGAAAAAGATGGAAAGATAATACTTAGGCAAAAATCAGGGCATCCCGCTGGACTTCAAAAGAAAACGAAGAAAAATCGAAAAGAACTCAAAAGGAGTCAGTCCAGGCAAAAGTTAGGGAATCAAAAGAATGAAAAAGAAAGGATATCAATAGAATTTTTTTCCCCAGCAAGTCACAAAGTCGTGTACACAGACACCGGAAACGAAAAGGAGTAACTATCACTCTGGAAAAGCCCTGTGGGTTCCTTACTTGTGGTTCTGATCATTCGACATACCTCTCGAAGAGGCGAGCGTTTGTGTCAGGTTAACTGAACCTTAGGATCGGAGATCATCACGTAGAAGGGGTGGGTACAAATCAAATTTGAGCCAAATATCCTCTGTTTCACGAACCGTGAACCCGACCACGATACAACCCTTAAAAGACCTAATTGAGGTAGGGTTTATTCTGAAAGCGCATTACGATAAGGTTGAGTAACCTGACTCCTTCTTGACTTGCTAGTCACATCCTTGTTGTATTTTTCACCGATCAAATCACGTAAGCACTACGTTTGAACTTTGGTTCATTCGTCACTCACAATCATGACATGTAAATGAGTGACAGCTCAAATTTTTTTCAAAATCTGCATAAACACTGCATTAAGATTACCATTCGTGAATAGACAATTTTACTTGCAGGTTAGTAGTTGGCATGAAAGAAATTCCAGCAGGGGATCGTCAAGCAGGACTGAGTAAGTCAGCAGTCTGAACCAGGATGGTGTATGTTGTGAAGCCCAGTGGATCAGGGGCATTTGACTTCCAGTGAGTTCGGAATCGGTTAGTCTGAGGACAAGTCCCGGAGCTTCAGTTGATCAGGGGCAGTTTATTTGAGAAGCAGTTGATCAGAAGTGAGTCTTCTCGAGAGCCAATCAGGGGCAATTATACAGAACGTGGAGATTTGAAAGCAGATACTTCCAGTGGGTAATCAGATCAGGTTAAGTCGCTCACACGCTCATTCAGGGGCAAGTCACCGCAAAGAGTGTTGAAACCAGCTGGGTTGATAATTGTTTAATGGAGATTGAATTCTGTTGTCGTACAGATACTAGGGCAAGTAATCTCGAGGTTGTCTCGTAGCAAGCTGTTCAGAGCAGGTATTCCCAAGAGTTAGATTGGGGCAAGTGAATTGCACTGGGGCAAGTTATTCAAGCCAGTTGTTTATCCCCAGCAAGAGTTGAGTATCGGGGAATCGTGTCAATACCCTTATCAAAAACCTGAGAAAGAGCCGTGTTGTCGGTGGATTGTTATCCTACAGTTTAAACCTGTTACTTGTCAGTAACCAGTCGTTTCCAAAGCCCAGGTCTCGCCTGGCAAACCGGTAACCAGTTCTCGTCTGGCCCATGCTTCCGTAAATACCAGTTCTCGCCTGGTACCTGTTTTCGTTTAACCCAGTTATCGTATTGTCGATCTTTTTCCGTAAATACCAGTTCTCGCCTGGTACTGTCTTTCTTTTAACCAGTTATCGTATCGTCGATTTGCTTCCCGTAAACATCAGTTCTCGCCTGATGCATGTCAACTTCCAACCATTCCTCGTCTGGTTGTTTTCTTTTCTGTAATCTATTGTTGTATCAGTTCTCGTCTGGTACATGTCAGCTTTCAGCCAGTTCTCGCCTGGTTGTCTTTTCTTAGCCTATATCCAGTCAGCCCCGTGTGACGTTCAAAACAAAAAAAACAGTTGTCGTTCAAGTTTCCTAATCTATTTTGCTATCAGTTCTCGCCTGGTAGTCTACCTTTGAATGCTAGTTCTCGTCTAGTATTTTCCATCTTGTTAATAACCCGCTGTTTATCTAGAAAGACCAAAAAATGTGTAAATACCCGATACAATAATCTGTCAGGTTCCCTGATACGAAGCTTAATGGATACCAGTTCCCCGATTAATGTTTGAATACCGTATGGATGTTGTTAAATCAGAATTACTCCTTTTCAGCAGTTGAAAGTTGTGTATTGTTCCCGGAATAATTGAGATTGTATTGCGATCCCGCATCAGAGTAGGATCAGGAGTATCCTCAGCAGGTTAAGACTGATATCCTCGATAAGAAGGGCATTTCCAGCAGCGTGCTGAGCGCAATCAACCCCAGTTTGGGTCAATCCCCGCAGAGCACAATCAGTTGCCAATGGTTTGAAGAGAGCATCCCCGAGCAAAGTTGTTTTTTTTCTTTCTCCCCAAGCAGGGTTGCTTTTCCATTTCTCCAGCAGGATGGTTATCCCCAGCGGATTTGGTTTCCCTTTTCCAGCATTTATTTTGCTGAGATGATTTTGTGATACCAAGTTACCTTCAGTGGAGTTGTCTTTGCCTTCGGCATTTATTTTTCCAAGCGGTTTGCAGACCTAGTGTTCTCTGGAAGCTCGAGCCTGCATTAGCATTTGCATATATCGTCAGATTTGCATCTATCAAAACGCATAGCATATGCGCGCCGTACGGGGCATTACATTTACAAATACATAGCATATTCATGCCGTATAGGGCATTGCAGTTACAAACGCATAACATTTACATGTCATATAGGGCATTGCATCATTTCAAGCATACGCATGTCGAAACATAGACCAGGATGGTTACCTATTGGCCTTCGAATTTGTTCACCTGCGGAGTTGTTTGATTAAGCTTCTCTTCTCCATCAGCGGAGTGATTCTTCACATCTGGTTGTTACATCAGCACTGGAAAGAAAAACGAAGAAGGATTGACACATATCGAACTTCTGAAGCTGCCGCCTTCGTCGAAATAGGTGCCAGGCAGTTCAATTCAGAATTCCCCAGGAGAGTTTCCTCAGGTTCGCCAGGAACCATGAGTCGACAGAAAAGATCCCATAATAGATGGGAAGGTGTTTGCTTTTCTGAAGCATTATTCCGAAGAATCAGTATCTGTGGTGTCACACAGGTAATTGATGTTGGAAAAAAAAACAGCAGCAAAAAATTTATCAGATAATTGACAGTTGTTGCCGTGACAACCAGACTTCAGTTTATTAGACGCTATTTCCCAAGCAGTTTTGCAGTTTATTTTGCGGTTGGAAAATTCCAGGGTTCCATTTATATTCAACCATCTTCTACCTTTGAATGATCAAAGGCTGGGCGCTCTTCAACCATTCAAGTCCAAGCTGCTTGAATAGGGGCAGCTGTTGCACCCTAAAATTTGACCAACCGGGTCCCACATCTGGCTCGATGATTCGACACATTTCGCATTAGCATTTACATACTGCATTTTCTCAATCATGGTGATTTTATCGGGACTACAGCCCTGCTGTCGCATTTCAGGTGTTTCAGACCGGTGCAGATAATCGGAGGTTATTTTGGGAAGTCGCGCGCTTCCTGGGTGTTTTCAGCTTATGCAGTGATTTTTTGGTATCTGGTTATTGTTTTGCCTCGATCTGGTCTCGCGCTCTCTTTTATTTTGGTTATTTGCCTTTGTCTGCATTTTTTAGAATTTAATAGCTTCTTGTGGATTTTAAATAGGCTTTATAGATTTTTTTTAGAATTTAAATAGATTTTCTTTATATTTTAAATAGATTTTAAATACATTTTTAGAATATATTCCCTTTTTAATACAAATAGATAATAAATGGATTTTAGATATAGTTTTTTCAATAGATATTAAATAGTTAAATAACTTTTAATTAGTTTTTAATAAGGATTTAGATATCTTAGATATTAATATAGATTTTGTAGATTTTAAATAGATTTTTTAGAGTTTTAGAGTTTCTCGATATAGATGTTAATAAGGTTTAGAGTATTAATTGTTTGTTTTAATATGGATTAGGATTTTATTAGGTCCATCAGATTCATTAATCATCCTCATTCATGCTAATTCATTTTCATTAATCACTAATCTATTTTATTTCCATTAATCAACTCAGCATTTCACGTTAATCCATATCATTCATATTAACCCTTGGCATTAGTTCATCATTAATCATTTTTGGTTATCCAATTAGTCAGCTAATCATTCATTAATCAATTCATTTTAATCCATCTTAATGCAATTTTTTTGGGGTTTTATCATCATTTTCGTATTGGGCCCAGGTATGTGTGGAGGCCCAGTTCGCAGGGCCCAGTTTATTCTTTTTTGTCCATTTTCAGAGTCCAATTTTTCTGTGTATATAAAGTCCAACCACGTGTAATTCAAAGGAGGACCCACGCATAATTCCACTTTCTCAGACTACCTCACACGCGTCCCACTCAGGACCAATGTAACACATGTGTAATGCATGCAGACCCTCTCTCTCCACTAACCAGGACACTTGGCAACCACCTAGCCTCACCGGTTGCATGGCCGGCGGCCATGCAACCACCGCACCAGAATTCCGCCGGCCACCCTAACTACCTCCCCAACTTCCTCCGGCCGCCGTAACAGTCGCTGGAAAGTCCAAGTTCGCCAGAAAACCATTTTTTGCCCAGAAATCCTTCTGAATCTCCATCTCTCACCTCTAAACCTTCATCTTCTCCGATCAATAATCTTCATCAACCTCACCGGAGGAAACTTCAAACATCCACCGGAATCTTCATCACTTTCATATCGATCTTTTTCTAGAAAATTCGTTATGATCTTCATGTTCATGTATTCTTCATTTCGTTTCCAGAAATATACAACAATCTTCAACGATCTTCATAACTGTTTTTTCAGATTCTTTGCAAGATCTTCATCTTGTTCACTCGTTCATCGTTAGTTCTCCGGGAATTTTCAAGAAACTTCAAGAACTCCTCGTTGTTCTTCGTATCGTCTTCAGATCTTCATCTCCCTCAATGCCAGTTTCCAGAAAAGCATCAAGAACATTCATGTGTCCTTCGTACACATTCGTCCGCCGTTTCTTAGATTTGTTCACGAATCGCAACAAGCTTCATCGTTCATCAGTTCTCCGGATCTATTCAGCAAGATCTCCAAGATCTTCATCGCGTTCGTCCAGATCTCATCAAACCTTCAACAATCAATCGTCAACAAAACGAACGAAGGATCTTCATCGTCGATCATCATCACCTTCATACGCTTTTCTCCAGAAACCTTCAGACACGTTCAGGATCTCCAACAACAACATCTTCATCATCTACCATCAAGCAACGCATCTCCAACATCAAACTTCAGCAATCTTCTTCGTTTGGAAGATGAGCGAGATGAAGGAAGTTTCGAGGTGAGTGGTTTGAGATGGATACGAGGAGAGACATAGAGATTGAGGGGACTGGGAGGAGACGGTGAGGGAAGGAGGTTTCGGACAATGGAAGTGGAAGAGAACAGACGGCGGCGGAGTGAGAGAGGAGAAGACTTAGGGTTTCTGAATGGTGCTAGGAGAGGAAGGGTTTCGTGGACTGGATTGGTATTGGGCCTAAGCCCAACGAGTGCCTGACCGTGCACCCTTCATTTTCCACTCCGCACCCCCTGGTCCTGTTGGGTTGCTGGTTGTTGGGCTGGGCCCAACGAGCTTCTGAATGCACCTCCGTGTACCACCTTGCACCCCCATCCATTTTTTGTTTGGCTGAAGTCTGCATTGGGCTGGGCCCAATTACTTTGCTGTTTTTTCTTGCTGTACCCCCAGCTGGGTTGTTCCCCCCCTCCTGCATTTTTATTTTTCCTTTTTTAATTCCTTGTTGTATTTGTTTCTTTTATTTTTTATGAAAAGAAAAAAGAAAAAGAAATAGAGAAAAGAAATATTTGAAAAATAGAAAAAGAAAAGAAATATAAAAAGAAAAAATAGCTATATGGGAAAAATATTTGAAGAGAAAAGAGAATATGAAAAAAGGAGAAAATAGAAAAAGAAAAAGAAGAGAAAATATTTTAAAGAAAAGAATTATTGAAAAAAAATATAGAAAAAATAGTGAAAAAAAATAGAGAAAAATATATGAATAAGTATTTTGAAAAAAAAGAGAAAGAAAAAAAAGAATAAAGAATAGTGAAAAAAATATAGAAAAAAGAGAAAAAATATTAGTGTAGATTTAATATTTTTTAGAGTACATTTTTCATAGAGTTTAGTTTACCTTTTAGAGGTAGTTTTAGAAGTCCAGTTGTTAGGGGACTATTTTCCATTTGATTCTTCATAAGACAGGATAGTATTTCCTAGGAGTTTATTTTTCAGTATTCACTCATTGTAACCATTTTTTAGAATGTTAATAAAATGAGATTTGAGCTGTGGTCCCGAAAGTAGCCGAACTACAGCTGCTCTGATTTCTCGTACCAGACGAGAATATGTAGGCATAGGATGCGATATCCTAGCGAGCACACTAACAACTAACCTTTTTGTTCTCTCGCTGTTGTGCGATCGAGACCTTCCCGCTGACGACTAATTGTTATCTCTTTTCTCTTGCCCGAGTGCATTCGAGACCAGACCGTAGTTTTTCCCATAGGTTCCTGTACCTGTAAAACCAGTTTGATTTCTCACTGCTGTGTGAGAACCCCTGTTTAGCCGTAGTTAGCCTGAACTACGCAAGCTCTGATCTTCCATGCAGTGTGGAAGTACGTAGGCACAAGACGCGAAGTCTTGGCGAGCCAATTTTCTCTGTAGTTTCCCGAACTACGTTGACTCTGACTTTCTCTCTTGAGAATACGTAGGCATAGAGTGTGACGCTCTATCGAGTCAATTCCCTTCCGTTTAGATTTAGCAGCCGTAGATAGATTGTTTTGCATCCTTTAGACAACCCAAGCAAGCGTGGATCCCGTCGAGTACGACGGACGTGAGGGGTGCTAATACATTCCCCTTGCGTAACCGACTCCCGAACCCCGGTTTTGGTTGCGATGACCATACTTTTCCCGTTTTTTGCGAGGTTTACTTCGAGCGTTTCCTTTCCCTCCGTTGGGATAAATAACGCACGGTGGTGACTCTTCTGTCAGCCGGCGCCGATTTTCGCAGTAGCGACAGCTGGCGACTCTGCTGGGGATCGAACCCAGAGTCTCTGGTTGCTAAGGACTGCGATAGTCCCTATGCATGTGGGATCCAGCGTCCCCTAAAGAGAGTCAATCCTAGCGCTTGTTTGCTTGTCTATTGGTGTTTATTTATTGATATTATCTGTTGCTGTTGGGGTGTGACGGGTGTTCTATGATTGAGAAATAAGCCGGACCTGGGCTTGAGTGCACCTTAGACTTAGAGTAGAGATTAGTGGGCGCGTACCGGCTTTGCTTGTACTAGTGTCCCGCGAAATCTACACTCATACGAGGTTCTTCTGGTTGACTTCTTTTTCTACCCTTTGGGTCGAAGGGGTTGTTGGTTAGTTGGATTGTCGACTCCGGGAACCGATCATTTGGAAGTTAGCTAAGTGAGGCCTCTTCAAGACTCGATGATGCCACTCCTTCTGGGAATCATATCGTCAGTCTTGAAAGTCTGTGACACTGACGACCGCATAGGATGTCGTACCTTGACAGATATAGGTCCATACCTGTGAGTGGGGTTTTTTTTTGCAGGAACCTTGACTTCCAACCTACCCGTTATTTTGGTCTTCTCTTCAGAGCGAACGTACTCCGTCAGCAGCGCAACAGTATTCAGATTGTGTGGGGGCTGTGGTCCCGTTGTT
Organism: Lathyrus sativus; assembly: GCA_963859935.3. Classification (NCBI taxonomy): domain Eukaryota; kingdom Viridiplantae; phylum Streptophyta; class Magnoliopsida; order Fabales; family Fabaceae; genus Lathyrus; species Lathyrus sativus. The sequence continues at coordinate 594,426,171 of OZ012735.1, forward strand.
TGCTGCATCTTGCATATCATGTGCATAACAGTGTTGCATCATATTGCATATCATCCTCCAGTTAGCCAGAGTTCTGATCCATCCTTTGTTTCCTGAAGGTAATTACCCGGAGTTTGGATTGAGCAGCTGTTGATTGTCAGAAGACGACCTAGGGGTTGAGTAGATTTGAGCAGAGTCAAGCATTGAAGTCAGCTGAAGATTATTGGTAGCTATGTCTGAAGGCAATTTCCAGTCTCCTAACACCTTGACGGGGTTCACTATGACGTCCAACCCTCTGTATGATTCTATGGAAGACTTCCCGCAAGTGAACAACGTTACTGCAGACCAAGTTGTACAGCCTCCTGTTGAGAACCGAGATCGACATGAGCAGTTTGTTGCCCGAAATGAACGTCCTCCTCCCGTTAACAATCAAGGTGTTGTTTTCCCTGTGATGAATCATCGAAGAGATATTCCGATAGCCAGGACCGTAGATCCACGAGCTCTTGAGACGGATAGAAAACTCCGAGCGTTGGAAGAAGGAATGAAAGCTTTGGAAATGAAAGATGCTGTTAACGTGAATGCTGTAGACATGTGTTTGGTTCCTGACCTGGTGTTACCTTATAAGTTCAAAGTGCCGAAATTTGAGAAGTACACAGGAGATAGTTGCCCGAAGCAACATTTGATGATGTTCTGTCGAAGAATGACTTCGTTTGTGCGAGATGACAAACTGATGATCCATTGCTTTCAAGATAGTCTGACTGGGGCATCTTTGAGGTGGTATATGCAGTTAGAGAGAAATCAGATTCAGTCATGGATGGATTTAGTCAGAGCTTTTCTGAAGCAGTACGATTATAATTTAGACATAGCTCCCCATCGCATGCAGTTGCAAGAACTGTCTCAAGAGAACAATGAACCTATCAGGAAGTATGCTCAGAGATGGAGAGAATTTGTTGCTAGAGTGCATCCACCGCTGTTAGACCGAGAGTTGACAAGCATGTTTGTAGATTCCTTACAAGATCCGTACTTCGAAAGACTGCTTGGACTTCCGTTAAGTTTCTCTGACGTGGTAACATTAGGAGAACGCCTTGAGTACGCCATAAGGATTGGGAAAATTCAGATTACTTCAAATGATCAAGCTGGTGAAATTGAATATCCTTGTGACTATCAGAATGAAGAAGGAGTTGTGATCAATGCAGTCATGCCAAAGGTTGAATATCCTCGAAGCAAATCAGTGAACTTTGTTGGTTCTTCATCTTATCAGAGATCAGTACCTCCTGTGGCTTGTTACACTGAACAGACAGCCGTGCCTGGGGCACCCTATCAGGAATCTTATGTCGCTTCCATTGCAAAGCAGCGAACTCGTGGCCAAGGTTATCCGACTCAGCGTCAGAATCAGAATCGACCTCGCAACAATTTGGAACGAAGGAAAGCTCCTTTTCACCCAGTGCCTATGCCGTATAGCCAGTTGCTACCATCTTTGATCCAGAGCTCTTTGGTGGAACCTAAAGCTCTTAAGCCAGTTCCAGAACCTTACCCTCCTGGGTACAATCCCCACATTTAGTGTGGTTACCATGGTGGCTCTCCGGGGCATTCGACGGAAGATTGTAAAGCGTTTCAGGCGAAAGTACAGCAGTTGATCGACCAGGATCGCATTTCCTTTCGAGAAGGATTTATGTTTGTTCATACCAACCGCTCAGCTGTCTAAGCTCGTAGACTCGGAAAGTATTCCCCAGCAAAGAAGCCAGTGATCCAGACAGGCGGGCGCCCTCAGCATTGGCAGTCCTCAGGCTTTATATCATTTGCATTTGTAGTTTCTTTTCTGTTAGTTACTACCTGCTTTTAAACATTGTATGTTCCGAATGATGATAATAATGAAGTGATTATGCATTTTTCTGAATTAATCATGTCATTGTCGCTCATTTACTGCATTGCACTGACACTTGCATTTTATTCACTCCACTTTATCACTGTGACTAGCAAAGATTGGAGGGAGGATGACGAACTAAACTCATAACCGATGATCGTATGCTTTCAGATAAGACCTTACCGATGACGTACAAGGCATTGTTTCAAATCCCCCAAACACTGGAGATATAAGGAGTTAGTCCCTTGTTAACCACTTCGAGCCAAGAAGTAGAAGTTTTTTCGGACTTTTAAACCCTCACATCTTAACCCGGGGCAGGGTAGTTGTCAGTTAGCTTGACCGAGCATTCAAGTCTTATAGAGGAGTGTTGTCTTTCGAGGACCAAACAGCTTATACCTTTCAAGAGGTCATACCTCACCAATCAGGAGTGAGACAGTTACAATCCTTTCGGAGCAATCAAGACAATCAATGTCACACGACTTTGTTCCAAAAGAAAGAATAAGAAAGCCCGCTAAGTAAAAAGAAAGAAAAAGATGGAAAGCTAATACTTAGGCAAAAATCAGGGCATCCCGCTGGACTTCAAAGGGGAGTACCATAGCATGTTAACTAACAAGGAAAGTAAAGATCTTACAAGAAATTCAAGCATGCTCAAAGGAATTCAACTGCAAGTAGGATCACAATCACAATAAAGGAACAAATTTTCATATGGGAAAAATGCATCATAATTTATGAAAACAATTAATATTCCCATATCATATAAAAGTAGACATTATAACAAACACAATGCAAAAAGAATGAACCAAAAAGGATGAAAAATGAGGGAGTTATGACTTTTTGAAGATTTGATGAATTATGACAATAAATCAAACAAATAATAACAAAAAAAAAAGAAAGGAAAGGGGCCACGCTAGGAGTTGAACCCAGGCCCCTATGTTTACAAACTCAGGATTTAGCCACTTGGGCATATGGCGCGCGCTACCAAGGTGAAAAACATGGTGAAGCATGAAAAAAACAAAAGAACAAAAGGATTCGACCTCCACCCGGGTCGAACCCAGGTTTGGCTAGTGAAAGGGGAGATATGCATGCATGCTTCTACCACTGGGGTGGCTATACATCTGTTGATATAGCCACCCCCATAAATATATATGGTAAGTTTACATGATATTCTGGGCAAAACAATGAAGCAAAAACAAGGCAATGTTCCAAATGCGTTTTGATGTCAAACTCATTCATTTCTTAACCAAATCAAACAAACCTTAGATCAAACTTGGGTGTTTTTAAACAAGGAAAAAGATGGTCCAGGTAGAATTTTGAAAAGATGCTTTGAAATGAAAACACGATAGTAGTTGCTATTTTGGATGAAAAATGCATTTACCAATCCAATGACCAAACCAGTCATGATGTGATCAGGAAAAGAGCTCTAACACAATTCAAATATCATATACAACATGTTCATGCATTCAAACAAACTACTTATGAGTTAAAGTTCCAACTGTCACGTGAAAATGAGATAAAAAACAAAACACTTGCAAGTGAGATAGTGAGATTATAAAACAGGCCCATTTGGAGTAAGAGAATCACACATACATACTCAAAACAACATATAGGGTGTGTCTAAACCTTAAGAAAGCTAACAAACAACATGGATTCACAAAACACAAGGCAGCTGCAAATTTGGTAAATGAAGTGCATTTTGATGATCATGAACTGGATCAGGGGAGAACAGTGTGGTTAAACAGCATGAGCAATACATAAACATGATATTGAGAGTGTTCTAGCAAGAAAATATGTCAAAACAGCTTCAATTCAAAAAGTAGCACATGAGCTGCTATGCCTTGCACATATGGGATACCAAACCAAAACCAAAGTCAAACATGCTATTGAGGTTACAAC